>OY744606.1:22242880-22911065 GCA_963556255.1 Allolobophora icterica
TCAGTGACCGTCGCCCAATGCCGTGGGCCATAGGTTTTCCCACGGTGAGCCAACACTTCTCCCCTAGGACCAACAGTGGCCCATGTATAGTGCAGTCTGAACGAAACTCGGCGCGTGTCAGAGTCGGGGTGGGAGATTTGGAGGGGAAGGCGCAGCTCACCGTGTGCAAACCTATGGCTCACGTCATTGGGCGACGGCAAACAAGCTACATCACCGCTGTAGGCGGGGAGTGAAGGTCGCAGCCGTGCCCGGGTTTCAAACAATGGAGCCTATAGAGATTACGAGTGGGGATATTACTTGGCGTGAGGGGCAGTGCATAATGACCACCAGACACCACGCTACGCTACCCCTTGACGAGATCATGGACAAAGGGTCACTGCCAGAGATGACCTAGATTTACTTGCGTTATATCAGAGCCTATCAGAACGCTGAATGCAAATGGCGCTGTTTCGAACAAAGAAGCCACCGTTGCGAAATTACATTGAGAAGTTTAATTGTAGAAACGGTAAGTTGTTATAATTTTCTATCTATTTGCAGTCGTTCTAGTAAGAGGGCTTTTGTCACAGGACTTTACGACAGTGAGTTTATATGCCCATTATAGCCTGCATACTGTGCATAGTATAGGCATGTAGAATCTCTCAAATTGGTCATCAGGATGCAGGAAACAGTAAACTTTAGCCATTCACAGTATTAGCTCAGTCTTATCACTTTTCAACAAGGTCTTTGCCTATGTCTGCTCAGTCACTTGTCATTTTGTAACAGCCTAAACCTTCAGTTTTCAAATTGTTTATTCATCTTAGGCTGTCTCTCTCAGCAGTCTGACCTTCTGAGTGTTGACCTGATTATGAAAATAATTGCAAATTAGTCACTATACACGGATTTGGATAACTTTCGTATGTGTTAATGGCTTCTGTGATATTCAAATGAGTGCACAATAGTCAGTACAGTGCAATACAACTGTATTTGATAGTGCCATCCTTCCAAAGACCAGAACAATAGATCATACATACAACAAAAACATCGATGGCACTGAGCAATTGTGCGTGAAGGACTTGCACAAGTTCCTTACACAGTGACCAGCTGAATGGAGGCTTGAATAGTCAATGGTTAGCATACTGGACTGTCAACCTTCAGGTTAGGTATTTAAATCCACTCCAGATTAGATAAGTTTCAAAATGTCTGTTCCATAAGCACCCTTTACAGACAATGACTGAACACTTCTGGTGACTAGATGAGGCATCAGAACTGATCAGGGTGATCAGTTCTGATGCCTCATCTAGTCACCAGAAGTGTTCAGTCTCATGCACCTTGAGGTCAAGACAAAACTTCCATGGCTGCCTTTTCTGGTTGGCTTGAGGTCTGATCTTTGTGATATTCATATTTAAATAGTGTTTGTATGTATTTATCTAGATACTTAATATGACACCTTTTAAGTACCTCACAAAGTCGCTGCACACGTGTTTTTCTGACTGATCTGAACAAGTGCGTTTTAACAGTTGAGTATATTTGTTGTACAGGGCCGAGTGCAGCAGCACTTACGTAAATGTAATGGATGACTGATCCGTGAAGATGGTCCATCCAGTACACGAGAAGGCATGATGAGCTCGAGTTGATGTGCGGAAGTGCGACACCTGGTTGCCATTCTCTGTGGGTTTTGTTATTTTTAATATTAATTGTATATTTGTGTTAAAATATTATGAGAAGAAGTGCGCTCCTGTAAGCTAACCCGAAGGCAGCCGTGGGTATAGAGTGTTATGAGACTTTGTTTTCTTAGCCCCGGCTTATGAGGGTAGATGACCAGTCCTCTCCTTGCCATATAATCTTTCGAATGACAGTGTGTTGGGACTGTTGTATGTTCTGTGTGCACAAGTCAGTGTACTTGGTGAATGGTGTTTAATTATATGCCTTCATATCAGAGATGGACATGATTAGTTCACTTGCTAATCGATTAGAATTAGCTACTGAAATTTGCGAAGCGATTAGAATTAGAATTAGCAAAGTCTTGTAACTAATCGATTAGAATTAGCAGCAGCTAATCCATTAGCAATTACAATTAGATTTAGATAATTCATACATATTTATGCTTTGTGAGTTTTGTTCAAAGCACAGCAAGTTACTACAGCAAGTTACTGTAGTATATTATAGTACCTAAAGCAGCACAACTGCTATGTCAGAACAGTCCACAAACCAGCAAGCAACTCCACGTTGATCAATACAATGTACGTGTATTATACATACATACAAACATGCATATATACACATACAAAAATGCTTACATGTGAGCATACACACATAATGCACTAGTTGCCATTCTTTGTGGGTTTCATTATTTTTAATATTAACATACATAAATGTATACATGCAAACACACAGATACATACAAACATACATACGTAATGTACAGATGTACATATATAAATACATACACACATACATATGCCTACATACGTTTGTGTACAGTGTGCTACCCGATATTGCGCAGCCATTGTCAGAAGCTAGAGAACTAAACGCAGAAATAAGAACTTGTTCAGGTTCCCTTGTTTCATAACCACGAACAGATAATTAAAACAGTCTTCAAACTCATTATTAATAAACTCGTTCTTAATAAATTCGTTCTTAGCATAATTTTACAAATCTAATCGATCAGCTAATCGTTTCACAATTAGAATTTGCTACAAATTGCTAATCAGTTAGAATTAGAACTTGGATCAGATGACAGCTTATCAATTAAAATTAGAACTGGGATCAGATGACAGCTAATCAATTAGAATTTGTCTCATTGATTAGCTAACTGATTAGCTAATCAGTTAGAATCTAATCGAGTAGTTACCTATCTCTGCTTCATATGTGAATAATAGTGACTTAATTTTATCACGTGTATATGTGTACGTAAAGTGCATGTATCTGTGTGCTTAATAAAGCAACATCTAAATACCTTACAAAAGTGCTGTTATAATTATGTTATGTTATGGCAGTGATCTCGAAGAGAAGCAACGGCCCTATCATTCCAAAGAGCAACAGAGAAGCAACAAGACCTTATCATTCCACCAGCAACGAGGAACAATAGTCCCTATCATCCCACACTGAGTAGAAACTTTACCTGAAAATGTGGCAGATGTGCAGACTCTATCTCTTGCCTTAGTACTTATTAAATTTAGATTATGCTCTGATGTGGAACTATATTTATTACTTGTTTACTAAAGTAGTTGTGTACTGCAGCCAATCAGAGGTATCCAATAGTCAGAGGTGCCTAATATAGGAGTCTAGTATAATACTGGCTAATATTTCCATGTATAATCTTATTTTATAATATTTTAATTGTGTATAGACAGTCGTATGTAGGCACTGTAAGTATGACATTTATTTCGTAGCACTAGCTGCAGTTAGTAGATACTTAAGAAGTTTAATATTGAAATACCTGAACTTTGTATTACTATGATAGCCGTAGAATGCACTGGTTGGTAGCCATTCTTTGTGAGTTTAATTATTCTTAATATTAATTGTATATTTATATTACTATGTTATAAGTAGAAGAAGAGCAGTCCCATAAGCTTAAGCCCGTGGAAACCATGGTATGAAGTCATAGCGACTTCATTTTCTTAGCCTCGGTATATGAGGTCGGGTGGCCAGTCCTCTCCCTCACCATCTCATCTTCCCACTGACAATGTACGGTCAGTGTACTTATCATTGCTTACTTGGTTAGAGGGTGCAGAGGAAACAGAAATCTTGAAACGGATATCTGTCCTGGTGGTGATATGTTATAAATTGAAGCCATGTGTTCCATATTATTATATGTAAGACTTTAACAATGAGCTGCATTGGTTTCCAATCGCTTTTAATACATTCTCATTGTTAGAGTGTTAAAACCTGGCTTAACTGTTCAACTATTGTTTCTCATTCTTTGTGATATGATGAATGATGTTTACTTCAATATAATTTTTTTCTTAGAAATATGTAAATAAAATGGTAATTATAGTGAAGTTTAATTTAAATTAATAATTAACTTGTTATTATTCTGAAGAAGAAGAGTAGTCCATTAAGGTAGCTCTGAGGCAGCCATGGGTATGAAGTGCTAGCGACTTCATTTTCTTAGCCCCGCCTTATCAGGACAGATGTCCAGTCCTCTCTTACACTGTCTTATATTCCAACTGATAGTTAACGTATGGTCAGTGTACTTATTTTAGCTTAGTTGGTTAGAGGGTGCAGAAAAAACAGGAATCTTGAAATGGATATCTGCCCTGGTGGTGATACGTTATATTATAAATTGTAGCCATGTGTTCCATATTGTTATGTGTAAGATTTTAACGATGAGCTGCATTGGTTTCGCTTTTAATACAATCTCGTTGTTAAAGTGTTAAAACCTGGTTAACTGTTCCATACTTTGCAATACGATGAATGATGTTGACTTCAATATACTTTTTTCTTAGAATGTGCAAATAATATGGTAATTATAGTGAAGTTTAATTTTAATTAATAACTAACTTGTTATTATTCTGAAGAAGAAGAAGAGAAGAGCAGTCCCTTAAGCTAGCCCTGAGGCAGCCATGGGTATGAAGTGTTAGCGACTTCATGTTCTTAGCCTCAGCATATGAGGTCGGGTGGCCAGTCCTCCCTCACCATCTCATCTTCCCACTGACAGTGTGCGGTCAGTGTACTCATTATAGCTGAGTTGGTTAGGGGGCACAGGTGGAGCCGAAATCTCTAACCAAATTTCTGCCCTGGTGGGGATTTGAACCTCGACATCTCGATTTACAGTCCAGCATGCTAACCACTACACTAGCCAGGTTGAGCACCATTTACAGTGAAGTTTAATTTAAATTAATAATTAACTTTTTATTATTATGAACTGTTTTAATAGTAGCTTTTCCACTGTTTGTAATATTTGTGACATGGCAGATAGTGCCAACTGCAATAGATTTGCATAAAGCTCTAAAACAATTATAATTAGAACTGGTTTAACTATACCCCTGTTGTTTGTTATTCTCTGTGATACGATACATGGTGTTAACTTCAATATATTATGCAGAGGCAGCAACTTTTTGTGGAAATATGGTAATAATATGTTATTGTGAAGTTAAGTTGAAGTAATATTTTACTTATTATTCAGAACTGGTTTAGTATTAACTGCTCCACTGTTTGTAATATTTGTGAAATAATGGATGGTTTAATTGCAATATAATTATTCCATAAAACTCTGAAAATATTATAATTTGAGAACTGGTTTAACTGTTTTTGTTTTCTTTGTGATACAATGAATGGTGTAAATTTTAATATACATGTAATTATTTTCAAAGAAACTGGACTTTTTTGTATGCCATGCATTAGCTATATTTACAGCTGTTCAATCCAATGTCAGAAGTGCATAGTCTTGGTTGGATTGTGTACTTTTAAGATTGGAAATACCAAACATACAAAAAATCATCTGACAATCCCTTAAAACAACATTCATAGGCCCACGGTTTGCCGACGTTCGCCCATGTGGCAGCAGTGTGGGCTACTGTAGGCACAATGGACGACAAAGACAGTCCCATTTGCAGGCACCATCATAGCCCCCACAGTTGGTCAACATTTTGCCAATAAGGGCCCTCGTAGTGCCGACGCTGGGCTCAATAACTGCTAGCCCACACTGATCGACACTGGGTCCTGCAGAGAACACCTAGAGGCGCAGCGTGGGCAGCGCGCAGGGCTCAATGAGGCGTACAGAATAATAACGGCCCACCACGGGAGCCGCCCTGCCGTTCCCTCGTGAGCCCACGAACGTGGGCTTCTAGAGGCTGGATGGGCGTTACACAGCCGCGTCCGATCTGGGCTAGCGATGGTGGCGCGCTGTGGGCAATTAAAATCGGCAGACTCTGGGCCCGGCGTGGCGTGGCTGTCTGGGTCGTAACCCTATAACTGCCTCCATTTAGTTTAATTGTAATTGTAATCGAGAATTTATACAGCGCCACTCAAATTAGAGGCGTTCCCGACCCGGGTCAGTGTCTTCACTGACAAAGAGAAATGTTTTCAGGTGCTTGCGAAACTGGACAGGAGAGAGAGAGAGACAGACAGACAGACAGACAGACAGACAGACAGAGACAGACAGACAGACAGAGACAGACACAGAGACACAGAGACAGAGAGAGAGGAGGAGGACAAGCTTAAAGTCCTGATGGAGGCGGTTCCAGATGGATGAGCCCACAACAGCAAGTGCGCATCCAATGAAATACCAAGTGGCCACAGGCAGATGACCGGAGAGAGACCCGACCAGGCAAACTGGAAACCGGGGTGCAGTAAGCCCTTAGATACAGCGGAGCCAACAAGACAGTAACGCATGAGGGAAAGGACCTTAAATTGGATGCGTTGGCGAATGGGAGCCAGTGAAATGAGTCCCGGATGTAGGAAGAGACCTGTGCAAACTTCATGAAGCCCCCTATGAGGCGAGCAGCATTAAGGATGGACTGAAGCTTAGATGTATTAGTAGAGGAAAGGCCAATATAGACAGCGTTTCCGTAGTCAATTCTAGTGCAGATCAGAGCATGAACCAAGGTCTCAATCGCATGCAGAGGAAGGGACTGGCGAATGGCACGAAGTTGGCGTAAATAGTAAAAGCACGAGCGCGAGAGACACTATTGACATGATCATAATAGAGAAAGAGTAGGATCTAGGACAAATCCAAGATCGCGGACAGAGGAGAAGAAGTACACATTGGGAGACCTGAGGCGGAGGGAGTCAGCTTCGATCCTGGACACGATTACCGAGCCAAATGTACTGGGTCATCCTGGTTAAGGTGGAGGCGTATTGAGAACAACTAGAGATCAACAGCAGAGGAAGCCTTCAGGATGCGTTCAACCATAAGAGCAGCTGAGTTGGGACATTAGTCGTTCTCTTAGATATATTACTGGCGTGTCCATTCCAGAGTTTCTCACAACCTCTAATTCATCATTTCGGTCTAGAAGGAGTCTATCTTGCGATTTCATCTAACATTGTTGATGCTGAAAACGATTTTGGGTGAAATTGTAATTACCTTAAGATTATGAAAGCTGGAACCATTAATTTTTTAATCGTTTGTTTAAATTATTCTGATTATATATGATGGTGATCGTGTAAAAGAACACATGATCAAACAGTTTAAATCAGCACCTAGGTAGAACAGAGCAAGGCTTATTTACGCAAAAGAAACATCCCAGATGAATGAAGACATTGAAAGAAATTGCATAAACAAACGGTCGTAGGCTGTTCGAACGAATCGTTACCAACAGGACCTATTCAGAGAACTGTTTAATATAACTGCGGATTTAACAGATATTCATGTGAACAAGCAAAATACTTACGGTTCGAAGAGTGAATGGAAACAAATATACACAAGAAAACAATGAAGGTACAAACGCAAGTAAGTTTGTGCGATCAAAGATAGACAGAATTCTTGGAAAAGATGGAAGTAAATGCAAGACCTTATTATCGGTCGGTTTAGATCAAACGAGCAATAAATTAAGGATTGCAAGCAAACTCATTGTAAGGAGTTTAATGCTAGACTTTAGTTAGTTTCCTGATCACGAAGAATGGCCAATTCCTAAACTTGTGACTATTCAAAGCAACAGGCAGATAGGGAATGCTTAAACATGAAACGGAACCGAAAATGTAATGAAAAGTAGATCTGAGAGGCCCTAGATTAGTTGAAAAACAGTAATGGAGTGAAGTTAAGAGCCGAAGATATCATGTTGAAAAGGGTGAACCTAGAACAAGTTCATCTGTACGTACTTAATGGCCTAATAACTAAGACGCCAGCCTTATCGTCCGCTCGTACTTAAAGTGTAAAGAAACCAGAGGTGACTCGTATAAGCTTGACAGCTGACACCATTTTGAGTTCCTAGTCCAAGTTTGGCTTAGCCACGTGTCATTTGACTTAAAATAAATTAATCCATGATACCAATCGTAAATGCACTGCAACTTTCGCCGCGTACAGTACCAGCCAACAGCATAGCCTCATCATTGTAGTAAAACGTATTTATAAACGCCGTACCATGTTTTCTGGGCTCAAACTGTAACCGATTGACTAGCAAGACTTCAATTAAACTTCAACGCCGTTTAAATGTTTAAATGGGAGGGGGATAGATGAATGGTAACACTCATGACCAGGAGAACATTAGATCGCGGTTCGAAACCTGTAACCACCCTCTAGAGCGGCGCCTTGCATGGCTGCAAAACGTGTGTTTAATTAAGATCTTGATTGTACTGTCATGTTTCAATGTAATCTTACTGCGTACTTGTCAGTTTAAATTAGTAAATATTATTATTATTATTATATATTATTATTATTATTATTATTATTATTATTATTATTATTATTATTATTTTTAATATTGGTGTCCAACAAGGTGTATCTGTTGCAGGTGTACTTGAAATGGAGGCGGTCGCAAGTTCAGAACCTATGACGACAAATATAAACAATGAGCAAGGTGCAGATATTTCATGTATTTCAGCTGATGCAGTTTTAACCGAAAAAGTCCCAAAACTGTATAATAATCTAGTTTGAGCTGAAAATTTCTGCCTTTCTTGCAGCATACTGTTCATCATTTAATCAATAGTCGCTCATTGTGAGTTAGTAGCCTACCCGGAGTCAGTCGCTAAGGAGTTACCGACTGACTTGATGAATTAGCGACTGATTTAGCGACTCAGTCGACTAATTCGCTTGCTTATCGACTGACTAAGTCGTTTAAACTTATCGACTGACATACCGAGTTGCTTTCGACTTCTCATATAATAAGTTATGTCTTTTGGCCATACCTGATTACCTAACAATATAATGCATTTTACCGCATTCTGTACTGACCGAGCCATCATTTCCGTGGGCATTAAACGGAACCCATGTGGGCTCTATACGGGTCCATTATGGGAATATGGGCTCCACAGGGGACAGACCACTGACTGTGAAAAGAAATGTTAATGTGAATTCGTGAAATTGAGCGCTTGATAAATCGAATGAAGTGAAGAGGATTTATAGCAGTACCCGATCTTACGACCAAGCAGTTGGCCAAAACTGCTGATGCGTGGCAGAGAACGATAATCATGTAGGGTATGATGGGGCAAAGGCGCGCAGGGGGCAAGAACGTTCAATGAAATAAGGCCATGAACAGCTCACACTAAGTCTATACCTACGGCGCATGCGTGATGACCTATACAGGTTTATTGTTTCGACAGAAGATCGAAGCGGCTAGACGGATTACGTGAAATCTACAAGGTAAACTTTGTTTTTGATCGATTTTCGTAAAATATTTGTAAAAATTGAAAACGTGATTGCCCAAATTGCGTGCACGTGAACGAGAAACGCTATGTACATATGGATGAAGACAAGACTAAGTGATATTTCAGTAGGAAGGCCCGAGTTTATATCTGTCCATAATAAGCAGTAATGGCTGTCCTTACAGAAACGCCATTCATGGGGCAAAGGCGATCGGGGCAAGATCGTTCGCGCGCGCTTACCCCATGTTTGGTGTACGATCTTGCCCCTTTGCATTGACCTTGTTGATCCAGTAAATTGAAAGTAAATTTAAACTTAACAAAGTAGTCTTAATGGTTTTATTGTTGTAATTTATTGATTGCAGCATATTATATGACAATCGTCAGACATTATAAAAGAAAAACGAACAGGACTGTCGGATGTATAGAAGACCTTCGACGAGCAGCTCGTGATATGATTTGCTGGTGGTCAAAGTATTAGAAAAACAGTAGAAACTTTGGGTATCCCCTTGACTACCCTCCGTGACAATTTGAAGAGGGTAGCCTACTTGTGTGACATATTTCATTGAGATATTGAATAATTTTTATTAAAAAATTTTTCACTAACCTTATGCTATTTTTTCGGAAATTTTATCCAGATTATTCCTTTTGTATTTTACTTTATATGAATAGGCCTACATAGACCTATTTATGTCATGTCTATAATATTTATGCTATAGGCCCGCTAGAATTTCAATAGCATATATGTTTCTATACTATAGGCTACTATTTGCATAGCCTATGTTTCTATCCAAGTTATACTTTTCTGACAATTACAGGAAACCCTGCCGATATCTTGTGGACGTTTCAAGTTGAAGAATTATTGCATGGAACTTGATCAACGTTGCTTTGGTCTAACACTGAAAGATATCAGGAGCCGTGCATTCACATGGCTGAAAGAAACAGTAGAGAAAATTCGTTTAATGAGACTACTCGTCTCGCAGGAAAAGATTGGGCTTACGGATTCATAAAACGTATCAAAAGTAACGTAAATAATACGGGGAAAGGCTTCCAACAGATTTGAAAGGGGCCGACGACCTGATTACAACATAGTGCCCAAACCTCCCAAGAAACTTGCCAAAAGGCGACTGCAACTGGAAGGTGAAAGTGCCACAGAAACTGTCAAATCTGCAAAAAGCATTTACAAAAAAGCAAAAAAGCAAAAAATTCATTTGTCCTGCTAGCGACGAGGTGTATGTTCATCCACCAACCGAAGACCGGATTGGTTGCAATGGACCAGTGGTCCATGCGGAAAATGGTGGCACGAAAAATGCACCGCATATGAAGGTGGTGTCTTTATTTGCGATTTCTGTTGGCTTTCAAAGAAAATGTTCTGCTGGCTTTGGGGAAAATATATAACCAAGTGAACTAGTCATCGTTTCAAAGACTTGTAGTTAGCCTAGAAATACAAATTAGACAACTTGTAAGAAATTACAAAACAAAAATGATTGTAAACATTAGGCCTGCTGCCTAGTAGGCAGCTATGTCAAATAAATCAGCATGCTTAATATTTATTTTCTTATTGATATATTTTTTAAATATTCTTTTCTTTGCATTAGTAGGCCTAGGCCCCTATCTAGTAGCCTATCTAGTAGCCTTACGCTTGTTTCATGCATTAACAGTCTTACCCCAAACTTAACGGATTTGCCCCAAAACATTGACGAACTTGCCCCCATGGCGGGGCAAGATCGCCAATCACAGCACCTTCAGTTTATTAAAAAATTCAAAGTGCTTCACTGTTTTTGGCCAGTAACAATTACTAATACATGTTCATCAAATAGCATTTATTGTTCACAGTAACTTTTTTCTTGTGACTTTTATAAGACAAACCTTCCACATGCAAAATATCAAAAACATGACGGTCTTGCCCCATTGTACCCTACTCTGGAACTTATTTCCCCTCTTCGTAGTCATCAACTCCATCTTCGCAATAGAATGCATGAATTCAATTTACCAAAAAATACGACAACAACTATACCCCCGTATTCTGTATAAGAACGCTTACTAATAGAGCAAACTCTCTTATAATGTACCAAGTTGCGGCATGTCAGTTCGTTTTCCTAAACACACGAATATTGTATTGTATTGTATTGTATTGTAAGTGTTGCTCATGTCTTGCTGCTCATGTCTTCGTCAAATCGAAATTTGGAAACCGCGATTAAAACAACAAGCAAACTAGTAGGCTAAGTGAACGAAATCGCTAGCAGTCGATAGCTTAGCGACTGGTTTCGACTTGAAGCTCAGCGGAGGCGGATGGAGGGCATACGCCGGGGACTATTGTGAGTTAGGCGATTGGTTGGAGATACGAGACATAAATGTAGTAGTTTCAGTTTAGCGACGCTGTGTCATAACAAAGATGATTAGCGTAGCTCTCCTCCTTTATCCAGGCTTGGGACTGGCACTGTCAGAGTACGAACAGTGGCGGAGTTCGAGACATAAATAAATCTATGGAACTTTTAAATGGCACTCAGCGACTTTTCAAATCAGCGCTTTTGAAGTTTTGCATCGTTTTGGACAGGTAGCCGATTGGTTACCCCGCTCGCCTTGTAACACGGAGAGCATAGGTTCGAACCCCGGTCCACGAGGAGCAGTTTTAACTGTATTCTCTTCTCAAGGGGATCCAATGAAAATCAAAATTATGCAAATATTTTCTTGAAATGCCCAACTGTTGGTGCATTTGATGCTGAATTTCAGTGACAAACTGTGATTAAATAAAAATGAAGACAATCATCCCAAGTGCAAATATGTTTTATATTTCTCTTTCAGTTTTGGCGTTTGTCGCAATCGGTGGATTCACCTTCGCAGTTTGTCTAGCAATCGTTTGTCTTGGAGTTGTATGCATGCGACGGTAAGAACGTTTGTGTGCTGTAGGTAGTGCTTGAAAGACGCTATTTCATTATCTTTGTTACGTTGCATTATATTATAGTCAGTATAGCTTAACGAAAGGCTCATCATCGTCCACTCATGCTTACAATTGTAAAGAATCTTGATAGCCAGACATTCACAGTTAAACTGCCTTGCGTAACAAACAGCGATCTAATTTCAATTTTGTTCGCTCACGAACTTTATAATACATTCATATGGAGAATTTATATAGCGCCTCTTCAAGGCTATCTACTCAGAAGCACTCCCGACCCAACCCCGGCTGAAGAGCACAGTCTTGAGATTTGAATAAAATGTGGCGGAATGGGTGCTTGGGACCAAGCGAAGCGCTACAGGGAGCCCATTCCAGATTGCAGGGCCAGCGATAGAAAAATCACGGCGCTGCCTAAGGGCGGTCCGTGAGCGAGGAACTAGAAGCTCAGCCTGCTTAGAAGAGCGCAGGGAACCACGGCGCTGGATGTTCAGGGTGGAGCGGCAATGCTCTCGCAAATACACAGGGGCCTCACCCACAAGGCAGCGCCACACTAGGGCAGAGACCCGATAGGCAATACGCTGCGGGATAGGAAGCCAATGCAAAACATCCCGCATGTACTCGGTGACATGGCCAAATCTCGGGATGCGACCAATAAGGCGCGCCGCTGCGCGCAACACCCGGTCCAAGCACCCAATCCGAGCCGCTGGAAGACCAAGGTAGAGAGTACTGCAATAGTCAAGGCGAGATACAACAAATGAGTGGACAAGCGTGGAAGCAGCAGTGGAGGTTAGAGAGCGAGAGACTACTCTAAGCTGGCGCAGCTGATAGTAGCAGTTACGGCAAAGCAGGTTTATGTGTTGCGTAAAGGTCAGCTCTTGGTCCAGTATGACACCAAGGTCTCGGACCGAAGATGAGAAAGTGAGCAATGGAAACTCCAGGGCCAGAGCCTCCAAGTCAATCTTGGCAAGCTGCTGGCGTGTGCCGAACCAGATTAGCTGGGTCTTAGCAGGATTCAGACACAAACGGTTGGAAGACATCCAGTCCTCCAGGACCTTGATAGCGCGGCTCATGGTACGGACCGCGGTTATGGCTGCTGAGGCAGGACAGTGCAGATAGGCCTGCAAGTCATCCGCGTACGACTGACTCAAGACTACACTTGCCGCCAGGAGGGGACCAAGGTCAGCAGTATAAATTATGTATAAGAGTGGACCCAGGACGGAACCCTGGGGCAAGCCATACGGGGCAGGAACCCATGCAGACCTAGTGGCCCCATAGACTACAGAGAAGGAACGGTCTCGCAGGAAGGAGCTAAGCCAACCAAGAAAACCACCAGAAAGACCAAATGAGATAGAAAGCCGTCCAAGAAGAATGTCGTGATCGACAGTGTCGAACGCGGCACTGACATCTAACAAAGCTAGGAGGGTGACCTCTGACCTATCTATCGCCCCATAAATTTCTGAGAGAAGGCGTACCAATAGGGTTTCCGTGGAGTGACCCTTACGAAACCCCGACTGGAAGGTTGGGAGCAGATTATTCCTGTCAAGATAAGTGGTAAGCTGAAGAGCTACTATCTTCTCTATGATTTTAGATAGAAATGACACATTCGCAATTGGCCTAAAGTTAATTGGAACAGTCAGGTCGAGTCCATCTCGTTTAAGAACAGGAACAAGGATGGATCTTTTTTGCGACGACGGAAGAGCAGCTTCTTGAAGAGAGCGGTTGCAGAGGACGGTCACAAAAGGAAGGAGGACGTCCATAAATTCATGGAGGAGGAACGTTGGTATGGGGTCCAGCTCACAGGTTTTAGGAGGTGAAGCCATGATGAGTCGTCGCAGTTCCTCTGCAGAGATCGGGCTCAGCTCAGAGAGACTACAGTCTGTGGGAGGGAACACCGGCTGAGAGGAGCCAGCTGTGGCCTCACGAATCGAGCGTACCTTTGCAACGAAAGATTCCAGGAAGTCGTTGGCAGTGAAGTGGTGAGCAGCAGGTCGACGCTCTGAGCGGGAACGGCCGAGAAGGTCGTTGAAAGTTGTCCAGAGTTTTCTGGGCTCCTTGGAGTGGTGGGTGATCTTATACTCCCAGTATAAGCGCTCCTTCTCCCTGTAGCGACGATGCATCTCACGAACGAACCTTACCCAGTTGGAGTGATCTGCCGGTGACTTTGTGCGCCTGTAGACTCTCTCGAGGCGACGGGCCTGGCGCCGAAGAGAGCGACACTCGGCGTCAAACCAAGGTGTGAGTGTAGAGCGAAAGCATGAAAGTTTATTTACTATCCTAATACGCACAATACACTATTGAGAACCGGTTACATGCGGCGTTTGCACAAATTTCAGCTTTCGCGTGGAAAGTAAGATGAAACAAGACTACAAGACACTGGTGCCTAACTGCAACTTCAGTTCAGCAACAAATCAAAGTACCGACAACAGAGTACGCAATGCTGCCCAGGAATTCTCGGCAAATAATGTGTTTGGTATGGTTCCACAAGAGTTGCCAACCTATTCAGTATTCGTCGGCGACGGTGAATTCAACGATGTCAGTAACAGCATTGGCGTTGAGAACAACCGTCGTTAACATGCTAAAATAGAGTACTCTGAATGCTTCAGAATGTTAGATTTAGATGTTTCCAGAAACTGTGCATGGCGCATCCGAATTTAAGCACAGAAACCTGTATTTTATTATACCTATCAGTTGCTAAACGGTATTTGTGTAGGTACTTATTTTCTTCATTAAGTTTAACGAATGAATTGACCTGCTTTACCTGCATTTTACATAAGAATGACTAATTCTCCACAAAGTGAGCGTTGTCTCTAGACGATTAAGCATGAAAGTTTATTTACTATCCTAAGTCACGTGCCATCAGATATAATAAAATGTGTCATTCTTAAAGAATAAAACAGGTAGTGCCATGAATCGCATATATTGTACTATCCTTTCAAACACTTTCAATAGGTGTGCGTATTCGCCAGAAGTCAGCACTCTTTAGTTCAAACTCGTGCATTATTTTTTTAGATTTATATTCGATCTTATATACGAAATAACGTCTTTCATATATCTTTTTCAAGTAGCATATATTCATGTAAGGATTCAAAGTTTACTCAGGAGCAAACTTTCTAATACGAAGACAACTATCAGCGACAGGCGCAATGTTACTGTTGATCGTATCAAGCTTCACGTCGGCGAAAAAAAGTTCATTCTGTTATCAGTGATCTTCCGCTATACGAGTATCAATCGATTAAAGTTGTACACGTCTTTATTCTCAAAACTAGCATTGTCCGACAATGAACGTGTTTCTATGATTCTTAAAAGTTTGGGTGGTCAGCAGTGCCAAAAGTTATTGAGAGGTCGAAAAACGACCTACTCATTATTGTCTATGGAATTTCTGACAGGGCCATAAACATGAAAACTTGAAAAGGCCCTAGGGAAATCTATAGCATGTCATCAGAACGCTTAACGACTCTTATAATTATGACATAATTATGATTCATTAGCTTAAGATTTGGAATTTTTTAATATTTTAGAATTATGGCAAAATTGATATCGGGCTGTAATTAGTGTCTTTCGCAGCTTTATGCAATGCAATGATCTCAGGAAATTTGAAGCATCCGGGGCAATTTCACATTAATTAGTTGCGGGTAAAGATACAGAGCAACATCTTTTTGCAGATATTGCTCATTGCGGGATAACACCATCTGTGCGGCTCGTATGAGTACCGTGTAGCTCCTTACAAATATAAATAAGTTCATCGGCAGTAGAGAATGCAACCCAAGAGACGAAATTAACAAATGATTTATAAAACCTATAAACGATTAACTGCCTTCCTGAAAATTACTGGCATCTTAGTCCTTAGTAGAAATCTAAATGGGTCTTCCATGCAAGGATGACGCCTTAAACTTCCGCGTCCCAGGATGATGCTGCGGCCCATGACCAGTGGATTGGGATCTGGCTTTGGAGAGTTTGCCCTATTATATTAGATACACAAGACACATCAGTCAACTTTTCAAATTCAACACAGACTTAATTTTACAATGTTCACCGCTGAAAAAAGAAGACAGAAACATCATTAGATCCGCCTTTCACGAATCTAACGTTCCTAGTTCAAAGGAATGGAGGCAAATGACGGAACATAATGGATCTATTTACTTTAAAAAGACGCTTGAAAGCCTGTCGCTCCTTGATTCGGGATCAGACGGGAAATGGACCAAATCTTTTTTTTATGAAACTGGCTCTTTTTTTATCAGGATAGGAAGCAGAACTTGGTAGGCCCTACCAAGTTACTACACAGCATGGGTTACCTCACCCTGTCTCTGTTCGGTGATGGTCTCCTCTCACGCCTCTACTCTCAGACTGCTGTCACGACCGCAATCAGCTTTCTTCCTTCACCTCAGCAGTACCACTAACAGGACACCGCAGGATTACCAGACAAGAGACTGAGCCACCTACCTATCTTACTTAAATATCATACTTCTCATCTGGCTTCCTCGCTTTGGACCTGCCCTACAGCCAATCAGTCCTTGGCCTACATCACATTGAATGTCAATGGTATGTCTCAGCCGGTTGGACATCTAGCTCTCCGACTAATACTCATAGCCATTTGCTAGCAAATACCGGCTTTTATCAGATTCTTCTACGCCATATTTAACATATTTTAGTTAATCAAACTGAGTCCTCTAAATCAACATAATCCAGATGAACTGACCGAAAAGTAGTTCCCCTACGAAAGCCTATCAAACCAGACAGCCTGCTTTTTGAGATAAGATATGAGATAGAAAGAACACAAATTCATGAAAATTGAACTGCTTCTGATAACGAAACACTCGCTAATTTGTAACATTTCATTCTGAAACAGTTGCCTTAAAAGCGTTAACACTTTAACGACGAGAGTGTACTAAAAGTGAGTGAGAAACCAATGCAGCTCGACGTTTAAGTGTTGCAAAACTTGTAAATAAGTTGGAAAACATTTGCATGAAACCATCATTCTTATATCAGCATTTATAGGCTCTAGCTTCTCCTTTCGCTTTATGAATCATCTCGGGCACTGAATCTTGGTTTGTTCTATGCTTTAATTACATCTTTCGTGTCGTTTCATTTGCGCAATATTCTTTTAACACGAGAAATTTCTGTCATAGAGTAAGCTTACCTCATTGTAATCATATTGGTTTATGTTTAGATATAAGTTGATGATCTTCGTTTGAAAATCATTTAACCATTGCAACATTTTGAGATGGTCCCTGACCCTTAACTTAAGTGCATGTGATTACATAGTTCCGTTATTTCCATTCGACAAATTTTTTAACGTGCAAGCATATCATTGCGCCAACAATTTGCTTTTGTGTGTGCAGACTTATAGGCATGCATGAATTAAGATCGTTGTTGTCTAAAGTTGATCCTGTACTGCCACGTCTATTAGAGGAAAATTTTCAAGTAGGCCTAGGCTTAACAGTAACGCTATAACCAACACACGCGTGTTTTAGGGTGATTTTTCAGGCTGGAAAAAGCCGACAGGTTACTGGTAAAATTAGGTGTAACCTCCAATTATACCAGGTAGAACTGTGTAAATATCTTCGGGAATTGCAATGAAGCCTGGTGTGAATTATTTAATACCTGCAACAGCATTGTGCTTGATGTGTTACTTAGACCTTTCTATCGGTGATGAAATACAGGAAGAATCAGAAGGTACGACCATGTTATCATAGCTTACAAATTAATCTCTGGCTCTCTACATCTACGTCATTCGGTCTATAATTACGGGAAAATGCCTATCTCAAGAGGCAAGGTATATTGTACAACCTTGCAACCATATACCTGGCTACTTTCGCACGTTTCCGTGAACACATAACTGTTCCTGTGGTATCGTTGCAATGGCAATGAAATATTATGCTAGGCCTATATTTTCTTATCTCACTTCCTATTTTATTTGCCACAACCTTTGGAGAAATGTGTGCACACAACAGGACAGACATGACGCATCTCATTGCCAATTTTAGCATTATATTAAATCTCTAAGCCAACAGTAATTACAATGTTAATATGTTTAGAAAAAATGGTAGGCCTAATTGTCTTATTTTTAGCTTTCAATCCAGCTATTTAAGTGGTACAATAATCGTGTTTATTAATTTCAGGTTTTCAAGATGACTACTGCGATATTGAGATATTTAAGCCACTTTGTATGAAAAATGAAGTTATTTTGATGAAAGGTGCCACTTATGGACGCATGCGAATTGGTCGATGTATTACAGCGGAAGAAATTGATAATCTACGAACCCATCATCTTGGGTGTTCGAAGAATATTTTGCCATTCTTTGATCGAAAGTGTTCTGGAAAGACTAATTGCGAAATTAGTCGCATGGAAGTCTCCGCTGAGAATAATAGTCCTTGTCCTCCTAGTCTGAATGTTTATCTTGAAGTCAGCTACAGCTGCATCAGTAGTAAGTTAATATATATATATATATATATATATATATATATATATATATATATATATATATATATATATATATATATATTACCCTTCAGAAGTATCTTATTGTTTCGGCACAATGAATTCTTTATGAACATCAACTGCACAATTATTAACTTGAAAAAATTCTTTTATGAAAGATATATTTTACGCTATGTAAATTTTGATATTTGTAGCATTATATTCGTAAATCGGTGGTCAATTGTTGCAACTATTATCTCAACGCTTCGCAAGTCTTCTAAACACTTGTTTACCATACTTCCATACATTATTAACTCACTGCATTAATTGTTAAAAACGTTAGAAACTAAATTTAAAAAATGGGAAAAACCGTCGAAAATAAAAAAAACGGCAAAAACGAGAGAAAAAACGGAGAAAGAAAATAATTTGACTTTGTCACATCTTGTAGGCCCTACGGCAATGTAAAATGAGAAATCATGTGTACGGAATTTAATCAGCAAATAACACAACTTTATTAGTAAACCCTAAGTAGCATTAATTACTTTATTTCTTACAAGTTTGGTTTAATAAGAAATTGAGGAATTAAAAATATTGAAATCTTTTCAAATTTACACTGAATTTCAAAGGTGAGCTTGTGATGTAAGCTTAGTAGCAGCATGCTTAGTTGCTTTATCCAAGGCTTCTCGTTTTTTTCATTGTATCTTTTTTCATCCTTTCAGTATTCTCTTCTCTAATCATATTTTTTTTTTATCTCTGTGAGCACTTTTTCACATTATTTTATATTGTTATCGTCTCCCGCAAGATGACCCCTAATACGGATCGTACCACCCGAATAGACTTTCTCACAATCAATGCATTTCAATTTAGCCAATGCTGAGTTTTTGTCTTTCTCGTTAATCAAAGTAACGTGAATCCATTCCGCATCCTCTTCTTTTGGCATTTTGGATAACTTAGAAATAACTTTTTAAAATTTCGCAGAATCGTTGAAAGCACGGAGACAACGTAAGGGACATCAAACAAAAATAAAATCATACAAAAAGGCAAAAACGAGAAGAAATATAAAAAACGGAAAAAACGGTTTTAACAGCTATGATTTATAAACAAATTGAGAATAATCTTATTTCTTATTGATTTGATAAAAGTGCTGTTATTTTCTCTCTAACGGCATATGAAATTAAATTTTTGTGATATCAGTTTACCCTTGAGAGCTACAAACTTTTAAACTGTCTACAAAAATGCATGCTTTTTGGCTGGAACGGTGCTTAATAATATTGCTTTGTTCGCAATCTCGTGAAATGAGTTGCTTGTTCTGCAAAAGTGAAGCTTACTTATTCATGTATTTATTATTTGATTAAAAAAGCCTTAGGGTATATTTAAATATCCGTTACACATAGGCATTTATTTGAAGTTGTAGATGAAAGGCGATCCTGTACTATTGATGCATCTGCAAATCCAATCCACATTATCACTTCTACGTCATGTGGATCAAATTTTCAGCCGTGGATTGTAGAAGCTCCAATCGGCCGAAAACTTAGCATTGGCCTAATCGATTTAGCAGCCTCAGCTAAGCCTACTAGTGGAAATCAGGCAAATGGAGGGCAGCCTTGTCGCACCCGTGGTGTCATTGTGGATAAAGCAGGCAAAACAAATGTGTCTATCTGTTCTGATGGAACTCAGAGGAAAAAGAAGCTGTATTTATCAAAAGGAAATTTGTTGAATATATTTCTCACTCATTCAGATCAGAGAGAAAATAATGAAAACGATGGACAATTCATATTCAGTCTTCAAGGTTTGTTAACGACTTTAATAATGATTTCGTTTTATTGTATCATGTAAACTTTGAAGTGTGAAATTCTCCTCTATTGATATTTTTCTCATTCAGGTTTGTTGACGACTTTACTAATGATTTCATTTTATTGTATCATGTAAACTTTGAAGTGTGAAATTCTCCTCTATTGATATTTTTCTCATTCAGGCTGCTCCAGATTGCTCTGAATGCTAGCCTTTCACGCAAAATATAATAACACGATGTACTCAAATTAAGAGTACCCAACAAACATTTACAAGGTATTCGAAATAGACTAAATTCTAAGGTCATGTATCACATAAAGGATATAATTTATAAAATCTTTTAAAATCCATATCTATTCTTTGTTTGTTGGTGTACAATTGCAATGCAATGCGTATCTCCAGTGCAAGTTTAAACTCAGTTTCCCTTGTGCTACGCAAAAGGCAAAAACGAGTCGCATAATGTGCAGGCACGTAACTAGGATTTTTCGTTTGGGGGGCTTAAACCTTGAACATGGCAACATTTATACAGTGTTCATACGAATTTTAGCCGTAAGCATACAACGGCTTGACTTGTTTGGGGGGCTTCAACTTCGTTTGGGGGGGCTTAAGCCCCCCCCCCAAGCCCAACGCTAGTTACGTCCCTGATAATGTGACCAAACCAGGTTACCAGCATATAAATAGGAACATGAATTAGAGCTACTACAGATAGGCGAATCTTTGCAGACCTTACATACTTTAAACTGATGACTTGTATAGAGGAGCTGTCTCAATGCAGAAGGCATAATGTTGAAGCGCCGTTGAAATACGGTAGGCCACGAAGCCGAGTAAGTTTCGCCTTCTTTGTCATTTCCGCAGATTCTTCTTTGTAAATACAGAATTTGCTCAGCAATTCTAACATACCGTCGCTAAGTTCGCGTGCGGACTTAATCGTCGTTTCTGCTGCGGATTTCGCACGTGTGACGGCATTTACTTAACATATCATCGTGATAGGATGAGAAGGGATGGGCATTCGCTCGAGTCTTGTATCTACTGACCTACATACGCCGTCTGAATCCAGGTAATTTAATTTCTGCGGAGGAGGTAGGAAGCGACCCTTTGGAGTAACCTCGACCGTTAGTCACTGGTGAGGTATTTTTCCGCCGATCAACATGCGACGATCATTGATGGATAGCCAGGTGTGCGACATTTCGCACCCGTGAGGTATTCCTGGACGGTGGCATTTCCCTAATAAACCTGAACAAATGAATCCGGATGACAGCTACCTATTGTTGTCGGTGATACTGAACGTCGTGATATCGTATTCACGCTTCGGATGCAGTCCAAGTAACAGGAATGAGGTAATACGTTCTTATAAATGCAACTGAAATGTCATATTCACCTCCCGGAGAACAATGAAGGAAATACGATTTTATTGTATTCACAAATATGGAATTCTGGAACTTCTTTTTGTAGCTGTTGGCTGCTCTAACATCATTCCTCCTGTTGATGGTTATGCGAAAAGAAACGGAGACGCCATTATGATTGGTTGCTATGCCAGTCGGAAAACGTGGCATCTTAACTGTGAAGATGGAAAATGGGTCGGTGTCATAGGAAACTGCTCACAAGGTGAGATTTTAAAATGGGACATTCGTTCAACACACATATCGACTATCTGAGATTCTCTATAATTTCTTTATAAATAGCCAGCTGTATATTCATGCGCATAAATTGCAACACCCAATTCGTTAAATTGTTACATAACTAAAAGAATTTCATTTATCTTTATTCTTTAATTTTTGTAGTGATTTTTTATTTTGCATATGTAATATAACTGAACTATTTTAGACCGGTTTAAAAGGCGCAGATGAATCTAGATATGATTTGTATCTGCCCTTTGAAGCATACTGAGGTTACAGTTGCCTTTGAGAGACTAGGCCTTCAACACTCTGATGTAATAAGTGATTGTGAAGTGCACGCTGTTTAGAAGGAAGAAATTTAAGACATATGTATGAAGAAAAGTTATTAAATGATATGCATTTAAAAGAGGCCGGGTACTACTATTGAGAAAATATCCAGGTTATTAATAAGTAGAACTTATGTAATCATAGTTCAGTTATAAAGCAACAGATTAGGTCAAGAGAGGCAAGAATCTAATCTATATGTACCAAGAAGAGTGGAATTACGCGTACCTTAATGTACTGCGTAGCAAATACACTTCAACAAGTATCGGCCTATTGACATTTAGCATACAAAATTATGTGGTGTCTTTCAATTACTTCTTCAATGTGCTCTTCGAAGTTCGCTCTATATCGTCAGTGGAGTTAGAATTTTGTAAGACCAATAGTTTCCTGTAGAAAAAGTAATGCTTAAAAAGTTGGAAACGCCATTCATTCTTGGCGGGCTCTCTCATGCCCATAGAACTCGATCACAAGAGTCTTAACTAGGTTTACAATTAACGATACGTTAAGAGTTTCGGATAAATAATGACGAAGGTGGAATGAAAGACTTCCAACAACGATAATGCAATTTCCGGTACATCCAGCAATCGTTCCCACCACCAGATGTGTGCCTGAGCTCAAACGCTATCTATGTTCGCTGGACTTCCACTGATTAATCAACAAGTTTTAAGCGTGCATTTGTGTTGAGTTTCACACGACATCATACCGATGAGCTATCTGGTTGCTTCATTTCTTTGTGCACGAGTTGATCATCTTCCTGCAGTTACTGGGTGCGTCTAGCTGCTATTCATTGATCACAGGCACCTGACTGTTGGATGGGTGTAAGTGACCAGCATCGAACACGTGGTGGGAGGTGGTGATGTGACTTTGGCACACGTGAGTTTATCATGGTTAAGCTCCAGCAAGAAGCCACGCGTTCACGTTGTGAGCCATGTAGCGGTTGGATCTGTAAGAACTGCATGCTGTCGAAGAGGAATGAGCCTAGGCTATGTATATGAGCGCGAACAGATCTTGTACCTCTGACGTTTACTCAGTTGATATTTTGAGTAACAAATATTGATAATTTTGCGTGTAGAGACTTGCCTGTGGAATGACTCAAGTAGGCCCTAATGCTATGATTGAAATGCTCCTTTCATTGATTATATACAAACGAACATCAACGATTGTGTGGCTTTTCTCGAGTTGATGATATGCTACAAATCGGGCAACTCATTGGTTTATAATCCGATTGATTGACGACTCGGAATGTCGTCGACACTGCAACTGTTTGAGTAATATTCAATGACAATTGAACTCGGTTAAACTATTGGCATTTGCCTATCTATCTCAGGCACACATGCAGTGGAGGCGATCGCAGAATTGGAACCTATAACGACAAATCTAAACAACGAACAAGGTGAATGTGCTTTAACTGTTGTAATTTTTATCGAAAGAAAGTTCTAAATCTAAACTGCTGAATTATCTGATTTACCCTAGATAATTGAAATTGTTGTGTTTCTTTGCTTTCAGATTTGCTTATAGGCTTTAATAGGCCTTTTAGGCCTTCTCTACAGAATTTGAAGTTGATGCATTTATAATCTCTAATTAATTACAAATGATGGCATTTATATAACATGTAGGTTACTGTAATGACAATAGACCAAGAATTCGGCTTCTCTCATCATGTGCACAAAGTAATCGAAAATGCTGCTAGCACCCGCGTCATTTCGGCTTTATACGCCAATCTCTCTTTGCGAAAGATGCGCTACCCTTAGGAAATAGGCATGCATCAGGGCTGAGCATCTCTGGCAGAAAGCGGGTGGCGTATAATGTTAATGTTAAAGCCATTTTCGATTCTGCCATCTTCTAACTCTTGTAAAACGCAGAATTTGATCATTTATTTGAAATTAAAGATCTTACTATATGCTGGATAAATGCTAACTAGAAAACACATTATATATAAGATGTTTATGTTGAAGCGTAACACATTCGCAGTGTGTGATATATCATGTCAGAGTAAGCTATGTATTGCAACGTCATCTGTTGCAGGCCGTAATCTGGTTGCTTTCCCGTCCCTTTACGAGTGCTCTTTAGGAGGCATTTTAAAAATATGCAATTACGATTAAGATAACAGTGCTACGTTTGTTCTGTTTCTCTGTCAGTGTTGGTGTTTGTCGCGATCGGAGGATTCACTTTGGCAATTTGTCTAGCAATCGTTTGTCTTGGAGTTGTATGCATGCGACGGTAAGAACACTTATAGCGGTCCCTCATTGATTACGCGACTCCTTAAGCTAGATATTTATATGTGAATTACAGTGTATAACATCGACCAGCTTTTGTTCTTGTTCATTAAAGAACTTTATAACTCGCACAACACCTAATTTAGAAATAGTTACATACATGCGACTATGTGTAAATTTCAGCTTTCGCGTGAAAAGTAAGATGAAACAAGACTACAAGACACTGGTGCCTAACTGCAACTTCAGTTCAGCAACAAATCAGAGTACCGACAACAGAGTTCGCAGTGCTGCGCAGGAATTCTCGGCAAATAAAGTGCATGGTTTGGTTCCACAAGAGTTGCCAACCTATTCAGTCTTCGTCGGCGACGGTGAATTCAACGATGTCAGTAACAACATTAGCGTTGAGAACAACCGTCGTTAACATCCTGACACACGGCACTCTTAAAATTTCGTAATGTTAGATTTCGATGTTTTCATAAACTGTGCATAGCACATCAAAATTTAACCACAGTAACTTGTAGTTTATTAGACCTATAAGTTGCTAAGCGGTGTTTGTATGTGTAGTCATTTTCTTCAGTAAGATTCAACGAATTATAAATTGCCCTGCTTTACCTGTATTATTAACTCTCCTGAAGTAAAGCGTTTCTCTAGACGATTAAGCATGGAATTCTATTTCTTAGCCTAAGGCACGTGCCATCGGATTAAGTAAAATGTCACTCTTAAAATAAATCGCACAATCAATCCTCTTAGACAATTTTCGGTAACTGATGTCTGACTTTTACCTCAAACTCCCAGCGTGTCTCGTCAGAACATTAGGCCTACTCTAATAAATTGCACGGCTCAGAAATTTGGAAGCAACCGAGACTTTTTCCTTACACAAACCGCATAACAGAAAAAAAATTTCTGACTTTATATAAAAGCTACAGACAAATTAGATATAAAGGTCTTTAAATTTTAAGAAGTAGGGCCTAATAATTCACTGCTATGCATGATTTTTGATGTTCTGCCAAAAACATGTTTTTCTAAAAGATTTTAGTCTGCTGATTTCAAAAATGATATCCGTTTTTCTGTATCACGTAGGGTTTTCTCGACATCTCTGCCGCATTTGACACCATTGATCACAGCCTTCTTCTTCAACGACTATCTTCTTGGTTTAGCGTCTCTGATACTGCTCCACTCTGGTTCCAGTCCTACTTGTCTTCCCGATCCTTCTCTGTTAAAGCCTCCAGCCACTGCTCACAACCCCTTCCTCTTTCCTGTGGTGTCCCTCAAGGCTCCGCCCTGGATCCACTACTTTTCATCCTTTATACCACACCCTTAAGCCATCTCATAAAATCCTCCTCTGTCGACCACCATCTCTATGCAGATGACACCCAACTCTTCATATCCTTCTTCCCAGACTCTTTTTCCACCGCCATCACACAACTACTCAACGTGGTTAACCTTATTTAAGAGTGGATGTCATCCAATCTCCTCTGCCTTAACCCTTCCAAACCTGAATTCATCATCCTAGGCCTTCCTGATCAAATCAAGAAAATCCCTGATCCTTCCATAAACCTTTCGACTAACTCATCGTCTCTCACCTTCACCGCTGACTCCCCTGTTCGCAATCTTGGTGTTATTTTTATCCACACCTCTCCTTCTCTAACCACATCTCCAACCTCTCGCGCTCCTGCTTCATGCACATTCGTGACCTCCGACGCATACGACCCATGCTCGACCTTAAAACTGCCTCCACCATTGCTACCTCCATTGTTCATTCAAAGCTTGATTACTGCAATTCTCTTTTTCTCAACCTCGAATCCACTCAAATCAAGCATCTACAGCTTATCCAAAACTCACTAGCCAGAGCTGTCACTAGAACGCCCAAACATCATCATATCACTCCCATCCTCAAATCACTCCATTGGTTAAAAATCACAGAGCGAATCCACTAGAAAGTTCTATCACTATCCTACAACTCCCTACAATATTCCCAGCCCAAGTAACTTCGTGATCTCTTCACCATTCAGACCCGATCATCGTCCTATCTCAGTCTTTCTCGACCCCCAGTCACTACTCACCTCAAGTTCTCCAACCGAGCCATTTCCGTCACAGCACCACGCCTCTGGAATGATCTCCCTCCTGAATTCCGCACTTTCTCAGTGCCTCCATCATCATTGCTACCCGTCCTTCATCCTCCTCCTCTTGTTCCTCTATCTATCACCCCCGGACTGTCCACTCAGAACTGAAGTCTCACCTTTTCAAATACTCCTACCCTGACTCATCTGATCCTCCGCCTTCCAATTCTTCTCGCCGTAAACGACACCCGCCTTGACAGCTACTCTGCCTCTCCTGATCTGGTACCCTGGAATCGGACTTGGACCACTTTTGGACTACTCTCTGGAAACCCCCTTTGATTTGATGGACTATTTCTGGATGATGAACAGAGATTGTTCGTCAGAGGAAGAACACGCAAGAAAATCTAAGAAAACACGTTTCTGTCCCTAAGACGGTTTATGTCTCAGTTTCATTGTATACAAGATTTTGCCATATATTTTGTATAAAATTATTGTAAACATCTGGGCACTGTCATCTGTTTCTAAGATTTTGACATCAGGACTTTTATAAGCCTTTCTTATAATTTTTTTTCTGCAGTGTATCAAAGAGAAAATAATTTCTCAATAATGTAAAAATTCAATAAACTTATAATTTGATTTGTACGAAATTGTGACGTGATGGCCAAATTTCATCAACATATTTGAAATCAGGATGTCAGAATTGAATAAAATCAATAAAAATAAATCAGACATCTGAATCTTTCTTTTAAAATGCATAGCAGTGTAATAAATGCAACACAATAAATTGTCCCATGTCAAATAGCAGATCTAAGACTTCTGTACTTTAGTTCATCACTTACTCCAGCAGTTTAATATTTTGAACGTTTTGGCAATAGATGACTCAGTAACTGCAAAAAATAGCGTGTCCACTTTAGTTTGCTATCTTTAGAATCTGGTGACATCTAGTTTCGATCATTTTCAATCTCCGTCGAATTCGCCAAATCAGACGCTGTTTAATTGAACACTGCCTTCGTGTTCTGGTCCATTCACTTGTCATGTCCAGGATCGACTATAATTGCAGTTTGGCACTTTCTGTGCTATCAAAAACCACCCTTGCACCACTCACCTCTGTTATCCACACGGCAGCTCGTCCAGTTAAAAACTTGGGTCCTAGAGACCACATCACTCCTTCTCTACGACGACTTCATTGGTTACCTACCCAGGTTCGTATATCCTTCAAAATCTGTCTCCTGATGTTCAAGATTATGTCAGGTTGAGCTCCACCTTACTTGTCATCTCTAGTTACACCATGTGTAACTAGAGATGACAATCCTCGTAAGTTGTGAGGGGTTGTGAGCAGTGGCTGGAGGCTTTAACAGAGAAGGATCGGGAAGACAAGTAGGACTGGAACCAGAGTTAGGCTACGTTCAGCTTCAAAAGGAGACTATAATATGGTCAAAAAATCAAATCTTCAATTTGGAAAGAGGATGTTTGAAGTGGCTGGTCCAGCGGAATGGAACTGTCATATGCATTAATTGTGGGTAGGTGTTTTGTTAGGCTCTAGAGTGGGTAGGCGTGGTTTATATGTAATTATGTATATGCTTGTATAGTATAATGACAGTATATCTACATAAAGACTTTGTTAGGATAGGACAAGTATAATTAGTATAGGGCATACGGCTTTAGCCAATCAAAAGAGCTGTATGTGCATGCCTGTGTATGTATCCTGTATATAAAATTCGTATTTCATAGTATTAAATCAGTCATAACTTGTGTGTGACTCGTTGTTGGTCGATCAGGCTGACATTTTGGTGGCAGCGGTGGGATGCGAATATCCCTGGCTACGCAACAGTGCCGAAGAGACTGTTTGTGTGTGACCAACGTAGAGAGATAACTACAACAAAATAGTTATCTGTGTCTGAGTGGTCGAGTGGGCCAATCCACAAGTCGAACTCGGACGGAAGTCAGCAGATGGTTGGCGGATGCGACAAGGGCTGATCATATTTAGGTCTGAGTCGTATCCGTTGCCTTCTGTGTGATTTGGGGTGCAACGGAGCAGGCCAAGCTGATTCGGAGGGAGGAAATCAGACGAAGCCAAGCAGTTCGGTATCCAGGTCAACAGTACACGCGGACTGAAGCGGACGATTTCTGGTGCCGTGAATTGGAGAACAAGCCGTGCAACGGATTGACAGGCGATGTTCTGGATCGACAGACGGTGAACAAGTCGGAGACAACCGGATCTGTTGGTGATTTCAACGATAACGGAAGAAAAGAATACCGTGGTTGAAGATAAGTTGAATTTGTGTACACAATAGCTTGACAATTATCACTTTTGTGTGTAATTTTGCTTTGTGTGCTGATTATTTGGTTCTTGAATAACGTGTCAAGATGGAGCGTCTTTCGAGTGAAAGAAGAGCTCAGTTAAAGAAAATGTCGACCGAGAGGGTCAGAGAAGCGTTGGTAAGGTATGGTAAGTCTGAGGATGAATTGCGTTTGCTTGACAGAGAAGCACTTTTGGAGGAGTTGGCTATGGCGTGGATTGCAGAAGAAGGAGAGGAATATGAAGGAGCGTTTGCAAAAGTGGAAGAAGAGAGTAGAGAGTTGGAGGGGGAGAGGCAAAGAAGGATGAGTGAAGATCGAGAGGAGAGATTGAGAATGGAGGATATGGCGCTGAAGAGGGAGGAGAGAAGAGAAGCAATGGCTTTGAAAGAAATGGCTTTAGGAAGAGAGGAAATGGAGATGAGAAAGGAGGAGATGGCATTTCAGAAAAAACAATTACAGATGCATATGGAAAACATGGAGACAGAAAGATTGAAATGGAGAGAGCGTGAAGAAGAAAGAGTAAGAAAAAAGGAGGAGGAGGATAAAACGCCTATTGTGAAAATGAAAAGGCTAGGTGATGCAATGAAGCATGTTTTACCTAGGATGCCTGCTGATTTGGGAGACATACCCCTGTATTTTGAAACGGTTGAAAATGCTTTCAAAAGTTTTAAAGTCGAAAAGGCGTTTTGGGTAAAACTGCTCTTACCCTTAATGACATACAAAGCAAGAGCAGTGTTAAACAGATTAGCTTTCCAGGATCATGATGATTATGATCGGGTCAAAGATTACATTCTCCGGGAATTTAAATTGACGGCCCGTGAGTATCGAGCCAAATTTCTTGAGGCCAAAAAATTGCCCGATGAGACTTTTACTCTGTTTAACACCAGATTAAAGAACATTTTAAATTATTATTTACGCAGCAGAGATGTCAAACAGAGCTTTGAAAAGCTGGCCGATCTAATGGTGGCCGACAGGCTGAAAGAATCCTTGGGACCGGGACCTCTACAGTTTGTCCTAATGAAAGAGGGAACAGATTGTTTGACATCTGATGTAATTGCCGATCTGGCCGATCTGCATGTGAATAATAAAATTGGTTATTTGGGTCAACCGAAAGCATTTTACAGTCAACCAAGACCGCAAGAGAATTACGTGCAGCAGGGCAAGGTTCAAGGTAATGGAGGCATGAAGGACATGTCTGTTAAGGAAAAAGTGTTTCCGAGTAAGTATGTAAGACCTGAAGAGAAGAAAGGTTTTACCGCAGAAAAGAGTGAGAGAAGGTGTTGGGCTTGTGGTGATAAGTCACATCTTTTGAAGAATTGCTGGAAAAAGCAATCAAAAGAAGTTTCTTCTAGGGCATGTGCATTAGAAGAAATGGAAACGCCTATTATACAGGTGATTAACAGACCAGAAAGTGAAAATTTGGAATCGACCGAGACTGAAGCGAAGGTCGTAATGAAGTGTGTGGTGGAGAATGAAATAAAGACAAGCAGGGCAGAGAATGAAAGAATGAAGGAAGAAAATTTTAATTGCCCTAAGCCTGATGTGGTTCTAAAAAAGCGATTTTACAGCATGTGGCAGTAGAGATCAGACAGAATGGAAGTGAGAATAGACGGATAAATTGCCTGGTGGATTCTGGGACAGAAATTCCCGTGCTAAGTCATGAGGTAATACAAGGCATGCCTGTGGAAGAAATGGGTATGGTAAGCCTTCAGTGTGCAGCGAAAACCTGTTTCGGCTAGATTGGTCAAGCTTGAATTGAGAATGGCGAATGAGGAAACGGATAAGGATAAAAAGTGTTTAAACAATGGACCCTTTTTGCCTGTAATATGTGCAGTTGTTGAAAACATGACGGGAAAAGAAAAATTGTCTTCTTCACCCAGAGTTCATTGTAGAATTACGACAATTGCCACAAATTCCTATTTTGGACACTCAGGTGCAGTCAAATGTAATGACCAGAACACAAAAGCGAAAAGCTGAACAAGAGATGAGTAAAGAAGTAAGCCAAAGTGAAGAGGCAGATAATTTGGAGAAATGTGAAACAACAGATTTACAGTTGGGTAGTCTTATTGACACAGAGAAAACTGAAAATGGTGTAGATAATAATACATTATCATCACAACAGCAAGTAACATCATCACAGCAACAACTACAACAGCCTGTAGGTTTATCAGATTCCGTTTTGTTTGCCAAGCAACAACAGGAAGATGTTTCATTGAGGAAATGGTTTGAGGTGAGGAAAGGGAATTCTGAATTTTGTTTGTGTAATGGTCTGTTGTATAAACGAGCCATTATAACTGGGCAGATCGTATTACAGTTGGCTGTGCCAGAGGAAAGGCGGATGCAGATAAAGAAATTGGCACATGCATCAGTTTTGGGAAAGCATTTTGCCGAGGAGAAAACCCGTGAGCGGATAGGTTTGTCTTTTATTTGGCCGTCGATCAGAAATGAGATAAAGGACTGGTGTATGTCCTGTGCCGTGTGTCGATTAAAAAGCAGAAAGTTAACGCTAGATCGAGTGCCAATTACTCCCATTCCACGAGAGAGGATCAGTTTATCTTTTGTTTGGCCCGCAGTGAGGCAGGATAACAGTGAGTGGTGTAAGCTCTGCGCTGTGTGCCAAATGAAAGCTTTGAAAAAAGCTGGCATACATACTCAGTTGAATCAAGAACAATATAGGCCGAACCACCAGTACAATAAATATGCTAAGGAGAAATCTTTTGAACCAGAGGACAACGTTATTGTTTTGTTCCCCACCTCATCTAACAAATTAGTGTTTAGATGGCATGGTTCGTGTAACATTTTGCATAAAATGGTTTTAGGTGCCAATAAATTACGCAACTTTGAAACAAGAGCATTAGCATGTGGACTCATTGTGGACGAAAATGAAGTGTTTGGAAAGATGCATGAAATGCCAGTGAAAACTGAAGCCAAAACTAAGCCGTTGCAAATAGATCATAAACAAATTGATCATTTGACTGTTATACAACAGAAACAATTGTTGAATGTTTTGCATAAATATTCTGATCGTTTTTCTGACAAATTTGATTTGTGTACTGTCGTAGAACATGAAGTTAATCTGCGTTCTGACTGTGTACCGAGAGAGTTTTCTGCGTACCGTGTACCACTGATTTATCGATCTGAAGCCAAGAGACAGATCGAGGATCTAAATGCCATGGGCGTCATGAAGACGTCGAACAGGCTTCTGGCTGCGCCATTGGCGAAAGTAAAGAAAAAGGATGGTTCGCTTCGATTGGCTTGTGACTATCGATATGTCAATAGTTTTACAATTGAATGTCAATATTCGATGTCTATTGTTGATGAAATTCGCATGAAAGTTGGTTAAGCTAATGTCATTTCAGTGTTTGATTGCAGAAGTGTTAATTGGACACGTGATTGGTTCGAGTTATAAGAAAATGGACCTCGACAAACTGAAGACAATGACAGACATGACTAGACCATCAACTAAGACGCAATTGAAACGTTTGATTTGTTTTGTTTAGTTAGGTCAACCAGTAAATGTGTATTGGGATAGCATGTGAGGCAGGTGTTGGTAAATCCTGCCCAGCTACATCAGTATGTCCCTGAAATGGACTATTTGGGAATAACTCATGACAGATAAAGATTTAGTTGTGATCCAGACAGTCAGAGCTATTCGTTTTTATTATTAGCATTGTTTATTTTTATTAGTATAAAAAATGTGCATGCGTAAGGAGGCACAACGTTTCGAATCATGTGTATTGGTGGTTAACAAGTTACTAGGTTGTAGTGCTGTTAGATATTCTAGTGGCTGAAAGCCAGTGTGTGAAGGAGTAGTTTTGGGGTGTTGCTTAAGATAAACAATGAATTTGATGTTCAGAGAGCGATTGTCACCTTTAGTCCAGTGCCATACTCTCTCCTATGATAATGCTGCACAGTAATATAGATAGTGGAGTCATGGAGATTAAAAGACTTTTAGTGCTGACTGCATAACAGGCCAGTTTATTTTTATCAGTCAGAAATTGACTGCTAGCCAACAAAATTGGGCAACTAGAGAGAAGGAGGCATATGCCGTTATTTGGGCGTTGTCCAAATTAAAAGATAGTATTCTGGGCTCCCACATAATGGTATACACAGATCATAATCCTCTGACCTACTTAAGCACGACCATGTCAAAAGCAGCCAAGCTAGTAAGCTGGGGATTGGCGCTACAAGCCTTTGATTAAGAACTTAAATGCAAGAAGGGAAAATTGAACATGGTGGCGGACTGCCTGTCTAGACTTTAGATTAGGGCCTAAAGTGTAATGTAATGTACATATGGACCCAGGGAAAACATATGTAGTGTATAATCTTTGTGTTCGTGTGTTTTTATGTGTTTTGAATTATTTTGTGTTGGTAATTGCATTGTATTCAAGTTTGCAAACTTATATGATTTGCAAACTTGAAAAAGAAGAATAAGAGGTATGTCATATGCATTAATTGTGGGTAGGTGTTTTGTTAGGCTCTAGAGTGGGTAGGCGTGGTTTATATGTAATTATGTATATGCTTGTATAGTATAATGACAGTATATCTACATAAAGACTTTGTTAGGATAGGACAAGTATAATTAGTATAGGGCATACGGCTTTAGCCAATCAAAAGAGCTGTATGTGCATGCCTGTGTATGTATCCTGTATATAAAATTCGTATTTCATAGTATTAAATCAGTCATAACTTGTGTGTGACTCGTTGTTGGTCGATCAGGCTGACAGGAACTCTCTGCCAGAATCAGTTCGACGATCCACTTCAATAAACGCTTTCAAAACTAAACTCAGAAGTTCTGAGTTCTGAGTCAGAACTCATTTATTCTCTAACTACTATAATTAACCGCTGCATTGTAACGCGTCCTTTGAGTAAGGCTGTGTTTTATTAAGGCGCGTTATAAATACAAGTTGTATTGTATTGTATTGTATTTGCACCGCTCACCGAGTCCTTGATTATCACAACAGAGCAAATGTTTACTATCATCTTCTTGTAAATCGGAAAGTGTCTGACTTGTGTTAAACGAATCGTTGATTCTACCGTTAGGCATGTTTTTTTTATATTTAACCTACAAAAAAACGGCACCGGGTGTCCCCAGAAAATAAATTGGATAAATTATAGGGAATCGTTATTTTTGTCACTTCCATAAAGTCCGCAATTGAGTATTTTTTGTTTTTCAAGTTATTATATTGACTTGTGTTGAATGTTGATCCACGTGTGCATCGAATGGTTTAATATGAAACACAGCTTGGTCCCTTTTTAAAACAACCATTTGACAATTTACTGATAATTCGATGGTTTGCCAAGTCTGCAATCCACAAGCCTGCAGAGAGGACTCCTTGTAACGATCCTAGGCAAGATGCTCTCGCGCATTCGACTCGCGCATTTAATTCAATTTACTGACCTTGCACGCCAAACATAATGAGTGCAATAAATGAATGAATATTTAGTTGAGTAACGCGTAGTACTTAAAGTCACAACAGTTGATTAGAGCAGGTTTCCCGTGTATTAAAGCCTTTTCTGTTATTTTCCTTAGTGTGAAAATTTGTTCAGCACAGGATGTCTGAGGTCTAAATCCCGCCTGCTTCTTTCGCAGCCGTTCATTCACAGCAGACCTCATCCAATTCAGCATCGCCGAGGCCACGACTTTTCCCGGAATTGACAATAGAATAATGCCTCTCTAGTTGTTGCCACCTTCTAGATCTCCCTTTTTGGAATTGGAATAATTATACCATCTTTCCATGCCTGTTACTCTGCCTGTTGTCCATAGGCCTATGCTGTTGCACTATTTTGATCAGTATAGATATAAATTAAATAACAGTCAAATTTAGCTAAATATTTTAGCTGCTGAATTTATTTTAATTCTGACCGCAGTAATTTTTCACTTTTTATCACAGTTAAATTTGTCATGTTATTATTATTCAGACTGTCGGCAACGACACTACGCTATGCGTGCATCGATCGATTAAAGTAGCAGGGGCGTAGCAATGGGTTGTGCAGGTTGTGCAAAGCACAAGGGCCCCCGGCGGTCAGAAGGGCCTCTGGCAGCGAGTATCAATTTTAGCCTAGAAGTGAATCTACATGTACAGCAAGTTAGCAACAACGTGCACAGTAATAAACACTCAAATGATCAACCATCTTCGAAATTGCACAACTGTTACTCGTTGACTCTCATCTACATTCACTGCCATTCAGCGATGATGTCTGCACTGCCTACATGTTCCTGTTGGCTTTGCCTGTGACTGTTGCGCCATGGAACGATCATTTTCAAAATTGAAGCTAATCGAAATCTGTATACGAAGTACAATGTCAGAAGAGGGGCTGAGCGACTCGGCAATCTTGTCAATAGAAATGAACATGCCAGAAAGCTTGACACTTCAAAAGCGGTAGATATTTTTGTGTAAGAGAAGGCGCGGAAACGATTTCGTTATTTTTACCAACCAACCCAACTAATTCACAATTTGACAGAATTGAAGAGTGGATAATTCATATTTTAGCAGTCAAGGCAGATGGAACAATGTTTTAGATTAATTATGCTCTAGGCCTAGTTCAATTTTTTTATGCTAGCCTGGAGAAATAAAAATAACAATTTTTATAAAAATAAATCGGAGAAAATAATTTAAGTGTAATTATTTAATTATTATTTCATTGGGGTGCGATTTGTGATATTTGCATATTTTTCACGGTGCGAATAAGCAAATATCGCAAAAGCGCCAAGCGTTTTTCGCACAGCGGTTTTTTTCAAATCGAAGGGGTTCAAGGGGCCCATCATCGAAGCTCTGCACAAGGGCCCCCAAAAACCTTTCTACGCCACTGTAAAGTAGCCTAACACACGTTATTCTTCTCAAAACTAGCATCGTCTAGTGAGACGCGTATTCCTTTGGTTCCTAGCAGACATTACACAACTTCACAGAAACTGTTGCAAATCAACAAACAAACTTTAAAATGTGGACTTTGCTGCAGAATGACTCTGAACTCACAACTATGGAACCGCATAAGGAGTAAACGATGTAGAAATTGTAAACAACTCGACTAAGATAATCTTGGGTTGCCCGCTTGGGAAATGTTTCAATTATCGTCCTCCAGCGGAGTAAATATAATGCACGAAACATTGAAAAGTATAATAAAGAAGGTTCTACATTAATGCAGAAAATTGAGATTAGCTAGAAGAGCTTTTTGGCATTACATAAGAGTTGTGAGATTGTGCAATCGGCTTGGATATCTTAACTTGAGCTGTGTGTTCTTTCCACATGAAGTGGAAACTTATAGAAACTTTGTTGAGTTTATTATAGGCGGTGGCTCTATTATAAATTGTTATTCTTTTTTTTCAACTTTAGCATAATCTTCCGATGTGATCGGAAAATGTTGTAGTCTGTTTTATCTGGATTAAATTACTGTTCATTTGATCGGAAACAATCGGAAATGTTTTCCAAATGTCAACTGATTTTATAATTAGAACAGCTATAATTATACTTATCAAAAGCAAGCACCTTAGTATAGTCAGAAAAGAAAATCAATTGATGTCCGACATGCTAGAGCCTACGATATGCAACTGTGTCAAACTATTTTGAGAAATATACAAGAAAAGTGATAGCTGTCTATAGATAGTGATTTTATTCTCATTCTTAGATTTATGTAAATGAGTGATGAGTCGGTTTTAAAGTATCTGAGAAAATCACACGTTTAGTTCAAAAATTGAATATTAGAACCAATGGTCTTCTCTTTCGTCTTCTTCAGTTTCCCTACTTTCAAACGTCCAATGTCGCCACTCCTCTTGATGCTGGGCTTTCTACTTCCGTTTAGTATATCCATCCACCATCGTCTAGGTCTTCCTCTCGTTATATTTCCCTTTATTTTTTATTCATTTTAGTTCTCGGCAGGAACCCTCGAACAGTATGTGGCCAATCCACTTTCTCTGTCTTTCTCTTATAGTAGCCTTTAGAGATCTTTCCTCTTTCACCGTAGGCAGCACCTCTTCGTTTGTTTTATGCTCAGTTCAGTTAAGCTTTTCCATCCTTCGCCTGAACCACATCTTAGAACCTCCTACCTTCTGGCATCCTCTTATCTGGTGATCCGTGTTTCTAATCCGTACAACATCACACTCTATACCGTATGTTAATCATTCTTTTCTAAACGTTCCTACTCAACCCTCCTCTCATTATCTCCTTTCCTTTCATAAAAGCACTTTTTTTTCATCGCTACACCTCTTCTCATTTCATTATGGCATTTTAATCTGCTGTAACCAAATTTCTCAAGTACCAGAAACTCCTGATTTGTTCTGTCTCCTCGCCATTAATTAACATTCGTATGGTTGAAGTTCTTTCCTGCTTATCTTCATAACCTTTGTTTGTTTACAATTATTTTCATACCATATTCTAACGAAATCAAGTTCAGACGGTCCATCATTCTTTGTAGATCTTCCTGGCCTTTCACCTTCATCGTCTGTTCGTCTGCAAATTTAGCGCTTTTAACATCCTGCCTCCTACAATGATTCTTTTATTGTCTTCACCATCTAGGCAAAGCGCTTTACCTTATCATCCTAATATATCAAGCTTTTCTCAACTACCGGTCACTACTCGTCTCAAGTTCTCCAACTGAGCTATATCCAACATAGCACCACGCCTCTGGAACGATCTCCCACTTGAGTTCCACAGATTCTCAGTTCTTCCATCATCATAGCAACCCAACCTCCTCTCCAGGGTCCTCAATCTATCACCCCCGGGTTTTCCACTCGAAACTAAAGTCTGATCTTTTCAGGAACTCCTACTCTGACTCATCTGATCCTCCGCCTTCCAATTCTTCTCGCCCTAAACGACAACCGCCTTAGCAGCTGCTCTGCATCCTCTCTTAATCTGGACCCCTGGAAACCGGACTCGGACGTGCTTAGGAATACTCTCTGAAAAACCTCTCTGACTTGACGCAGTGCTAGTGAATAAGCTGGCGCCCTGCGTTTTTCTTTCAATTGGCGCTTTAGAAATTTGGAGATAACCAGTTCTTCTGGCAATGCTCGCATCAAATAGGCAAGGCCGGCTTTCACCAGGCCCATCTACATCATGTCCACTTCGTGTGCATAGTTTAATGAAACGCATTTACTTTGAAAGACTTAAATTGTGTAGGAATTTCACCAGAGTCAGATCTCTATAATTATGACATGTAGCCTACGTCATCTCCATTGTTTCTCAAGTTCAGCATTAAATTGAATATTGATCATACCTACACTTGGCAGATATGAACTCAGAGGATATTATTTTCCCACATAATGATATCAAATAAAACCGACCTGCTTTTTAAGACGACATGAGCGTTGTAAAGATCACATTGAAGTTAGTTCTGCTGTAAGACATCACAAATTTACAAAAAGAAACAGCCTCTGTTGACGGAAAGCTCATTTGCAACATTTGAATCTCACACAGTTGCCTTTAAGATATTTAAAACTTTGAAATAATTTGAAAAACATTCAACTGAAGCTATTATTATTATATAAGTATTTGCAGTTCTTTAGCTTGACGAATCATTTAGGCACCGAAAATAATTATTTTCGTTTATTTTAACCATTGAAACATTTTGAGATGGTCCCTGACCCCAATTTATTTGCATAGGATTATACTGTTCTATTATTTCAATTCGACGAATTCTTTCGCGTTCAACCATATCATTGCGCCACCAATTCTATGTGTTATACGCACTTATAGACATAGGGCCTACATGATCGTTAATGTCTATAGTTGGTCCTGAAGTGATGCGTCTATTGTTAGAATATTATAGTCGGGCTTTATAACTAACGCTTGTTAGCGTGTTTTACGGATATTTTTCAGACTGGAGTAAGCAGACAGGTTGCTGGTAAATTAGGTGTTAATTCCAAATATACCAGGTAGAGCTGCGTAAATAATCTTCGAGAATCACAATGAAGCGTGTGATGAATCTTTTAACACATGCTCTAGCAATGTGGTTGATCTGGCGCTTAGACCTTTCCATTGGTGATGAACTACAGGAAGAATCAATAGGTGAGACCGAGTTATCATAAGCCTAGCTTATTAATCTGTCTGCATGAAAATCAATCAATCAATCAATCAATCAATCAATCAATCAATCAATCAATCAATCAATCAATCAATCAATCAATCAATCAATCAATCAATCAATCAATCAATCACTCTGTTAATGTATGCATGTATGGATGTATGTATGTATGTATGAATGTATGTATGTATGTATGTATGTATGTATGATACAGAACGAAGAATCCCTTGTGGGCGTGAACTTTTCCGTCTTGCACATAAATTGTAGAAGTGTTTCTCATAAGATATCCGAAATTAGAGACCTAGCAGAAAAACTACAAATCTCTATCCTGGCTCTCTCTGAGACTTGGCTTGAGGATAATTCTGAGGATTCGGTCCATCTTCCTGGTTATCAATTCGTTGGTAAGGCTAGAGAGGGTGGTGGGGGAGGCGGAGTGGGTCTTCTTATCAAGGAGGGCTTTGAATTTCAGTTATATAACCCACTCGAAGGAAAGACTGATCTAAAAACCTTTGAGAGCCTTTTTATCAGAGTTAACCTTAAGAAAACCGTACTAATAATTGGCATAATTTATAGAACACCTGGACAAGGATTAAACGACTTCAACGACGAATTCGAAGAATTGACATCGAGGTTAAAAAGTTATTCTACAGAAATTATACTTCTTGGCGACTTTAATATCGATTTACTAAAAGTTGACGATCATAAAGAAACTAACACCTTCTATAACGCTCTGATCTCCCACCAATACCTCCCCTTCATCACAAAACCCACCAGAATTACTGCTACTACCCGAACTCTAATCGATAATATTTACAGCACCGCCTTCTACATGCCTTCATCGTTATCTCGGACCTTTCTGACCATTTGCCTATTTATGCACAATTTTCATTTGAGATTAGCCCTAAGAATGGTCCTCCCGATAAGGAGAGTAGGCCTATTACCCAAAAGGGTTTGGAACAATTTAAACAGACTCTTACCGAACTGAATTGGCACCAGGTCTTAAGTCTCAGTGCGCAAGGGCTAACTAACGAAGCATATGATTGTTTTTTCTCAAGCTATATCCAGGCGTATAACTCTGCATTTCCTCTAAAATTGGATCCTAAAAGACCAAAAGTTAAATATTCCCAACCTTGGATGTCAGCTGGGCTACTAAAATCATGTCGGAAAAAAAATCAACTATATGTTAAATACCTAAAAAATCCTAATCCATACAATAAAAAAAAATTCACTCTTTATAGAAATAAATTTAAGTCAACTAGGATCAGCGCAGAAAGACAGTATTACGCAACCGAATTCCTTAAACATCATGGTGATTTAAAAATGACATGGAAACTAATTCGATCGGCCATGCATCTAGAAAATAAACATCCACTAGTCGAAGCTGTAATAATTAACGGGAAAAAAATCCTCGATCCTGACCAAATTGCAAATGGCTTTAACATGTACTTTATCAACATAGCTAGTGACCTAGCCAGTAAGATTCAAAATCCCCCTTGCTCTTTCGTAGATTACTTACCCCCATCAAATTTAAATTCAATGGGGTTATCCCTTACCTCCCCAGAAGAGCTCATGGAAATTGGGGTAAACCTAAAAAAAACACACACTAAAGGAGTTGACGGCATCGACCCCTATATTGCCACTCCTAACCTATCACTTGTTCTCAGTCCCTTATCCGCTATTATTAACTCCTCCTTGAAATTTGGAATTGTTCCAGACCTGCTTAAAATTGCAAAAGTAGTCCCAGTTTTTAAAAAAGGCGACAAAGAATGTCTAGCAAATTATCGACCGATATCGGTCCTCCCTTATTTCGCTAAGTTTTTTGAAAAAATTATGTATGAAAGGCTTAGTTCGTATATTATTAAAGCAAACTTGTTACATTCTTCCCAACACGGATTTCGGCCGGGTCATTCCACATTCATGGCTTTGTTGGATATGGAAGACAAAATTTCGAAAGCTATTGACAATAATGAATATTCTGTCGGGATTTTTATCGACCTGGCCAAAGCTTTCGACACGGTCGACCACTCTATTCTTCTAAAAAAAATGTCTCATTATGGCGTTAGAGGTATGCAACTAAAATGGTTTCAAAGCTATTTCATAAATCGTAACCAGAAAGTTCTTTGTAATGGGGTTCTATCCGCATTAGGTTCTATAACATATGGCGTTCCGCAGGGCTCGAACCTTGGGCCACTGTTATTTCTACTATATATTAACGACTTGGCTAAAGTGTCCTCGACACTTTACTTCATCCTATTTGCGGACGACACCAATATATTTTACTCTAATCATTCTTGGACTGATCTTATGGAAATTGTCAACCTTGAGCTATCTCAAGTTAGTAAATGGTTCGCTGCCAATAGGCTCACATTAAATATTGAAAAAACAAATTTCATAATCTTTAAATCTCATAGGAAAATTAAACCGATAAAACTAGATTTAGCATTTGAGGGGAGGCCCATCTCTCAAGTGGACTCAGTTAAGTTTTTGGGGGTTTTTCTTGACCAACATCTAACATGGAAGACTCACATTAACCACATCTCATCGAAAATAGCTAAAAACATAGGAATATTATCCAGAATTTCTTACCTCCTTCCTAAAACAGTTAGATTAAACCTGTATTATTCATTAATTTACCCATACCTAAATTATTGTAATTTAATCTGGACCTCTAATTATGAATCCCGCATCCAAAAACTAGTTATTTTACAAAAGAAAGCAGTCAGACTAATTCAGGGAGCCCGAAGACGCGAACATACCTCCCCTATATTCAAGACCTGGAACCTGCTAGATTTAAAGCAGATAGGTTTCGCACAAATAGGAGACTTCCTTTACCGTTATGAGCACAATCTACTACCTGCCTCATTCATGGGATACTTCACTCTCACCTCCCAAATCCATGACCATTTTACTAGGAAAGCCACTTCGTATCGACCAGAAAAAGCGCGCACTAACACGCGAGAATTTTGCATTAAAACAGCTGGACCACTACTTTGGGATACCATTCCAATAGAAATCCGCTCCTCTTCTACTCGATATCAGTTTAAAAAACGTTTACGGTCATTTATTATGCAATCCTAGAATTCGCCTTGACTAGACTCCTCCTCATATAAGTTCTGTTATAATTTGGGAGCGCAGGTTCCGCGCACTGGCCCTTGAGTTCCTTAGTTAAGGTTTAGATAAGATTAGTTAAGCTTTGTTTCATTTTTTTCTACTGCACTGATCATCCCTATCCCGTTTAACGCCCAGACTATTCTTGTCTTTTTCTACTCGCGTCGGGAAGGATTACTTATATATGCCATACACTGAATTATGTTACTTGATCTGTCGGGTGTCCCCGCATAGCGGGATAATTATCCCTTTGGGGCCACCCATTGCTTCCATCACCGACTGTTCTCTCTCCTTATTTAATGAAACAGTATTAAATGTACCTGAATTGTTATTCTTATATAATTGTTATTTACTGATTGGTTGCAATAAAAAGATATTGATTGATTGATTGATGTATTGTATGTATGTATGTATGTATGTATGTATGTATGTATGTATGTATGTATGTATGTATGTATGTATGTATGTATGTATGTATGCATGCATGTATCTATCTGTCTGTCTGTCTGTCTGTCTGTCTGTCTGTCTGTCTGTCTGTCTATCTATCTATCTATACATATATATATATATATACATATAATCAATCAATCAATCATAACGATATATCTACCTATCACATCCACTCTATCTCTTAGACGTTTCTAGTGATGATGAAATACAGGAAGAACCCGAATTTAGTGAAATATTATAATAACTGATTATTATCTGGCTCTATATAAGATTATGTAACTGCTTTTCTCTTCAACTCTTCCTCTAAAGGGACCAAGTCTTGTAAGGCCTATGAGCTTGCACCTGGTTCCTGCTGCAAATTATTTCGGGTTAATAACTGTTGTAATAAATCTATCCTCACAGGAGTAATATTTTTTTGTCTCACTTATCATACTATTTGCCACAAATTTATGGAAATATATCTATACAACAAGTCAAATACGCCACATCTAAGACAGCAATTAAAGTTTTGCAGTAGCAACAAAACATGGAATTAGAAGTTATAAAATACATTTCAAATTATATCCCTCATACATTGTGTTTATTTATTTACCTTCGAACAAATTATTTAAACATAAGTTAATTCAAACTCCTCTTACGTTTTATAATACGAATGACAGAGCGCGGAAAACAACATTAAGATATTTCTAATATTAATAATTTTACTAAATTTTTTATTATTTGTAAAGAGACGATTTAAGTAGGCCCTAGTTCACAAGTTAAAGGTTTATTTAAAACAGCTAACCCCAATTTAACGTTTGTTCCTCAAAGAATGTAGTAGGCCCTTAGCCTACATCAAGCATGATCTTTATTTCTGGTGCTGATGACCAGTCGTGAGGTTGAAAAGTAGCAAATGCATGACTGTAGGCCACTAAGGGAAACCTGATAGTGTGAAGAAAACGTGAATATAAATTTACTATATGTAAGTTGTAGCGTTAATTTTAATTCCCACATCTGAAACTTTCCACATTGGTAGGACAGTAGCTCGTTGTAAATGGAAAGTTTGAGAATAGTCTCGTTTTCCGCCATCGAATCCTTCGTTTTCCAAGCGTTCTGGTCCTTGAAGAAAAACGCATCAGCAGCATCTTTGTCTCCTGTTTTTGTTTTCACTCTCTCAATCGGACTCAGAATTTCCCTTTGCCATCGTTGGACAACTCAATTAACTTGAAGCAGCGCTCCTAAATAAGCTGGTGCTTTGTGTTTAGCTTTAGAGTAGCACTTTAGAAATTTGGATTTCACGATTACGATCATTTTAACTCGTAAGCCAATATGCCAGTGTAAATAATTGCCATACATTTACAACTTTCAGGTATTCTAGATGACTACTGCGAATTAGAGATATTTCAACCACTTTGTTTGAAAAATGAAATCATTCTGATGAAAAGAGCCACTTATGGACGCATGCACATTGGTCGATGTATCACAGCTGCAGAAATTGATAATCTGCGATCTCCTCATCTTGGGTGTTCCGAGAATCTTTTGCCATTCTTTGATCGAAAGTGTTCTGGAAAGACTAATTGCGAAATCAGTCATATCGATATCTCCGGTGAAAATATTAATCCTTGTCCTCCCGGTCTGAATGTTTATCTTGAAGTCAGCTACAGCTGCATCAGTAGTAAGTAACTACATACTAACTTTCTAATGTATGGACACAATCTAATCGTTATGAATGTAAATTGCACAGTTACTAAAGTTCTATGAAAACTTGTTTTTACTCTACGTAATTCTTATGCTTGTAGCTTAATATTCGTAATTTGCTGGTTAAGTGTTACAACTGATATCTGAACGCTTTGCAAATCTTTTAGATATACTGTATATTTGTAGTTGTTTACAGTACTTCTATAGGGGCCTGTACGTTTTATTGCATAAACTTCCTACATCGGTACAGTAGCTTCTTGTTCATATAAAGTTTGAGAATAATAATTATACTCGTTTTCCTCTAATATTTCCTATATGCTGTTAGTTTCTCTCTAACCCTCTATAAGCATACACAGATATTCGTGATGCTAGTTTTCTCTTGAACTGCTAATAAAGTTGACTCACTTGCTGCTTCTTTCTAATGGTCTGTTTTTAAAATGATGGCGTTTGTTCTGCTCTAAAACATATTACTCATTTGTTGCTATTAGTTGAATATTAAAGCTCTATATAAGCCCTATTTCAATTTGAAGTTGTAGATGAAAGACGGTCATGTGTTGTCGATGCAACTGCTAATCCAATCCATATTATCAGTTCTACGTCATGTGGATCAAATTCTCAGCCGTGGATTGTAGAAGCTCCAATTGGCCAAAAACTTAGCATCGGCCTTATCGATTTCTCAGCCTCAGATTCTAGAAGAACTCAAGACAATGGAAGGCAGTCTTGTCGCAACCGCGGTTTTATTGTGGATAAAGCAGGCAAAACAAATGTCTCTATCTGTGCTGATGGAACTCAGAGGGAAAAGAAATTGTATTCATCAACTGGAAATTTGTTGCATATATTTCTCTCTCGTCCAGATGAGACAGAAAATAATGCAAACGATGCACAACTCATGTTAAGGCTGCAAGGTTTGTGAAACGACTTTAGTAATATTTTGGTGTTATTTTATGATTTTAACTTTAATGTGTGAAATTCTTTCCATTGATATGCTCTCATCTAGGCTATTCTGGATTACTTGGAACGCAATAGCCTGTCCTATTAACCCTTGTAACATAATACACTGAAAGAAAGAATATCAATTAATAATTTACAAGGTAATCGACAAAGACTCCACTCTAATGCCACATATTGCATAATGATATATATATATATATCCTATAATCGGCATATTTCTTTTTCGTGTAGAATTTCAATGCAAAACTAATCTTTCCCCAGAACAAGAACAAATTTAGACTCTCATGCTAAGACAAGAGTTAAAAGAATCGCGTAATATGATCATCTCTGGACTTTGAGACAAGCTTTCCCAGTTTGACGAAACTTTGGAGTGCTTATAAAACACCGAAAGTTCATATGCACGTAACTGTCCAGTTTCTAACAGAATCGATACAAAGCTCTTTAATTTTATTATATTCACATACGTGCAGTAGTGATCCTTCTTTGTTGTAGCTGTGGGCTGTTCTAATATCATTCCTCCTGTTGATGGTTACGCAAAAAGAAACGGAGACGCCATTATGATTGGTTGCTATGCCAGTCGGAAAACGTGGCATCTTAACTGTGAAGATGGAAAATGGGTCGGAGTCATAGGAAACTGCTCACAAGGTGAGATTCTTAAAAAGCGACATTCGTGCTTCTAAACAAATCTGTTAAACAAATTTTAAATTTTTTTATGGGATTCTAAATAAACTCAGAAAGGTGTCCCATAAATAACCAGCTACACTTGTGTGGATATAATTGTAAAACAAATCGTAGAATAAAAAGATTTGCTTGTGTGTAGTTTCTATACGTTTATTCTTCGCTTTTTAATGTATGAATTTTCGGACCACATCCTCTTGTCAGTAGAGGTGCACGAGTTAAATACAGATTTACAAGATTTACGGGTGGAATATAATTGAAACTGACAGACGCAGTAAGATTACATTGAAACATGAAATTACAATCAAGATCTTAATTAAGCACGCGGTTTGGCAGCCATGCAAGGCGCCGCCCTAGAGGGGGTTACGGGAATCGATCCGCGAGCCAAATGCTCTCCTGGCCATGAGTGTTACCATTACTCTATCCCCCTCTCCATATATGATATGCATGACTTTAGTAATTAATGTATTTATGTATGTATCAATACTCTAATTATATCGCATTTTAAGTAACCAATTAAAGCATTGTACTTATGACCATCTAAAGGATCTAAACAAGTGCGTTTTAAACAGTGTGAAAATGTATGGTGACCAAAAGTCAAGATCAAGTTCTTAGCAAGAAAACTTAAATGTTATGAAAGACTGTTCCAGGAAGACGGTCTAAAACAAGAGAATGCACGATGGGGTCGAGTTGATGTATCACCACGTTTCGAAGAGCGCCACAATCGACGACCCAGCTTACTTGAGGCTGGCACACGTAGCTTCCTAATTTATATATGACACGTGTCAGCATAACTCTTTATTGCAATACACTCCAAACAGGAAGCCAATGTAGCGTTTATCCCAAATGTAAACATAATATATATGCGAATATTTCAGCTTGTGGACTACGTGACTTGAGCAGCTTAGTAAAGATCGTCCATGGTGAATGAATTATCGAGGGCTACTGCAGCGCTCAGAGGCAGATTGCGCCGTATGACCAATATCTAGCGCACTTGGCAGACGAGGATCTGAAAGGGGTGAATCATAATTATGGTCTCCCGTTGACAGCTCGCCGTCTAGAAAAACCACCCAAGATGCAGACGACTTTTGACTTCAGTCAGGAATCACCATGTAATTAACATCCACATCAACTTTTCGCCGCAACTGACGATTGCCCAGATAAATATGCTGCGTCTGTGGTAGAGTCAGTCATATGATGACATTCAACTCTCGACTTCAGTTACAATAGCTCAGGTCTAAGATACACACGCAAATGCGTCAGAGGGAAGGCATGTGGAGTTCAGCGTACTGCCAGACCCTCGCTTCCGCGGCAGTGATGAATTGAGTTAGATCAACCTTGTATCTTTATGCTGACACGTAGGTCGACAGTGGGCATTTTAAGTATGTAAGAAGTTCCTGGTCCATGATGACGATGAGGAATGACAAAGGTAAAATATGGGCTTCCAGGAACTGTTATTATCATCGACTGAGAATTCCTGGGATGATTGAAGTCGTTGTATCCTTCGCGCCGCTATGCCTGTGCAGGAAGGGCATTTGTTATCTGTCATTTGTTGCTTTAGGGAACATTGATTCCTTTGACTTAGCATAAATGAATTTATTATGTCAATCATGATGCACTGTAAATTTCGCCAAGAAAAATGAAAACAACCATCATAGGTTTGTCTTATAACTACTTATTTGATAGTTTGAGTAAGAGATTGTTGTTTATAGATTTTGTGAGACATGCGACTTGTGCTCTCAAACTGAAGTGCTGATATGATTCACCTGTTTTCGTTTCGCTGATAAAACATACACATATAAATGACTGTGTGCCTTTTCTCCAGTTAATTCTAAGCTACAAATCGGGCGATTCATTGGCTTGAAACTTGATTGATAGACAACTAGGATATCGACTGACTGATTAGCATAGGTTCTATTAAAATTCAACGCGGTCCAACTGTCAGTATAGGTGTCTTCATACATGTATGTGTTGCAGGTGTGCAAGCAATGGTGGAGGTCGCAGAGTCGGAACCAATAACAACAAATCTAAACAATGAACAAGGTGAATATGCTTCAGCTGCTAAAGTTTATATCGGAACCAAGCTCAGTGACAGTAATCTGATTTAGCCTCTGTAATTGAAACCATAGTGTTTCTGCTTTTAGATTTCCGTTAGACAAGTTGTCATTGTTTACAGAATGTGATGTTGCATCATTATTATTACAATCTCTGATTAGTTGCCAATGATGGCTTTCATGCACACGTATTATTATCAACAGTTTGTAGCTTCACAGGCGCTGGTATCTAACGCAGACATTAGGCCTATCCGATGGGGCGTTAAAACCAATCCGCTTCCAACCAGCACCAAGATGATCAATCCGTTGAGTCAGAGAGAAATAATTTTAAAGACAAGCATCAGAAGAATGCCGGCAGAGGTCACAAATATGCATGGAGCAGATGCGCGAGAGATTGGACATGTGATTAGAGAAGGACAGATGTGGATCAAAGGTAACGCCAAGATTGCGCAAAGGTGAGTCGAAGGCGACAGTGGGAGACGAAGAACTGGTGGGTAAGTGTATGGAGAGGTCGGGATCTTCTTGATCTCATCTGGGAGGCCAAGGATAATAAATTCGGAGGAGGTTGGAGGACATCCGTTTAGAGATTAGGTTGATTACATCGAGTTTATGAGCGGATACGAAGGTTGGGTGTCATCTGTATAAAGATTGTGATCAACAAAAGAGTAATTTTTATGAGATGGAGACTTACGATTAAGAAGAGAGTTAAGGGCTTTCCAGAGGTGCCATGGAGATGGAAAAGCTGGAGTGGATAAGTCTTTATCTTATCGGCAGCAAAAAGTTGGTGTATTTGTTGGTGACAGATTTGAGAATGGTTTGAGCTTTTGTATTGGAAACGGGGTCGATGGTGCGTGGGTAGGAGTGTTCGATGTGTCTGCGAAAGCTTTGAATGCCTGAAGATAGGAAGTGATCCAAGGGTTGTTGTTGTGCGTACTGTGCTTGGGAATGAGTGGAGTTCGGATATCGAGGAGACTTGAGAGTGTGGAATTGTAGCAAGAAAGCAGATCGTCGAGGGAAGACAGAGGGTTAAGAACCAGTTGGGAGTCAAGGATAGCTTGCATGAAGGCCTTCCGGTTGATGCATCCAATGCGACGGAAGGATAAAGGAGGCTGCGGAAAAGGTTTAATTTCCATATCTGCAACGATCAAGTCATGATATATGATGCTGAGAACAGACTGATCAGTGTTTATTCTAGGCAACTCTTGGGGGGAATTTTCCCGACCCAGGATTTATGCTCCCCCAGAGAAATTTAACAAAATAATAATAGTTTAGTCTTGTTGACATTATAATAATTATTATATGAACTATTATAATATATAATGATATTATTTACTATTATATGATATAATGATATTATGTACTATTATAATATATCATATTATTATATTATAATGAGTATAATCTACTGTTAACATAGTATTTGTACAACTAAATGGCTTCTCTCCAGTGTTATATTTCAAAATTCAAAATATCAAATTTAAAATGTTTTATTCCTTGAACTTTTGATAAAACTACATCATCACTACATGGCTTCCCGATTCCGTAGTTGAATCCTTCTTGTTTGGCTTGGGTACCATTTGTAAACTATTTCTGCTATTGGTTCGTTGTGAGCAATTCAGGACCTTCTTGAGCAATAAGGATAAGCTGATCTACTCCTATAAGCACTGAAATCATAGAACAATTTTGCTAAGGTGACAGCTTAAAATAGTGGAAATTCAAAATTTTTCCTCATTTGGGGAGGGACACATCCCCTCCCCAACCCCTCCCCTGCTGGGCGATGCGCGCCTCGACGATCGTCCTTCGGCCGCTCGTTCGTCCTTCCCCCCCCCCAATACCTTGATTCCTCCCAGAGGAGGGGGACTAGATTAAACTCTTTAGACTGAGACAGCTTAGGAGATAGGAGCGAAGTTGAGGATGTGATAATGAGGTCAAGGATGTTGTTCTTGATGTGAGTAGGAAAGTTGATATGCTGAATGAGGTTGGCCGAGCAGAGTCAGGTGCAAGGGGATGTTGAAGTCTCCTGTGAGCATAAACTCGTTGGGAGTGTAGTGGCGCAAGTGATAGAAGCGAGGATAATTCCTCAAGAAACACAGAGGGTTTGGAGGAGTAAGAAGACGAGGTATTGCATTGTAAAATGGAGAAGGAATTTTTTTATTAGTGGGCGAGACTGAGGACGAGGTAGAGCTCGTAGTAGAATGGCTGTACGTTCCGGGGTTAGGATGGATATCACCAGAAAGTAGTACTGTAAGCAGCAATGTTAGTGGGGTTTTGGCTGACGAGTGTAGCGTCGGACGGCGAGCGTGAACGGAATGTAGCAGAGGGGATGGAATGTTGATGACGATCCTGGAGGTTAGCAGTTTGTAGTGAGAAACTGGGGGCTGAGAGGAGATTAGCAGGCCCGACCGGATTTATTGTTGAGCGGAGGACCAGAAGAGGAAATAGATGGCAGGAGGCGCATATAAACAAAGGAAATGCAGGAAGCTTTGGACAAAGGAAATCAAAAGGGAATTTGAAATATCTTGAAATAACAAATTATGAATATAGCGTAATTTAGTTTAGCACTTAAATTTATAGGAACGATAGGTTATGGAGATATTACTAAATAAGGAAGAAAGAGCTAAGCGAACGCGAAGGAACTGAGTGAGACAAAGAAATGAGTGCGTGTAGATTATTGACGAGTGGGCGATAAAGCCACGAGGCAACCCAACTATTTGAGAAAAAAAAACAGTTTCATCAGACCAACAATACGAATATTATAGGCCTACTATCTTGGAACAAACAAGATTAATACTTAAAAACTGATCAGTTTTACAAGTTTAAGCTACTTAAAAACGTGTTTAAATTTAAGTTTTATAAGCGAAATTTAAAATCAAAACAACGCGCTGCTCAAGTTCCACCCTTAATTTTGAATGTCATCTGTATTTCAATGTCAGTCTGTGATTGGCCCGCGACCCTTTGCCTTGCAACCCAGGAGGGTCGTCTTATTTACCCCCATTCAGTTCTTTGATGAGTGTTCTTGATGACAGACTAAAAACATGCAATTTAGTCTAAGGAACAATGCTTTGTTTTTTTCTGTGTTTCACTTTTAGTTTTGGCGTTTGTCGCAATCGGTGGATTCACCTTTGCAATTTGTCTAACCATCGTCTGTCTTGGAGTTGTATGCATGCGACGGTAAGAACAAGATCCCTGATTGATAACGCGACTCCTTTTAGCCGGATATTTATAATAGCATTACAGGGTATAAGTTTTGTTTTTTAGTGAACTATATAACAATTAGGCCTACAATACATCATTTAGAAATATCTACACGCGACGTTTGCATACATTTCAGCTTTCGTGTGAAAAGTAAGATGAAACAATGCTTAGGAACGGTTACATGCGACGTTTGTGTAAATTTCAGCTTTCGCATGAAAAGCAAGACGAAGCAAGACTACAAGACGCTAACGCCTAACTGCAACTTCAGTTCAGCAACAAATCAAAGTAGCGACAACAGAGTTCGTAGTGCTGCGCAGGAATTCACAGGAAATAGTGTACATGGTTTGGTTCCACAAGAGTTGCCAACATATTCAGTCTTCGTCGGCGACGGTGAATTCAACGATGTCAGTTGCAACATGAGCGTTGAGAACAACCATCGTTAACATTCTGGTTTAGAGTACTCTAAAAGTTTCAGAATATTCTATTTCGATGTTTCAGAGACTGTGCATGGCGCAACCGAATTTAAGCACGGTAACTTGTAGTTTATTATCAATGGTCATTTTCGTAAGTTGTAACCTTTTTAGAACAGTTTAACTTCTTTATGACGTTTTAACGAATCTGCTTCTCTATTATACTTGCAAAATATTATCTATTGTCGAAAATGAGTTATACTGATTAGAGCATTGCTAATGCCATAAGTTTGTCCAGGCAGCTGTACCTAAAGGGTGTGCTGTTGACTTTTGACCTCAAGCAAATTCCCTGTTAGAATATCATACGGACTAATTCAGTCAGATCTAGTCCGTATGTTTTCTGCTTTATTTTAGTCAACAGTGGTCTCTCTTCCTGCAATAAACTCTCCTCATTAATTTATTTAAAAAAATGGTCTTTCCAGCTGAATTTGGTTAGTCACCTTTTCAGTTCAATGCCCCCTAGCTTTCCAAATCCCTAGCCAAGTATGATAATGCACAAGCTTGCTTGAAGACAATAAGTGACACGTGGAACGACATCACATAATTATATTAATATAAACGGTGCCTCAATATATAGGATATTTCTTTCAAACGTATTTTTTTATTCGACAAATGTAAATCATTTGAAAAGTAAATATCGGAAACCATCCGCATTAGGCTATTATTTGTACCACTGTAAGCTTTGTAACGTACATAGGACACCAGAACCATGAATTGTCTCGTAATTTACACGCCATCTTTGCTCTGATACAACCTGAGTGATATTTTCTTAAAAAAATCGGGATTTGTGCCCAAAAGTAAGATGGCATATTTGCAAATGAGGTACATAGTTAGATAAAATATCGTATTCATAGTTTTAAAACCGATTCGTTTATCATGACCATTGTAGCGTTTTGAGATGGTCCCTGACCTCTAATGAATATTCATAATCATGATTATTCTCTTAAGTTAATTCTATTCAACGAGGTTTCGCGTTCAAGCATATCATTGCGCCAAGAACTTTGTTTTTATATGCGCTGTGATATGCATACGTGGATTCATGACCGTTACTGCTGTCTATTGTTGTTCCTGAATTGCTGCGTCTTTTGGCGAAATATCGTAATGAGCCTTACTGCAGCACCAACACAAGGGGGTGTTTTACGGAGATTGTTCAGACTAGAATAAGCCGACAGGTTGCTGGAAAATTAGGTTTAATTTCCAAATAGTTCAGGAAGAGCTGTGCATATATCTGCGAGAATCACAATGAAACCTGTAGTGAATCATTTAATTCCTGCTGTAGCAGTGTGGTTGTTGTGGTACTCAGATATTTCGATTGGTAATGAAATACAGGAAGAACCAGAAGGTAAGACTAAATTATCATAGAATCTTAATCCATAGCTCTCTCTACGTAATAGCTCTCTTTAACTTACTTTGAAAGGCCAAATCTTGTGAAAAGTTGCAGCCCTATGTCTATATGACTCCTGTGAGAATACAGGTCTAACCGTAACGCTATAACCACTAAAACTTGATTTACGAAGATTGTTGTTGCTGGAATAAGCCGACAGGTTGCTGGCAAATTAGGTTTTTGTTCCAAATAAATCAGGTAGAGCTGCGTGAATATCTTCGAGAATCACAATGACACCTGTTAAGAATCATTTAATTAGACCTGGTGCAGCAATGTAGTTGCTGTGGCCAAAAACTCGAGCCTTTTCTTGCATTGGCCCTGCTCTATGGAATCAACTCCCTCCATTGACACGTGCCTCTTTATTAGCTGTTGGCCCAAGTGCCGCTGTCTTAAAACCACTTTCTGTTCACTGGGTCTTACGCACTGGGAGCGCCTCTGATTAGCGAACACTGTGAGAGGCGCTTTATAATTTTTTAGATACAATACAGTACAATACAATACAATAGCAACGTATACAAACGCCATACCGTACATTTTACTAATTTCAGGCATTCAAGGTGACTACTGCCAGTCAGAGAGTTTTCAACCACTTTGTATGAAAAATGAAATCATTTTGATGAAGAGTGCCACTTATGGACGTATGCTCATCGGGCGGTGTATTACAGCGGCAGAAATTGATAATCTGCGATCTCCTCATCTTGGATGTTCTGAGAATCTTTTGCCTTTCTTTGATCGAAAGTGTTCTGGAAAGACTAATTGCGAAATCAGTCACAAAGACATCTCCGCTGAAAATAATAATCCTTGTCCTCCTGGTCTGAACGTTTATCTTGAAGTCAGTTATGATTGCATTAGTAGTAAGTAAATTACTATAATTTGTAAATAATTAATTTTAAAAAGTTCTATCATGACAACTATTTTTTACCCCATGTATATGTTTACTATTTTTATATTTTTTAATGAAATGTTACAAATATTATCCGAACGTTGTGTGAATTTTTTTAATTAATTATAGCAGCTTACCTAGCTCCCAAACGCAAGTAGGCCTACATAAAAGTTTTCAGTATTACGGGGGCCCGATAGCGCATTGGATAACATCTGGCGTAGAGTGCGAGAGGTACAGAGATCGAGTCCCATAGGCGGACATGCTTTGTAGGCTGCAATTTGCGCCATGTATCGCAGGCTGTCTGTTCTGTTAGTAGTTAAGGTTTATCGCATAACATGTACATGTACTGGTACAGCGCAGTGCGTTTGCAGACGCTTAATTAAAGAATAAATATTATTATTATTATTATTACTGTGTAAATTTAAAAATTAAGAATAACCTCATGTTCTTGAAAGCTGCTAATTTTCTCTATAACCGTATTTTATGTTGATAAAATTTTCTGTGTTGTCAATTTTCTCTTCCATTCTGTATGCAGTTAACCTTTTTAACTACTTACAAGTTGCATTATTTTGCTTGACAGTGTGCTTCTCGGCCCCTTCTCCGTATAACTTTGTTCGCATTTTAGTTGTAAAATGACGGGGTTTGTCTTTCCGCAATAACGCTTGCTAACTTGTTTACTTTCTACTTGAAAATAGATGTATTTCAGCCACATGTTACTTTTCAATAATCGGTTACAAAATTCATTGCTTTGTAGTTGTAGATGAAAGACGATCCTGTGCTATTGATGCAACTGCAAATCCAATCCATATTATCAGTTCAACGTCATGTGGATCAAATTCTCAGCCGTGGATTGTAGAAGCTCCAATTGGACAAAAACTTAGCATCAGCCTAATCGATTTCAGAGCCTCAGAAAGGCCTACTAGTGGAATTCAAGGCAAAGGAAGGCATCCTTGTCGCAACCGCGGTTCTATTGTGGATAAAGCAGGCAAAACAAATGTCTCTATCTGTGCTGGTGGAACTCAGAGGGAAAAGAAATTGTATTTATCAGCGGGAAATTTATTGCATATATTTCTCTCTCATCCAGATCAGAGAGAAAATATTGAAAACGATGCACAATTCATATTAAGGCTGCAAGGTTTGCAAATTATTGACTACTGATTTGGTTTTATTCGATAACTTAAATTTTCGAGTTTGAAATTCTTTTATGTTGATAGGCTTTCATAACGGATTTTCTTGAATGATAGATAGTTTAAAATGAAAGTGAAACCCAGTCACATGATGCACTCAAAGTAAGGCCACGTAATAAAAAATTACAAGGTAAGGTATTCAACATAGACTCAATTCTAAGGCTACGCATTGCATAAAAATATAGGCCAATAAAAAGTTTAATCTGCATATTTATTCATTGTTGTTGTCGTGTAGAATTGCAATGCAAAACTTATCTTTCTCCAGTACAAGTTTAAAATCAGACTCTTTCGTGCTTTTTCCAGTTAGGCGAAACTTTGCTGAACTTATCTTATTCAGTACAATCTGACGATTTATATAGCACCTTTCCAATAATGCATATGGCAACAGTTTATGCTCGTTTCAAGATAGATTGCAGTAAAATATTCTAAACAGTGGGAGAAGCCCGTTTGAAATCCGATAGTCCAGCCCTTCATGGTGACAGTGCATACATGTACAAATCTCGTTCCTTGAACTAGGGTTAAGAACAATCCATTAGTCATAATCTACAGTCTTTGACAGTGCAAGTTGACTATGATCGCAGGGTAACTCCACCGTCAGCCACCTTACCATTTGCATTGTCAGCTGTCTGTCTAGACTCTGGAGTCTCGACACTATAGAGCATAGAGACAAATGCAGCCATGAGTAGCCCATCGAAGGGGTGCTATATAAATACTCGAATGACTGACTATTCATTAGGCAAATTCAGGCTCAACGTCTGATTGGTTGCAATTTCCCTGTGTACTTTCGTAATATGCTCACGGGCCACATTGGTCGTTGGTTCGCTTTCTTTGTCATTTTGGATGTATGCAGAATTTGCTGAGTCATTACTTGAGTTTATTAGAGCTAGGTACCGGACTTATTTTTCGTTTCTGATGTGACTTTTGTCGTATGACTGGAGGAGGAGGGTCGGGCTTTCTGATGTGCGGTCGAGTCTCGGATCCACCGATCTGGGTACAGGGCCTGACTTAACTTTAGTACATGGATAAAATGATACATAGTCTTGGCGAAGGAGGAGCGATTCGGATCTTCGAATGACCTTGACCGTTTGTCACTGGTGGAGCTTCGAGCAACCGATCGACAAGCGACGACTGTTCTACGTGCAACTGTGGGTTGATGGATGACCGGACGTGCGTCATCTTACACTGAGAAAGACGGTTGAGCGGTGAAATTATCTTGTGCCTCTGACGATACCGTCTGTTGTTGCTCCACACTTTCAACAAAGACTCTGACCATGACGTTATCTGTAACAGAATGGAATTTGTTTATTTGACTTCACGTGTGCGCTTACTGAGGAAATCATTTTATGTTCTTAATTATACAGAATCATTTTTAGATAACGCATATGCCACCTGTAATTGCTAGAGGGGTTGTACAAATATGTTCTAAATAGGCCTAAACATGAGCAACTAATTCCGATGGAGGAGGTTTGACTGAGTGGACCTGAGCCGACAATGGAAGAAAAATGATAGACAACTACTGTTGTCGATGCATCTGAAATTTGAAAATATTATCGAACAATTTTGCCTCAGATGCAGCCATGCAACGTGATTGACAGATGAAGAGCTCATAAAAGCGCTGAAAAGTCAGAGTCACTTAACAATCCAATTTCTAATAGCAATCAGTACAAGAAATTGATTTTATTATATTGAATGAGCATTGTTGTAGCTGTGGGCTGTTCTAACATCATTCCTCCTGTTGATGGCTACGCAAAAAGAAACGGAGATGCCATTATGATTGGATGCTATGCGAGTCGTAAAACGTGGCACCTTAACTGTGAAGATGGAAAATGGGTCGGTTTCATTGGAAACTGCTCACAAGGTGAGATTTAGGAAAAGCACATTCGTTCTTCTAAAGAAATCGGCGATGAGATTCTACATGAAGAACCTCAGAAAGGTGTTATATGAAGAGCCAGCAACTTATAGGATAAATGTGCATAAAAATGTAAAAAGACTGGAAAATTATTACAAAATTAAAATATCATCACTTTTGTGTTTCATCTATGTTCTTCTATTTTTCAATATGCCTACCTACTTAAAATTTCTTTCCAAATTTTCTTATCAGAGGATAAATAGCAGGCCGCGCTGCAAAAGACGAATTGGACCTGGAGCAGCCGGATATTAAGGATGCTGGCGAAAACAGAATTGCAATAATCCCGGCGCCTCAGTTAATGAGTGAACGAGGGTTTCTGCAGATTGCGCTGTACGACCCATATCCACAGTAAACACTGATAGCAAGGGGATCTGAACAGGTGATTCGCATGATCCTCCATGGACAGGTCTCCGTCCATAGGCACACTCAGACTGCAGGCTCCAATCAGGAAATTTTGTTGTAATCGAGATCTTTATCCCCACTAAGGGGCCATCCATATATTACGTACACAAAAATCCGGGAAAACCTCCCCCCCCTGTTCGCAAGCGTACTTTCTTCCACCACCCCCCCCTGAGTACGTACGTTTGACGCGCACCCCCCCCCGATGACCGGCTGCAGAAAGTGTCTCCAGGCAGCCTGTCTGCACTTTAGGCCAGATTATTGAAGGGCCAATATAGACAAATTATAGGTGTCGTTCACAGCACAGAATAACTGCACATGGCTTTTATATAATGTAATAAAATGCCATGGGACGACTATAGGATAATACAGAGTTATAAATAGGCTAATGTGGACGTCATAATTAGAAATTTATTTTGGGTACGTACACATTTTGTTACCCCCCCCCTCCCCCCCGTTCGCACCCGTACGCAAAATCGCCAAAATCCGACCCCCCTCCCCCCCTAAGTGCGTACGTAATATGTGGATGGCCCCTAACATTCCACCGCACTTGACGCGTGCCTAGTTAAATTTATCGGATTCACTCACCGACGATTTTAAGACATACAACTCTGTACTTCCGAGGCAAGGGACTGTATGGAAGACACAGAAACAAATCCATGAGGCGGATGGCATATAAATTACAGTTGGAATGTTGTCAACACGCACACTGTAACATATTTATTAGCATAAGTTTAACTAAAAGCCATCGAAGTTGAATTATCAGTATTGGTGTCTTCGTATGTGTTGCAGGGGTACATAAAATGGAGGAGGTCGCAGAGTCGGAAACAATAACAACAAATCTAAACAATGAACAAGGTGAATATGCTCAGCTGCCGAAGTTTTATCGAAATCAAGTTTTAAAAAATTGCTTAGTAATCTGATTTATCCTGAATAATTGAAAATATAGCGTTTTTGCTTTTAGATTTACCTTACGCAAGTAGCCATAATCATTGTTTACTCTACATAATGTGATGTTGTATTATAATTATTATTATTTCAATCCTTGATTAGTTGCCAACGATGGCATTCAAACACACGTATTATTAGCAACAGTTGTAGCTTCTGGAGCGCTGGCATCTAATGCACAAAACAGTATCTGATGGCGCGTTAAAATCAAGCTGCTTCCAAGTCAACATCCAGATGATCAATCCGTTGAGATAGGGCCTAGATAGACATATATTATTTCCTATGGAGTGATATAAAACTAGAATTGAGTACTATTAAAACCATGCTACTGAGACTACGGAAACAATGCTACCTTTGTTCTATTTCTATTTCAGTTTTGGCTTTTGTCGCAATCGGTGGATTCACCTTCGCAATTTGTCTAGCAATCGTTTGTCTTGGAGTTGTATGCATGCGACGGTAAGAACGCTTGTGTGTTGTAGGCAGTGCTTGAAAAACGCTATTTCAATATCTTTGTTAGATTGCATTTATATTATAGTCATTATAGCCTAAAGAAGGACCTACCATCGACAACATCACACTTGACAGTCTGATATTCGCAGTTAAATTGCATTGTATAACAACGATTTAATTTCAATTTTGTTTTTTAACGAACTTAACACCACGCCCAATGCATAATTTAGAAACGGTTACATGCGACGTTTGTGTAAATTTCAGCTTTCGCGTGAAAAGTAAGATGAAACAAGACTACAAGACACTGGTGCCTAACTGCAACTTCACTTCAGCAACAAATCAAAGTAGCGACAACAGAGTTCGTAGTGCTGCGCATGAATTCACGGGAAATAGTGTACATGGTTTGGCTCCACAAGAGTTGCCAACCTATTCAGTCTTCGTCGGCGACGGTGAATTCAACGATGTCAGTAACAACATTAGAGTTGAGAACAATCTTCGTTAACACTCTGGCAGAGAGTAGTCTACTCTTAAAGTTTAGGAATGTTAGATTTTGATGTAAGAAACTTTACAGCAACCTGTAGTTTATTATCAGTTACCCAGCGTATTTTGTAGGTGTTGTCATTTTCTTACTTGATGTATCTCTACTTAACCTGCGAAATATTAACTATTTTGAAGGAAACGTTTTCTTTAGTTAATAAACCAAACAATTTTATTTAATAGCCTAAGGCAATGCCATCGGATATAGTAATAGGTGGCACTACTTAAGAATAAAACAGCTAATGCCATGATCAAATATACCATCCTTCCAGACATTTTTGCTAGGTGTCCGCACGGATGAGAACTCATTACTCCTTAGTTCAATCTGATTGTACGTTTTCGCTAGAGTTTATGTTTGATCTAATATGCGAAGTAACGTCTTTGTTTGTTTCAAAAACAACATTCAATAGTAATGCTTGATATTAATAAATGTTTTACTTCAGCTGATAGCTTTTTAATATCTCTAATGAGCCTTGGAATGGTCCAAATTGAGTAAGATGATATTAGAGTAGACTCCACAGATGGCCCAGGTAACCAACAGAAAATGTCCTTGTATTTTCTGAACAATTCAAGAAGATAATTTAAACAAGATCTAAGATATTGGCCATGAAGTTATGAAGTAATTCTGAAAAAATCCAGAATGGCGATGGTAGCAAAATTAGTTCTATAGCGGTGCACGAACAAACTAATTCGTAAATTATTATATTATCGAACGTCGTAATCCCTAATTCATCAAATTTAACTCTAACAGAGGGTCCTCCAGCAAATTTAAAATATTATAACCACAGTTATAATATTACTGAACAATTAATATGTGATTTAGACGAGAAGGAAAACTAGGAATCCATGCCATGTTGAAGTATGATAATCGAGGGTATATCAAAGAATAATTGCACTTAACAAATAGACTTAAAACACTTTTGAGATTTTTCTCTCTGCCAGATTACAATCTTAACGCCGCTACGATGATTAGTGTGTATAGTTTTGTAAAAATATTAATAAATTCATCTGAAGTATTTAATTCAAATCTAAAATATGATACTTGAAGTGATTGAGAAAATCAGTACACAATGAATTGCCATCCTGGATGTTTGTAGGCACCTTGGTCCCGTGTTAGATTATCAAATAGGTCCAACCTGTCAGGATAACGCAGGAAACTCCCGCGTCCCAGGATAATGTTGCGGTCTGTGACTACTGGGTCGGGATTCCGGCTTTGCAGAGTTTGCCCCATATCATACATATCAATAATTCATTTATTCATTTTCATTCTGAGCATTTATTAAGCGCCTCTTTACAAGACCACCTGAGGAGCGCTCCCAGCCCAGCCACAACTAAAGAAATGTGATTTGAGGGATGGGTCCACCAGACAAATTTCACAACAGAAAATGGAATAACACATTTGACTTTAGGCCTGCCTCTTTGGAATCTAAGGACCATTATTCCGAAAGAAGAGGCATTTGACCGAAGAAATGAATGTCTTTCAACTCAAAAGACATTGGAAAGACTGTCATTCTTTCGAGGTCACACGAAATTCACAGGGTAATTCATCTCACACTGGTCCTTTTTGCTTCAGAACAGAAAACAGTTGTTTGCCAATTAACACCACATGGTTTACTCACTTTTGTATTTGTTCTCGTGTCTCTTCTCTGTCGCGATCACATTAAGTATTCTTTCTCACTCCAGTAGAGCCACAAGAAGAACACCTAAGGTCACATCTGAGGACCACCAGACAAGACACTGAGCCATCTGTCGATATTTCTTCAATAACACACTTGTCATCTAGCATTCTAGCTGCCTCACTTTGGCCCTGCCTTTTCGAGCAATCAGGGCTTTCCTTTTAAACAATGACTGCAACTTTCAGGCCTTCACTAAGCCAATTTGACAGTTAGCTCTTCTTCTAATGCTCACGGATCTCATCAGGTCCATATACGTCAGTACACTTTATTTGTATTCTTTTACGAAATGAAACAAGTGTCAGGCCTATGTGGATATAAATTGTGCGTAGGTTCTAATCCCCTGTGTTTCTCAGGTTCAATAAAGTGGAGATTATGTCTAAATCAACTCAGGAAAGATGAACTGAGAGGAAATAATTTTCCAACAAAATCCTATCAAATTCTGTAAGTTTTCTTTTAAGATAAGACAAATATGTGAAGATTACAAAATTCCTAATTCTTGATGACGAGAAATAAATTATAACATTTCATTCTCACACAGTTTCTTTTAAAACACTTAGAATTTGTACATTATATGAAAATTTCACCCGAAGGCATCATTGTCATATCATAATTTATTTTTCTTTGGTTTTATGAGTCATTTAGAGCACCGAAAACTGAAATGTTCTCTGCTTTATAATCCACCTTTTGTTTTGTTACATTTGCGCGGGATCGTTCTTGTGACAAAACGGTGGTGTATCTCATTGCAATCATGTAGGGCCATATTTTGATAAAGTATCATGTTCATAGTTCTAAAATCAATTCGTTTGACTTAACAGTTGTAACGTTTTGAGATGGTCCCTGACCTCTACTAAATATTCATAATGCTATAGTTACATTCTTTTCATTCGACGAATTTTTTCTCGCATTCAAGCATATCATTGCGCCATCAATTTACTTTGTGTGTGCAAGCATAGGCATGCATGGCTTTAGGATAGTTAGATGTCTAAAGCTGGTCCTGTATTGCTGCGTTTATTGGCCGAATATTGTAGTAGGCATAACCGTAACGCTTTAGCCAGTACAAGTGAGTTTTGCGGAGATCGTACGGACTGGAGTAAGTCGCAAGATTGCTGGTAAATAAGGTGCAAATCCAAATATACCACGTAGAGCTGTGCAAATTGAATGAGAATCGTTATGCAGCCAGTAGTAAATAATTTACTACCTGTTGTAGCAATGTGGTTTTTGTGGTACTTAGACCTTTTGACTGGTGAAGAAATACACGAAGAACCTGGAGGCAAGACCATCGTTTCATAGTTTAATTAAATTCAGTCTATTTACATCTATTTCTTAGATCTCTTTAGTGGTGATGAAATACAGGAAAAACTAGAAGGTAAGATAATATTAATAATCATTGCCTAGAAATCTCTGCTTCACTCTCCATCTCTTCCTCCATCTAGCTTTGTCACCGTTTGTCTCTCCGTATTCTCAACGGCCCAAGTGTTCTAAAAGCGTACAGCCCTATATCCGGCTCCTTTTATACTTTTCTATGAGTTTATATATGTTTCTGTAATATTCTCATTAGTGCAATAAAATATTATATGATGTTTTGTTTGTCTCACTTCTCATTTTTTTCAAACTATTATCAACAATAGTCTGTACTTCTGGGGCAGGTGATCATGCAGTTCTCAGTTTGAAAAGTAGCAAATGCATAACTATCAACGCGTTTCTTACCATGTGAGGAGAGCATAAATGTCAATTTATTGTAATGCTAAACATCTGTTTCTAATATTCTAGCTAAATAAATTGGTAATTGTTTCAAACCAGCTATAGTTACGTAGTCTATATCAATGTATAAAAACGCCATATATTTGCAAATTTTAGGTATTCACGTTGACTACTGCCCCTCAGAGATCTTTCAACCATTTTGTATGAAAAATGAAATCATTTTGATGAAGAGTGCCACTTATGGACGCATGCGCATTGGTCGATGTATCACAGCTGCAGAAATTGATAATCTGCGATCTCCTCATCTTGGATGTTCCGAGAATCTGTTGCCTTTCTTTGATCGAAAGTGTTCTGGAAAGACTAATTGCGAAATCAGTCATATCGATATCTCCGGTGAAAATATTAATCCTTGTCCTCCCGGTCTGAATGTTTATCTTGAAGTCAGCTACAACTGCATCAGTAGTAAGTAAATATATTTTAGCTTAGAGAACTATCTTATTGTTTCGGCACAGTGATATCTTTTCGAACTCAACTGCACAATTATTGACTTGAAAGAATTATTTGATACTAACAAGTTTTACGCCATGTAAATATTTAAATTTATAGCTTTAGTTTCGAACAACGCTTGTTGTTAAGTGTACAAATATTTTCTGAACGGTTTGTATATTTGCAACAGTTTTCCTAACTTCCATGCGCTGTTGTAAACCATAATTATTAGCACACTGCATAAAATATAAAAGTTTTAAAAAATTTAGTGTTTTTGATCGCTTCAACTTGTTATGATAAATAAACAAAGAAACATCTTCCAAAGTCCTCTCTTCATGTACAGCTTTGACCATAAACTCCCGCCACCTTCCATGGTCTCTAATTTTGAGATTGGCACCTCGATCCACAAACACTGCACACGCAATGCATCAAACTACCGCCCAGAATTTGCTCGCATAAATGATAAATGATTCCCAATCAAATGCCTAGGCCCATGATTGTGGAATGCCTTGCCTATTGGAATAACCTCCGACCAGCCCGTCAGTAGATTTAAGTCACTGTTAAAGTCCCACCTCACCCATTACCAATAACCAGCCGGTGTCCTTGCCCGACAATACCTCAGAGACAGTCCCAAGTAGATTGCCATAATTATTCCCCATAAATACCGCTATAACTAACGTTACGTATACATTACGCTAGATAATTATGGGCATAATATTTGAAGTTGTAGATGAAAGACGGTCCTGTGTTGTCGATGCAACTGCTAATCCAATCCATATTACCAGTTCAACGTCATGTGGATCAAATTCTCAGCCGTGGATCGTAGAAGCTCCAATTGGCCAAAAACTTAGCATCGGCCTAATCGACTTCGCAGCCTCAGATTCTAGAAGAACTCAAGACAATGGAAGGCAGTCTTGTCGCAACAGCGGTTTTATTGTGGATAAAGCAGGAAAAACAAATGTCTCTATCTGCACTGATGGAACTCAGAGGGAAAAGAAATTGTATACATCAGCGGGAAATTTGGTGCATATATTTCTCTCTCATCCAGAACAGAGAGAAAATAATGAAAACGAGGCTGAATTTATACTAAGGCTGCAAGGTTTGCAAAATATTTACTATTGATTTGGTTTTATTCCATAACTTAAGCTGTGAAGTGTGAAATTACCTTATGTTGATATGCTTTTATGTATGTTCCGGATTACCTTGAATGCTAGACTTTCATGTCAAACCTAATGCCACGATGACCACAAATTAAGGCACCCAATTAAGAAATTTAAGTGATAGCCTACTTGAAATCTACTCTTTTTTAAGGTTACGTATTGCAACAAAGATATATAATAAACTTTTATTTTGCATCGTTAGGAATTGTTTTTCATTTACAACTGCACTGAAAAAGTTATCGTTCTTTAGTACAAGTTTAAACTCAGTGCTGCATGAAAATAAACAATCTAAGATTTGCTGACGATATAGACATTATTGAAGAAAACATCGACGACCTAGAAAAAACAGCAACGAGATTGACGTCGGACAGCAGACTTCTTTGGTTTCGCTCATTCCTTACTGATCGCTCTATTTCTGTTGTTTTTGGACCTACCCGCTCTCCTTGGACCCACATCCCGTATGGACTACCTCAGGGCTCTGTCCTCGCCCCCCTTCTGTTCATTTTCTATACCTCGGATCTAGCTGGGGTTCTTGGTCCAATGGGTGTTTTGTCTCACCAATACGCTGATGACACACAGGCATACCTCCATGGTCCAGCCAACTCAGCTGCTCTTATGGTTGAACGCATCCTGGAGGCTTCCTCTGCTCTTGATCTCTGGTTGTCCTCAAATCGCCTTCGTCTTAACTATGATAAAACCAAGTACATTTGGCTTGGCAATCGTGTCCAGCTTGCCAGGATTGATGCTGACTCTTTGCGCCTCAGGTTTCCCAATGTGTACTTCTCCTCCTCTGTCCGTGATCTTGGATTTGTCCGAGATCCTACTCTTTCTCTATCTGATCATGTCAATAGTGTCTCTCGCTCGTGTTTTTACTATTTACGCCAACTTCGTGCCATTCGCCAGTCTCTTCCGCTGCATGCGATTGTGACCTTGGTTCATGCTCTGATCTGTACTAGGATTGACTACGGAAATGCTGTCTATATTGGCCTGTCCTCTACTAACACATCTAAACTTCAGTCCATCCTTAATGCTGCTGCTCGCCTTATAGGGGGCATCATGAAGTTTGCCCATATCTCTTCCTACATCCGGGACTCCCTTCACTGGCTTCCCATTCACCAACGCATTCAATTTAAGGTCCTTTCCCTCATGCGTAACTGTCTTGTTGGCTCAGCTCCGCTGTATCTCAGGGCTTACTGCACCCCAGTTTCCAGTTTGCCTGGTCGGGCCTCTCTCCGGTCATCTGCCCGTGGCCTCTTGTTAGTCCCTTGGATGCGCACTGCTACTGCCCAGTCCCGTAGTTTTGCGGTTGTGGGCCCTTCCAGTTGGAACAGCCTCCCTCAGGGCTTTAGGCTTGTCCTCCTCTCTCTGTCTCCTGCCCAGTCTCGCAAGCGCCTGAAAACATTTCTCTTTGTCAGTGAAGACACTGACACGGGTCGGGAGCGCCTCTGTTTATGAGTGGCGCTATATAAATCCTCGATTACAATTACAATTACAATTACAATTACATATGGACTGATCGTAAACACGACGAAGACAAAAACGATGGTATTCGGCAGCGAATCAATTGAACGGCAAATAACCTTAGATGGAGAAGTACTAGAAAACGTTAAAGAGTTCGTGTACTTGGGAAGCACGTTTACACATGATCTAAATTGCAAGAGAGAAGTAACTCTGAGATTTGCCAAGGTCAAAGCTGCTCTCGCTGCTTTAGACAAGATCTGGAAAAGTAAAGAAATAGCGCTGAAGACCAAGCTGGCAGTCCTGGATACTTGCGCGTTCAGTGGAGCTTTGTACGCCTGTGAGACGTGGGTGATAACCAAGGAAATTGAAACACGAATAATGGCTTTTGAACGAACGTGCTATCGAAAACTGCTGAGAGTCGGATGGAGACGAAAGATGACAAATGAAGAACTGTACAGTCAAATTGGCCCAAGAAAAACTCTGTTACAAAAAGTAATTTGCAGGAAATTACAACTGTTTGGACATATATGTAGAATGAATGACTCCAGGAAACTCAAGACGCTAGTTTTTGGCATGATGGAGGGAAAGAACAAAAGAGGACGCCCTAACAGAGAATGGACAGACGATATCATGACATGGTGCAGAAACAATTCTTTACAGCACCTGAGCCACATAGCAAGAGAAAGAAACACATGGAAGGAAGTGATAAAGAGCGCATCAAGCATCTACGGGCGATGAACCCATGGTTAATGATGATGATGATGCTACGGACAAGGCAGAGAGGAATCGTGTACTATGGTCATCTCTGGTTAGCAGAATTTGCGGACTTTGATAACAGCTATAATTCCAGTTAGGTGATAATTTTCAGAACTTTTTCAGTGTAATCTAATGGCCTTTATAGCACCGTTTTTATAATGCATAAGCCTAAGGCAACAACATTTGATGTTCGTTTCACTTGAGAAAACAGTAAAATATTGCACACCATGGGAGAATCCCGGTTGAAATTGTATAGGTTTTCAATACATATGGTACGGTTGCAGTGCATGTACAAATCTCGTATCTTGAGCTGCGCATGTTTAGAACCACGTTTGTCGTTGGTCTTTGTCTTTGACGTTTCGATGGATTGCTTTGTCTGAATGTAGAATTTGTTGAGTCATTTCTGAAATGTTGGAGTTTACTTGCGCTAAATTTACGTTTCTGCTGCCAATTTTTTTCGCATGACTGCATGTGCGGGACCAGGCTTCCTGATATGCAGTCGATTCCTAGGACCCAACGGCCTGTGTACGCCTGCTTGAAAAATATTGTCTCGGCGAAGAAGGACCGATGCGGGTGCTGAAATTACCTCGACGTTTAGTCCCGTGTCGAGTAACAGCTAGAAGCGCCACGCTGCGACCTACTGATCAACAGGGGACGAACACCGGTTCAACGTGCAAGTGCGGTTAGATGGATAGGCGGACGTGCGTTATCTTGCGCCAGTGAGGGACTGTTGGGCGGTGGAGTTATAGTAGTACGCCGCGGACGATATCATCTGCTATTGGTCAAAGCTTTCGACTTAAGTTGGACCAAAGACTCTGATCATACTGTTATCAGTCAAATGGATTGGAATTCATTTAATAGACTCCAGATGTGTGCTTACCAGGCCCGGTTCGTCCATATGGGCAAGTGGGCAACCGCCCAGGGCCGCCGATTTTTAGGGGCCGCCAATTTTCCAATTTTCCCAAAAAAATATAAGCTAAAAGAGGTGAATGACTAAAAAAAAAAAAAAGGTCATCAACTTTTTTTTGTGCTTAGGGCCGCTGATGTGCGGATTTAGAGAAAAAATTTCCTATTATTACGTGCTAAAAGAGGTGAATGACTAAAAAAAAAAAAGGTCATCAACTTTTTTTGTGCTTAGGGCCGCCGATTTGCCGATTTGCCCAGGGCCGCCAAATGTCTTGAGCCGGGCCTGGTGCTTACAGATGACATTTCTGTTCTAATCGACATTTAACTTTATTTGAGATGACCAGAAGACGCCTGTGATTATGGAAGTGGCTGCATACAATATTTCGGCGATAAATATGACCAAATAACTCCGGATGTAGGACGTGTGAACGGGTGCCAAGTATGGCAGAAAACGTACCTATTGTTGTCGAGGCATCTGAAACCTGACATATTAATCAACTTTCTTGTTTCAGGTGTAGTCCAAGCAACATGAACGACAGAATTACGTAATGTAGAGGCCCATTGGAAAATCAGAGTCACATAACAAGCAGTTTCTAGCAGCGATGAGTAGAAGAAATACGACAAATTATATTTACGTACACCCTAAAGTGGTCCTTCTTTGTTGTAGCTGTGGGCTGCACTAACATCATTCCTCCTGTTGATGGATACGCGAAAAGAAACGGAGACGCCATTATGATTGGTTGTTATGCCAGTCGTAAAACGTGGCATCTCAATTGTGAAGATGGAAAATGGGTCGGAGTCATTGGAAACTGCTCACAAGGTGAGATTTTAAAATGGACATGCCTTTTGCGCACAAATCGGATATCTGAGACTTATATAAAGAAACTTAAGATTACGCCATATAAATTCCAGCTAACTATGTATATGCTCATAAAATGCAAAAATAATTTCATTAAGTTAATTAAAGAATTTATGATATTTTTGTTTTTCATTTAAGTTTATATTCTGATTTTCAACGTGCTAAACTGATTAAAATTTTCGATTACATTTCTTATCGGTGGAGGTCCATGATTTCAATGCAGATTGCTAAATTTGTGTATGATATATGACTTTCATGGCTGTAGAATTGCATTTATGTACATATCATTACGCTTAATGTAACGCATTTTAAGTATCTCATAAATGCTGAACCTATCTAACAAATCAGTCAACCTGCTCCGGCTTATCTGCGGGTCCTTTGCGCCCCCTGCGGGAGTTCAGGGTAGCCGCCACCTCCGCTCTTCATTGTGCTTTTGTCACGCGCAGAATCGTGCTTTTTCAGAGGTGGGCCCGGCGACATGGAACGAGCTCCCTCTGATACGTTCTACACTAGACTGAAAATTGTCCTATTTGGCCGTGCTGGGATCTGGAGCACCTCTGAGTAGCCTCACTTGAAGAAGTGTAAGTAAGCAAGTAAGTTATTATTATTGACAGAGCATCAACACCATGATATCACAATAACAGCAGTGAGTACAAACTTAAAATCTTCCAGTAAATGATGCAAGAGTGAAAGAGTCAATCCGAAATGGTAGTATTGAGCCGCTGAGGCCGGATAGGCCCTTTTCTGGAGTACATTTGGCAGTAGTAACAGTGCAGAAATGAAATGTACTGAAAGAGTGCATAGTACAAATCTGAAACGAGCTAAACTTGATTGATAATAATTATACGTCTGCAAACACAAAAATCAAACAGACTAAGAGTTTTTCCTTATACAAAGTAGTATCGGTGCTATATAAAAACTCGAATGGATGAATGAGTGAATTCCTCAGCCTATCTCTACCTGTTTTCTGCTAGCTTGAAGACCATCCTGTTCGACTGTGGTTTCATTGTGGTTTCATTGTTTGGTCGGGATCACGTCTGATGAGTCTATCTTAAAGCGGCGCTATATAAATTTGCAATTGCAATCTATTTGTAATTGCAATTACAATTTCTAAAGACAACAGTACGTGAATGCATTGGGAAACTTTCCAGGCTCCGGTCTAATGCAGTGGTTCCCAACCTGAGGTGCCCGCACCCCCAGAGTGAGCGAGATGGCATTTCAGGGTGCGACAAAAAGGGAAAGTATGTTACTACTGTACTGGGATTTGACTGTTTACACTTTTTTTCTTATTTTTAGTTCAGTTTATTCATGGCAGCACCGTATGAGTTTATGTGGTTCAATCTGTGGTTAAAAAATAGAAATTTGACTTATTCGTCTTCAAATGTGATGTTACTTTTGTTGGGGGTGCGAACTTTAATCAAACATTTCCAAAAGGTGCAAGGCATAGAAAAGGTTGGGAACACCTGATCTAATACACGAGAAAGCACGAAGAGCTTAAGTTGATCTGCATAACAGCATCGGTCTTTCAGCGCAACGATCGCCGTCCTAGCTCACTTGAGACTGGAACCATAGGCGTAGCTACACTGAGGTCATCAGATTTTCAGTTGAAGAAATGCCCATTAAAAGGTCAGCAAATGTTTTGGTGGAGAAATTCCGCAAAAGAAGGTCATCAAATTTTTGCCTCCTCTTGAATTGAAGTCTGGCTACGCTCCTGACTGGAACACAAAGCTTCCTATATAACATATGTCGGAGCAGTGGAAACAATTGAGACACGTGTCAGCAGACTCAGCATGCTGATCTTGATAATAAATTCGACAACAGGAAGCTAGTGAAATGTTTCTCGTACATACACTGCGTTATATGCGACTATTATTTTTCACCTTTTGGCTACGACTCGGACAGCACAGGACACGATGTAGGCCTACTGGACCCTGAGAAACTGGATTTTTCAGAAATTAGATCTCGTAGATGTAGAATTGTAATAATCCAGGTGCGTCGTTTATAATAAGTGCAGAAGAGTTACTGCAGCGCTGGAGGACAGATTGCGCCAAACACGGGTCGTGTTTGGCGCAATTGGTAGAAACAGGATCTGCAAACGTGATTCGAATGGTCCTCCGCTTACAGGTCTCTATCCAGAAACACACTCAGGCAGTAGAAGACACACAAATAAATGCGTCCGACGGATGGCAAATGAAGTATAGTTCTAAGTCATCAACGTACTGTTGGAACCGCGCTCCCATAGCAATGACGAATCGTGTTGGATCAGCCATTTATAATATGTATGAGAACGGCCAACGTTTTGAGTACTGTGAACAGCGAATGGAATATGTGTTCAAGCCGTGCAGCTTGAACACATATTCCATTCGCTGTTCACAGTGCTCAAAACATGTGTTCAAGCCGCGCAGCCGTGCAGCGTCATCATCATTGTCCATCCGTCCAGGAACGAATAAAGCCAGTCCAGAGACTGTCCAGCGATTCCGTAAGAGATTCTGAGACGCGTAATCAAGATGTCGTCAAATACTGCGCTTACATCCGAAAAGCAAGCAGCGTAAGATGAATCTTAATAAGACCGTCTCCGTAGGTCACTGAGATTGCGCAGCTTCTAAGTAACGTAGGCCTATCATGTGCTGAGCAGTAACTTTCTTTAACATAGAGTAAGGTTCGATAGTGGCCGGCTTCTTCGACAATGCCATGGCAGAACAAATGCGCATTTGAGTTGCTGGTAAAATCCTTCGACCAGCGACAAATTGCAGATATGTACAAGAAAGGAAGCAGTTTATCAACAAACTAAATTTAGTTTAAAACTCCTGTAAATATTTCTACTGTTTATTTAACTTAATTTGAGTGTATTTTTAGGTTAAAATTGAATGGCTTGAAGTTGCATTTGTGACCCAATGTATATCTGCCACTCAGGACCAATAAGCGCATTTTTATGTCATGCATAACAAATGCATTGTAGTAATATTACATCAATCTATTAAAATTTAAAACTTGTGTGGAGCATTTTGGAAACTCGTAAGTTTTCTTCGTGGCGTAGGCCTAGATGATGTTAGAATTCATTATCAACTAAGTTTCATCTGCAAGGAAATAATCTTTCTGTTGAGGATTATCATGAATAGCTCAAAGCGTCATTCCTCTTTGGCGGGTGCTTGTATTCGCAAAAAACGTGAACAAAAGGCGTTTTCACTAAGTTGACAGTTGACAGTTAAGAGTTCCTGGTCCATGATGACGTTGAGGAATGACTAAACTAGAATGAAGGACTTTCAGCTACGGTTTTGCTCATCGACTGAGAATTCCAGGGATGAAGGACCAAGGATGATGGACCAAGCTGTTGCATCCGGTTATCCTTCGCGCCACTATGCCTGTTCAGGAAAGGCATCTGCTGTAAGCGCTCTGTTGTTGCTTTAAAGATCAGTGTTGCGTTTAACTCAGCATAAATGAGGTCTTGAGGACAATCATGATGCACTGTAAATTTCACCAAGAACAATGACAGCCGCCTTCGTAGACTTATCTCATAATTAAATGTGCTATTCCATGTTCACTGGAGTCCCACTTATTAGTCAACATTGCTTTAAGCGCGTGTTTTTGTTGGGTTTACCACTGAGTCATCTGGTTATCATATGCTTGGAATTACTGGGTGAGCCTAACTTCCATGCGTTGATCGCGTGGGTCTCACTGTTGAGTGGGTGCAGTGACCTGCATCGAACGCGTGTAGGTTGGTGTGGCGTCGGCAGACGCGATTTTATCACGTCGCCACTCCCGAGGGAATCGACCTGTTTGAACTGTATGCTACCTTGACGGAAAGTGCCTATATGACAGTCAAATTGGGCAACCAGACTCGTACCTTCACTGGGCATCGATCCTTGAACGTTACAACACAGCCAGTGTTTAATCTAGACGTCTTTGGGGGGGAGGGGAGTCTCCCCCAGGATTTGTGTCCCCCCCCCCAGAGGCCAGCAATATTACAGTGTAGAGAAGTTTTGGGCCCAGGATACACGGTTTTCCCCCTGAGTGGTGAGTAATATACAGAAAAAATGTAAAAAGTAGGACGAATGACTAAAAAAAAAGAAAAAAAGGTCATCAACTTTTTTAAAGATGAAAGTCGAAAAAGTTTGGATGAAAGTTGGTTGATAAGGTTGAAAGTTGTAGAAAAAGTGTAAAAAGTTGTAGAAAAAATGTAACAAGTTGTAGAAAAAGTGCAAAAAGCTGGACGAATGACTAAAAAAAAGGTCATCCACTTTTTTTAAGATGTAAGTCGAAAAAAGTTAGGATGAAAGTTGCAAAGGTTGGAAGTTGGAAAAGTCTGAAAGACTCAGAAAGTCTTTAAAGATAAGAAATTGGTTGGTCCCCCAGAAACCTTGATTCCCCTCCCAGAAGAGGGGGACTAGATTAAACACTGCAACTCAGCGCTCATGGATAAGCTGTTGCCATGCGCTCAGCTTTAAAGTAGTGCTTTAGAAATTTGGAGTTTACGATTACGATTACCATTAGATTATATTCGCATATGCATTGTCATGAGAGCGCGGAAAGATACTGGAACGATAAGTGTGTTCTGTGTCGTTTACTCAGTGATATTTCTGGTATTAAATGTCGTTGATAATGTTTGTATGTCGATAACTCAAGTACTAGCACGATTGAACTCTTTCTTTTATTATGGGTGCATACAAATATCAAGGACTGTGTGGCTTTTCTCGAGTTAACGCTATGCAACAATTCTGGTGACCCATTGGTTTAAAATCTGATTCACTGATCATTCAGAATGATGTCGGCACGCACACTGTAACTGAAGTTGTTCAATTAATTTTGGACGCGGTGAAATTTTAGTATTGGCGTCTACGTATCTGTTGCAGGTGTGCATGCAACGGAGGAGGTTGCAGAATCGGAACCAATGACAACAAATCTAAACAATGAACTAGGTGAATATGCGTCAGCTGCTGAAGTTTTTATCGCAACAAAATTCTTCAACTAAACTGCTAAATGATTTCATTTAGCCTAAAGATTGAAAGTTTTGGCTTTTAGATTTTTCTTATGTAAATTATTATTTATTACTCAAAGGAATGTGATGTTGAATTGTTGTGACAATCTCTTAATAGTTGCAAATGACGCCATATCGCATTGACCAACTGAACTTTTTTTAAACGGAGAAACTCGGCAAATTGGTGAGAGTTCACGTTTGATCATAGATCTCAATATATGTGCTACGAGTTGTATAAGTTGTCAATAAGAGGACGGATTCTGTTTGAGGTCTTTTTGCTGATGAATAGCGTCCTGGTTGTTTGTGCTATATCATGTCTCAGTGAGCTACGTATTTCAATGTTATCCGGTATTTCTCACGTCTAGTCCTTTGAGGATTGCTCTTAAAGAGGCACTATAAGAATATGCAATAACGATTAGGATAACAGTGCTAATTGTTTTCCGTCTCTTTTTCAGTTTTGGCTTTTGTTGCAATCGGTGGATTCACCTTCGCAATTTGTCTAGCAATCGTTTGTCTTGGAGTTGTATGCATGCGACGGTAAGAACGTTTATTCGTCAATGATTACGCCACTATTCTTAGCCAGATATTTACATTTAAAATTATCTTGTTTAGTAGCGGCTGACCTTCAGTTTTGTTCGTTTATAAACTTCACAACACGTGCAGTACCAATTTTAGAAACGTTTACATTTTGTGTATATTTCAGCTTTCGGGTGAAAAGCAAGATGAAACAAGACTACAAGACACTTACGCGTAACTGCAACTTCAATTCAGCAACGAGTCAAAGTACCGAAAACAGAGTTCTTACTGGAGCACATGAATTCTCTGGAAATAATGTGCAAGGTTTGGTTCCACAAGAGTTGCCAACCTATTCAGTCTTCGTCGGCGACGGGGAATTCAACGATGTCAGTAACATTATTGTTGAGAATAACCATCGTTAACATTCTGGTTTAGAGTACTCTTAATGTTTCAGAATATTCAATTTGGATGTTTCAGAAACTGTACATGGGATTTTAAGATATTTTAAGCACGGCAACTTGAAGCTGATTATCAATAGTCATTTTCGTAATTTATAACTTGTTTGTAGCATTTTAACTTCTTTATTACATTTCAACGAACGAATCTGCTTCTGCTTTATCTCTATTATACTTGCAAAATATTATCTATTATCGAAAGTGAGTGATTCTGATTAGAGCATTGCTTATGCTAAAAATTTGTCCAGAGAAGTGTAGCTAATGGTGCTTTTGACTTTTGTCTATCTGGTTAGAATTTCACTCTAAGACATTGCTCTGCTCAGTGCTCATAGGTCTGAAAGCCACTGAGATCTTTAGTAGACTCGTTCAAATCGAAGCTTAAATCTTACTTGTTTGCTAAGGCTTATTCCGCCTGTTAGGAGTTGTAAGGCGCCCTTGTAGCGGCATGGCCGCGTAACGGCGCCATATAAATTGTCGTTGTTGTTGTTGTTGTTGTTGTTGTTATTATTATTATTATTATTATTATTATTATTATTATTATTATTATTATTATTATTATTTTCTTTTGCAAATAATGAAGACAAATAACTTTCTTAAGTTTTATATAATCTTTGACAAGTTTGTTAATTGGCATCCGACTTCCAGTTTTGGCAAAAAATCTCTGAATGCAGCACGATAGAATGCCGCAAGTAATCCATTTTAATTTATTGTACCCGTTTTATTATAATGTACCGTAATAATTTATTCAAATCTTATTTATATATTCTAATAATAAGTTAATAAGTATTTAAACGTTATTCCCTTTCGATAAAATGATTGTCTTTGCAAATAGCGAAAAACAAATGTTCTAAAAATTGATTCAAGAGGAGAAAAAATTGTCTAAGTTAAACGAAAAGTTGTGTTTAACGGAATTTGTTGCGGGATTCCTTGTGCTAAATCAATGTAATTATACGTAATGGCATTCAGATCAAGCGAAATGGATTAAGCAGATTAAAGTGAGTGAGTAAACCGGTGTAAATCAGCATGTTGGAGAGAGTAGGCGAGGCGATCGCGATATTGTGGTTGATAAACGTTCGAGAAACTTATAAGAATTATGTGTTAAATATTCTATGTAATATAATATATCAATTATGAGCTCGAGGATATTTCATAAGTACGCGACAGACTTTAAAGGTGAGTTCATCAATCATTGTCGCGGTCGACTCCTTCGATCGCAACGACGAACCAACGAAGGAACTATTAAAAGATCTTTAATTAAAAATAAAGTCGATTAAGTGTAAAGTAAGTCAACTCGTCTATCAAATATCACAATCGTAGACAGCACACAGGTTGGCTGGTCTCGATTGAACGTTATACGATCAATGTTTCAACGTTTACAAATCTTCGTCAAAAGGCCCCCAATGTACATCAGGTCTATCTTATATAGAGTTCTCCCGGATTCCAGAACGTTCTGTGACGTCACTGTACTTTTCCCTGGAAAGTCCTACTGAACACGTATATCCTTGTTGCATGCAACGAATTAATGTTGACAGCTTGCTGCAGAATTTTCCGTGCGTTGTAAACAAGCTTGTTGACACGTCGGTTTTCTTCCCTTGATGCATGCACCCGCGTAGACCACGACATTCCCTCCGCCCTCAGATGATGACACGTCTTCAGCACCATCCCGAACGGGTCATCACGATCAAGCCGGGCCTCCAGACTCCATCTCGACACAGCATAGACAAACAAAACAAAACACATCAGTTAGTCAATTTATCTATACAATTTGCGGGCTCGATCCTTGTGTGTCGGGCCATTCCCCCCCTTCACCATCCGAGTCACAACCGAGAGAGGAAATCAGCCACCGTGTTCTGACGTCCAGGACGATATCGAAAGTCCACGTCAAACTCTTGCAATGCTAACGCCCAACGAGTCAGTTTCGCACTCTTAGGGCTTGCATCTGTGAGATAAGACAAAGGATTATGATCTGAATAAATGATTATCTTTGATAAGAATATCCATGACTTGAATCGTTTAAGTGCCCAAATTACTGCGAAAGCCTCTCTCTCAATTGTAGACCAATGCATCTGTGTATCTGTAAGTTTAAGGCTAGCAAAAGCAATTGGTTTTTCTTGACCTTCTTCGGTCCACTGAAACAAGCAACACCCGACCGCGGTGGCACTTGCGTCAACACTTAAACCAAATTCCTTAGTGAAATCAATGGTATGCAACTGTGTAGCTTTACTGAGATCATCCTTTAACATATCTAGTGCTTCTTGATGCTTTTGCTCCCAAGGCACCTTCGTAGGTATGTTATCTCGTGTCAAATCAGTTATTATCCGTGCTTTTTCAGCTAAAGCAGGTATAAAACTTCGAAAGTAACTGAAAAAACCCATAACCTTTCTAACTTCTTTCTTTGTTGTTGGAGGATGGATATCATTGATCGTAGCGATCTTACCTGGATCAGGTTCAATACAACCTGACCCTACTATATGGCCAACAAACTTTATTTTGTTTTGTGCAAAATTACATTTTCTTAAATTCAAAGTGAGTCCTGCTTCCTCAATAGTTTGCAAGAATTTCTCTAGATGTTCTAAATGGTCATTCCAATTCATTGAAACCACTGCCATATCATCGACGAATGGTTCGGTAAAACTTCGCACTGGATGTAAAACTTGGGTCATAGCACGAATAAAGGTATTGCTAGCGGACTTGAGTCCAAACGGCATTCTTGTGAACTCAAAAAGTCCTGCATCACATACGAATGCCGTAAGCCATCGATGTTCTTTCCGAACTGGAATTTGCCAATACCCCGATTTCGCGTCGAAAACACTAATAAACTTTGCCCGTCCCACCTTTTGTAAGACGTCAGCAATGTCTGGGGTCGGGTAACAATCACCTAGAGAATATTTGTTAACATGGCGATAATCAATTGCCAATCGAACGCCATTTTGACCTTTGGGTCCCTTTAAAACGCAAACTACCGGACTGGCCATTTCACTTTTCGATGGTCGAATGATGTCTAATGCCAACATTTCTTCTATCTGGCGTTGTACTTCAGGTTTAAGTAGCTCAGGTACTTTATATGCCCTTAAACGCTTAGGAGTGAAATCATGAGTTATCTTAATCTCATGTTCTAATACTGGACAATACCCAGGTTTATCCACAAATACTGCCGAGTGCCGATCCAAAACCTCAAAAAGTTGCTTCTGTTCCTCTTGCGAAAGATGCGCTATAATCAGAGGATCAATTCGCTTACTCGGGCTTATTTGTTCACGTTCTTCCTGATCTACAACCTCTACTATACCAAATTCTTCATCTTGATCAACAATTACTGAACAGCTATTGATCATCGCTTGTTCGAGTCGTTCATGGTATCGCTTGATCTTATTTGCGTGTAAATGTCTTTGTTTTCCCTCTATTTCTACTATATAAGAATATGGGGATTTAACCTTGACTACGGTAGCAGGTCCTTGCCATCGACTATAAAATTTAGAACTACCAAAATCTGGTGCTAATACTGCTACTTTATCTCCAACTTCGTATTTTCTGTCAGTACTACGCAAGTTATAATAATCTGCATACCGCTTTGTTTCTATATCACTATAGTAATCTGCATAAACTTTCGCGAATTCGAGGTTTTCCTTCAGTGATTGGAGATACTCTTCGGGTGATTTACCTAAGTTAAGAGGTACTTTTCGTTCGCCAGCCCACGATTCCTTCAACACACTAAGTGGACCCCGAGGAAGAGTTCCATAAACCATAGTGAATGGCGAAATATGAGTCGTGCCTGAAGGTTTTTCTCTAAGGCTCCACAGAACAAACGGTAACAATTGGTGCCATCCACGAGGATCAGATTGAGCAAGCTTAAAGATCATGGTTTTCAAGCTTTGGTTGCATCTTTCAACCAATCCAGCTGCCTCAGGATGTCCAGGGGTATTAAATCTGGGACTACAACCCATTCGCCGCAAGAATTCTTTCGTCAAACGACTGGTAAAGTTGGTACCACAATCAGAACTGATGATCCTTGTAATAGAAAAAGTTGTAAAAACTTGCAACAGAGCTTCACAAACTCCCTTTGCATTCAGCGATCTAAGAGGATACGCCATCGGCCAACGAGAAAATTTATCCACCAGAACCAGAGCATAATTGTACTGGGGTTTCGATTTGTTGGATTCTCCAGTCACTACCATAGGGCCAATACAATCCATATTTAGATGGTTAAAACAGAGTTCATCCGCCCTCGGAATAGGAGTGATCGGGACTCGATCTGCCACTTTAACTGGAGTTCTTAGTTGACAAATTTGACAAGACGCACAATATTCGCGAATCCTCTCATCCATTCTTGGAAACCAAAAGTTTAATTTGATCCTGGCTCTCGTTGCCTTAAAAGCCATGTGCCCAGCACATGGGGCATCGTGTGCTACTCGCAAGACAACCTCGATTCTATCTTCCGGTAAACATAATTGATTAACCTTATGTCCCATAATTTCCCCTTTGTGGTACAGGAGGTTATTATCTATAAAGAAATTATTTTTATTCTGTCTCGCTTGTTGCCAGCAAGATATAAGATTGTGACAATTCTGTTGCTCACGCAATAAAGTATCATTATTCGCTACTCCCTCATCAGACTTGAACTCTGTTGACTCAACATCAAGAAAATTATCTGAATCATCAACTAGTTGCTCCTGAGAATATTCATTCACTTCTGACGGCAAGGATTCGTTGCTGATACTTTTCTCGATATTAACTTCTAAGTTATCTTCTTCTGCCCCTTTATTTATTTGTACACATCGATCTACGCCAGCTACCATCACTACATATTGCGAACTATCCCTTAATAGGTCCACAACATGGGGTGTCAAAATAACCCGTTCATTTAGTTCAGGGACTGCAGCGAACATGACGCACAAAGATGGCGCAATGTTTGTCGTTCCTTCCATTGAATTAGCTAATTTCATTTGTAGGTATACTACATCTGCCTTACATCCTTCTCCCTGAAAACCAATTATATTAATCCGTTTAATCACGGGTAAGTTTAATGACTCAATTAATTTCTTATCAATACAACAAATTTCTGCTCCTGAATCAGATAATGCTGGCTGAGAAGGGAGATCTTCAATCTGTACATTGATATACGACCTCTCGTGTAATCCATCAATACTATTCTCGTATACCCTTACAGCAGTTTCCAACCCTATTGGTTTAGAATTATCCAATAAATTCCCTTGCTTTACCTGTTCAGGTATCTCATGCAACACGTTGACCTTCTCAACAACTAAGTCGATCACTTCTTCAGTTGGGTTCCCAAATATACAAGTACTCACCTTTTTAGAACTTGGTTTGGTCTGGCACTCCCTTGCCCTATGACCCTTCTGATGACATAGGAAACAGAGACCCTTTACCTTGGCCTCCTCCTGAGACACCCTCGCACCTATCTTGGCTTCACCCCTTAATTCCGGTTTGGGAGACTTGGGTTGAGCTGTCTGGTTATTGACTTGAACATGTGGTTGACCTCTCATCCAATTGTTATACTTCGGTGTCGGATGACTACGGCATACTAAGTCATTCCCACCATCATGCGACGCTACATAAATGTCAGCCGCATTAGCTATGTCTTCACAGCTCAACCACTCCTCTTTTTCTTGGGCCAAGATATAATCTAAACAAGCCTTCGACAAGGACTCCTTAAGCCGATCCGCAACCAATAAACTTACAAGTTTATCAAACTCATCAGTTATCTTTCTACTTTTCAAATAATACATAAGAGCCACACGCAATTTGGATGAATAGATCGTAAATGATTCGTCCGATGCTTTGTGCAACGACCAAAATCGGGCTCTAAGATTTGAAGGGCTTATCTTAAACTCCCTTAGCAAAAACTCCTTCAGGAATTTGTAGTCATGGAGCTGTGCCTCAGTAAGGCGCATGGTTAATGCCTTAGCTCTTTCACTTAAAATGGCTAGCAATAATTTTGCTCTAACATCTTCATCCACCTCATACACATTAAACAAACCATCCAAGTGATCAAAGAAACCTGGAATTTCTATAGGGTCGGAAGGAAATTTCCAAAGAATATTCTTGAGGGCATCACTATAACGCTTAGTACGACTTGCTAAAGAATCTCTAACATTTCGTTCTTCCTGCTTTTCCTTCCTCTCCCTTTCTTCTTTCTCTTTCCGTTCCTTCTTTTCTCTTTCTTCTTTCTCTTTCCGTTCCTTCTTTTCTTCCTCTCTCCTCTTTTCCTCCCTTTCTTCCTTCTCCTTCCGTTCCTCCCTCTCTCTTTCTTCCTTCTCCTTCCGTTCCTCCCTTTCTCTTTCTTCCTTCTCCTTCCGTTCCTCCCTTTCTCTTTCTTCCTTCTCCTTCCGTTCCTCCCTTTCTCTTTCTTCCTTCTCCCTTTGTTCTTTCTTTTCTTCCTCTCTCCTCTTTTCCTCCCTTTCTTCCTTCTCCTTCCGTTCTTCATATTTACGGATTTCGAACTCCAGACGGCGCTTCTGCAGCTCGTAATCCACTCCTGTTGGAGATATTGGACTACCCTTAAATTCCTCTTCCTCTTTTCCAATCTCCATGGCCCATTCTTCCATTAATTGATTTCGATCCCATGACATAACATCATCTTCGTCCCTTCCTGCCTTCATAAGATACACCCTAAGGCGCTCAGACGACATTTTGCGAATATTCGCTTGCATCTCTGTTGTCAACGCTTCCATTTTTACAAACAGTCAGTCAACAAAAAAAAAAAACAGACACCACGCGGCAAACCCGCCACACAAAAGGAAAATTCCACAACCCAAAGTGCAACTATGCAGTATCCAAAGAAGTACACTCGCCAAGTACGCAAAAACTATACAAGCTCACGCAAGTCTGGCCTCGATCACAACAATGGATCAAATTTCAAAGAAATAATCAGCAGATATTGAAAGAGAAATAATGGCTGCCTCCCACTCGGCTGCAACTCCACTCTCTTTTCTCCTTCTCAGCCACGACAACACCTAGGATCTTACCCGTATGTTGACTGCTGTCTTCTGCTGTCTCAGCCGAACGACGCACTTCGTCCGTCCGACTGTCGTATGCCGATTCACCCGTCTCCCACGGTAGAAAGGCGTCTCGATCCGCTCGCTGTCTGGAACAGACCGTCTCTTGATCCTCCGGGTTGACTCCTTCCTCCGCCGGCTCGCGTCTTCTTCACCGGATCCAACACCGATGATCCCGCCGCTGCCACCAATAATGTCGCGGTCGACTCCTTCGATCGCAACGACGAACCAACGAAGGAACTATTAAAAGATCTTTAATTAAAAATAAAGTCGATTAAGTGTAAAGTAAGTCAACTCGTCTATCAAATATCACAATCGTAGACAGCACACAGGTTGGCTGGTCTCGATTGAACGTTATACGATCAATGTTTCAACGTTTACAAATCTTCGTCAAAAGGCCCCCAATGTACATCAGGTCTATCTTATATAGAGTTCTCCCGGATTCCAGAACGTTCTGTGACGTCACTGTACTTTTCCCTGGAAAGTCCTACTGAACACGTATATCCTTGTTGCATGCAACGAATTAATGTTGACAGCTTGCTGCAGAATTTTCCGTGCGTTGTAAACAAGCTTGTTGACACGTCGGTTTTCTTCCCTTGATGCATGCACCCGCGTAGACCACGACAATCATATTAGTTTGAGTTACAGGTCTCCAACACGCTGAACTCTAATGCTTAAAGTAATATGTGTGTATTTATTTCAAATAACGTTCTACGTTCTCACTAGACTCGCATTTGAATACCTTTTGGTAGGGAAGATGTGATGCTATCCTAAAAATCTGTTACAAGTAACCATCGTTTCGTGTGTTTTCTTTTCTTCCATTTGTTGTTGAAACGCTGTCCTCTGTTCTTCCAGTCCATTTGTCTCTAGGCCTACTTTATTGTATTCAACACTGTTCTCTTCCTGTCCCACAAGCAGAATCTTCTTACTTGCTCATAATTTTTCCATCTAAATTTGGTCAATCATATTCACAATTCAAACGTCTGTAGTTTCAGCTTTTAATTCAACTATGACAAGCCTCTATAACTACACAAGTTTGCTTTAAGGCAATAAGTGAGACATGGAAAGCACCGCATTCATTACAGTGAACGGTATTAGCTTAAAGATAATATAATCAATTAGGCATTTATTGCCATTAATAGATTTTACAAATGTAAATCATTTGAAAAGTAAACACTGGAAGCCTTCATTATTAGGCATAAATTTTATTCTCTGTAAGGTTTTATAGGGTATATAATATTTCAGAACCTGAATTGTGCTCTGATTTACACGTCGTCTTTGCTCTGATTTAACTTGATGGAGACTTTCTTTAAAAAGATAGGGTAATTGTGCCCAAAAGTTAGACGATCTATTTGCAAATGAAGTATATATTTAGATAAAATATTATGTTCATAGTTCTAAAATCATTCGCATATCCTAACCACTTGAACGTTTTGAGATGGTCCCTGACCTGTAATGCATATGATTATGATGTGCTGTTATATACATGCGATGAGTTTTTTCGCGTTCAAGTGTATCATTGCGCTAGCAGGTTTGTTTTTATTTAGACGTATCATGATCGTTACTATCTAAAGTTGGTCCTAAAACGCTTCCGAATATTGTAGTAGGTCTAACCGTAACGCAGATTGCTAAGGCTGTAAGAAGCAGACAGGTTGCTGGTAAATTAGGTGTAAATTCAAAATATACTGCAGGTAGAGCTGTGTAAATATCTTCGAGAATCACAATGAAACCTGTAATGAATCATTTAATACATGCTGTAACGGTGTGGCTGTTGTTGTGCTTAGACCTTTCGACTGGAAATGAAATACAGGAAGAACCAGAAGGTGAGACCAAATTATCACATATTCTTAATCTATAGCTCTCTCTCTACGTTTACGTATCTCTGTCTACCAATATATCTATTTGTATCTCTATAATTTACTTTCGAAGGCCAAATCTTGTATAACCGTGCATCCCTATATATATATGTTTATCTAACTTCCAATAAATTCAGAAGAAAATGTGTTTACACAACCAGGTAATATACGCCTGGTGGTTAAATTGCTTCAACAGATGTGGTGGATCCTCAGATTTTTGACATATGAACGATATAGTGTTATCTGGCGGATGTATAGCGGATACTCGTTATTCACTATTGGTACAAAGCAAAAACTGCGGGTAACGAAAAACACCACCTTGTCCACCTTGTGCTGTCAACTCCTGGAGCTCTAGCGATCGCCACGACACACATTCTCCATTGCTTCCTATTCGAAGTCAGGTCCCTTAGTGCTTCCTCATGACGATTTTCTTGGCATGTTAACAGGGGTGGTTTGCCATTGCCTTCCCCTGGTTTTGCCTGCCGTGCCCGTTCGTTCCCCTTCCTTTGGAAGGGTACCAACAGTTCCCCTTCCTTTGGAAGGGTACCAACAGTCCGCACCACGTGAAGGTGGGCACGGAGGACTTTGGTTCACCAGCCCAGGTCGGATCCGAGTCTACGCTCATAAGAGACGTCGGTCAGGTCGCCTCCCTGCTTTACTCTGAACCAGAGTGACTTATGAACCTTTGCGGACGAAAAACACATTTACTAAAAATCGATGACATAAAAAATGACATCTGATTTTCCGAAGCGTATCTCTTTTTATTTAGCGTTCTCCTCGATCAGGTGGTGAATCTCAAATCGGAGGGGCCGGATCTTGGATCCGGTGGGACCATACTGAAATTTCCACATCACAAATAAATTTTTTCAAATTATATTAGGCATGCAAGAGATTAGTTAAAAATTCTAAAACATCAACAAAACATTGAACTTTAGCTAAAATTGGATAATTTACCACTATAATTATTGCTGACGTTTCATCCATTCAAACGGGCATCGGTGGTGAAAAATATCACCCGATCAATTCATTGAAAAATGAGCAGGGTCGAGGCCATATACGGTCGCTATAGAAAATCGCGTGCATTTACATTTATAAATGACACAATTTAGCAATTTATTGTTTTTAACTGGAGATACTGAAGATAAAAGGTTTCTTGACGATCAAAATTAGGTCTCTAGTAATTTACTGAACTTGATATTAGAAGTTAGCCTAAATACCTTTGAACTTGAATCCTACTTGCGTGGGTGAGTGCCATGAATTTCACCTGTATTCAAAATTTTTCAGTTGAAGTGAACTAAAAAGACAACCCTTATGCTATTTTTAAAGTGGAGAATATGAAGTTTTCCAAACGTGGAGGGTGAGAATTGTCGAGGTGGGTTTCTGCTTAAAACCCCCCACACCCCATTAAGGCTTCATTGCACACTCTAGGGGGTCGTTTCTAACCCCCAGTTGTGCTAGTGTGATTATATTGTACAAATACTTAACCATTTTCTTTAACAAATCGCTTTGTGGGTTAGTAATAAAGTAATGCTCTGGTTTGTTGTGAAATTTGTGACCATGTTAATTGCATACTAATAAATTGGCGATGTTATCACTTTAAGGAGTTTAAGCTTTCTACTGCATGTTTTAATTTTCTTAGTTTGCAAATACGAATAAAATATTCAACTCCACGTAGATCAAACTCATCAAAATCTGAACCCCCCCCCAGTCTTTTTCTACAATTCTCACACTGGAGACATGGTATTGTTAGACTTTAGTCTTTTAATTAATATTCTTGCAAGAAAAGGCTTAGAAATAATAATTTATCAATTAATTCAAAATGGGTATGAATTTCGAATTATTGATTTAAGCCAGGTCTATCCAGCGAAATGGAACAATTGAGCATACTGCATAGTGTGTATTCCGGGACAGATGAGTAATCTGAAGGTTGTAAAATTAGCCAGTTTGCTTATATGCATATCGTAGTGTTTTACATAATTTTGTCGCGTACGTGCCTAATTCGTCACTACTAGCTAAATTTAAACAGAAGACTCCTTTAACATGTCTAGGTATAATATTATATTTTAATTTTCTAACGAATGTGTAGTTATATTTTTCTAACTCGTAAAAAAATTAATTATCCGCCAGTTAGAGACACCATTCGTCGGGTCCATCTTGGCATAGATAAAGGAGTTCTGTGTACCAGTCTCGAGTCAGCAGGGTCAGCTATCTTTGCGCTCTGCTGCCGTCGGAGACCTTTGCGCCCTGCTGCCGTGGAGAATTGCAGGCGTGTCGGGCTTCGGCAGATCTATTTAAATGCATCGCGCCTTCTGCGTTGGGTCTTTCTCTTGAAAAATGTTCCATTGCATTTTGGCTCTATTTCACTTGAGTTCCACAGAAAACATTTGTAAACTACTTTAAAGCGCACTTTTCTATTGGATCAGTTATGTCGTCATAATTATGATTAGCGCATTAAAGAAGTACTTAAAGGCGGTGATGTAAATGACATGATGCATAGGCCAATTAGCATGTATGAACTACATTAAAATTTTTAAAGAATTTAAATTTCAGTTACTCGAGAAGACTTCTGCCTGTCAGAGACTTTTCAACCGCGGTGTATAAAAAATGAAATTATTCTGATGAAAAGTGCCACTTATGGACGCATGCGAATTGGTCGATGCATTACAGCTGCAGAAATTGAAAATCTTCGATCTCATCATCTTGGATGCTCGGAGAATCTGCTGCCATTTCTTGATCTAAAGTGTTCTGGAAAGACTGACTGCGAAGTTAATGTCATCAAAATCTCAGCTGAAAGTATTCATCCTTGCCCTCTTAATCTGAATGTTTATCTTGAAGTCAGCTACGACTGCATCGCTAGTAAGTAAATAGTTTTTAAATCGCGAACCATCTTACGCTTTTACTACTAGCGTATGGGGTTTGTGATCAGCTAGTTACAAGCGTAATCATCAGCGAGATAAAGAGCCAGCAGTCTACTTATGAAACTATTCTGCGAACAGACATCGCCAGCTATCGTATTGTTTCGATACAATGAGAAATTGTACAGTTATTAACTTCAGAGAATTCATTTAAGGCAACTCCTTCTTATGTCCTATCATTTGCAATATTTCGGGCATTAAATATGAAAATCACTGGCCAAATTTTACAAATGTTATCTAAATGCTTTACTTGTTTAGTTGACTATGAAGCAAGCTATAGGTTATGTTTAAAAGTTCTTTTACATGTGGAAATTTCTTTGTAGTTGCAGATGAAAGACGATCCTGTGTTGTTGATGCAACTGCTAATCCAATCCATATTATCAGTTCTACGTCATGTGGATCAAATTCTCAGCCGTGGATTGTAGAGGCTCCAATTGGCCAAAAACTTAGCATCGGCCTAATCGACTTCGCAGCATCAGATTCTAGTACTAGTAGAACTCAAGACAATGGAAAGCAGTCTTGTCGCAACCGTGGTATTATTGTGGATAAAGCAGGAAAAACAAACGTGTCTATCTGTGCTGGTGGACCTCAGAGGGAAACGAAATTGCATTTATCAACTGGAAATTTGTTGCATATATTTCTCGCTCATCCAGACCAGAGAGACAATATTGAAAACGATGCACAATTCTTACTGAGGCTTCAAGGTTTGTTAACGACTTAACTAGTCATTTTTATGATTTGAACTTTAAATAGTGGAATTCTTTTATGTTTTACAGTTTCTTCTCTGTGACATAGCATTATATTTTGGTACAATCAGTAATTTTTTGATCTCTGGTTTGTTGCACCATAATTTTTATAAAAGAGAACCATGATCCACTGCTCTCAACCCTCCCTCTGTCCTGTGGTGTCCCTCAAGGCTCCGTCCTGGGTCCACTCCTCTTCATCCTGTATTCTACATTATTAAGCTATCTCATAGAATCAACCTCTGTTGACCACCATCTCTGCGCATACGACACCCAATTCTACATCTTCTTCTCCCCAAGCACTTTTCCCACGTTCATCCCACAATTACTCAACGTGGTTAACCTAATCTCTCAATGGATGGCATCCAACTTCCTCTGCATTAACCCAAAAGAGATTGATCAATCATTCTATGCGTTGTTGAGCAAATCAAGAAAATTCTTGACCATTCCAGACACCAGGTCCTATCGACTAACTCTTCATCTCTTACTTTCACCTCTGCGCAATCTTAGTATTGCTTCTGGTCCACATCTCTCCCTCTCTAACCACATCAACTTCTCTCGCTCCTGTTTCATATACATTCTTCACCTCCGGCGCATCCGGCCCATGCTCGACCTTAAAACTGCCTGCACCATTGCTACCTCCATTGTCTATTCAAAGCTCGATTACTGTAATTCCCTCTTTCTCAACCTTGAATCCTTCCAAATTAAGCGTCTGCAACTTGTCCAAGACTCAGTAGCTCGGGCTGTCATTATAGCCCTAATGAACCATAACGTTCAGAGAGGTAAATGTGGATGAGGGGCTACTATTATTGCAGAAAATCTGATAATCACCTATTGTTATCGATACATTTGAGACTTGAAATATTAACGACCATAATCGCCTCCAGTGCATCCAAGCAACGAAAACGACTTATTAGTTCCGCTGAAAAGTCATAGATGTGTAACATGTCAGCGATCAGTAGAAGATAAACTATGTTATTATATTCACAAACATGAAGTAGTGATCCTTCTTTGTTGTAGCTGTAGGCTGCTCTAACATCATTCCTCCTGTTGATGGTTACGCGAAAAGATACGGTGACGCCATTATGATTGGCTGCTATGCCAGTCGTAAATCATGGCATCTTAATTGCGAAGATGGAAAATGGGTCGGAGTCATTGGAAACTGTTCACATGGTGAGATTTTATACAAGACAGTTACGTGAAATCTGCATGTTGCTCTGTGCTATGGGCATGAGAGGTATTCAGGGGCGTCTACACCATAGAAGCCTTGGAGCAAATGCTCCATCCAAGAAATAGGGGGTAGATCTTTCAGTGTGTGTGCCACCATTAAGGGGGGAGGGAAGGAGAAGGGCAAACAGAGGGGAATAGGAAGTTGCTCCAATTACTTATGGGGGAATAGACGCCCCTAGAGTTATTTATTCCAAACCCAAAGAAATACATGTAGGTGAACGGAAAATCACAGACTACTTTACGAAACATTTATCCAAGGTCGACGGATCATCGTCGACTGTCCATCACACGGAGCACTTTTTGGCTAGCAATCGGTCAACTGTTGAGGAATTCCCGTTCCGTATTGATCTGGTGGAGTGAGTGCTTTCCAGTCGCGGCACATTTTATCATAGGTCCACTGAGTGCCAATCTGTGAGCATCAAACGCTTTAGCAAGAGGCTGTCGTAATTACTCATATTGAAATCAACGCTAACCAGAAATATGGCGTAGCCTAAACTATCAAGCCTATTCGAGTCTCGGCTGGTTAGGTTTTACATGTGCGCGAAACCATACAAATCATGACTTAATCTATTACTTGATTATTATTTGCTTAATGATGAACTTATCGTTCTTAATGAACTACACTGTTATTTGGACTAGCAAGGAGCACCTTCTATTTGTTCTGCCCATTTTCATTATATTAATATTAAATTAGTATTACCATTAGGCCTATAGATGATTCATGTTACTGCAATATTGGAGTTTCTTGCAGGCGCCTCTGCGTTGGATCCAGTTGCTGTGCCAACAACAGAAGCAACAGCCAATAATGAGCAAGGTTAAAGATATCGGGTTCTTGTCATATGTTTTAAAATGTTCAGTTTTTTCTTTGAAGGATTCAGCAATGTTTGTTGGCATCATATTTGACCGTGAATAAATCAGCACTCGTGAATAAGCTGAACTTAAGTTAGTCAGATTTTTTCATAAAAAGCAGGACAATAGCGAGCCTGGCATCGTTGGTGAAACTTACTGTGTTTCTTGAACTCTAACGACCATTAATTGGCCACTTAAGCTATTTTGTTGTAAAGCTTTCAATAAATGTTTCAGAGTGGCGTAAACTGCAGCAGATATCAGACTAAATGAAAGATTTACCTATACATATACATCATACACACTTGTAACCATATTGTAAGTAAGTAAGTGTTTTCTTTATTACATCTCTGTTAAGTTCGTAAAAGTATGTCTATTTCTTTTTCAGTTTTAATCTTTGTTGTTATTGGTGGATTCACTTTGGCGGTGTGCCTAGCAATTGTCTGTCTGGGAGTTGTATGTTTGCGAAGGTACGCACTCTTCAATATTAGCCCAGATAAATGAGAGCGGACAACAGCTCTAACATGTATTACCTAAACAACCATTTCTATATTGAGATAGTCTAATACACAGTGGTTGACTACAGGCTTGAAACCAGCTCTTGACAATTTAGATACCTCTAATTTAAATCTTATTAGGATCGTGTGTGAAATGACACCGATCATTACCCTACCAATATTTATATGCAGATTGCCAAGAATGTCAGATAGCAGCTAAATACGAAAAGAACAGCCATTATTAAACATCCCGAACTTCAGTTTTGATAGCTACCAAAGACATGCTTCTGGTTTTATTTTTCTCTAAATTCTAAGTGCATAAGTTTAACAGTCTTTTCCTGTCGAGCCAAGCAACCCAAAACGTTTGGTTATTCGACTATTGGATTGAATAATATGGTCTTGTATTTACGCTCAGTCCAAATGCAATTCAATCTCAACATTTTTAATGTTGAAGGTGGTGGGTAATAAGTGAGTGATTGCCCTACACAAAAGAACATTAGCAAAATATAGTGATTTACATTAAATGAAAACAGATTGCTCGTATCACGACGAGAGTTCAAGGACATTATCTGGAGGCGTACAGCTAACATTTTGATTGAAGGATCATAGGGTAATAATGATGACATTGAAAGCGTTGGCTATTGTTGTAGTCAAACAGTTCTGAACATTTTTTTCAAATGTTGATTAACTTTATTCTGTGATAATAAACGATTTTACTCATGTGAGAAATTACCGGTATGTAGGCGTTTCATTGATAGACAGTTGTTGCAGATTTTGGACAATTTATTTCTATTACGAAAAGTATAAGATTACTTTCAATAACTTTTCTTCAAATGTTTAATTACACCTATTATATGCGAATTCCAGATTTCGCGTGAAAGGCAATCTGAAACAAGAATACAAAACGTTTGACTACAACTTCAGTTCCACGAGAAGTCCACCAGGCGACCTAACAACTACCCATAATTTAGTCGGCCAAGGATTCACTGGTGTGAACGGCATGAATCCACAACAGATACCAACCTATTCAGTCTTTGTCGAAGACGGTGAATTCAACGACGATGTCCCTAATTCAGTCGCTTAATTAGTCGTCGAAAACTGCAATTCATCTGTCCGGCAGTGATGAAAGATTTTTTCTGTGTTTATAAACATAACTAGAGTTGTCTATCCGGGATGTTTTCATGTAGACAATAAGCTCTTTTCGAACTTGTAGCAAGTTTTAAGACACGTTTATGTATGAATGTATTTGGGCACATGTGCATACGTCTATATATACACGGTGAGTCATAAAAAAGTGTCCCTACATATTCTACTTTAACTTCGTCAGATATCAGATTATGTCAAAGAAATGTTAAGTATAGATAGAAGAGTTATTACTGAGCATTGAGAAAGTTAAATTTTGTGTTCAAATTGACCTCCTTGGGCATCCACGCATGCGCGAAGACACGTGCGCAACTGCTTGGCTGACTCATCAATGATGTGCTGATCCATTTCGTCCCATGCCTCCACAATTCGATGACGCAACTCGTTTCTTTAAAAATTGCAAATGTAACTCACTCTTAACGATTCTCCCAACTGATGATTGGCCGATTCCTATTTCTCGAGCTATTTGTCTCTGCGTACGATGCGCTTGCGCCATATCTTCCTGACTGAGCACCAGCTATTCAGCCTGTTCAACATTGTCGACAGTTGTGGCCGTTTGAGGGCTGTCACTACCTGGTTGACGTTGAAAAGACCTAGTTTCATCGATCTTTGAAAGGAGAGCATTTAATACACCATGAGTTCACTCAGGCCCGGCTCAAGACATTTGGCGGCCCTGGGCAAATCGGAGAAATCGGCGGCCCTAAGCCCAAAAAAAGTTGATGACCTTTTTATTTAGGAATTCGCCTCTAAAATATTTCATCTTACTTAAAAAAAGTTGGTGACTTTTTTAGTCATTGACCTCTTTTTTACGAATAATAATGAAATCATTTTTCAAAAATGGAAAATTGGCGGCCCCTTAAAATCGGCGGCCCTGGGTGGCTGCCCAGTTGCCCAAATGGACGAACCGGGCCTGAGTTCACTCTTAATCTGAAAATTCTGTTAAAAAACGTTTCGTACCGTAATTTTATTCTTTCTTAAATGTTGTGACATGTTTATCTTCCTCGGTAAACGCCATTTTGTCGGGGTTCTAGTGACGCCATTATAGCTTAGGCTAGGCTAGCTTTACATAAAAAAATAATACATGTAGCACTTGGCTAGACCATCAAGCGTCATTGTTCTGAAATTTCATTAAAGTTGATGGTTATCTACATGAATTATGTTAACTTATATAGGGACACGTTTTTTAATGGCTCACCGTGTACATTATGAGGGTGTATCTTAGCATAGTGCAACATTTTTTTTATTTCTCTCCCTCTCACCCTTCCAAGTGTTTAAGTTCATAGAAATAAACTTTTACAAAAATTCATTAAAATCTGATAATATTTAGGGGTGGCCCTCAAGCTGTAAAGTTTAGAAAATTAATGATACTTCATACGATGGTAGGCCCCTAAATGATGTGATGTTACATAATAATAATCGTCAATTGTAGTACTAATCAATTTGCATTGTTTATCTAACAGAATGTCTACTTTATACATGTATGTTTATGTTAAAATTAATAACTAATGTCCAGAAACGTACTCTCATTCTTTTCCTGGATGAGGGTCATGCCTCGCTGAGTCCTGTCATTGACGATGACAACCTGTTGATGATGCACAAGGCCTCCTGGAATGTTTCTTCTTCATCCCATTCAGACGGGTCCAATGCAAGGAAAGTCTGAGGAAGGCCAAGCATGGAAAAGAGTCGTTTTATGTTTATCATGCAGAACTGCTCCAGGGCCACAGTGCACTTTTGATCGCTTTGGTGGATGATCAGAGGATGGGTCTTCCATGGCGGATAGCATTAGTCATCTCCACAGACACTCTGGAATCAAAAAGAACCAGTCCGACCAATCCTCGAAAGGTACCATAGATGAAGTCCAAGTCTTTTTTTCTTTTTGCGCTACATGTGGGTATTTTTAACGTTCAATCATGAGTCGGAAGTGGTTCAGAGATGCTTCAACTCCGATTACATACGGTTACATACCGTCGAGTGTGTAGGAGGAGCAGAGTCCTCTGTGTCCCGCAGAACAATTGAAACGTAAATGCTCCACAGAGTAAACAATGGACTCTGAGAGCTATCGGAACTGCAAAAGCTCCATTTTATGTCTTTCCATAATCGTCTGTTATCCTTTGAGTTCTCCCAGAAACAGTGAAACTTTTCCTGAAAGGAGCAATATATTTTAGCCCTGGAAACTTTATCCATTCGTATTGAAGCTGTTTGAACTTTTTGAACTTTGTGTTTCGATAACCGCGCTCCGCACTTATAACTCTCCGTCGAATAAATCTACTCTCGAAACAGAATCACGGAATGAGAGGAATGGACCGATGCTAACCGATCGGAGTGTCAGCAGCTCATCGATTATGGAAAGAAGGGCAGTGTCTAAAGGTCGAACAACTTGGCCGAGGAGGATTCTGTGCGTGCCTTCACAAAAGAAGCCGACGGAAAGCCATCTATCCAATAAACCCCTAATAGTGACCTCAGCGACTAGTGGAGACGCGTGCCAAGGGACAGTTTGAATCTTTAGTGGGGATGCCGAGACCACCTACTATGACAACGAAATGGGAGTTGCAGATGGTTAGATCTTCTAACAAAAAAGCGAACTGCTGAATGAAGACATTCAAGAGAATCATCGATTCTATATCGAGACTAGGCATATAACTATATGGTCTATGTAACTCCATGAATGACGTACCGTGCACCACCGCGGAATACGGTAATTCTGAGAAAATACCGAAAAAATAAACGAATAGCTCATATTAATGGTATAAGTCTTACTTCTAATCGTTTATCTCTGTTATCGTTTCGATTGAGTTTTATGAATTTTATCTTTATGTTAGTCTTCAATAATGGTCGGAGTGGCTGATAACTTGGCCCTTCATTGCGAGTTCTCACTCGGTTGAACAATAGTGTTTTACTTTTCGCCTTAGTTTGTCATCGGATTGCATAACACATTGGGCAATAATTAGGAGGTTATTATTTGAGATTTATTCATAAATTAGACATACTATTAAACAAAAGGCCTAGATAGCGGATGCAGCAAAAAATATTAGAACAACTAACTGCTTTCCATATTGCCTAAGGCCGGCAATATCATGCGGGCACCCAAAATTGGTCCGGCCACTCGGCAGATAGACGTAAAGACACACGGCCAGACAGACGGACGGACGCTCAGATAGATAACCAAGCCCGACTCAATATAAAACACTCGGTACAGACGGATTGAAAGACAGACAAACAGCGGTTAGTAAGTCTGTCTTTGCCTCCCTCCCTCTCTCCATCCCTCCCGGCATCACTCCCTCAATATGGCACACGATCTGACAGGAGGTTGAGGGGGGGAGGAGCAAGGATGAGGCGAAGACTGATTATGCGTTCACGAAACAGAGACAACATCAAGGTACTCATCAAGGACTCGCAATGTGACTTATAATCAAGCATTCCAATAAACAAATTATTTTCTCTTCCTACCAATCGACTCATTTTCTTTTTCAACTCGTCATTATGACGGGCAAGTACTCTAGTCTCTAGTTCTTTAATACAGTCAGAACTTCGCAAAATTTCCTTCTGATATAATTCATTTTGTGTATGCCTACATCGCATGCGAATTAAGAAATATAGTTTGCAGCTTAGTCTAATATTACGTGTATTATATTCTTCAACATAATCAAAATGCTTTAGTTCTTTGGACCTCATCGAACAAACCAAATCATGACGCTGCAATTGTAATTAGTAATTATTAACTTTAGTTCTTCGGTTTTGGCTTATATAGAGTTGCAATGCTCAACCAAGGCTGATGACCAAAATCAAATTCGGATGGTCAATGATGTGGACGCTGCGGCCTATAGGAAAATAAACAAATAAAGCATGTAAATCAAATTTACAGAATGCTCTAAATTGCAGAGGTTTGCTAACAATTCAGATCTAAAAAATTAGATTAGAATTGTTTCCTATGATTAATTTTTCAGTTTCACGTAAGCTTACTTTGTAAAACATTCTAACAAACTTTAAGTGAAAACCGGTTCCTTAATGCACTGCTCTGCATAATGTTGCCACATTTTAACGGAATTGTCACAACAGGGAGTTTAATCACCAGTGAATTTGCTGTTTGATGAGTAATTAAAAGCAATTTCTAGTAGGGGCACACATCGCAGACCTTTGCTAAAATATTGTAACTATTTATTTGATTTTGAGATGACCCCTGACCCAGTACGTCAGCCTCAGCTAACGAATCTTTGCGCGATATTGCCTAAATGCAGAAGCATATCTACTGAAGCAACGAGTGTACGGCATAATATTTCGTCACAAATTTCTGTAGACCTGCATCTGACTAAATACTACGTTTTGAGACAAACAATCAGACGTGGATTAACACAATTTCAACGTTGGCTTTGTAAATAGATGGTCGCCGACTGAACTGTTCACAATTTAATTCAACCGTCAGTAGAGTGATTGCCTTTCTTTCAAGCATGGAGAATTCCAGTTTGATGATCATTGCAATGTTGTGGTTTTTTGTGAGTGTGGTCATAGGCCTATCTCTGGGAGAGGAGATAAATGGCGATAAAGGTAAGCCTGCGTTTTCTTCATTATTTAGTGCGTCGTCTATATATATATATACACAATTCATTTTGAAAATTGTAATATAGCGTCCCATCAAGTTACCTATACCTATATATATATATATATATATATATATATATATATATATATATATATATATATATATATATTCATTCATTCATTCATTCATTTTGAAAATTGTAATATAGCGTCCCATCAAGTTACCTATACCTATATATATATATATATATATATATATATATATATATATATATATATATATATATATATATATATATATATATATATATATATATATATATATATATATAGAGTGAGAGAGAGACTGATAGTCTGTACATGTGTTTCACAAATAAACTGTGAGAAATAAAAAAATTCATCTATGTTGTTATTTATTCACAATTTCTTTGGTTCTCTTCCTTTTTATGTCTTGCAATGCTGACCGAACGTCATCAAACGAATCGTTATGCAGTTCTTCTAGTTTCATGCGTAAGGCAAGAGCAGTCCAATCAACGAGGACGACACTAACAATGTTATAAAGTAGGGCCTAAATAAATGGGCGTATTATGCAGGTTCCATACAACAGCGCTTTTCAAACTGTGGTCCGTGGACCAAGAGGGGTCCGTGAAGGAAATGGCGGGGGTCCGCGAGAGCTTTCTGAAAATATTCTTTAACTGTGATTAACACTGCATGGTTTAATATTAACAGCCTGCGTGTTCAAATTCATAACGTAGGTTACGTAATGGACATCCCACAAAATAAAATTAAACAAAATAATAACAGACAGTAAATAAATAAAGTTACATAAAAAAAGGCGAGAAAACGTGACTAAAATTAAAAAACAAGAATTTTTGGAAAAAATAAAAACCAAGAGAAACGGTTTTAACAACTATGATAATTTATTACAGGCCCCTAATATATATATATATATATATATATATATATATTGTTGCGAGTGGTGCATTAAGGCGCCATCCCGCCATTATCATCCTCACGTGCACTTACTAGCCTTAGTTAAGACGCACCTCGTTTGAAGCTAAATGTAGGATGGTCTCGTTGGCTATATATAGCAGTGTTCTTGTGTCTACAGGGAGACCGGTTTTAGTTAAGTAAGGCGTAAGACGTGCACTGGTTGTGTCACGCATGTAAGTACCCTTTGAGGTCATTTTCCGAGAGTGTACCCTGCGTGGTCGCTACTCATGTTTAATTGCCGGTTCTCGAGTTGTATCTTCCTTTGTGGAGTTTGTGCAGGCGTCTTCTCGGAGAGTCTGTCTTTTGACGTTTCGTTTGTCTTGTATGTGTGAGTATCGTTTCAATTATGTACATAGTGTAAATATACGTTTTATCAATATTGCGAAAGTCTTTGTTTTTCTTGTCATTTCTCATATCATTCTAACTCACATTTCACCTCTAGACTAACAAGCTAACATATGGGGCCTCGTCCTTAAGAATTTACCGTTTTCAGTTTGGTAAAATTGGAAATTGGAATTGCGTATTTGACGGTCTAACATTTGAGGTCGTCCGAAGCTATTTGAAGTTTTAAAAGCTGAATTTTGAAATTGAATTTTGAGAGTGAAGTTTTAAGTACGGAAATTGGGAATTTTGAATAGAAGAATTGCTTTAGAATTGTGGACTTGCGCAAGTTTCTAAAATGGAAAATTCGCTACCGTTTAAGCCTTTGGAATGTGCAGATATTTTCGATATGTCTGTCGAAGAGATGAGGGAAAGATTAAAAATTTTAGGACTAGAAATTATAACTTTCAATGAGGAAAAGCTGCGGAAAATGGTCTGGGTATTTCTTGACGAGTTAAACAGAAAAAATTTTGAAATTTGGGAACAGAAGGTTGACGAAGAACGAGTTCGAATTCATGAGCAGAAAATGAAAGAGTATGAAATGGATATAGCACGTCTGAAAGCGACTATGAGTGTAGAATTTGTCACGGGCGTAGATATGTCTGTACAAGTGAAGGATGGGCCGACTAAAATGGTCGACGCTGGCTACTTGTCATTCTGTTCGTCTGGCTATGTGTATACGCCCACTGGACTTTTTCGCAATATTGTGCTGTTGAGAGATACTGGTTCTTGGCAAAGCTTGGCTAGCAAGAAATTATTGCATGCTAATGAGTTCTGTGACACCGGTGAGGTACGACTTGTTAGGGGTATTTCGGGCGTGACGCTTCGGGTTCCTTTGGTTGAAATTCGAGTTGAGTCTAAATTTGCTAACGGCACTATCTTATGTGGGTTGGTAGACCATTTGCCACCTGGCATTCACGTTTTGATTGGTACAGACTTGGATAGTCCAGAAGATGAGATAAATGTGGGAGTGTCGACGCGCGCTCAAGTTAAATTGACCGATTCTGGCTCTTTACCTGTGTCGCATACTCAATCTGTAGAGGATAAGTCTGATGATATAAATGTGCAGTTAGACGATAAACTAATTCAAGGTGTGTCGCTAAATATTTCTGATAGTTTGTACACCGAGTCTGTGGGAATTAATGACTGTGACGATACGGGACTGAATGAAGGTGATTTATCGAGTTTGTTCACTGAAACGGATGAGATTAAAGTGTGCAGGTATTCTGGCTGTGTTGAATTTATAAATGTGTTTTCTAATACTCCTGAGTTCTTTGGTGAGCCAAGGGCAAACATTAAGAATGTTGATGAAGGTGTGTCATCGGACGATTTGGTTCGGTTGTTTGACGAAGACAACGAGGATGATGTTGCGCCAGTTGACTTACTTTGTTTCTGCCAAGATGAGTATGTTTTGTCAACTTTATTTGCGAATGATGAGTCGAGTGAGATAGTGGTCGATGAACTGAATGACTGTGAATGGTTCAATGGTATTTTGAACGAGTCTCTTGATGTTATTTCGAAGGATTTATATGTTGACTCGACTGTGCACAGTGATGATAGTTTCGTTCATAGTTTGAATGAGGTGAATGAGAATGTGTTTGTGCCTCGTGGTTGTGTTCAGAATAGTCAGAGTTTGACAGTACCTTTGCATCCGAATGATTTAATTTGTGAATGTAAGACTGGTGTAATGGATTGGAGCTTGACAGGAAAGACTTTGCCTGTAGTTGATACTTCTGTTTCACAGAATGTTGTGTTGTGCCCAGATTTGCATGTGACTAGAGAGGTTTGTTTTATGAGTGAAGGCTTTGAGTTGTCAGTAACTTTGAGTTGTGGTACTATGGTTTTGGTGAATGACTCGCTTCATGCGAATTGGCTTTGTTGTTGCCTTTCGTTTAGTTGGACTGTATTCCAAGGCAGTGGCATATCTTGTACAATGATGTCTGTTTGCCAGTGGTTTTCTGTTTACATGCACCGTAGATATTTGTGCTCTGCATTTCGAGTGTTTGGGAAGCTAGGTGTTTTGTGCGTTGATGAGCTTGATTGTTCAGAACCAGTGATTGATTCTCTTGTGAACCGTTGTACTGATTCTAATGCTGTTGCAAGAGTTTATTTACAGAGATGTTCTGTTTTGGATCGTGTTGGTGGATGTCGACGGAGGAAGCGACTACGAGTGTCGAAGCGATCTTCTGCTTCTTCGACCAAGTTCGTGGCAATGGTGGTCCTGCTGACGACACTGTGCTACTACGTTGGTGATGCCTCGCTGTCGGACGATGATGTTTCTTCGACTGTGCTGCACAAAGGTGTGCGCTGTCACTTCGCATGCGTGTCACGACCGAGGAAGGTAGTGGTCAATACGGACTACGCTTTTCGACGACAATTTGGACCATTGGTCTCTTCACTTGCCTATGTCGGTGTTGGGCAATCGCGTTCGATTCTAGGAATTGGACTTTGCTCTTCGAAGTAGATTTCTTCACGTCGCTCAGGATCTTTGGAGTCAGTTTTCGAGTTTTCCGGTGTTTCTTCTGGAGAGATATTTTCGGTAGTTTTCTTTGCAGGAGGTTTTGTGCTTTTGGTTCGGATGTTTTCTTTTGCGACGAAGTCTTGAACTCCAACAATACTTATTGAACATTAAGCCTACATAGATGATTCTCTTTTTGTGTTGTAAACGTTTTCTAGTGGATTGTTACGTTGATGAACTTTAGAGATAGTTTCAGTTCATGTATATTTGTGGTTTCTGCACGGTCGGAAACACTTTAAATGTTTCCTCTTTTTCGTTGTCGGGGGGTCTGTTGCGAGTGGCCTACAGCCATCCCGCCATTATCATCCTCACGTGCACTTACTAGCCTTAGTTAAGACGCACCTCGTTTGAAGCTAAATGTAGGATGGTCTCGTTGGCTATATATAGCAGTGTTCTTGTGTCTACAGGGAGACCGGTTTTAGTTAAGTAAGGCGTAAGACGTGCACTGGTTGTGTCACGCATTGTAAGTACCCTTTTTGTGGTCATTTTCAGAGAGTGTACCCTGCGTGGTCGCTACTCATGTTTAATTGCCGGTTCTCGAGTTGTATCTTCCTTTGTGGAGTTTGTGCAGGCGTCTTCTCGGAGAGTCTGTCTTTTGACGTTTCGTTTGTCTTGTATGTGTGAGTATCGTTTCAATTATGTACATAGTGTAAATATACGTTTTATCAATATTGCGAAAGTCTTTGTTTTTCTTGTCATTTCTCATATCATTCTAACTCACATTTCACCTCTAGACTAACAAGCTAACAATATATATATATATATATATATATATATATATTGTTAACTATGTACAGTTCGAGATCACTGTCAATCGGAAACTTTCCATCCACGATGTCTGAAGAATGAAGTCATATTGATGAAAAGCGCCACCTATGGACGAATGCGCATCGGTCGGTGTATAACAGCCGAGGAAGTTACTGCCCAACGGTCACTGGCCGGTGGTGACGATCCTCGTATCCTTGGATGTTCAGCCGATGTTCTGCCGTTTCTCGACCGCAGATGCTCCGGAAAAAATGAATGCGAAGTCCGTGTTTTCGACATTTCCGACGGAAATGTCAGACCTTGCCTTCAAGGACTCATCGTTTACCTCGAAGCCAGCTACATCTGCATCGCTGGTAAGTTTAGCTAGTGTCGTATTTAATTCAATGGGCTTAGGCTACATAGATCTTACGACAATCGTGTTGACGCTCGCTCTTAGCGTAATTATTATGAGGCCTTGTTATTGAGCTTTGCGTGCGCCTTTAAACCAGCTAGAACGGCGTAAAGTTACTTTACTCTCCAGTCTCTTCTACACTACAGTTTAACACTTAAACGTGTGTACTGCGTAGAGGGTATTAAAAGCGACTGGGAAACCAATGTAACTCGTCGTTAAAGAGTTTAGTATAACTCTTAACAAAATAGAAATTTAGCAACAATAATTAAGCTGCCTATATTAGATTTTGCAGAAAAGATGAATTAAAAACTTAGTCTACATGTATCACTCGATTTTCTTCAAAGTTGTTTCACAACAGGCCAGGCACTGCCGACTCGGAAAATCCGTAAAGTATCGCAGTTAAAACAGTCTTAATTTACGTTAATTTACAGTCTGTAAATTTTCAACATTTATCTAAACGAAGCTTCAAACTCGTGACATACACGTAGGACCTCCATACACGCGACTCCACAGATCCTACTTAACTAATGTGTACACGTGTCAGCGGTCTCTCAATTGCTTCCAACGTTCTCTTCACTTCGCACGCACGACACCCTCCACACTAATTGATCCATCCCCTGAAGGCAACAGGAACAAACCCATGCACACAAAACGGAATTCTAATAAATATTTCTGTTCTGCAGCACGTGGATTGTCTTAAGGCACGTGGATTGTCTTAAGGCACGTGGATTGTCTTAAGGTTGAATAGCAATATTTTCAGTCTACTTGGTGGCATTTCGTTCCACATAACACGATAATCTGCTTCTTTCATAAAACTTGATGTATGTGGTTAATTACATCTATGACTCTGGGCATAATTCAGAATTGCTTCTGTGTATTACTAGGCCTCTACCGGTATAGTTGTAATTAGACTGTAAGGTAAAGGTATCAGTTTATCTTGAGGCTCCTTATTATCATTACCCTCTCATTATCCTTCTCATTATCCTCTAGTTCATCAGATACAACATCAATTTAGTTGCAGATGAAGACCGCTCATGTGTCGTTTCTGCCTCTTCACATCCAATCCATATCCTCGCTTCTCTTTCCTCTCGAAGACTTTGTGGAACTGCATCGAAGCCGTGGATTGCCGAAGCACCGCTTGGTCAGAAGATCAAGATCAGCTTTCTCGACTTTAGCGCACCGTCTCAAGGTTACGACCAGAGACAGTCATGCATTAGTCACGGTCTAATTGTCGAAAAGGTGGCGAAGAGAAACACAACAATCTGTCGCATTGGAGAACAGAGGGAAATGGATCTGCTCTTGTCAACTGGAAATACCGTGGAAATAGTTCTTAATATATCGGACGGGAAGGAGAATACTGCCGGTGAAAACATAATACTTGCTCTTCAAGGTTAGAAAAGAGTGCAACTTGTGGGTGCTATCAAAATTTATCATAAATTTTCTTAGCACTTAAACCTGCAATGCCTCCAGCTTCTTCACAGATACATTGATATTTTGTTCAAGACTCTCATGACAGAAGTTTCAACATAAAATTGAATACATGCATACAAATAATATTCACAAACCATGTACCTCCACCATCCAGGCTGCTCGATCATTCTCCTACCTCGCTCTTTTGAATCCTGACCCCAATCAATTCTCATCTCAAGTTCTCCGAGCGATCTATGTAATGATAATAATCTTCTTTATTAATTCAAACTGACAAGTACGCAGTAAGATGACATTGAAACATGACAGTACAATCATAGGCGTAGCCACACTGAGGCAAGAGGAGGCAACTTTAGATTTCAAAAATTTTCCGTGGGTTATACTTCCGCCTTCCGCACCCCAACTACACCTGTCTCTTCTTGAATTTAAGTATGGCTACGTCACTGAGTACAATCGAGATCTATACTATATTTAAGATAATTATATACTACACTGCACCTCGACTCTGGAACGATTTCCCTCTTGAATTCTGTAAATTTCCAGATTTCCACAACAATATACCGCCACTCACACATCACCATCTACCTTCGCTCCTCTATTACTTTTCTTGTTTTTCACTCCAAACTAAAGTTTCACCTCTTCTAGAATTCCTACCCAGACCCAGAAGCGGATCTACTATGAAACTAATGAAGCTGAAGCTTCAGGGCCCCCTGACCCAGCCCCAAGAAACGACTCAGACTGTAGACTGTAGTGCATAATGCATATGACATAGCCTAAACGTTTTAGCAGCTCAAGCTTCAGGGCCCAAAAATGTATGTCCGCCTCTGCCCAGATGCTTACAAAATACAGGAAGGAAACATGCTCTTCGGTTTCTTTCTCTCCCTAGTCTCCTGGCAACTGAACCTCTACCTCCACTTGGTGTCTCTGGACAACCTTTCTGAATTTCGTGAATAAGCTGGTGCCCTGCACTTAACCGTTAAGTAGCGTTTTAGAATTGTCGAGATTATTATTATGATTACGAGACATTGAATACATGAATATTTTTGTAGCTGTTGGCTGTTCGGATATTATTCCACCTGAAGATGCTTGGTTGAAGAGGAAAGATGATGTCATTGTCATTGGTTGCTATTCGCATCGTCAAACGTGGCAGCTGATCTGTAAGGAAAGAAGGTGGGAAGGTGCCCTGGGAAACTGTTCACAAGGTGAGAATCTCGGGGTTAGTTGACAACTAACACCTTTAAATGTTACTGAATCAAATTCTTTGTAATCCACTATTTTGACTTTCTACCACTTCGCAGTCTGGGTTTGTCATTTCTTTAATTCATGTCTTGTTTTGCCCTCAAATCTGCATGATAGGCGGTTTTATACAAACTTGGTGCTCTGTATCACAGACGAATGGTTGACTTTGGAATAGACCTATCTCATTTTATTTCTAGCATATAAACATTATGGCCTACTTCTAAACTGTTACTTCTGTCTTAGACAGATCATTTTTATTATAAATACCGCTAACTCATCTACGGACTTGATTATAGCAGTAATTTGCAACTAATTATTGCTGATTTGTAGAGATTACGGTACCTGAACGAGTTGTAGAACAAGAACCAGAGCTATCAACAAGCGGACAAGGTGGACAGAATTTATCACAAACTATGATCTAAATATAAATTCGTGCATGTGGATGTATATATATATATTGTACATACAAAGTTAAGATGCGCAGATTTTTGGTACTTTGGTTTATTTAGTATAATAATACGATCGATTGGTGGTCTAGTTAGTACAATGACGTTAGTGATCATGATGCGATTAGAGCAGGTGACGAATAACCCTTTTCTAGAAATAAAACAAAATAGTTTAAGCAATATTAATTAGTAAGTTGTACTGGGCCGGTGTCTAATGCACATGTATCAACCGATGGCACACCAGCACCGATTCATAATGTGGTCAATATCCAGAAGATCGTAGGGCTGATCTTCGTAATGATTCTACATGTAACTCAGTCATAGTAATGATATTTAGATAGACATACAGAGAGTTAGAGAAAGAGTGGGGCAGAGAGAAAGGCAGAAGAGAGAGGAGGAAGAATGGCAAAGAAGGAAGTGGTAGGCAGGAGAAAGAGGCATGGTAAAGAAAGAGATTAAGAGAAGGGCAGTGAGGGAAGATTGAAGCGAAGCGAGAGAAGAAGAGGACAGATATAGAGAGGCAGGCAGGCAGGCCGGAAGGTGGAATGAAGTAGAGAGATGGAGACAGGGAGAGAGCCACGATGGAATGAAAGGAGGGTTGGAAGAGATAGATAAAGGAAGGAAGAGAGGGAGAGACACTAATCGATAAGAAAGCGTGTAAAAGGAGAACAACAGATGATTTTTCCCAGAATGAAAATTGCGTCAACTAGCGGCTCTAAATCTCTAGTCCTCTAGCAACCAAATCTTCCACAAAACTTAGCTGTTCATTCAAAGCTTGATTACTTCATAAAATAGTCACCATATTTCTGTTATAGGAATATTATTGTTAGGAAGCTGCATTGTTTGCTCCTTCGTTTGATAATCCTGATAAGTTCTGCTAAAGTTATGACAGAAGTCGGTAACAGTTCATCGTCTTTTCTTCTTCTTTGCAAATATTTAAAATAACATCTCAAGGAAACGCTAAGAAATTGTTAACCTAGCACTACATACATGTTTAGAGGTATGGATTTAAAGTCTATATCTTTACAACAATAATAGACTAAGGTTCCTAATTTCTATTGTACTTTTAGTATTGGCAATTGTGGCCATCTGCGGATTTACCTTGGCAATCTGCCTGACCATCATGTGCCTGGGAGCTGTTTGCCTTCGAAGGTGTGTGATTAGCCCTTGTCTTTTTAAGGCTAAATGGTGCGTTATTGTCAACTTATTAAATTTGGATTTCCAAAACCGAATTCATCATCTTAGGCCTTCCTGACTAAGCCAAGAAAATCCCTGACCCTTCCATAAATCTATCGACTAAATCTTCGTCTCTTAGCTTCACTTTGGACTCCTCTGTCCGCAATCTTGGTATTACTTTTGATCTACACTTCTCCTTCTCTAACCACATCCCCAGCCTCTCGCATTCCTGCTTCATGCACATTCGTGACCGGCGCATGCTCGACCTTAAAACTGCCTCCACCATTGCTACCTCCACTGTTCATTCAAAGCTTGATCCCTGCAATTCCCTCTTCCTCAACCTTAAATCCACCCAAATCAAGTGTCTGCTGCTTATCCAAAACTCACTAGTGAGAGCTGTCACTAGAACGCCCAAACATCACCATATCACTCTCATCCTCAAATCACTCCATTGATTAAATATCCCAGAGCGAGTCCACTTCAAAGTCCTATCAGTAACCTACAACTCCCTACAATATATCCAACCCATGTATCTCCGTGATTTCTTCACCATCCAGGCAACCCGCTCCACCCGATCCTCCTCCTATCTCAGTCTTTCTCGACCCACCAGTCAAGTCACTACTCGTCTCAAGTTCTCCAATCGAGCCATATCAATCACAGCACCAAGCCTCTGGAACGATCTCCCACTTGAGTTCCACAGATTCTTAGTTTCTTCCATCATCATGACCATGACACTGTATAACGTTGAATGTAAATTGCCATGCTTATTATTTTTGTTACACTTAAGGGCACAGACAGCTTCTTGGCTAGTAAGTAGAGCCCTGCCGCCGTCGATTTTTTTTCGTCGGCGCGCCGCCGTCGACCCAAAATGACCGGCGCGCCGCCGCCGACAACTATGACGTCTGCGCAGGACTCTACTAGTGAGAGCCCTGAAGCGGCGTGTCGATTCCACATACTCAGCCAATTCGTTACAAATTATTATCAATTCGTGACGACAAAAGCGAAAAGCATCATAAAGTTCATTGTCCGAGAACGAATCGAGTGGATTTCGGCGATCCCTAAACAGGGATCGCCGAAATCCACTCTGAAATCCACTCTCTTTGGCGTCTTAAACTTCTTATAAACCGACGAACAATGTAGCCGTCGCCATTTTTCTGCTCGCACAAGGCTGGACTAGTGAATCTACGCCTGGCTATCCGGTGGCGTAGCCTTGGTCTGGACTAAACGCACTAGGCCGTCGACATGTACACGGATCTTATCCGCTAGACGGGCATAGAGCCAAATCTAGTCCGGACTAGGACTTGCGACCTGCTCATACACGCGGGCCCAGAGGCAGTTGCTGCGCAGGGACTAGAGACCTTGAGAAAGCTCTTCACTCACAATTGCTCTGCCAACGATGTTCTGTCGTATGGTCGTGTGTGCACTTCTTAGCTTTGGAAGGAGGGCAACATATGAATACTGCTGTATTGTATTCTAGAATCTCTGGTCACCGTATAATTTCTAAGCCTCACCTTGCGTTATTCGGCGCTACATCATTTCAACACGGCTGCATTTAAACTTTTGTGATTAGTCAGAAAAGAAGAGGGATGATTAAATTAGTGCTAAAGTTTTTAAAGGCATAAACTGCTTTGTCATATATTCTTCAAATGTTATTGAATTTAATATAACCTGGAACCTCTACAGCGCTGTTACAACCGTTATCACAAAGCACGAGGCATCAAGCAATGGTCGCTTCTAAGCAAAACCTCACTATAAATCACAATGCAGTGGACAGAAGCAGTCGAGTTTCGTGATGGCAGCATAGAGTATCCTGTTGAAGAACACCTTAGACTTCTGTTGCCTTGCTTTTGAATTTCAGATTCTATGCTCAAAGCAAGAGAAAACAAAATTACAAGACGCTCGACTACCATCATTTCAATTCATCCAACGGTCAACCGCCATCAGATGTCGCTGCAGCCGTCAGCGAAAGCGATGATCCTCGTTTGCCAGCACAAACGATGCCAACGTATTTGGTTTATGTGGGGGAGACTGACCTCATCGGCACTGTCGGCACTGATGGTCCAGCCAAGATCAACAGCACATGCGGTCGTCTGTGATTTCAACCGGCATTGCTATTTTATGCTTTAGTCATAGAAATTCTTTTGATTGTTCACTCTGTAGAGTATCGTAACGCCGTTTTTAGTCTTCAAGATTAAGACTAACATTTGCCAATCAGACAATCGACGAGCGAGTGTTTTAGATCTAAAGTAATGACTTCACTGCTTTCTAGACGACAACTATACAGACAATATGAAAAATCGTGATTAGACACCAACTATTTAAAATCATGACGCTACAACATTGTCGATGTGAAAAGAAAAACCACTTCACGCCCGAGTCGGCCCGACCGTAGAACGAATGGATCTGCGGAAGTCTGAACCCGACACAGTGCAAATCTTAAATTTTAGGTGTTGTGAGACAAGCAGCAATTATTATACTTGTTGAAGAAAAGTCAGTTTATTTCGAATAACCGCTTGCACGCTTAGCAACAGTAAGCAGCACTCACAGCAGTAAGCAAGTAAACGTAGAGCATAGGCCTATATCAGCCACTAGTTACGCTCCAAGGGAAGGGCTGCAGACACGATGACATAGGCTAAATAGTCGATCCTACCAACGACAAATATGTGAACCGTAATACAGGTCTATTGTTAACGAACGGAAAAACAGTTCATCGTAATAAGAATTGCCTGCTATAAAAGGTCATTTCCTGCCTACGCATAATAATCACAAACGATGCATGGAATCAGAACAGTTGATAGTTATTTAGAACATTAGAAGTGAAACTAGGCTTCCCTATTATGAAATCTCGCTTATGGAATGATCTAATAGGCCTACTTTTTTAATTACCTTATCAATAAAATATCCCTAATGTTCACAACTAGTTTTTAGCTTTAGTAGTAGTAGTAGTTTAATAATTTATCGGTTTTGCGTTGTCTAACTTGGCCAACCTGTCGAACTGTTAAGTTTTGGTTTGAAAATTGAACGTCATAAGGATCTAAATTCAAAGATGTATCCAGTGAGCAATCGTAAAAGTGTCAAATACGCTGAAAATACACGATTGGCAGCACGGAGTATTTTGCGTTAATACTCTGCAAATAAGTTTTGTCTTTTATCAGGATATGCTGTATTATATATTTCCCAGCGCTACACAATCAAAAGGGGATACGGACACTGATATATTAGATAACTGCCTGTTTTCTGTGTTATTCTAAATATAGCTAATCATTAGATTAACTTCGTCGTTGTAGGGCCTACTTGAAACGATCATTGACTCGTTTTGAGACGGTCCCTGGACTATTAAAATTAGTAATCTCATTGACGCAAGGCAACGCACATATTTATAAGCGAGATTATTGCGCCCAGATATTACGGTATACAATATACATAGTCTATCCATGTCTCTGCAGAAGATCACAACAAACCAAGGAGGTTGATTATTGCATATCTGCAACGCGAACTTTAACGTTTATTTCTCGCGAAAATTGCTTTTCAGTTTTCGGTGATGTCGCTTTATAGTTGAGAGAATTAAACGACAAAATAATGTTTAATGTCCGAATGAAGAATGCGCTGCAGATATTGACAGTTTTTATGATATTGTACGAGACCTTTGCAAGAGAACTGAAGGATGAGTCAGGTACGTTCTGTGTTCCGTCGTCAAATTAATTTCTTAAAAAATATTTGTAAGCAATGATTTGTACGCAGAGATTCTTAACCCAGATGCGTCATTCTATTATAATTCATTACTTTAAAAATGCGATTTGAGAGGCATAGAAAGGCGCCTCATAAAAGTTAAAATACAAACAGCACATGAGTTTACTAATAAGTAGGCCTAATTCGATTGGAATCTCCACTCGGTTTATGGTGCAGTGTAGTGAAGACTGCTTTGGTTAAATATATGTTATCAAATCAGTTTCCATTCCTCTCGAATCTGCTAAAGATAAGTGGAGTTTAGATCCTAATAAATGATGAAATTTATGCAATGCTACAGAGTGCCAGTGCTGCAAAAGCAGACACTATTACATACCAGGAGAATTCGGTTGACACGGCCATTCTGATCTGCTCTAATCAATAGCGGCCTAGATTACTCCCGTGCTCAACATCTACCATAGCCGACCGTCGGGCTGATCATTTAGTCTTAAATTTGTCTTATAATTAACAATATCAATAGACCTATCTGTGATGCCAACCAATTCTTCACTCGATCAACGGTTATTTTGACATGTTGTTGTAAGCCAAGACGGTATGAGGCTTAGGCCTATGTATGACGATATTATTGACTGATATTTATGTATTGGCAATGCTCCTCACTAGACGATAAAAATTACATCTAGAATTGCAAGTTGTTTAGCTTTACGAGTAGGTGCATGCTAGACTATCGCAGACTGCGCGGCAGAACATTTAAGTGTGAATGGCGATTTGCTTACAGTGAATAAACCGGTGTCTAGAGTTTTGTTTTGATGTTTCTCTTGCTAGTGCGCCTCTGTGGGCCAAATGCTAACCAATTGGGACCTATGAAGATATTTCAAGGTCAATATCTGAAAATAAATTAAAAGACTATAGGAACAAAGCGAATTGCTAAGTACAATGACATTATTACAATCTATAGACCTACATGACAGTATTCTTATTGTCATATAGACCTAGGCCTATAGACTGTATTTATGTATTAGCACTTAGTTTTAAGAAAGAAGAGTAGGCATATTTAAATCCAGTATTATCTATGCTCGAGAAAATATGTAGGGCATACGTAATCGCGCAGACATAAGGATCAAGTTCAGCCTTTAATTCAATTTCTTATGCCCACTTTAACACAAGTGGACTGTTTATTGTCACGCCTTGTGAAAAAGAGGTTGACAGTGTTTTGGGAAACTATTTAAAAAAACTGACAGGACAATGGTATGCTTATACAACGCATTTCAGAATTGCTCGTTTTGTTTTCAGACGAATACTGCCAATCGGAATATTTTCGACCTCAGTGTCTCAAGAATGAAGTCATTCTAATGAAAAGCGCCATCTATGGACGAATGCACATTGGCAAGTGTATCTCGGAAAAAGAAATTGCGGCCCTTGGACCTCATTTCGGGGAAGATCCCCGCTATCTCGGTTGTTCAGCAGAAGTTATGACCTTGTTGGATCATGAATGTTCTGGAAAACCACAATGCGAAATTCGCATTTTCGATATTTCAGAGAAAAACATCCAGCCGTGTTTTCCAGGTCTTAATGTGTATCTGCAGGCGACGTATACATGCATCAGCGGTAAGTTGATTTAGCATAATGATGACAAAGCTCTGAAAATATGGCCTTTCACTAAGGATTTCAGCTACACAACGAGTCCACTGTTTAGAACTTTAGATAATCAGACGGTGAAAAAGTCGGCTACCACACGGCTTCCTGACGCGAAGCTAAGCAATTGAAATGACTAATAGTTGCCTATTGAATCCGGTTAAGCTAAGCTGCGAGGTAAATCTAAGACCTAATTCTAAGTCAAAACCGTGTTTTCAAAAGCTCAATTAATCCGAAAATTCTATAGCCTAAGCAAAAGACGAAGAAGAAGTAGAAACAAAGAGAAGAAAGATGGAAGGAGAAGAGTACGAAAGGAGGAATAAGAGGATCCTTATTTCACAAGAATGTATTGTATTTCTCATCTTAATTAATATATTCGATCCTGCAATTTATGAAATTATTTGTCCGGCATCTTCTCTGAGCCTATAATTATCACTCATTTATTCAACATGTTCATGCAATTACGTTACGTACAACGAGATCCCCTCTTTTTTTAATTTAAACATAACAAAACTCCAAGGTTAATGTTTTACTTATGCTGAACTTATGAATCGGTCCCTAAACTGAAGATTCCTGACTGTTTTCTTGAGACAATATGAACTCCACCTATGATCTTCGGTGTGCGTTTTTCCGATTGGCCTTGCTAATCAACCAAGCCATCCGGGTTCTACAAACTTTTGCTGCTACATATTTTTAACTAATATGACACTATGCATCTCCGTCACAGCAGTTCTCTTTATCATTGTTTCTCTTTTCATTTCACTGTCGCACAAGTGTAGCCTACCCAGCCTTTCACCCATGACTTCATGTCGTTGTTGGAATTGTTTGACTTATCGGATTTCGACCTGGTTTCTCTAATGGAAAATGATTTCTTACGGATTCACTTGAAGCTACCATCTACTGATGCTTTGATAAGGGCGCTATAGAAGTTAAAGATTAGCTTCTTTTGTAGCTTTGTTTTTTTAATCTATTTTTGATCTTTTTCATCTTAATTCACCTTCTTCTGAGTTCAGCATCATTATCATCATCAACATAATTATCATCGCTATACTCGTGATATTGACATCATCATAATCATCTTCATCATCGCAGTATTGTCATGATCTTCTTAATATTCTTCTTCGACTTCTTCATATTTTTCATCAATTCATATTTGAACAGGCATTAGTTTTTACTTAACCTGACCTGCATTAGTAAATGAGAGATAAAGCGTTAAAAATTATTTTAGGTTTATTTGTCTTGCAGTTATGGATGAAAAGCGTTCGTGCATCGTAATGGCATCGAAAAACCCGACTCACATAATCGATGTACCATCTGCTTCTCAGCGAATCTGTGGAACCAAAGCTCAGCCGTGGATTGTCGAGGCGGCAGATGGTCAAAAAATTAAAATCACCCTGATCGATTTCAGTGCGTCTGACCAAGTATTAAGTTTAGCGACAAAAGAGTGCTTTAGTTATGGTTTCATCTTAGAAAAGCCAGGCAAAAGAAATGTGTCTATCTGCAGCAGAGGAGCAAAAAGAGAGGAAGAATTACATTTGTCGACTGGGAGTAGAATTGAAATATTTCTCACTACATATGATCAAAAGAAAAACACTAACAACGGATCAAAATTTATAATAAAGATTGAAGGTTAGCCTAATGCACGTTATAATTTAAATTTTTTCTCCTGTCTATTTAAGTATGCCTGTGTTATGTTTATGTTTATATTCGTTTATTACGTAGAACAACAGGCAAAATGCTGTAGGTGTACATGAAAAATAGAACTGAGGAGTGAGGAAGTAATAGCTTAGTATGAGTTGGCGAATAACATACGAGAAATAAAGTTTCGTGAGTCTTTATCAGGGAGGTTAAAGTTATGAGGTCTGTCTCTAAGAAAATAGGGAGTTAAATGATGGTTAGGGAAAAGGCATCTTAGTGAATGGTTTTCATTACACAGGACAGCTTTAAATAATGCAGTTTCAGCTTTGTTTGCAAGCTCTGCGATAGAGGGAGAATTAGCGTGAATATAGCTGGATCGTTTAAGTTTGTTCATTAGGCGTTCCAGGCGAGATTTGTCTTTTTCGTCAGCTAGGCCCCACTTGTGTGTATGTATGAAATTGTTTATGCAGCGTACTATAAGAACCTCTAAAGGTCTTGACAATGGCTATTTAACAGGTCTAGATAGTTGCAATGCCCAGACTGTTTAACGTTCTCGAGTCCACGTGGGATAGCTGGAAGCTCATATAATTAATTATTAGAGTGTTTTTGCATTTCTAACTTGAATAATGTCAAATCTCAATAAAGATTTGATATTAAAGTCTAGTGTAAGCAAGATACATCCAACGCTATATCACTTGAGTTGTAACATCAAATCTTTGTCATATAGGCCTAGGTCAACATAGTATATCAAAAGAGCATGTTAGCTCATTTAGTACATTCTTTAGAACAGATAGACCTCTCGCTGGATTGCTGTCAGTGCTCAACCATATTACAAATAAGCTTCCCCACATATGCAAATGTCGGTTCTTTCTATTTCCTGCATCTACAGTTCGTCTTCTACTGTTTTCATCTGTGCAATAATAATTGCTCATGTTTCTAGTAGTCAGACGATTGTACATTAGACCTATTTGCCTTGGATCAGCTGAATTTGCAAAGGCCATCCTCTTAGACCTTAACGTCTGACAGGACATAGCGTACCTTAGCGTTGTATGTAGTGAGATAGTTGTCGCCTATAACGATTGAAACTGAACGTTTTTAAAACCTGTAGTTGTCGGTTGTTCGGATATCATTCCTCCGGAAGATTCTTGGCTAAAAAGAAACGGTGATACAATTCAAATCGGTTGCTACTCCAGTCGTCAAACATGGCAACTCAGTTGCAATACAGGGAAGTGGATCGGTGTCTTGGGAAACTGCTCACAAGGTAGAAAATAGGCTCGCGTGAGCATGAAATGTTCAAAATTCGGTTAAGTAAATAAGTAAGTAAGTTGTTTTAAGTTTCAATTATATGTAGACTATTGGCTCTGAATGACGCCTTTATGCTACCTTTATATGTACCTAACCACATATGGCTTAAATCTATAGCTATTCTGATACAATTTCTTTATTCACTCATTCATTCCGGAAATTTATTTAGCGCCTCTCCAGAGACCTATTCACAGACGCTCCCAGCCAGCCATGGCTAACAAGAGAGAACTTAAGGAGTCGGAAGAAAGAGGTGAGTTATTCCGGGAAAGCAGCGTAAGGCGATCGGAATCCCATTCCAGGTAGACGGGCCAACAATCGAGAAGGCTCGGCGTTGTCTGACTGTGGAGCGGACCCGAGGAACCAAGAACACCCCTTTGTCAAAGCTAAGTCAGAAATCGGGCGACAGCATTGAGGCAGGTAGGGCGGAGCACTGCCGGAGAGACACCGCCAAACGAGCGGTGTATGTATGGCGTATATGTGGTTTGATGTTGGAAGGAATGCTCTTTCGCCATTTGAATTGCTAAAAGTTAATTTTAACTTATTTGACCTAGTAATATAATATTTTTAATTATATTATCCTGGCATTACTAGAAATAGAATAAGCAATCAAATTTTAAGACTTCAACTCTTGATATTATAATGAGAGCTGGACCAAAGTGGTAATAGTTTTTTCATATGTTTTTCAGATAGCTCAGTGGGCTTGCGTGAAGTGATCAAAGAGTCAAATTTGAAGCTATCCATTTCAAATGACGAGCAAGGTAATTGCGTTGCGAGTGATTTGCGAATAATAGGCCTACATATTTAGATAGCTTTGGTTGGTCCCTGGATCTAAGTCTGGAAATCGATCTTCAACCCCATTGGTATTATTACTAATCAGACATTTTGTCAGTACCGGCTTACCTGCATCAATAGATTGATCATTTTTATCGATTGTTTTATAAAGATATTACTGGGCTAAAACTTAGAAGACATGAAGTATGGATCTTCTCACATTATTTGCCATCTGTAAACTTGTTTCATAACTGCATCAATGAGAGCAATATCACTTGAGGTGAGAAATCCAGCGTAGGCAAAGACGCATCCATGATTCTTGAAATAACTATCGCTTGAAAAACGACGTCCAGCTTCGAGACATAGGCCCTATAGGCCTATAGGCCCTATAGGCCCCGATGTCTTATCTTATTGAGAAGAAAGTATCACTGATTTATTAGACTAAATATGTAGATAACACAGCTTGAAAAAGAAAGGTCACATTGTATGATGATTCCAAGCAGTTTCACACTATCTTGCTGTTCAATACCGTGAGGGGCTGACAGTGGCCTAAAGGATGCTCGATAACAGGCCGGCTGAAAATTATCTCCTTAGTTTATGACACGTTTATGTTGAGGTCATATAAAGCAGCCCACCACTTAATCTTATCAAATTCTGCATTGAGCCCAATGCACTGCCTGAAGTTTCAGGATTCAATAAACTTGCCAATTACTGCGGTACCATTTCCCAGTGCTTACCCATTGCGTGTCGTTACCGTCCTTTCTCTTGATTATCCATGAAATGACCCCGCCGTTAGTGCAGCGCATTCGCTACCGTCGTGTCTCTATCCAGCCTGCGTGGCGGATGCTTTGTTGTCTTTAAAACTTATCTAATCTAGCGCGGTGATCAGATTCCAAAAGATAGATGTAGTCGCCGGAGGAGAATGTTGTGGTCAACTGTGTCGAATGCAACAGACAGATAGATCTCCAGAAGAAAAGGAAGAGAGTAGCTTCCAGGGTAAATCATGAGAGTACGTCAGAAAGAATATCTGGCGGGACGGTCTCAGTGGACTGGTTTCTACGGCCTCTGTGTCAGGAAACAATTTGTTGTTAAAGTCATCACTTATATGAATTGGCTCATAAGCAACCACTGCATGCAGCGTTCTTTAATTATTTGACCTTTTGATTTTAGTGTTGGCCATTGTTGCCATAAGTGGATGTACTTTGGCAATTTGCCTGGCGATTGTATGCATAGGAGCCGTTTGCTTGCGCAGGTATGCCATTTAAGTGATTTCTAATATCATGGCACAACGTCAAATTTTAAACTAAAAATAACTTACGATAAAGTGATTATCATAGTTGTTCAGAAGATCTGAGACTTTATCCATTCGTAAATGTTAGGTTTAATGGTATAAAAATAAATGCCGAAGGTCTCAGATCCAAACCCATTCCTGTCGCGACTCAGAAAAAATATTATACAATTCTAGTTCACAATAAATAAAATTAAAATTAAATATTTCAATAAATATTTCAATAAATAAAATACTATACAATTCTAGTTCATAATAAATTAAATAAAAATTAAATAAAAATTCTTCATTTAGAACGTTAATTGTAAGACGAAATTTTGTGCTGAGTCTGCACACTATGTAATTAAAAATCATTCGCTTCTAGCCTTATACTATTAAGATATTTAAACTTTAACTAGGCTGCCAAAAATGATGTTACAAATCGCGTTCTAAATTAAGCGTAAACTTTCTACTATAATTATGTGTGACTCATGTGGTGCATTCTAGATTCTATGCTGACGCAAAGAAGAAGCAAGAATACAAGACGCTTAATTATCACACCCACTCAACGAGAAGTCAGCATACTAGTCAGCGAATGTTTTCAGAAGTCAAGACCCCCGACGTCACTGGGTACAACGCAGATGACCTGCAGGTGGTAAAACAAGCGCCGACATATTCAGTCTATGACGAAGATAATTCAGTCAATAGCACCAACCAAAATGCTCAAATCTAATTAGTCTAAAGATAAAGGCAAAATAGAAAAAGCCTTCTTGGTTATAGAAAACTAAAAACCAAACCTGCTAAGCATTGAGCAACAAACTAGCAATTGATGTGCTCTAAACTTACGTATATTCTGTATCAAGTCTATTGATTGTCTGGCATAAGTTCACATGCTACTCTAAGGCCTAAGCGAACTTAAAGGACGCAATGTTTTCTTTTAACTAGAAATTTAGTTTTCATATAATTTTCAAGACTCAAAACCTGCTTAATGATCAACGATAGCCGACGGACATATTACGCATAAATGCCACACTATGAAAATCTCCAAGTGGTATAGTGAATAATAATCTCAATATAGTCTTGGTAAACCCAGACTTCGTAACTCGTCGTTGGAGTCAAAACAGAGTGATGAATACCTCATCAAATTCATGTGGTGCGGTGTCAATCACGCCTATACTAAACATGGCACTTCCGTTTAATTCGATCTGTTTTTGCATGTTATTATTATATAGTTACGTAATTGTGTAGTGCTTTGCTACAAATATTATGGTCGTCAGATCAGAAGGCGCATGTGTAATCAACTGTATAGTATGACCTTCTGTGCGTCGATCATTTATTAGTCGAAGACAATCTTGTATTATACCAGACAGAGTGGATGACGTTTACCTTTCGTCCAAGGAGACTTTCACTGGGCATAAGCAGCTGCGCAAGTTTGGGTTTTATGGACTTACCGCAAAAAAATGCCACACTCGCAATTGCAATTGGTGATACCACCAGGAATTAACATTCATTTTTAAAGTACTGGCATATGACTTTGTTCTAATTGAACATTTCTTTTATGTAAAAACTTGTTTATCAGTAGATACATTTTAGTCAATAGTGTGTAATTCTGCGCTTTTCTTTGTGTTTCCCAAATCATATCAAGGAAACCACATCGTTAGTACAAAATAAGGACTGACTGACTGACAATAACTTACTAGAGTTATCCTGATCCATCTGATCGTCTGCCTTCCAAAGCCTTCTCGTCCTCAACGAAATCCGCCGTAACAGCTGCTCTGCTTCTCCCTGGTTTCTCTGGCAATCGGACTCGGACGACCAATGGACATCGATCTCTGGACAACCCCTCGAATACGTTGCAGCGCTCGTGAATTAGCTGTTGCTTTGCGCTCAGCTTTACAGTGACGGTTTAGAAAATTGGAGATTACGATTACGAGTGCGCGTGAGGGATCACGACTGTTATTATTACATGCATGTTTACTGGAATTATTTCTCAGTCTGTTTCCAATGCGCCATTCTACTGAAATGAGGTCCCATATCGCTAACTTGCAAGAGTCTTTAGCACGCCAGTCCTATGCGAATACTGTGTTGACCATCAAATCCACTGGCTACCTTTGACTGAAAATTAATTAACACAAAATTGTAGCTAATTGCAAGATTGCCCGAATGAAGTCACGCCTAGAAATTTAATGTTGGTTCGGGAACTGCAAAGAGACCTTAGACTAAAAACTTAAGAAGCCTATTAATTCGACATTACTACTACGTCAAAATATGAACATACATTCCCCGTGCTTAAAGCTTTACATTGGCTCCAGAAATGGTTTTTGTTTGAAATTGGACTGAACAGTTTATAAAACATTGAACTCTGGTCATCCACAGTATTGAAAATCAGTCTTTATTCAACATTAGCCTTGATAAATAATAATAATAATAATAATAATGTACATTATTATCAGTGCTTTTTTCAGCCGGAACGCGCCGGAACGGCGTTCCGGCACCTTTTTCAACTACTGAAAAATAATTTATTTATTTTAATAATGAAAACAATAATTTTGTTAATTTAATTTAATTTCAGTGTTGTGAACTGTTTTCAGCGTTTATTGAGACCCCTCCATAACCCTCCATCCCGTTTTCTCGGAATTTTAGCCCTTCCATAATTGTTCAGTTCCGGAACCTTTTTTCTAGAAAAAAGCACTGATTATTATTATTTATATAATCAAATTTTTGAAATCCTTAGGAATTACATGTAGGCTTAGGCTACCTCATGTAAAAAATTTAATAAAATAAATATTAATAATAATAATTACTGGCATCAACAGTTAATAAATAAAGAAGAGTGAACTAGCTGTTAGTTTAGTCGTTTCAACGGCGTTAAATTTTTTACCATTGTTACAAAAACGAGAGTTCGGCATGCGAGTTTGGATACGGAGCTGCGCAGAGAACGATATTACAGTGAGCGATAGATCTTGTTACATAAAGCACAGCAGCAGCATTCTGAGAGGCGTTATGACCAAGAAATGCGCAACAATTAAGAGAAAATTAGTTATTTAATAAAGTGATGTTAAAATCTACGTTCAAATGTATTAAATAGCCTCCCAATATACTTTAAAATCCAGTAATTGTTACATTTGTAGGTGTTTTGTCATCTACTGTGAGGAATAAACTGAGAGACGAATTTTGAGATGGTCCCCGACCTGCGTATAGCCTATAAAATTAACAAAGGCAAATTCTTGCGCCACAGTTTTATTTCAAGAACGAACATATCATATTTATACTAGCTGAGGAAAGTCGCTGGTATGCTTGCTATTGCAAAACTGTATTGCTTTCTTGTGACTTCGTGCATAAACGAAACTAAACTTATCCATTATTCTGCATAAGGTTATAAGTGGTCGTTAGGTAGAAGGCGAGTCATAGGCCTAATTGTGCTGAACTGAAATAGAACATGACCGTTAGAATGAAGAACTTGCTGAAGATAATGGGAATCTGGATGTTGCTACGTCTAACGTTTCCTGCAAGGATAGAAACAGAAACAGGTAACATGTCAAACATGTGAAATTACACGCTGATTGTTTAGCCAATTAGTTTTCTATGGTAGGCTTGCTTGATTTACCACTGTTGTATTGGGATATCTATCAAGAATTTTGATACATTTTTTCATAATGTAGTTCTACAATTTGATATATCCAAGCGCATCTATCCTAGACCTACCGTATTCCTCGAGTAGGCCGATATTTAAGATCTATGCAACATCATTTCTATTGTAGCCTAGGCCTACTCTTTGACATGTAGTTTCTCTCTGACTTCTCGTCTTGATATTCGTCTAATGAGTCTTCTATCGAAATCCCCATGCCGTGAGCAGATAACTCCTTTCTCAGCAGCATCCACTACCCAGTATACAGGCGGGATCGCTAAAATGTAACCTGTCTTGACGGATGTGGTCGGCGTTAATATCAGGCGGGCTATAATTCCAGGATTTACAATCCTGTCAATGGAGTCCGACGACAAATCCTTCGTTTCACTGATGATGGCGCTTTGTGTATAGCTGGACGCGAACTGCACACAAATCAGGAACTTCAAATACGATGTTAACTATCTACTGGTTTGGTTCCACGTGTGTGAGAGAGCCTGAGATAGACTTTCTTAAAATTGTGAACACCATTCCGTTCGGATGAATTCATATGTTCCTATATTTTAGGGAGCTTTTATTTAGTCTAGTCAGAAACATGTTCGAGAACTTGTACAGAAGATGCTACAAAAATGGCCAAGAAACATCTTAAAACAAAATAGGGGCCTAGTGTTTTAAAAAATGAACTGGAGCAAATTAACAAAACTAGACTTTCTAAGACTTCTGCATTCATCGTTGTGGTACTTGTTTAACTATTGCTTTGTGGCTTCAGGAGACTACTGTCTAACTGAAACTTTTCATGCGAGTTGCCTCAAGAATGAGGTTATATTCATGATAAGCGCCACCTATGGACGAATGCGCATTGGTCGCTGTGTAAAGGCTGAAGAGGTTGATGCGCACAAAGCTATAGTGGGAGATGATCCTCGTTACCTTGGCTGCTCAACGGATGTCTTACAAAAACTTGACCAGAAGTGTTCCGGGAAGATAGATTGTGAATTTCGAGTTTACGACATTCTTGATGAAAACATCCAGCCTTGCTTTCCTGGTTTAAAAATGTATCTTGAAGCCAGTTACAAATGCATTAATGGTAAGTATGTGTAACCAAAATATGTTCGCGAAATTTGTGTCAATTATTATATTGTTCAATTTATGTCATCGTTTCGCGACTCATAATGATCGCCATGAAATTGGATGTGTTTGACGAACCACTTAGCGAAATGTCAAATCGCTTACCTAACGACATCTTTCAGCAAACTGTTAAAGAAGAGCTGCAATTTGACTTTAATGAAGCCTTTACTCAACATCTTATAAATAAATGACCACTACGGATTTCAGTTGAAATATCAAACAAACTTAAAGACTATTCTGTATCGCCGCTTCTGGGATGTCTATTCACATTAGCACTCTAACAGTTTCAGGTAATAGAATTTCATAGTATAAGCCTACAAGATTTATGTTCAATGTTGATGAATGCACAAAGTCACATGCAATTCTATTGACTTAGATTCTAAGTAGCTTCCACAAATACTGCACCTAAAGCACCAGACATACATGTAAGTCGGAGCAAAATGTATGGCCTGTCCTCAAATACGATTGAATTCTATGAATATCGGTTAATCGTGGAATGTGGAATAGCATTCTCTGTTTATAAGACGACAGCGTAACAAGGCAACGTCTGAATTACAAATGATCAACCAAGTGAATAAGACTGGCAGATCTCATCCATTGAGCAGTTAAAATGAGGCATTCGATGCCATGGTACAAACAGTCAGAAATAGAATAACATTCGGTTCATCGAGCTTATAAAACAGCTAACTTGTTACTGAAGTCTGTTTACGTTTCTAAGTTGTAGACGAGCATCGTTCTTGTGTTGTGACTGCTTCAAAGAACCCAACTCACATAATCGACCGCTCTGTTTACCAGAGAATTTGCGGAACAAAATCTCAGCCTTGGATCATCGATGTGCCACTTGGTCAGAAAATTAGAATCACCATTTTGGAATTCTTTGGTTCACATTCTGGCCGAGGAGGAGGGAAGAAGTCGCCATGCCAAGGAGTTATTGTGGATGAGGCAGGGAAGAGAAATGCATCGATCTGTTCAGGTGGAAGTCAAAGAGAGAAGGAGATTTACTTATCAACTGGAAATCAAGTGAAAATATTTCTTAACCCATTAGAACCAAAGAAAGACGACGGAGATGAAACTCAGTTTCTGCTTAAACTCGAAGGTGAGAATGTTGTTAACTTAATTTGATCCGAAATCTCACTTACCGTTCTGTTGTGAAGCATTGAGTGAGAGCGTGATATTTCTTGCCATAGCGAGAGTTCGAACTTTGATCTCTCGGGTCTGCGGTTCTTAATCTTATTCTAGGTTCCTGTAGAATGAGGTTTTTGGCTTAACCTGGAGAAGCGAGGTTGTCGAATTACAAGAAAAGAGCCAAAGAGCCTGTTTGTGTCTTCCAAAGACTAAACTTGCAGTTCCGCGCCCTGCAGAGGATCACAGGACCACTCGGGTGGCCATCCACTCAAATCCCTGCAAATTGCTGAGTGAACGCGGCAAAATGAATACAAGATTTGAGGAGGTTGCTGCCCCTAAAGAATGGAACTTACTGCCAATGTTTCTATTGGTAATGGAACCCCGATGCTTCCTTCAAGAGACGCCACAAAACTCACTGTCTTCTATATCGATATATTAAAGAACATATTGCCACAAAACGACATGTTGTGATTCATGTTCTGCATAATCTAGTGGATGCTTATAACCACAGCATTATAAAGGGCCTGCTGCTAGATTCAGTATATCGATATGTCGCAATAAATTTATCAGAGGTCTTCACTCATTTTAATTATGTCCAAAACTAATACTGTATAGTGTATAATGATCAGTGTTTTTCGTATATTCTTTTATGCTTTGAGTATAGGCCTAAGCTAGAATCGAATGAGAGAAACAATAGCTCGATTAATTATAATTATTTAACGTTTTAGGGTTGATACGACAGCCTAGTCATAGTTAACGACCATTAATATCAACAGGATATAAAGTATTGGAAAGTTTTATCGATTGAATGGAAATAAGGAATTCTTTTGCAGCGTTGGGTTGCTCTGATATCATTCCGCCAGAAGAGTCTTGGTTGAAAAGAAACGATGACACGATTGTGATTGGATGCTACTCTAGTCGTCAAACTTGGCGACTTAGCTGTTCAGGAGGAAAATGGACTGGTGTTTTTGGGAACTGTTCACATGGTGAGATTTTTTATGTTTAGCTCAACGCAAACACTAGACATCACGGCAAGTACCCTAAGATAAGAAAACGCTGATTCATCAGGTCAAATATAAATATCTTGTCTGCGTGAGTCGATAATTAATCATAAGTCTTACAGCACGTATTTAACGTTTAAGGGTTGATACGACCCTAACACTTTATTCTTACTAGAATAAAGTGAGCCCATCTCAAGACTTTGGAAGCAAGTCTGAATACCACACAGACGCCATACTTTAGAGAACGTAAGTATTTAAATGTAGGGTACCTAAGCGATTGATTAGGTACTGTAGATTAAAGAATGACCAAGAAGTGTTTCTAAACGCTGTTTTCCTCATTTATTTTTCTTTCATTTCAGACACTTCATTACCTGATTTATCCGATCGATCTGATTTGAGAACACCGCTGTCTAACAAAGCCCAAGGTTACTACTACAATTAAGATACAAAATCTATTGGCTAGGTGCAATGTGCAATAGTACACTTCAGCATAATCTAGATCGCATATTTATGCAGCGGCACTTTAATAAAACTCTTCGAAGGTGATCCTACTTCACAACAGGAAGTGGCGATTGAACATATGGTTTCAAGTGCTTACTGAAAACGCGGAAAATAGACAAAGAGAAGGAACAATAAGCTGATATCGCGGGTGCTAGGCAACTTTTCCATCTTTCCGGAATATGTTTCCTTGCAGTTATTCTAGTTTTTTCAGTATGGCTCGTGCATGTACATGTAATTGTGTACCTAATATAAATATAGGCCTACATATATATATATATATACATATACATATACATATACATATATAGAGTACCTTTCAGGAATCTCAGAACACTGAATCCCCTCATTCTAACAGAACCAAAGATGACAGTGTGTGAGTTGAGCTGACGATGTTGACGACTGTATTCGCAAAACAAATAACAAGATTACTCGATTACATTTGTTTCCCTAATTATTAAAATTTTTCAGCTAAGTGCAATGTACGGTTCAGATGTGATACTTAAGTTCCTTCCTCATTTCATATGAGTTTGGTTTTCAGACATAGGCTCTATGGTCCTTCTGACGAAGTTTTAGCCCATAACTAAAAACAATGCGCATCTTTGCTGCAAAAATTACCCCAAAACCTAGTTTATTAATATGTGATTGTTTCTCTGTGTTTAGTCTTGGCTATCGTTGCCATTGTTGGATTTACACTGACAATTTGTATGGCAATTATCTGCACAGGGGCTGTCTGCCTCCGAAGGTTGGTGCATCATTTTGTAGCTGTTAGCCTATATAATATACCCAATGAAACACTGCATTGTACAGCTTTTAATGAACGACTAATTTTCATTTTAGTGATACTTAATCTGTGAATTCACATACCGTTGAGTTTCAAATCTTAATTAAAGTATCATATCCTATGTTAGATGCATAGAAACGCGGCATCATGGATAAAATTTTACTTACAGCAGTAAGCTTAATCATTCCAGTCTCACATGATTTAAAAACACTGCAACAAAACGTAACATTTATTTGACTATATTTTTTTTATTTGTTATCACCTTTTCATGAGGAAAATTTAATTTTTGCTAAATTTGTCACTTATGAAAAAGTGATAACAAATAAAGCAAAATATACAAATAAATGTCACGTTTCTCTCTCCTCTTTATAACGTTTCAATTTTCATACTTGATCATTGATCAATAATCTCACAATGGTGTTCCTCAAATCATAGGATTATTTTGATAATACTGCTTTCCTCCAGATTTCACAAATGAAGGAATGTCCCGCAACAAGCGTCAAAGTTAATTTTTTTTATTGATCACTTAACTTTGGAAGCGTCTATGTTTTAAGTTTTAAAGCATGCTATAAACGTACATTTGTGCTAATAGGGTTTATCTAAATATGCATCCTAGAAAGCATAAATTCGAGTTGTGTAGACCTCTGATTGGTTCTGCCTGACAATCGATCAGTGATTTAGACAGTCATTTGTGCATCACTTGTTAACAAATGAACATTTGAAGACTAATACCATTGCTATATAAACCTTTAGATTCTACGCCAAAATCAAGAAAACCCAAGATTACAAAACACTTAATTACGACACAACTGCTGCAAGAAATCAACACCAAGGTCAGAGATTTCTTTCTGGTGCAGCGATCGAAAATTGCGGTGATGACGGACAACGGCTGAATGCCCAGCAAATGCCAACTTACTCAATCTACGTCGGAGAAAGCGACTCCGATAACTCACGAGGTGCAGAGAACCAGCTTCCAGCTGCTCGTATTTAAATCAGCTTTAAGTTGATGTCACCATATTCAATTTATACTTCATGTATTATTTGCTAGTTTTCTATTATGTTCGTGTAGAAACTTACAAAGAAACAGAACAAGTTAGTTCTTCTGCTCTAAAATAGAGGCAAATATTTGTGCTGCGGCACTGAAAATTAAAGAGCCGTTAAATAAATGCTAATAGTGTGGGTTTTAACAGAATCAAATGATAGGTAACACCTCAAATCTTCACTGTACCAATGATAGAAGCGGTAAAACATATATATATATATATATATATATATATATATATATATATATATATATATATATATATATATATATATATATATATATATTGTTGGGAGTTGGCCTTCAGCCATCCCGCCATTATCATCCTCACGTGCACTTACTAACCTTAGTTAAGACGCACCTCGTTTGAAGCTAGAAGTAGGATGGTCTCGTTGACTATATATAGGTTGGTTCTTGTGTCGACGGGGAGACCGGTTTTAGTTAAGTAAGGCGTAAGACGTGCACTGGTTGTGTCACGCATTGTAAGTACCCTTTTGTGGTCATTTTCAGAGAGTGTACCCTGCGTGGTCGCTACTCATGTTTAATTGCCGGTTCTCGAGTTGTATCTTCCTTTGTGGAGTTTGTGCAGGCGTCTTCTCGGAGAGTCTGTCTTTTGACGTTTCGTTTGTCTTGTATGTGTGAGTATCGTTTCAATTATGTACATAGTGTAAATATACGTTTTATCAATATTGCGAAAGTCTTTGTTTTTCTTGTCATTTCTCGTATCATTCTAACTCACATTTCACCTCTAGACTAACAAGCTAACATATGGGGGCTCGTCCTTAAAATTCACCGTTTTCCGTTTTGTAAAATTGGAAATTGGAATTGCGTATTTGACGGTCTAACATTTGAAGTCGTCCGAAGCTATTTGAAGTTTTAAAAGCTGAATTTTGAACTTGAATTTTGAAAGTGAAGTTTAAGGTACGGAGATTGGGAATTTTGAATAGTAGAATTTTGAATTGTTATAGTCGTTTTGTTTGAACTGAGTGGCATCAGTTTCTAAAATGGAAAATTCGCTATCGTTTAAGCCTTTGGAATGTGCAGATATTTTCGATATGTCTGTCGAAGAGATGAGGGAAAGATTAAAAATTTTAGGACTAGAAATTGGAACTTTCAATGAGGAAAAGCTGCGGAAAATGGTCTGGCTATTTCTTGACGAGTTAAACACGAAAAATTTTGAAATTTGGGCACAGAAGGATGGGCCGACTAAAATGGTCGACGCTGGCTACTTGTCATTTTGTTCGTCTGGCCATGTGTATACGCCCACTGGACTTTCTCGCAATATTGTTGTGTTAAGAGATACTGGTTCTTTGCAAAGCTTGGCTAGCAAGGAATTATTGCATGCTAATGAGTTCTGTTACACCGGTGAGGTTGGCCTTATTAGAGGTATCTCGGGTGTCACGCTTCGTGTTCCTTTGGTTGAAATTAGAGTTGAGTCTAAATTTGCTAACGGCACCATCTTATGTGGGTTGGTAGACCATTTGCCACCTGGCATTCACGTTCTAATTGGTAACGACTTGGATAGTCCACAAGATGAGATAAATGTGGGAGTGACTACGCGCGCTCAAGTTAAATTGACCGATTCTGGCTCTTTACCTGTGTCGCATACTCAATCTGTAGAAGATAAGTCTGCTGATATAAATGTGCAGTTAGACGTAGACTTGAGTGCCTTATTCAAAGAGTCTACTGCAGTGCATGCTGATTTAACCAATGTAGAGTCGCGTGTTGATTGTACGCCTACACTTGATGTCGGTTTGGATGTGCCTGCAAGTGTGAATGTGCCTGAGTCGCCTAAATTAGAAGAGGTGGTCGCAAATAGTCCTTTGGATTTTGTGCAACGGAATGAATTACTGGGCATGCCTAGTACGTTTAAGGGTGTGTTTAGCGATGTACCTGGCAAGACTTCACTTATTGCACACCGTATTGAGTTGATACCTGATGCACGACCAGTACGGCAGACAGCCTATAGGTTGCATCCTGAACGTATGGCACAGGTAGACAAAGAGATTAAAGGCCTAATTGAAGAAGGCATTGTAAAGGAATCCGAAAGTGCGTGGGCTTCGCCTATTGTACTTGTACCTAAATCGGATGGGTCTCTGCGGCTGTGTACAGACTTTCGTAAGTTGAATGCGCTTAAGAAGCAGGTTCAGTCTTTTCTGGGTTTGGCTGGTTATTACCGCAAATTTCTGCCGCATTACTCTCAGTTAACGCTACCTCTTACTTTGTTACTTGAGAAAGGTCACAGGTTTACTTGGTCTCCTGAGGCTGAGAATGCATTCATTGATTTGAAGTCTAGGATGGCTTCGCGGCCTATACTTAAACCGCCAGATTTTGACAAACCTTTTTATTTGGCTGTAGATGCATCGTACTTTTGTTTGGGAGGTTGTCTATTTCAGATAACGGACGAGATTGAACATCCGGTCTGCTACCTGAGTCGGAAGTTGAGTTCGGCTGAAGTACGCTATTCGACAATTGAGAAGGAGGCACTTGCGCTGGTGGTCGGTGTACGCGCGTTCAGCGTGTACTTTGGTTCCGCTCCAGTGGTTGTCTATACGGACCATAGTCCACTACAGTTCATAAATCGCATGGCTCCTTCGAATGCGAAACTTTTGCGATGGAGTCTTGAACTCCAACAATACTCCTTGAACATTAAGCATCGGCGTGGTCGTGACAATGTGTTACCAGACATATTAAGTCGCCCCTCAGCTTAAATGTACGAACTTTCCATAGATTTCTACGGACTGTCGGTCTCTTGCATTAAGCCTACATAGATGATTCTTTGTTGTGTTGTAACGTTTCTAGTGGACTGTTGTGTTGATGAACTTTTCTAGATAGTTGATATTCATGTACATTTGTAGTTTCTGCATGGTCGGAAACACTTTAAATGTTTCCTCTTTTTCGTAGTGGGGGGTCTGTTGGGAGTTGGCCTTCAGCCATCCGCCATTATCATCCTCACGTGCACTTACTAACCTTAGTTAAGACGCACCTCGTTTGAAGCTAGAAGTAGGATGGTCTCGTTGACTATATATAGGTTGGTTCTTGTGTCGACAGGGAGACCGGTTTTAGTTAAGTAAGGCGTAAGACGTGCACTGGTTGTGTCACGCATTGTAAGTACCCTTTTGTGGTCATTTTCAGAGAGTGTACCCTGCGTGGTCGCTACTCATGTTTAATTGCCGGTTCTCGAGTTGTATCTTCCTTTGTGGATTTTGTGCAGGCGTCTTCTCGGAGAGTCTGTCTTTTGACGTTTCGTTTGTCTTGTATGTGTGAGTATCGTTTCAATTATGTACATAGTGTAAATATACGTTTTATCAATATTGCGAAAGTCTTTGTTTTTCTTGTCATTTCTCGTATCATTCTAACTCACATTTCACCTCTAGACTAACAAGCTAACAATATATATATATATATATATATATATATTGTTGGGATTAGCCTACAGCCATCCCGCCATTATCATCCTCACGTGCACTTACTAACCTTAGTTAAGACGCACCTCGTTTGAAGCTAGAAGTAGGATGGTCTCGTTGACTATATATAGGTTGGTTCTTGTGTCGACGGGGAGACCGGTTTTAGTTAAGTAAGGCGTAAGACGTGCACTGGTTGTGTCACGCATTGTAAGTACCCTTTTGTAGTCGTTTTCAGAGAGTGTACCCTGCGTGGTCGCTACTCGTGTTTAATTGCCGGTTCTCCAGTTGTATCTTCCTTTTGTGGAGTTTGTGCAGGCGTCTTCTCGAAGAGTCTGTCTTTTGTGTCTGCTTTCGTCTTGGATGTGTGAGTATTATGTACATAGTGTAAATATACGTTTTATCAATATTGCGAAAGTCTTTGTTTTTTCTTGTCATTTCTCATATCATTCTAACTCACATTTCACCTCTAGACTAACAAGCTAACATATGGGGGCTCGTCCTTAAAAATTCACCGTTTTACGTTTTGTAAAATTGGAAATTGGAATTGCGTATTTGACGGTCTAACATTTGACGTCGTCCGAAGCTATTTGAAGTTTTAAAAGCTGAATTTTGAAATTGAATTTTGAGAGTGAAGTTTAAAGTACGGAAATTGGGTATTTTGAATAGAAGAATTTTGAATTGTTACAGTCGTTTTGTTTGAATTGAGTGGCATAAGTTTCTAAAATGGAAAATTCGCAATCGTTTAAGCCTTTGAGTGTTGAAGATATTTTCGATATGTCTGTCGAAGAGATGAGGGAAAGATTAAATAGTTTAGGACTAGTAATAAAAACTTGGAATGAGGTAGAGCTGCAGAAAATGGTCTGGGTAGCTCTTGACGAGTTAAACAGGAAAATGTTTGAAATTTGGGCACAGAAGGTTGACGAAGATATGTCTGTACAAGTGAAGGATGGGCCGACTAAAATGGTCGACGCTGGCTACTTGTCATTCTGTTCGTCTGGCTATGTGTATACGCCCACTGGACTTTCTCGCAATATTGTGCTGTTGAGAGATACTAGTTCTTTGCAAAGCTTGGCTAGCAAGGAATTATTGCATGCTAATGAGTTCTGTGACACCGGTGAGCTACGACGTATTACGGGTTTTTCGGGCGTCACGTTTTGGGTTTCTTTGGTTGAAATTCGAGTTGAGTCTAAATTTGCTAACGGCACCATCTTATGTGGGTTGGTAGACCATTTGCCACCTGGCATTCACGTTCTAATTGGTAACGACTTGCATAGTCCACAAGATGAGATAAATGTGGGAGTGACTACGCGCGCTCAAGTTAAATTGACCGATTCTGGCTCTTTACCTGTGTCGCATACTCAATCTGTAGAAGATAAGTCTGCTGATATAAATGTGCAGTTAGACGTAGACTTGAGTGCCTTATTCAAAGAGTCTACTGCAGTGCATGCTGATTTAACCAATGTAGAGTCGCGTGTTGATTGTACGCCTACACTTGATGTCGGTTTGGTTGTGCCTGCAAGTGTGAATGTGTCTGAGTCGCCTAAATTAGAAGAGGTGGTCGCAAATAGTCCTTTGGATTTTGTGCAACGGGATGAATTGCTGGGTATGCCTAGTACGTTTAAGGGTGTGTTTAGCGATGTACCTGGCAAGACTTCACTTATTGCACACCGTATTGAGTTGATACCTGGTGCACGACCAGTACGGCAGACAGCCTATAGGTTGCATCCTGAGCGTATGGCACAGGTAGACAAAGAGATTAAAGGCCTAATTGAAGAAGGCATTGTAGAGGAGTCCGAAAGTGCGTGGGCTTCGCCTATTGTACTTTTACCTAAATCGGATGGGTCTCTGCGGTTGTGCACAGACTTTCGTAAGTTGAATACGCTTACGGTAGCCGATCCTGAAAATAAGAAGCAGGTTCAGTCTTTTCTGGGTTTGGCTGGTTATTACCGCAAGTTCCTGCCGCATTACTCTCAGTTAACGTTACCTCTTACTTTGTTACTTAAGAAAGGTCACAGGTTTACTTGGTCTCCTGAGGCTGAGAATGCATTCATTGATTTGAAGTCTAGGATGGCTTCACGGCCTATACTTAAACCGCCAGATTTTGACAAACCTTTTTATTTGGCTGTAGATGCTTCGTACTTTTGTTTGGGAGGTTGTCTATTTCAGATAACGGACGAGATTGAACATCCGGTCTGCTACCTGAGTCGGAAGTTGAGTTCGGCTGAAGTACGCTATTCGACAATTGAGAAGGAGGCACTTGCGCTGGTGGTCGGTGTACGCGCGTTCAGCGTGTACTTTGGTTCCGCTCCAGTGGTTGTCTATACGGACCATAGTCCACTACAGTTCATAAATCGCATGGCTCCTTCGAATGCGAAACTTTTGCGATGGAGTCTTGAACTCCAACAATACTCCTTGAACATTAAGCATCGGCGTGGTCGTGACAATGTGTTACCAGACATATTAAGTCGCCCCTCAGTTTAAATATACGAACTTTCCATAGATTTCTACGGACTGTCGGTCTCTTGCATTAAGCCTACATAGATGATTCTCTTTTTGTGTTCTAAACGTTTTTAGTGGACTGTTATGTTGTTGAACTTTTCGAGATAGTTTATATTCATGTACATTTGTTGTTTCTGCATCGTCGGAAACACTTTAAATGTTTCCTCTTTTTCGTTGTCGGGGGGTCTGTTGGGATTAGCCTACAGCCATCCCGCCATTATCATCCTCACGTGCACTTACTAACCTTAGTTAAGACGCACCTCGTTTGAAGCTAGAAGTAGGATGGTCTCGTTGACTATATATAGCATGGTTCTTGTGTCGACGGGGAGACCGGTTTTAGTTAAGTAAGGCGTAAGACGTGCACTGGTTGTGTCACGCATTGTAAGTACTCTTTTGTGGTCGTTTTCAGAGAGTGTACCCTGCGTGGTCGCTACTCGTGTTTAATTGCCGGTTCTCCAGTTGTATCTTCCTTTTGTGGAGTTTGTGCAGGCGTCTTCTCGAAGAGTCTGTCTTTTGTGTTTGCTTTCGTCTTGGATGTGTGAGTATTATGTACATAGTGTAAATATACGTTTTATCAATATTGCGAAAGTCTTTGTTTTTTCTTGTCATTTCTCATATCATTCTAACTCACATTTCACCTCTAGACTAACAAGCTAACATTATATATATATATATATATATATATATATATATATATATATATATATATATATATATATATATATAAAAGTGAAAACAGCAATTTCCATAGTGAAACCTTTGTAAACATAATAACAATAGTCGAGAGTGTGTGGATATTAGGTTTGCCTCTGTGTGTATATGTCTGCAGAAGTGCCAACCAAAATATTGTGTTATCTAGATAGTTCAGAAATGGATTAGAGAGGTTATGCATCTCGGCTTTTAAATAAAGCACCGCTTTACCTTAAAAAGCACCCGTCTCTAAACTGACTGATACACAGTTATAAAGAGCGACAAATTCATCTGTAAACGAATTATCTGTATTAGCTGGGGATTGTATCCACTGGTAGTATAACTCGACAAGTGAAGATCTATCGTCAAACTCTCGTCCACAGTTGATGACGCGCATTCAGAGTCTCTTGTTAGGATTGCACGGTTTTTGTACCACCCAGATGAAGAATTATTTAATCGTAATCACAATCTCCAAACTTCTAAAGCGCCACTCGAAGGCCAAGCGCAGGGCACCAGCCTATTCACGAGCGCTACGTCAAATCAGTGGGGTTTCCAGAAAGTAGTCCAAAAGAGATCCAAGTCCGGTTTCCAGAAGGCCAAATCAAATCATATATGGGGTTCCAGAGAGTAAACAAAAAGAGGTCCAGGTCCGGTTTCCAGGAGGCCAAATCAAATAAGAGGGTTTTCCAGGGACCGAGGTGAATAGTTAATGTCATACAAGTTTACCCAGGAAAAATGTTATGCATTCAGTGACATAAAAGCGAAGTTATATTCCTGCATATCATGCATTAATTTTGCATGGTCGTCAGCAATGAGTGTTCTTGCGGTACAAATAGCAATCTTTCGTTGAGTCGCATGTACTTTTCAACTCGATGAAGAGAAATGACAGCCATCTGACTTGATGAACAGGGAACACAGGCCTAAATAAACACTTACAAGCAGAGCGCATTCTGTTTGTTGAAGTAGGCATAGTTAACTTGTCGTGCTACTTGTTGTTCAATTTTTAAGGTGCACTCGTTGTTTTAATAAAACGCCAATAGTCCAATTGACTGTTGTCCTATTACAACAAGAAACGTCACGGATTGGAATTGCGTCAGAGATGAGTTTAGAGGAATCAGAATTTCTAAAAACGCGCAAACGAAGATATGTAGCCATATAGAAAGTATTGCACGTTTTCTGGTTTTGAATTTACCATTCAATTTAAAAACAAAACTAATTTTAGTCGTATTCGCAGATTTATATAACGCCTAAGAGCGACAGAAAATCAATATAAGACAGAAAGGTTTTAAGTGCTTGCGGAATAGAGGTACAGGAAGATCAAGGAGTATCTCTCTTGTGGTATTAGGCAGCCTATTCCAGAAAGTTGGAACAACCACAACGAAGCTTCTGTACTGCACCATGAAGGTTCAGTTCGGGTACTAAACAAATCACCTTGAGCAGCAGAACGAAGCAATCTACGGCCCGGAATGGATGAGATCGAGAAAATTTACTGTTAATGAACTTCCGAAAGGTTATGTGATCAATTCAGACATTGATTGCAAGCGCTATGTAAACAAACTCATGGAAAGTTGATGCCATAGACAATGTTTAGTAGGCCTACGTAATAATAAAAGGCCTAGACGTATAAATTTAAGTGATTGGCCAGCTAAAATTGAAAACCCTTCTTCGATCGTTTGGAGTCAATCTCTAACCTACAGTAGTTCCACACAAAGATTTACATATTCTACAGTCAGAGTATTACGTTGAATGCGTGTGATGCTCTATTTATCTTTATGCTCATGCCAGAAAGACCGGCTTGCTTGAGGATCATAGTGACCATCGACCTCTTCTGCGAAGCTGGAAGAGTAGCGTCTCGGAGCGAGGAGTTGCATAGGAGGGTCAGGAAAGGGAGAAGGAAATTGATGTAATCCTGGAGCAAGAAAGGAAGAAGGGGGTCAAGCTCGCAGGATTGAACTGCAGAAGTCAAGATGATGCTGGGCAGCTCGAGACTGGAGATTTCGTGAAGAACTGAGAGCTGATGGTCGGTAGGAGGAAAGTCAGGCAGAGGAGAACCAGCGATGTCATTGGAAACCGAACTATATATGGACACCAGGAATAAATGCAGAGTCATGAGAAATACATGTACTACTTCCTCGAAAGGCATCAACGAGCTAGCTAGTCATAAAAATCTGTGTTTAACAAATAAGGACAGTTTTGCGATTCCTTTCATTGCTGACGTAGAGGTAAGAGCATCATGCGAAACAGCAATCAGATGTTCCTAATGCGCCAAGTTGGCTATTCCAGGAGATACTGCAAGACAGGGCCAACTCGTGTAGAAGCTGGAGGAAGTCTGTGCACCTTGTCCCAAGTACAGAGAACATTTTAATATCGAGTAATTAGGGACAGGAGACTATCAGATAAGAACACATACTTTCATCTTTTAACAAATTACAAATCTACAAACTATCGGAATGACAGACCTACGAACACGGATCGATCCATGTCTCTTCAACATGGCCATGCTGAACGTGCTAGGTGCTTTTTGAATAGTTTGATTGGTGGATGCAGAAATGGAGATTGATCTGACGTCGGCAGTGGGTCCCACTGCCGACGTCAGATCAATCTCCATTTCTGCATCCACCAATCAAACTATTCAAAAGGCACCCAGCACGTTCAGCATGGCCATGTTGAAGAGACAGCTAGAGCTGACTTTTGGTACTACTATGGACATTAATATGCTCGATATCGTTGTTTGTAGTCTTTCATGCTTTCTGACTTCGTTAGTTATTTATACGAGATTGTTTATTTGGATTTTCAAATTGTAAAGAGAATTTAAAATTTTTTAAAGAAAACCAAATTTGACACAAGTTCATTTTGTCACATGCTCAATTTGCTCAGTATTTATCATATTTTACAGCATCTACCGACTACCGTGTATCTGACAGTGTTTAAGAGTGGTGTCTTAATCTGCTTTAGATCTCCTGCTTACTGTAGGCCTACGGTAGGCCTATTAGAGAAAGTGGACATTTTCATTTAATTAATAATTTGGACGGATATAGCTCAGGCCCATCTCCCATTACACTTGTAACAGATAAATCGGGTTTCAGTTATTACATAATGGAGCCCAGACTTACTCTATCGTAATTAATTACTTTCATGCGTGCTTGCTTATCTACCTTACGACCTACCTATTTCTTTACTTACTTACTCTCATACAGCGTCATCTACAGCGTGCTCTTCTTGCAAGTGCTGTCGTTCCACAACACGTTATCAGCTATCTCTTTTCTGGGTTCCTCTTCAGGCTGTGTGTAGTTCGAGATTTATTGTCGCCTATATCTGAATCCACCTAGAGCGTCCATATTTGACAAGGGCGTCTATCTGGTCTCATCTATAGGCTATGGGGCCTGATTGCATAACTTGTAGAGCGCTGGCCGGCAAAGACCCAAACACCAAATAGACAACTTTTGACTTAGGACGAATTACACCACAAGACCACTAGAAGTTACCTTTCCCATCTCGACGTCTGTAATCTAAATAGGCCAGATTAGATCACACGCAAATTTGATCAAAATAAGGAGGCCGCATAAACCCAATTTGCGATCGTTTTAGGCCTAAGTAAGTATATTATTTTCAGAATTAGGCCTATTCGGAATTAGTCGAAACTCGATAATTTGCTTCATTGTATACAACATTGACTGAACGAATACTTGTAGAAACAAATAACATATAAACGCATAAATGTCTGTAACAACCATATCTTTCACCAATTGACAGTCTAACCGGAAGGTAACTACTAAATGTACTGAATGAAATCGAGTAGAAATGTAACTCTGTCAGGGTTTCGTCTTTGCTGTTCTGAAAAACAAAACAGTGCCCATAAAATTAGTAAGTAATCTCTTTATGACCTGCAATACTAACACTTCTGGCATTTACTTGCGATTTAACGGAGCCCAATTACAGCTAGGTCCCCTAAATGTCTTCATAGTTTAGAGCCTGTCAGCTGTCTTTTGCAAAGCATTCTATTTGACTTTTTTTATGTAGCCTAAAACAAAATGGGTAAAATTGCAGCTCAGCATAAGTTATGTGTGTTTTTATCTTGTTGTTCCAACACAATTTGTAACCTTTTAAGGTGCTCACTTAGAAATTACATAGACCTAATCCGATTGCTGTCGTTTGAGCTACTGTGCATACGAATCACTGAAGGCATTTCAGTTGCAGCAGATAAGAGAAAAGGCCAAACTGTGTAGAATGTGGAAACTTATAATTATATAGCACCAGTTTTAAAAAAACTTATCAGATGTGTTGATTCTGACAACACAACAGCATGACCATAGAGGAACAGGGAAGTTAATGTCGCAGGTAGCATGGCAGCCTGTTCTAAAATGATAGGTGGAGCACAGCGATGCTACGCTTCGTAGCCATAGGCGTAGACTCTGGGGGGTCAGCCGGGGCACGTGCCCCACCAATAATTGAGGAGCCGGGGCAATGCCCCCCCAAAAATCGAGAGGAGAATTTCTTAAAAAATTAAAATATTATGTTTCAATATAGACAAATTTCTTCAGAAACAAAAAAACAGAGACACATAACTGAAATACTATCAGAAATTCATAATGAAAACAAAAATTTATTTTATCTTCAATATCTTCAATATGAAACAAATTTACATGTAAACAAATCGCCCCATTTCATACGCATTAACGTAACACCGGAAGCCTTTGCTGACTGTCCAGACCAGAGGTGAAAAACGTTTTTTTCGGATTTTTGTTTTAAACAAAAAAGGAAAAGAAATTCACAAAATTTGTTTTTTGTCTTGTTTTTAAAAAAATTTCTTATTTTTGTATTTTTGTAGAAGTTATCCTAATAACACTGATTTAATGACTTTTAATTTTCGGAAATCTCAACTGAATTAAACTGAGTTGGGGCTCTTGTTCATGCCATATTTCATGATTTTATGATCCGAAATTCGAAAATCATAAAAACAACAAAAACTATTAAAACGCAAAAAACAACAAAAAACAACTTTTCATCTTGAAGAAACTTGTTTTTTTGCCCCTCTAGTCCAGACTCCTTGCCCCTCCAATATTTTGGACAAGTTTACGCCAGTGTTCGTAGCATAGCTTCGTACGGTCTACGTTAATAATCGCGATCACAAAACCGCGACCGTCAAAATAGCGATCACAAAATAGCGATGAACAAAATCATTTCCTTTTCTAGGCCCTTGAGCCGGAAATGGACGAATCCCAAGGTCCTGGACATGGGGCCAGTGATATCTCAGGACATGCCGTTTACTTCCCAGCTTACGCCGGTACCAAATTATACTGCTTGGTGACAGAGGCACAGTGTGTGCAAACAACTTGCCCAGGGTCGTTGCATGGAGTCGAATCGGCCACCGCATGCTCCGTGGGCAAACGCGTTACCGATACTCCACCGTGCCGCACAAGTTTAGGTACTTTAATTAAATTTACACTTTTATAGCAATTGTGATGATTGATGAAAATAAAACTGAAACTAGAAGTTGGATGATTGATGAAAATATTACATAATAAAACTTAAACTAGAAGTTGGATGAGCGATGAAATATGGTAATTTTGGCTTTTAGCAACCGAAATTATTTACAGTGCATGAGAGATGAAAACATTTCATAGTAAAACTCAAACTAGAAGTAGGAACTTAGACTGATGGAATATTACTGAAACTAGAAGCGTTCAAGTGACATGATTAAAATACTACATAATAAAACTCAAACTAGAAGTTTGAATTGCGATGAAAATATACCCTTTAACGCCGATATCATTGCCGTGGATGAGCGATGAAGATATTTCATATTAAAACACTAAAACTTAAACTAGAAGCTGGATGATCAATGAAAATATAACTAAAACTAGAAGTTAGATGAGTGATGAAAATATAGCACAAGCTTGAAGCCAAAATATCGACCAAACAATAATGCAAATGATTCCAATAAAAAATAATTAAAGTACCTAAACTGCATGATTAGGGCCTACAACATTTGTCAACCTCCACTGCTGCTTCCACGCTTGTCCACTCATTTGTTGTATCTCGCCTTGACTATTGCAGTACTCTCTACCTCGGTCTCCCAGCGGCTCGGATTGGGTGCTTGGACCGGGTGTTGCGCGCAGCGGCACGCCTTATTGGTCGCATCCCGAGATTTGGCCATGTCACCGAGTACATGCGGGATGTTTTGCATTGGCTTCCTATCCCGCAGCGTATTGCCTATCGGGTCTCTGCCCTAGTGTGGCGCTGCCTTATGGGTGAGGCCCCTGTGTATTTGAGAGAGCATTGCCGCTCCACCCTGAACATCCAGCGCCGTGGTTCCCTGCGCTCTTCTAAGCAGGCTGAGCTTCTAGTTCCCCGCTCGCGGACTGCCCTTAGGCAGCGCCGTGATTTTTCCATCGCTGGCCCTGCAATCTGGAATGGGCTCCCTGTAGCGCTTCGCTTGGTCCCAAGCACCCATTCCGCCACATTTTATTCAAATCTCAAGACTGTGCTCTTCAGCCGGGGTTGGGTCGGGAGTGCTTCTGAGTAGATAGCCTTGAAGAGGCGCTATATAAATTCTCCATATGAATATGAATATGAATATGTACACTTCGTCATACATTGGAAAACACTGGAAAGAAATCGATGAAATTTCTGTATTGGTTGTCGCTATTTTGTGCAGTCGCTGTTTTGTACGCTGCCATATTGTGATCGCTATTTTGACGATCAGATTTTGTGATCGCGGTTATTAACGTAAACCCTTCAAAACGTAAACGTAAACCCTTCGTACCATAGCTACGAATCTGATGCTTGATTAGACATGTTTGGCTTTTAAGCCGAATGACAGCAATATAAGAATAATAAAACATGTAATAACAGTTTTTCTGAAATATGTTTTTAAATTACATAATGAACATGTCTACATACTTCTCCAATGGGTTACTGATGTTATGAACCCTCGCTTATTTTGCAGCCGTTTGCATTTCTTGTTTAGGTGTTTTGTTGATATCAGGACCAGTGTTTTTTTTTATTTCTTTGACTCTCGTATATTTTTCATAGGGAGAAGTTCTTTAGCCTTCTCTTTCTTATCCTTATCCGTATTTGCCGTTAGGCTTTGTCGTTCGCCTTTCGAATCTGGCAACAAAAGTAAAATATGAGATGTAGACCTAGTCATTCAGAATTATTTAGAAAACACAAATTATATTAACCTGATCCCAATAGCGGCGCGTGGATTTTTCAAAGCTGGTGCGAAGCATCAGTATTGCTCCCCTCCCCCGTAAGGCGACAGGCCTGTCTAGTAGTCTAGTGAAATTTGTCTGTGTTGTTTATGACAGTAGTTAGTATTAGCCTTAGCCATTAGTAGCCTAGTATATAGCACAGTAGCAGATGATGCAGAATCGCTACTAGTGTCACTGTGTACTGCGCACTTAAAGTACTTTTAGCATTAGCAAATCAAACCAGAGAGTAGTCAAAAAGAAGTCCGAGTCGGTTTCCAGGAGGCCAAATCAAATCAGAATGGGTCTCCAGAAAGTAGTTCTAAAGAGACCGGAGTCCAGTTTCCAGGCGGCCAGACCAAGAGAAGAGGCATAGCAGCTGTCAAGGCAGGTGTCGTTTAAGGCGAGAATAATTGGAAGGAGAAGGATCAGATGAGTCAGAGTAGTATCTGAAAATGTAAGACTTCAGTTTTGAGTGGAAAGCCAGATAGTTATAGAGGAACATGAGGAGGATGAAGAACTAGTTGTAATGATGATGGAGGAACTCAGAAGCTGCGGAATTCAGAGGGGAGATCAATCCATAGGCATGGTGCTTGTGTTGAATATAGCTCGATTGGAGAACTTGAGATGAGTAGTGAATGGCGGTCAAGAAAGACTGAGATAGGAGGAGGATCGGGTGGAGCGGATTGCCTGACAGGTGAATAGATCACCGAGGTACTTGGGCCGGGAATATTGTTGAAAGTTGTAGGTTAGTGTAATTTAATGAAGCGGATTCGTTCTGGGATTTTTAACCAATGGAGTGATTTGAGGATGCGAGTGATATATGATGATGTTTGGGCGTTCAAGTGACAGCTCTGGCAAGGGAGATTTTGATAAATTGCAGACGTTTGATTTGGGTGGATTCAAGGTCGAGGAAGAGGCAATTGCAGTAATCAAGCTTTGAATGAACAACAGAGGTAGCAATTGTGGAGGCAGTTTTAATGTCGAGCATGGGCCGGATGCGTCGGAGGTCACGAATGTGTATGAAACAGGAGTGCGGGAGGTTGATATGGCTATAGAAGGAGAGGTATGCATCAAAAGTAATACCATAATATCAGTATAATCAGGCGCAATCATTTTTTCTACAAACCAGAGGCGTAGCTACGGGGTGCAGGGGGTACATGTGTCCCCGAGCGCCAAGGTAAGGGGCGCCAAAATGAGGGTTAAGATAATTAATTTTACTCTTAATTTTGATGCAGTTTTAACTAATTTATCCCAAATAAATTTATATGGTTTAATTTTGGCGTTCCAAATATATCCAGTTATATTACTACAAACCAGTTCTCAGGTATGATTTTGGCGCTCCATTGAGCACTAAGGGGCAACGTGCATGTACTACCTGTATTTTTCATATTTTATTTAATTGAAAGTCCCATTCAATTATTTGGTAAATGTGAAATGGTAAAACGAGGAGGGGCAAATTCATAGTTCGTCTCCGGGCCCAAAATATCCTAGCTACGCCGCTGCTAGAAATTAGGCTTAAAATGATCTAAATCAATTAAAACTAATTAAGAAATACATTGAAGCTCGCACGAAGATTTACAGTTCACTGAATTATGATATTAAATTTCATTGAAATTTCTAGCAACGAATTACGTAATAACCCCAAATGAAACACTACGATGACCACAGGAAGCACCGAAAAAAATATTCCAGGTAGTCAAAGTGCCGCCTCCTCAAGTGGCCAAGTGGCCGCCCGGTGCGATCGCACCCCCTTGCACCGTCACGCGCCGCCACTGCCTGATCCGAGTCTTAGAATTTATAGGAATTCAATTTAATTCCAAAATATTTCTAAGAAAAGGCGACCATTATAAGAAGCTGTGTCAGAAATGAATATGTAGGGTAGGGTGGTGCGAATGTAATGGTAAAAAATTCAGAATTATTAAATGTAATAGGGTGAAAAAGTTGAGTCTGTAAGAGGTGAAATTATGGTTAAATTTGTTAGTTATTAGTGTCATTTTTTGAAGTGCCCCAACGACTTTGAAACTGAGCAGTAACAGATGCTTGCAAAATACTAATAAGCGATTACTTACCATAACGATTAATACACATTACGCAAGTTATTACTTATTACCGATATATTTGTCACTAATAGCTAAACAATCCTTCACAAAATTATACGTTTGCTTATTGAACATTTCTTAACACAAATTTTAAGAAGCTGAAGCTCATTTTTATGGACAGTTTAGACAGTGAACACTGGACACACAAACGCTATCCAACAGTCAAAGTAATTGAAAAACGTGCACAAGCTTGGAACAGATACATGAAATGTCGATTAAATGATCCAAAACTCAAAGATTACAATTGTCACACATCATCAAAACATAATCTGTTTTGTTATCAAAAGAAGCCACCTGTTGCCTGAACTTTATTCTGTTTCTGATTAATCCATTTCAAAAGAAGCCACCTGTTGCCTGAACTTTATTCTGTTTCTGATTAATCCATTTCGAGCAATTTACTCGCCAACCGCTTGACATGCTTCGGTTACCAGTTTCACGCCTCTCTGACAGCTTGTGTACGACATGGCACTCTGACGAATGGCACAAAAGCGTTGTTGGCACCAAATATTCTGCCGGATATCTCGTCAACTGGAATCTTTGATAGCAGCGGTGGGGCGGTAACGGTCAAATCCATAGAGTGTATTGCAGGCTGTCTGTTCTGTTAGTAGTTAAGATTTATCGCATAACATGTACATGTACAGCGCAGTGCGTTTGCAGGCGCTTAATTAAAGAATAAATATTATTATTTAACTGGACGTTGTAGTTGAAAGTCGGTATGACAAACTTTCTGAAGTCTCTCGGTTGCTGTTGGCGAGCTTTCAGAAGTCGACACAATCCCAGTTCGTTTATTTGTTCCTGTTCATCCGTTGTCATTGCTAATAAGATATTTTCTGGATGTACAAAGTAACCAACTAACCATCAAAGTAAAAGGTTTCAATTGAATCCCTTGTTTCAGCTGCTTGCATTAATGTACGCTTTCTAGTAATTTTTCTTTATCGGAGAAGCTTATAATGATCGATTACATGGGTTGATTCGATCTGTGAAAAAATACCAAAATCTTCAAGTGCAGCATTGGCAATAACCGCACCTGCTCTGTCCGATATTCCATATCGGTGACAGATTTTTGACAACTTCGGCAATTTTTTCTCATTTGCTTAGTTTTATTTACTTCTTTGGAGGTACTTGGTTTTTCTGACGCATCCATGGCTTCTTCGTCTGCTAAGATTTGACTCTATACCGGATCTGTATCTCTTTCCGTTGCGGAATTTTGATTAATACTGTCTGCTTATGGTTGTTCATTGCTGAAATCCAAATGTTTGCGAAATCTTAGGTGCTCGGTCAGCTTTCGCTCATGCCGCTTCTTTAGTTTATTGACCGTCAATAATCGTAACTCCAATTGTCCGCTGATCATGTAGGTACTCTTGTTCATCTTTTGGCACCTTTCTGGCTTTAGGACACTCACAATTGTCAAATGTCAATGGTACATCTGCAAGCTTCGATGTCAAAAACTTTTCTCTACATTTTTGTTCACAGTTTTGGAATGTTTGACGATGTTTATTACTTTTTTCCGGCCTTTATAGGTCTGCTTTTGAAATTCATCGTGGAATGTTCTTATCAGCTTCAGAACTCTTGTATGTGAAACCGCCACAATAGAAGCGTTTCTCCATATAGCTTCGATGTGTCTTGCTACGATTTCTGCTGTTTGAGTGACAGTAGATTCTTTGGTTCCTTCCGTGTTGACTCAAGTTGAGATTGTGTTTAAAATAATTATAGTGCCTCGTAACGTCTTTATAAGTTGGCAAGAAATTTTTTGGTTACTCGCAGGAATATCCTAAAACTGGACATTTTTCAGCGGTTCTTGTTTTGATTTTAGATAACGACGGTAGCTGGACCTACTTTTTGGAACTCTCTTCCTGTGTCTGTTCGCTCTGCTCAGTCGCTTTTGTCATTTCGTTCTCAACTTAAAACTTATCTCTTTCAAATTGCTTATCCACCATAGGCTGCCTCTCTGTCTTACGGACTGACCTTGTGGATTTTGACCTGATTACGGCTTGGTTTTGGTGTGCCATCGGTTGATGCCTTGTGCATTAGACACCGGCGTAATAGAAGTTACTAATTAATAATTAATAGTAACTGATCGAAAAGACCTCTTTTTACAAAATTTTGCAGTTACCGGATTCTTACAAACTTTAGTACATGATGTTGATTATATACTGTACAATAAACATCGTGCCCTGAAATATGACATATGACGTGGTAGGCCCCTTCTGGTTCGCTTAATATGGATGATTGAAGGACACTGAAGGATGAAGGTTCGCCTTTATCTGCATTGGCTGTAATCCACTAGCAACACGGCCATAGCATCGAACTTCGACGACGCAGCTGGGACACCTCTGAACTTCAAAATAATTCAACCAAATTTTGCACAGCCATTAATATTCACCAAATACAACTTTTAAACACTATTATCTTTGTAAATTCGTACTTTAGTTTTTTCCACCACCCTAATGTAGGGGCCTATACCTCATGCTGTTAAAAAAGCTTCAAGAATCAAGTCGGATTCTACAATAAAATTAAATTGTGCTAGGGCTTAGAGGTTAATATAACTCAACTAATGACGAAGTTTTATGTGATCCAGATTTCGATTAGGATTTTTAAAAAAATTTAAAGTTCCAAAGATATCTGTCTCTAGCAAGTTCGGAAGCGATAGTATTTCCAGTAGCCCATATAAGACCCAAGATATACCCTTGGTGCCGATTTCATCAGGTATTAATTTTCTTGGGCTAGACTCCTGTAACCTCTTTCACGCTTATTCACACGCGTATTCTACCAACGAGGAACTGCGCGGCGGCAGCGTCATCGTGTGTTGTGTGCGTTGTAACCTCTCGTCTCTTTACCTATCAGGTGATAGGCTATCACCTATCGCAAACACTATGGACGCAACTTGGTCCAGAGACTCTGAACATCTATATAATCATTCTGTCAACTGGCGACGGGAACTCGTTGGTTACCTCCACGTGTGTGCGAGGGCTCGCCATTTCTGACTCTTCTAGTTTACCCTGCCTTGTTTTACTAACTGATATAATTGTCTAGTTGCAAACGACATTTATGAAATGAAATAGTTTTATTGAATCAACAACAAATCAACATGCAAGCAACAAGAAAATAACAGTACATAATTGAAATCAGCATACATAGTGTCAACAAAGTAAACAGATTATATTGGTAGTCTTAGTAATTGTTTATGAGTACATAGTGCATTACTAGAGTCTGATATTGAAGAGAATTTCCTGTGCAGAAAGTAAATCTGATGAGGAGGAGAAGCAGGGTCTGCTTATCAGGTCATCCCCATAGATAGGTAAGTACTATAAGATACACTGGGAACTACTTTCATCAATATAAGATTAATATAAGATGCTGGGTTAATTCAAATGAGTGTGGGTTCATTAAAAGTCAAAATTTAGGACTAATTTAAACATATTAATAGTAAGGCAGGATTACCGGTACTTTAAGCTATCAGGGGTTCATTAAAGGTCAAAGTTAAAGTTTACTACTACTATTAACATATAATACTAAGCAGGATTATCTCAAGCCATTATGTTTATTGATTTACAAGTGCTATTTTAAAAGAAGATTTAAAGGACAAAAGCGTGGGAACAGAGCGTATATTAGGATGAATGGAGTTCCATATTTTAGGCCCCATTAAGCGAACAGAAGTTGAGCGGGCCGAGACTCTAGATAGGGTAGACCTATTCTATAGTCATGACGCCAACGGGTGTCATACTGGTGAAAGGCAGAGTTAGTTACGAACAATTGATTACTTGTGGAAGGAAGGAGACCACGATCATGTCTAAACATAAACATGGCCATTTCATGTTGATAAATATCATAAATGGTGAGAAGATTAAGGAATTTAAATAGTGGAGGACTATGTCTAAGATAATGAGCACCCATTATGATTCTAACCAACCTCCATACATGCATTTTAGACAGTGCTTTTTTACTAGAAAAAAAGGTTCCGGAACGGAACAATAGGTTCCGGAACGCAACAATTATGGGCGGGCTAAAATCACGAGAAAAACTGGATTGGGGGTTGGTAGGGGTCTCAATAAACACTGAAAACAGTTCAAAAACACTTAAATTAAATTAAAATTACTAAATTATTGTTTTTATAATTAAAATAAATAAATAATTTTTAGTAACTGAAAAAGGTGCCGGAACGCCGTTCCGGCGCGTTCCGGCTGAAAAAAGCACTGATTTTAGATCATACTACCTAGCGCAGAGACAGCGCTTTCGTGAGGTACTTAAACACGCGCTATATGAATTGCCCTGATACACACATACATACTTGTCGACTACTTTCGGTAAAAGAAGTTCAGTCATTTTGCAACAAGGCATACGATGATTTGATGTTGAGATTGGTAAGATACCGTATCAACCTACCTGTCTCTTTTTCCCCTTTCTTTGAATTCCTTAATAAATAACAATAACAACAATTAGCAATACAGAAGTCAGATATAACTAAACTTAAACAATTGTCACTGCATTAATTGCAAACAAATCTGTCGACAACTTCCGAAGTTATCAATTGTCAATCGATAGAGCTTTACATAATGCACTCGCCCCCTATTTTTGAACGTAGTGTTAACTTGAGTCAAGACAATAGGTTATAGATTTTCAATTGCATGTTAATTAATTAAACAAACAGTTAATTCATAACAGCAATTACATCGTCACATTATCTAAAATCACAAATCTATCAACGACATTTGTGACCCAAACTTTCAACTTAGCGCACGTTAGACTATCTGTACCAAATCTCTGGCTGCATTCTCCACAATGCATTTTCGTCTGTCTTTGTAGGTCTTTTCCCATCAAGTTAACGGTCACTGCTGACATCCGACATTTCAGATTTCACACAAGTACAGACAAACTTGCTCAAATACAACAAATGAGCGTGACGTGTTCAGAATCAATGGCATCACATATGTCAGAAATCAGCCAGAATATTGGCATAAGATTACACATTTTGGCATGAGTACGGTATGTATTTATGTATGTTTGTATGTAGGTATTTATATATAATATATATTATGCATGCTTGCATGTATTTGTAGGCTATTGTAGCATATCGCTGGTGTCCTAACAGTGTATTTCAGGCTGTCTGTTCTGTTAGTAGTTAAGATTTATCGCATAACATGTACTGATTTGTAATCATACTGCGTTGTTGTCAGTTTGAAGATATTAAACGAAGAAACGAAGATTAAAAAAGGACACCAGTTTATATTTGTATTATTATGCACATGGGTTTATGCGGGAAAATCAGCCATGAAGGAAGGCCGTCTGGCCCTCCGAAGTGCGGCGAATGGATGTTAAGGCAGAATAGACAAGGTAGTCTTCAATATCTACCGCATCTGCGGAGGTGACTGTAGCTATTAAAGGTGGTCGTACATACTGATGGTCAGTGGATGTTTCGCAGTAGTGTTGATTAAGACTGTCGGCGGAATTTTGCCTTCCTGTTTGGGGTGCTCTCTATCCTCTCCACGCACCTCAGACCACAGATCCACGGGCGAGATCATCAAAGGTGTTTTTATTTTTGTGGCTAGCAATTATTAGTTTTATTCGGGCGGCGAGGGCTCCTGCAGTTGTGTTCGGCGATAAATATGGTTCTTTTTTCTCAATAGATGCTGAGGTAAGGTGTCATATAGGAAGGTTCATGGGCTTTGATGGTTATCTTTTAAATCGGAAAAAAATAAGTCCAACGTGGCTTTTATGAAGATGTAGAAGGATGAGAAAAATGCTTCAATTGCTTCACAGTTGTATATGAAGCTTCAATCTTGCATGGAAAGAAAATCCTGCATCTGGGATAATGACGCGGGTGTTCTCAGAGGCAGGTCATAAGTTGAGCTATCAGTAAGTCTAAAAGTTTGTCCATATTGAGGCTCGTGGCCAGATGTCATAACCACCGCCAAATGTTTCGTACCAACTGTTGAACTCATTTTTCCCTTGTTTTCCCGCCACGATAGAGGGTTCAGAACTTCAGATGCGTAACCTTGGTCATGTGGATGACCTTCGTGAGTTGGACCTTCGAACTCAGAACTGAGTCCCATCAGCTGGAGAGATTCAGAAAGAAGACAGTTGAAGTCTCCAGCGATAATCACCTCTGGACAATTGGTGAAAGAGGTGATCTCCTCCAGAATATCTTCAAGAGCCGACAGCTAGGAGACTGCTCGGAGGATAGGTTGGCTTAGGTGGATGGTAAAATTCTCCGATATAGAATTCTCTTTCCATGACAATCAGCCTAATCCATAGAAGTTCGATGCCCGGTTTCTGTTGCGTTTATTGATTGAATATTGTTGGCTGCAAGAGAGTAAACTGTATGGTAGATGGCAATACCTTCACCCACCACGACGGCCATTCCTGTCACAGCGAAACAAGATGTAGCCAGGGGTAGCAAAGGACGCATCCAGATGATGTTTCTTCAGCCAACTTTCCACGATTATAGCAACGTCAGGGTAAATGGTATAAGGTCAGTTGCTAGTTGTTCGATAGCATGAGGCTTGGCAATGCTCCTACGTAGGTGCCGAAACCGTCATCTCCAGCAGATTATAGCCGATATCTGTTCCTATTTTATCAAGGCTAGTTGAACGAGTTATAGCCCGAACTTACCTTTATACAGCTCAAAACTCCCCACCTTTTGCTGACTTAATAAAGGATCAGTTTGCCTTCAGACCACCAGGTTCAGCTACAGCTGCAATAATTGTCTTATTGCAAACAGATCTCTCTGATTTACCTATAGAGAATGGACGTGTAGCGATTATCTTGACTGAATTTTCTAAAGCTTTAATTTTAGAATGCCTTAGGGGCCATCCATATATTACGTACGCAAAAATCCGGGAAAATTGGACCCCCTCCCCTGTTCGCAAGCGTACTTTCTTCCACACCCCCCACCCGCGTACGTACACTTGACGCACCCCCCCCCCCGAAGACCAGCTGCAGAAAGTGTCTCGAAAGTCTGCACTTTAGGCCAGATTGAAGGATGAGTGAGGGCCAATATAGACAAATTATAGGTGTCTCGTTCACAGCACAGAATAACTGAACATGGCTTTTATATAATGTAATAAAATGCCATCGGACGACTATAGGACAATACAGAGTTATACATAGGCTAATGTGGACGTCATAATTAGAAATTTATTTTGCGTACGTACACTTTTGTCCCCCCCTCCCCCCCCCCCGTTCGCACCCGTACGCAAAATCGCCAAAATCCGACCCCCTCCCCCTCAGTGCGTACGTAATATGTGGACGGCCCCTTATTCTCTTATGCATAAACTTAGCCAACTTGATATTCCAGACCAAATTTACAACTAGCTTCATCATTATCTTATCAATAGTGGTCATATCACTAGACATCGTGGGAATTCCCTAATGTAATTTACCCTTTAGAGCTACAACTCTGCCGTTATTTCTTAGTTTGAGAATATTGCCTTTTGAATGCATAAATAAGTTGCAAGTTGGATTATTTATGTTCAGATTTCAATCGAATCTACTACCTGTGAATTAAAAAAAAATTGTAAAAATTCTGACGTACATAATCATTACACGCGATCGCTCAACAAGTACCATCAACGTAGTGTCCACACTACTGTTAAGCAGCATAGTATCAAAGTCTGTGGCCCGATATTCTGGAATTCATTGCCTATTGAAGTTACTGGTTTACCTACTATGCATCAATTTAAACAAAAACTGAAACTCTATCTCTTGGATGCACTCACATGACTGGATTAGGCCTAGGCCTATGTGTTTATTTGCACAGGCACTGTTGCTTGTTTTTTCATCTCTTTTTAACTAATGAAAATTGATCTGTATACCTTAGTTGGAATCCATGTGTACTGATAGTTAAGTTCTTTAGTTAAAAGTTCTATCATTGTTTCTTTTACCTGCTGATCATATAACTTGATCGATGTTACCGTTAAAAGTATTGATTGTGCTGCCATTTACTTGTATTACGATAACTGTTAACTAGGTGGCCCTGCTAAGCGGGATCAAGATCCCTTTTGGGTCTCCTCTTGTTGCCAAAGTTCAAACTTTTATGTTGTATTTTCCTTGTACTTCAAATGGCTTCAATAAAAGGATTGATTGATTGATGCCACTGTATATTTTGGGCGACCGGCGAGATGAGTCCAACGAGACTTCTCCGGTAGCCTGCCACTATATCTGTATTAGGCCCTATGTGTTGTTGCTGCGACTGTTTCATTTGGTGGCGAATAAATTACTTACTAACTTACTATTAACTCCAGTGCTTTTCAAGGTTCGGCTATTTCCCCATTCTTATTTGCGACAAACTCAACTGACCTACATCCAGTGCATGACTTTAATAATTATATGGATAAATTCGCTGATGATACTTACCTCCTTCCTGAGTGACTCATCTCACATCTCCTCTGCTCGAGAATAATTTACAAACATCTCTGATTGGGCCAAAAATAATAACCTTCGCCTAAACCCTTCAAAAGTAAAGATGATATTTTCTTTAAAAAAGGCGGGCAGGGCCACTTATCCCCCAAATTATACCAGAGGCGGAACGAGTTTCCTCAATTAAAATCTTAGGAGTAACTATACGTTCCGATTTAAATATCGGATCACATCTGGATACAGTCCTAGAGGCCTTACCTTCATCCCTCTGTGCTCTGAGAGTCCTTCAAACACATGGCTTTCCATCGCCAATACTTGACGATATAGCAAGGGCAACCACATTATCCTGTATTATGTATGCCTCCACCTCATGGTGGGTTTACCTGAGTAAAGATGAAAATAATAAAGTCGACAGGCTCTTAACAGGCATGCGCAAAATGGATTTCCTTCCTTTATCTATCCAGAAAGCAGTGATATTTACTTCTAAAAATAATTCCTAATTCAGTTCTAATTCAGTTCTGAGCTCTTGAATTTTACTTCTAATTCTAATTTTACTTCACAAATAATTTTACTTCTCATTCCTATTTTATTTCTCAAATAATATTACTTCTTATTTTAGTTCTCCAAAGACTTTTTAATTTCCGTAATGTAAAAGTATGCAACGTTTGCTGAGAGAAGCACACCAAACTTGTCTCGAGAAAGAAAAAACTGTTTGAAGTAAAACAAGGGGTGAAACGTTAGTCTAACAATGCTTCATCATATAGGATATATGGCAGAGAGCTGCTTCTAAGTAGGCAATCTAGAAGAGGCGCTATATAAACTAGCAGTATAAAATAAATAAATAAACACAAACAAATTACCTGGAAATTTGAATTTTGAGTCAAGTGTGATTATCATTTTACGAAAGAAGGATTATCTAGTATCAGCATAACCGGGTAGGCCCTACTGTGTGGACAACCATATCCAAAACACTGTGCAGTCGCTGATGGAATTCATTCGAGTCGGTCGGCCATGCGACGATTTGATGTTGAAAATTTCCTATTTTCTGGATCTTCAGCGACGCTGGCATATCTGCATTGATAGACTTACGTTTCACCGTGGTGGCTTCAAGCAGTTTTTTCTTTCTCACGTCAAATCTGACAGGCCCAGGAGTAAACTGCCAATAATGCCACACTCAAAAGGAGTGCCTTTGAATATAAAGTGATAAAAAAAAACAATTCAGATAGTTGAGCTCAATTTGGAGGTCCAGAAAGGATTGGATCCCGCTAAGGAGGGCCCCCTATTACAAATGGAATTTTTTAGGCAAGATGGCTTTCAGTGGAGGAACAAATTAAAGATTAACTTGTTTTACTGGTAAACAGGATAGTAGCCTAGGCTACATAAAAAGATTTAAAAAAATAAACAGATAAAGAGATTGGATCAACTGGATGTCGACAGACAAGCTGGGTAAGTTTAGTGTGATAACGACAATCTAGCCCCTCAGATCGGGGGCAACCAATTGGAAACAACTCCACTAGCAATCAGCCTATTCTTCAAAGTATGCTTAAATATATTTATAGATGAACTGGATTTAATATCTAAGGGTAAGTAGTTCCATACCGTGGGACCTCTGCAGACCATACAAAATTTACGAATATTTGTTCTAGCATATGCAACCCTTATTTTCGAAGCAATTCTAGTAGAGTGTGAGTGGACCTGGGAATTTAAAGTAAAGAACCCAGAATACTCCATCGGTAACAAGCCGTTAAAGGAATATACATCGTAATCAGCAATATTGGCTTAACAAGTTAGAGGCAGAACTGCAATACTGTTACTAGAGTAACGTACATGTCTCTGGGGTAACGTTATGCTAATGACCCGTTATTCTAATGACAAAAACACCATAAATTCACCGTTTTCTGTATTGTTGTTCCACCAGTCAAAGGTGATGCAACTTGCTAAACGCACTGCCTTCATTCACTAACAAAAAACACTAACGCCATTCTAAAATGTACATCCCCTTTCTTCGTGTAATCCGTTATCTAATGACACATAACGGATAAACGAATTAATTGGAAACAGCTTAATTTATTTGCAAGAGAAATTTGATCGAAACACAGACAATGCTGAGAGCTAATTATAGTACTCGTTCTATGGATGCGCAGATAGTGTCTTCAATCGCTTTCATTAAAAATCTGGGTTCAGAGTGTAACGTTACTCTAATGACAAAAGAGTGGAGACATCGAAACTTCTCCTTATCTGAAAATACTAGGCAGTGATATGGAAGCTGAAGTAGTGCGATTCTGTGCGTCAGTGCATGACTAAACAATATCTGATACCGGTATGTCTACAGCAATAATTCAAAAAAGTTAAAAATCCTCGCAACGGCATGTTACTACACTAAAGACACGTCATTTTCCAGGTAACCTATGACCTTTTAGTCTGATTATGACTTCCGGGCAATCATTTGCACAATAACTCTGCATTATATTTTACCGAAAACTGACTAAGCTGGCAAGAAAACACGAAATAATGCGTTAATATTACTAATCTTATATTATAAAACGTGAAAAACATCGGAAACATGCATTGCGGCAGTTGTGAAATTTTCACAAATTGCGTAGTGTCAAATGATTGTAAGAAAAAAAACGATCATTTGATTATTCAAGCGCATGAGTGAGTATGGATTGGAAAAGAGTTATAGCAACGTCAAACGATAAATTGACTGATATTAAGCATCTGGCATAACCATGGTCTGCTTAACAAGGTTACCGTTCCTCTATGGGTGGTTTTTCATACAGGAGTAGGCCTAGCTCTAAATCCCAGAGGACGTGTCTTGTTTTCCAACCCTGAAACGACGCAGATAATATTGCCTCCATGTCCATCTGAGCACCTGCCCTGTGCTGAGCTATTTACATTCCGTCTTAGCCGTATTCAACACCTCACCGAGTTGAGGACATCCATTCCAGCCCTTGTGTCACGATTGACAGGGCTTATGATATTAGCCAGACATGCCTGATGCAGCGCATCGATACGAGATTACGATTAAATATGTCAATATATTCAGTAACAGTAACCTATATGAAACTTTGTGGTTAAAATGGCGCACTCAAAAGAGCCAATGCGATTACTGTAGTCTTGGCTAAATTTTGGACAATACAAATATAAGCTGGTCGTAAAGATGGGATAGAAGTCGTGATTGCGAATGTCAACATCTGCTTGGCAAGCTTAAATATTCATTTATATAGCGCCAATTTCGCATCAAAGGCGTTAAATTTCAGGTCAATATGTAATGTAATGGCAGATCTTAAGTGCTGCAAATTAATGTAACTAGAAATTGTTCCTTAGTAATAGTATGTTTCTAGACGACATTAGCATTCTTAAAATGAGTTGACATAGAAACCATATATTTTAACTAAAAACTACAGGATTAAATGTTTCAAAGGTGTCTGAATATACCTCATTTTCCAGAAGACGGCAATACCAACGAATAATAAGACAAGAAGTAATACGACTACGATCGCTACGATCATTGGCAGTTTTGACTTTCCTGGCTTCTGAGTAGTCGCTACCAGCGTAGAATTTCCTGCTAAATAGCACAAAAACAGAACAGCAAATGATAAACACAAAAATCGTATTGTATCGTCTAAGTGACACAACTATTCTGCGTTGTACAACGTAAGATATAGTGTTGTATGGGTCTCAAACTCTTCTTTACAGCAAATTGTTTAATGCCTAGCTTAACAATGAGCGTAGAAAGGTTAAACTTGAAATGACACATATAAGCAGTAAAAATTGAACGACTATAAGTATCAACCTTTGTAAAGCTCAGATTTTACATTTTCTTATCTTCTTCGCTTTAGGTTTTCTGTATTTCCTCATATATTCGTTGGAAGAACGAGGATTTGGAACTCCGACCTCTCGCTTGACTGCCCAGCACATTAGTCACTAGACAACTGCACACCACCCTATTTCCTTTAACAGAATTTTAGCGTTTTCATGCCCTGTCAGTGTTCACATCTCTCGCACAAACCGGTTTCGGAGGTCCACTTAAAGGCATGCCCCTCCTTCCCAAACCATCTGAGGCGCCATGGCTGGATTGTCCTTCGATCCACACTTGGTAACGGGTAAGATTCAATCAGAAGTCGTCTTCAAAATTCAAAAGAGCCACCCGAAGGCCAAGCGCAGGGCACCAGCCTATTCAAGTGAAGTATCCAGGAATTTATAAAGCGCCTTTCACAATGCGAACTATTCAGAGGCGTTCTCAGCGTGTGAGCCTCGCGGAAACAGAAAAGACTTTAAACTATGAACAACAGAGAGAGCGAGAGAGAGAAAGAGCGAGAGAGAGAGAGAGAGAGAGAGAGAGAGAGAGAGAGAGAGAGAGAGAGAGAGGGAGGGAGGGAGGGAGAGAGAGAGAGAGAGAGAGAGAGAGAGAGAGAGAGAGAGAGAGAGAGAGAGAGAGAGAGAGAGAGAGAGAGAGAGAGAGAGAGAGAGAGAGAGCCCAGCATGTAGGCAGGCCCGCCGAGAGGGAGGGGCAGGGGGGCAAATGCCCAGGGGCCCGGCGACTTTTTAGGGGCCCGGGCGCAATCAACTTATGAAAAATATTATATTCAGTTATACAAAGTTTATGTTTTATACCTGTTTTAAATATATTATCTGACGCTTAACTACAATCAGTTTAAACTTCAAGCATCTGAATAAAATCATAGTTGTATATAATATGTATAAATATAATATTGTACGGTCGTACACGCACTTTTATTATTTCAATTTGAGTTTTTTATTTTTTTCATACGACCGTACGATATTATATTTATATAAAACCTAAAGATAGTTTACAGGCCCATAACTGCTCTGCCTAGGGGCCCGTGACTGTACTGCCTAGGGGCCCACAATTGCTCTGCCTAGGGGCCCGTGACTGCTCTGCCTAGGGGCCCGGAATTTCTGTCGGCGGCCCTGCATGTAGGGTCCCACGCAGTACCAAGGAAGGCAGTTTCCTAGGGATGGGCCCGCGACAACGAAAGAGCGAGACTGAGCCAGGGCAGACCTCACCCGGGGAAGGAACAGATCAAGCCGATTCAAAGAACGTAGGGGTCGATGAGAAGAAACAGAGAGATGTTTGCGCATCACGTCACAAATGTAGGCTGGAGCTAAGAGCTAAGCCCTGTTGCGCCTTAGAGACAAGTGTTTTGATCTTGAAGTGGATACGAGCGGAGACAGGAAGCCAATGCAAAACATCAGTCATGTAAGTAGAGATGGAGGAGAACCGAGAACGATGAGCAATTAGGCCAGCAGCGGCGTCAAGTACCGATTGAAGTGCAGAAAGATGGACTTTCGGAAGGCCTACTAGTAAAGAATTGCAGTAGTCAATGAGGCTACAGATGAGTGCATGGATAATGGTACTGAAAACTTCAGCAGAGACGGGTCGACGGATAGTTCGCAGTCTCCTCAATCGGTAATAGCAAGTGCGAGTAAGTAAGGAGATATTAGATGCAACGTATAGTGAACTGCTTAAGGTGACTCCCAGGTCGCGGACTTTGGTAGAGTATGAGATAGCCTACTCGGAAAGTGAGGTGAGAGAAGTGAGAAAGTGCGTTTAGATAATGCTGCCTTCTACCTAACCAAGTGAGTTGGATTTTAGAGGAGTTAATGTCCAACTGATTCGAGAACATCCAATTGCGAAAATCTTGAGAAAGGGAGTCAATAGAGCGAACAAGAAGAAGTTGGTCTAACAAAGTTGGTCAGCAAAGTCATCCGCCGTTGGTCTGAGACATAGCTTTTTGAGGTACGACCCAGCAGACCCGAATATGGTAGCGCATAGACGCTTTGGGTTCTTTTCGTTCTTAGTCACCAACTTCTCCCAATAGTGGGCCTCTTTCGAGTGGTAAAGGCGATGAAGAACACGAAGTTGAGCAACCCAAGCACGCTTGTCGACTGGATCTTTCGTACGACAGAAACAGCGTTCATGACGTTGTGCACGACAACATTACTATTTGCTTATTCTCTAACATGTACCTGGTTTAGTTTTCTAATTATGCTGCATAACAATAGAAATTACAAATACTGTTGAGATTATACAAGCAGATAAAAAATTAAAGTTTAAATAACAAACACAATATGAAAAATTAAATATTGTCTTAAAACATAGTATATTATTATAAGATTGAACCGAGTAAGTTGAGTTGTTGCACGTTGTACGCCTTCTGTACATTTTGGTGGAAAGCACCACAAGCAACGATTTCACCATAACACCATGTTGTCTTCTCGGTTTGACAGTCCGAATTCTGACCAGGTACCGGTACCGAAACCAACCAAATAACCTGGATCTTGCGAACTTTATCTATACATATAATATCCATATAGTGTCCGTCTGTCGATAAACGCTACGTCACAAACGGCTTCTGTTCTATTGTGAAACATAAACCGGTTGTCTTGACGACGGGGGTCTTGACGACGGCGATAACCAACGATACATAATTATAGGCCTATAATTTGACGTCATAATATATTGTGGAACAGAAGTCGTTTGTTTGTGACGTGAGTACTGTCGTCTTGACGACGGCGATCAGAGCATTTTAACCAACGATAAACACTGCCGTCATAATTATGACGGGCAAATACACTAGTTTGATATAGTCTCGGGAAATATGTGGGTCTCTTTCAAGTAGCTTTTGTGTGGCGCTGAGAAATTTTGCAGAATTACACTTACAGTTTCAAGGCGTGTTTAACTTGTGTTTAGACTGGATTTTGGTTGTTGCTCCTGTATGACCATTTTGAAATCATAATTAGAGTCTTTTGAGGTTCAGGAGACACAATCTGTGTTAGGACCACTGCAATCCGGAAATGCTATTAATCAATCCTTCCTAGGTTCTTCTTCAAGGCTGGAACAGTTTTCATTTGGACAGTGCATGACATTGTTATTGCATCCAAACCATTCCACAAGTCTAGAACTCTAGCACTGGAGAATTTACACTCTAACACCCCTTCCAGTTTCTTAGACATTTAAGCAATCCTTCCTAGCTTCTTAGTAAAGGCTCTGATAGTGTCCACTGAAACAATAATTTCATCCACGCCATTCCACAAGTCTTGGGCTCTTGTACTGGAGAAATTTATTCTAATTTTGGTTCATGAAACAATTAATTCTCGTCTTCTTTAGCGTTAATGCAAGGAACCTCTCCCAGTACCTCCTTTCTATTAATATTTGTCGCGTGAGGAGATCGACAACAACGACGAGATGGCATCATCATTATGATGTAAGCGTCGTTGCCGGTCGAGATAGGATGATGACGGACGAAAAGCCAGTCTCCACTTGGGCAACAATGAAGGCAGCGAGGCCCAGGTGTAATCGGACACCACACAGCCAAGGTGTAATAGGACACCTCGCGGCTATGGTGTAACCAGACACCGCCCGCGCTGCAGGCGAGCGACGACCCGCGTATCGAGGAGCAATCTGACACTAATTGACGATAGCTTGACGTGGGGAGGGGGGGCTGACTGATGCACGCTGGAGTTCCTACTTAACAGAAGGGAACGGAGAACACGGGACTTGTACTGCTGACGGAGGCGACGCGTGAACATCGGTCGAGCGAACAACATCGAGAGGAGCGACCAGCGGCGGCGGCAGAGTATTAGTCCGTCAGATTCAGAGACTGACGCGGAAGAACGATCTGTAGTTAGGCTGTACGAAGCAACATTTGAGATAGTCCGATTTAATATCTAAACGCTTTAATACTACGTGGAAGCTCCCGTAGAGTTAGTGTATATATATTTGTTTCTTTAATTAAATTCATTTATTAATTAAACAAAGTTCGTCGTGAATCTTCTATAGAAAAGTTAGGCACGTTAAATAAAAGTGCAAGGAAAAGAACGAGCAATCGAGGGTCGACATCAACACACGGCAAACACACGACAGGGCGACCTCCGAATGCGACATTGGCGCAGTCGACAGGATTTTCAACTGAAGACGTCACGACGAAAAGCGGATCCGGAAACGGAAAGAGGAATCTCAACAGATCGGGACCAGCGGCGAATACAGCCCTTCGCAACTGGAGAAATCGAGTGCCGGACTCCTGAGGACGAAGGACTCGAAGGAACCGACAGCAACAGGCAAGGACGAGGAACAAGAGCGCCAACGGACGACCGACCATCGCTAGCAACGACGGACGGGAGTGGCAACGGAGGACAGCGGATCAGCCAAGATACTAAAAGACGGAACACGCTCGACGTATCAGAGGGTAAGTCCTTACTGGTAGTCGTGGTAATCTGTGAGGTTGCGGTTGAGGTCTGGATGAGGATTGGTGTGCGAATAGCCGAGGCTTTTGCGTAGCTCCTTTTGCTCAGTTCTGTTCTTGTTGTATTTGTGGTAGAATTTTAGGACGTTGTTTTCTTTGATTTCTGACCAGCGGTGACTCTCCTCTAACTTACTTATCTTTTTCTATTAGTGAGCGGACTGTTGGAAGATGGATAAGTTGTCGGTAGGGAAAAGAGTGAGGGTGCAGAACATGCCCCGTCACAGACTAGTCGCATATCTGATAAAGATGGGACTAGGAGAGGAGGAATTGGGTTCCATGAGTACGGGCCAACTCCAAGAGGCGAGTGCTGAAATAATTGTGTCTGGACGGGAAACCCCGCCAGAAGTAAGTGAGGAAGTAAGCACGGGTAGCATAGAAAGCAATATCGATTCGGCAGCGCAAACGCCGTTATACGAATTAAAACGCTTAAAATACGAGAGAGAGGAAGCCGCGAGGCTGAGAAGAGAAGAGAGAGAGGAAGCGGAGAAACTGAGAAGAGAAGCGAGAGAGGAAGCGGAGAGAATAGAAAGAGTGAGAAGAGAAGAGAGAGAGGAAGCGGAGAAACAGCGAAGAGAAGAGAGAGAGGAAGCGGAGAGAAAAGAGAGAAGAGAGGAAGAGAAAGAGAGGAGAAGAGAAGAGAAAGAAGAAAGACGGGAGAGAAGAGAAGGAGGAAGCAGAGAAATTAAGGCTTCGGGAGGAGAAGCGGAGGAGAGAAGAAAAGGAGGAGGCAGAGAAGAGAGAGAAGGAAGTCCGAGAAGAAAGGGACGCAGAGAGGAGACTCAGAGACGAAAGGGACTATAACTTGAGGCATTCGGTCGTAGGACGAATGAAAACGTATAGTGAAAGCTTGCGAGGACTCTTACCGAGATTCCCCAGCGACCATGCGCAAATCCCTGGTTTCTTTGTGCATTGCGAAAGGTTATTCGACTCTTGCGCTGTCCCGGACGACCTTCGAAGCAGATTACTCTTGACCTGTCTAGATAATCAGGCCAGAGCACTGACGGCCAGACTCACACAAGAGGAGCTTGATAATTACGGGAAGCTAAAAACCTTCTTGTTGAAAGAGTTCAAAGTGAGCGCAGTCTCTTTACGAGAGCGATTCATGAACGCAAAAAAGGCGGTAGATGAATCATACACAACATTAGCTTCGAGACTGCATAATTTACTTTCTTACTATCTGCAAGATCGCAAGGCAATGACATTTGATGAGGTTACAAGCCTCTTGATTGCAGATAAGATGAAAGAAATGTTGCCCAGAGGATGTTTGAATTTCATCCTCAGTCAAGAGCAGCAGAAGTGGTTAGGGCACAAAGAGTTAGCCGAAGCGGCTGACACTTATGTCGCTACACACCCTTGGGAAAATGACTATACGAAGCATAGTCTAGGCACGGGTAAGACGGAGGCACGCTACGCGAAAGCGCCAGCACCTCCTCAGACGACAGCTAAACAGACGGACACGTGGACTGACCGACCGGGAGGGACACAGACAAATAACAGGACAGACGGACGTCCAACCCCCGACGAGATTAGAAAGCGTGGCCTTTGTTTCCTATGCTTTTCTCCAGACCACAGAGCTAAACTGTGTTCGAAGAACAAACAAACTAAAAGCAAGCAGGTGAGCGCGTGTGCGGTCCAGCCAACCGTGACCAGAGCTCAAGGCAGACAGGCAGACAGACAAAGCGAGACGCGACAAGACGGGCCGCCATTGATACAAGAGATAGAACAGCATGCATTGCCGACAAACCCGGATTGCATTGACGTGGAGGAGACTTATGTAAGAGAGTACATGAAAGTGTATATTACAGGGCTCCCTGTGACATCGTCTCTAATAGATAGCGGGGCCGAATACAATTGTGCGCGAGCAGAACTAATCAGGCCGCTCAACCTACCTGTGGTCAAGCAGATAGAGGTGAAGGGGCTGAACGGTCAATCAATGATTGTGGACGTGGTGCGGCTGAGACTAAAGGGGTCTCAGGCCGGCGAGGACAGGGAGGGGGAGGTAAATTACGCCCCTGATGTTCGGATATGGGCGGCACTCATTAAAGACCTTAATGAACCGTTAATTATCACGCCCACTACAGCCGACTTGCTGCGCGAGACAGCGTTGTACTCGTGTCACGCGGCCAGCACAACTGAAATAGATCAAATTTCAGAAGCGCAGGCGGTCGCAAGGACCGAGACGAATGAGGAAGAGGAGAGAGGGGAGGAGGTAGAGGGACTTAGGGCGCTGATAGGCGAAGATTACTTCACGGTCGCTCAGGCAGACAGTGAGAGTGTAGGAGAAATCAGTCCCGAGGAAACGGATACTGAAGAGCAGTTCTTCAATCCTGAGATACCACCCCCACCCAAGGAAGACACAATAGTAGGCAGAAGCAAGATGGCGGCCGAACAAGCACAATGTTCGACACTAGCACCATTCTTGGCCCACGGGAAAATTGGGGCGAAGAACTTCTTCTTTGAAGACAATTTGCTCTTTCATAAAGACAAAATAGCTGGGCATTCTGTAAAACAACTGTGTTTACCTAAAGAAAGAATAGACAAGGTCTTAAACTTAGCACATGACGCTGCGTTCGCAGGTCATATGGCGTTGAAAACGACTAAGGACCGAATCAAACTGAATTTCTGGTTTCCCAACATGGAGGATATAGTGAAGGAATATTGTGCATCTTGCGACATTTGCCAAAGGCATGCGCCGCTGCGAGTGGCGCAGCGGGCCCCCATAACTCCTATCCCTCGCAACGACGAGACCAGATTCGGCTGTCTAGTGGCAGATTGTATAGGGCCTATAGTTACCAACGTAGACCCCACAAGCCCAAAACCCGAGTACAACTACGCCTTAGTGGTAGTTGACCAATTTTCAAGATGGCCGATGGCCTATCCTCTGAAATCATTAACGGCAAAAGCGACATGTGATGCATACATGCAAATCTTCACGACCTTCGGTTTTCCAAAAACGATTAGGTCCGATAACGGGTCGAATTTCAACAGCAAATCAACCCAAGAGTTTCTGCATCGTATGGGGTGCTCACCACGCTTTGGGCCAGTCGCACATCCTGAGTCACAAGGTCTAGTGGAGCGCTGCAATGCCACACTGAAGACCATGATTCATAAACTGGCAGAAGAAAACCCGAGGGGATGGCACAGACTGTTACCTTACGTGCTTTGGAGCTTAAGGGAACGCCCCTCGGCAACCACCCACGTGAGTCCCTACACCCTGGTGTATGGTACCCTGCCTAAAGGACCTCTATCTGTCCTTTCTGAGGAATGGGCGGGAGAGCGGGATTCTCCATTAAGTCTGGGCACAGGCGCCGCAGCTTACTTGGACCAATTAAGGGATAACCTTGAAATGTCTAAATTATATGCCGAATATTATTCAGACATTGAACAGCAGCGCTATGCTACTCATTACAATTTAAGAAGCATGGACAGGCGTTACGAAGTAGGGGATAAAGTCATCATCCAATCACCGGAAGCGCGAGGAGCAAAGAAGGAGGGCCAATGGCAAGGCCCGGCCATCATCGCTCAGGTGAAATCGCCCTACACATACATCGTGGAAATAGGGGGCAAAAGCCGCTTATTGCATGCAAATCATATTCGCAAGTATAACGAAAGAATACAGCAAGCATTGATTAACAATTGCTCCATTCTGTTCGAGAAGGACGAAGACTTCGGTCACGTGGAAGCAGTGGGTAGCTTCGTCACGAGTCAGACACGGCCCAGTGAACAAGTAGACCCTATTGCCGTTGCACACTTAACGGTACCCGAGCGGAAACAGCTGTTTAATCTGTTAGACAGGTTTCCAGATGTGTTCTCGGACAAACCAGGTTTCTGTCCCGTCCTAGAACACACAATCACTGTTAGCGCGGAGTTCAGGCCGAAGAGTTTGCGAGCCTATAAGGTGCCGGAACTGCTCAAACCGGAGATGGAGAAGCAGATCCGCGAACTTTTGGCCCTAGGTATCATCACTCCCTCACATAGTGAAATGGCTAGTCCCGTTGTGTGCGTTGTGAAAAAGGGAGGTCAAGGCGGTTTAAGACTGGCCATTGACTACCGATATGTAAACAAGTTCTCGGCGGGTGACGCATACCCCACCCCCGACATCCAGGAAGTGTTACAGAAGGTAGGAAGTGCAAACTTCATATCCTGCTTTGACGCACGTCAAGGATACTACCAGATTGGACTCCACAAGGACTCTCGTTGGTTATCAGCCTTCGTATGTGACGCTGGCCTATTTGAGTTCGTACGACTGCCCTTTGGTTTAAAGTCAGCCTCAAATTCTTTTATCCGATGCATGTCAAAGGTCCTTCATCCCATTCGCGACTTCACTGAGACGTTTGTGGATGACATGGCAGTACACTCGATGACGTGGCCGGATCACATGAAACACCTAGAGAAATACTTAATGACTATTCAACAGTCGGGTCTGACCCTTAACATTAAGAAGAGTTCGTTTGCTAGGCGACAAACAACGTTTGTAGGTCACCTGATCGGATCAGGGAGCATTGAACCGGATCCTATGAAAATCGCAGGGCTAGGGAAAATCCCTCAACCCGAGTCCAAAAAGGACATACGGAGATTAATGGGCTTCTTCAGTTATTTTAGGAACTTCATCCCTAACCTGGCTGAGACAGCCAGAATTCTCATTGACTGGACCCAGAAATCGGTGCATGTTAAGATACCCTGGCGAGCTGATCACCAAAAGGCGCTAGATAATCTTACGCACGATTTAAATAACGCGGTATGTTTGCAGACAATTGACTATGGCAGAGAGTTTGGTCTATCGACTGACGGTTCAGACAAAGCAGTCGGAGGCTGCTTATTCCAAATTCAAGTCGATGGAACAGAACGGCCAATATATTTCGCCAGTTCTAAATTAGATGCTACGCAAGCGCGTGGGTCCACTGTGGAACGCGAAGCGCATGCTGTGACTTCTGCGTGGAAGAAGTTTAGGGATTGGATTTTTATGTCAAGGACCACCTTCTATTCTGATCACACCCCCTTGAATTTCCTAACTGCTTCTACGCCCACAAGTGCTAAACTTGCGAGATGGGCTCTGGCCCTCCAGGACTTCGGTATTTCCTTTGAATATCGACCTGGGGCGCTGAATATTCCCGCTGATCTTTTGTCCAGACTATGATTGAGGAAGAAGGCGGACTACCATGTAAGGCACCGCGACAACTGTAAATATATTTCTAACTGTGCTGATATTTTGTATTTTCATGGGAACGACGAGGACACGATCTGGAGGAAATCGATGGAGGGAACGACATCATTCTCAGCCGGGAGGCGAACCAATGACTGGCTTTGTCCTCCCCCGGGAAGGGAGGTGTCGCGTGAGGAGATCGACAACAACGACGAGATGGCATCATCATTATGATGTAAGCGTCGTTGCCGGTCGAGATAGGATGATGACGGACGAAAAGCCAGTCTCCACTTGGGCAACAATGAAGGCAGCGAGGCCCAGGTGTAATCGGACACCACACAGCCAAGGTGTAATAGGACACCTCGCGGCTATGGTGTAACCAGACACCGCCCGCGCTGCAGGCGAGCGACGACCCGCGTATCGAGGAGCAATCTGACACTAATTGACGATAGCTTGACGTGGGGAGGGGGGCTGACTGATGCACGCTGGAGTTCCTACTTAACAGAAGGGAACGGAGAACACGGGACTTGTACTGCTGACGGAGGCGACGCGTGAACATCGGTCGAGCGAACAACATCGAGAGGAGCGACCAGCGGCGGCGGCAGAGTATTAGTCCGTCAGATTCAGAGACTGACGCGGAAGAACGATCTGTAGTTAGGCTGTACGAAGCAACATTTGAGATAGTCCGATTTAATATCTAAACGCTTTAATACTACGTGGAAGCTCCCGTAGAGTTAGTGTATATATATTTGTTTCTTTAATTAAATTCATTTATTAATTAAACAAAGTTCGTCGTGAATCTTCTATAGAAAAGTTAGGCACGTTAAATAAAAGTGCAAGGAAAAGAACGAGCAATCGAGGGTCGACATCAACACACGGCAAACACACGACAGGGCGACCTCCGAATGCGACAATATTCATGACCTTTAATTAGGTATCCTATGTGTCTTCTACCGTCCAATTTATAGGCCACACCCTATCAGTAAACCCAAATCATTTGGTAGCTCTACTCTGCATTTTCTGCAGTTGTTGTATGTCATATTTCTGATATGGATTCCATACCTGGATGTAGTATTCTAACTATGGCCTCAAGAGTCACCAGTGTTGTAACAACCTCAAGATTATATCCTTGTCTCTGCTAACAATATTGTCATTATCATACATTCATAGTTAAGGTCGGGTTAGCCTTTTATATATATATATATATTAGGGTGGTTCTGAAATCTGAAATTTTGAAATGTGATTATTTCCGCTTATTATCTGGTTCTAGTACATATTAAAATAAATCTGGCCAAATATGAGCTGGTTTGAGCAATATTTAGAGGTAGCTCAATGAGGTTGAAGTCAGAGCTTGTCTAGCATAGCCAAATTACTGTGCATCCAAAGATAGTGTTTCAGTTTTACGATTGCAGTTACGATTAGTAATTATTATTGGATAAAATTAAAGAAAAATGTTAACAGGAAAACTGAGCCTCAGCAAAAGAAAAATTAAACAGAATTTGTTGATGCATTAGATAATTTATTTGACATTGCTCACTTGGATGCCTTAAACATAATTGAAATCTGAGAGGATAAAGAGTGTCTGGCAGTCTGCTTGCCCAAAGAGAAAGAGGTCGCCGTTGTTGTATGGGACCAGTTGATATGGTACTTACTTCAAAAGAAATGAGGGCAACTAAAAGGCCAAGATCAAGCATGGAGAGAAAGCAGAAAGAAGATCAATATTTTGAAGCCATGAATGAGAGAATTATTCTTGAAACCTCTAGTAGTGATGATTCAACTGAAGAATGCAAAGATGGTGGCAGTCAAAATGTAAATTTAGGGAAAAGGAAAACTCCTTTTAAAAAAGCCACTAACAACAAATATTGTGACACCAAGACTGGCAGCGGCTTTGGATAGGACAAAGGTAAGTGACAGGAAGGCAACATGCGTGTTTGCAGCTGCAGCTCAGATTCTCGGCCACAATGTAGACGAGTTGAAAATTAGCCGTTCTTCAATACATAGAGAACGAGAACAATATCGAGAAGAAACTGCTAAGAAATTAAAAGATATATTTAAAACAACTAATCATCTACACTGGTTGTGCACTTGGATGATAATTCCTTCCGGATCTGACAGGCAAACATTTGGTTGACCGTCTACCTGTCATTTTATCTGATGTTGGGGAAAGCCAACTTCTTGAAGTTACCAAGCTACATTCTGGCACAGGAGAAGCACAGACAGCCGCTGTTGCTAAATTGTTGCTGGAATGATTTATGCTTACTGACAACTCTGGTTAGCTATCAACAAGAAAATCCTGCTCTCAAAAGTAGCCAGCGATAAATTTGCAGGTCATCTGTGGTACCTTAGTGAGGAGCTCGTGGCTTTGGAATTTTTTGATTTGGCATTGACAGCCAAGTCCAAACGAGCAATGGTGAAAGCTTTACACGAGCGGCCAGGCCAAGATGATCCTCCTAAGAGAATGTAGGTAAATGTTCAGAAATCTGTGGTCATGAACATACAATGAACATACAATGAACTCCTTGCTATTTTTTGACTGGCAAAGAATCTCTAGTGATTTCCTGAAAAGCGATCCTGAAACATGGGAACTTCAAGATGATTGTAAAATTGCCTCAGAAATTATTCATCATCTACAAGTTGTAAATGACAATGCTGAAAGAGGAGTTGCTTTGAATGAAGAGTACAATTCCATAATTACAAAGAAAACCAGAAACAATATCTGTTTGAAGTAGTCCATGATCACAGAAGCAACTTTCCAGAATGCAAGAAAGAAATGCTTAAGTCAAAATAAACTTCAGCAAATGATTTGTGAGCCATATATTATTATTACATAATAACATAAAGTCATACTAATTAATTGAAATTATTTAGAACTACTACTTTAACAGTTTGTTCACTTAATGATAACAACAATTGAACATTGTTGTTTCATTAGGTAAAGAAAATATTAAAAATAATGGATAATGGAAAATTTTCTTTTAAAATACCTTTATGTCAAATTTAAATGTTATTGAGCTACCCCTAAATGACAAGATAATGTTCTATAACTTTGCACAAATTTCTTTTATATTCACTGGAACACAACTAAAAGCGGAAAGTCAAGAAAAAACAATTTTTATTTTTTTCCATGAAAGTCAGAACCACCCTAATATATATATATATATATATATATATATATATATATATATATATATATATATGAACTTTATTTCGCCATAACCTGGCAGCAGAACATACACAGACCAACAACACAAAGAACTAACTAAGATACAAAAAATTTAGCACTAACATTCGTATGGAAGTAACCACTACTACAATTCTGTGGAACATCATAACTGTCACAAAGCATCCTTATCTGATGTTGTGCAAACAAAGCATGCATTTCGGTGTTACTGGCACTTAATTTTGATAAAAAGCAATATTGTCTCATGTCGATGTCTGACTGCAATGGCAAACATCCAGCATACAAGAAAATGTCCCTCAAACAGTTACTATCACTCACTTTAAAAAGCTTCCAAAATATTCTATTTCAAGCATTTGTCAACCTTGCATACTCACTTTTGGTAAACACAAAACATTCGCATGCATAGAGCAGTATTGGTTTACAATGTGCCTTGAACAAATGCAATAACACCATCTCATCCATGTGTCCTTTCCCTTTAGAAAGAATACTGTTAACATACTTATAAAATTTCCAAATTGCTTCACTAAGACTCGCTTTAAATTGCCTCCCAGTAATTAGATAGACTCCTAAATATTTTGCTTTATCAACATATGATAGGCTTATGCCAGAAACAGTCAAACCAACACACAAGTGTTTAAAAGCATGACCTATCCTAAGCACCATTGACTTTAAAACATTAAACCTCATATCCAAATACTGTGCTTCCAATTCACAAATGCTAATCATTTTCTGAAGAGAGGACAGGGAAGCAGACAATAACAACAGATCATCGGCATACATCACACATCCAATGTACAAGCCATTAATAGAACATCCCACTTTGACTCTCTCTTAAATTCACAATAATGTCGTCTACATATACAGCAAAGAGTAACGGGGATAAAACCCCTCCTTGTCTGACCCCACAACTGATGTCAAAAAGTTTGGAAACACCCCATTCCAACGTACAGTAGCATAACACTTGCTGTACCAGTTTATCAAAACCCTCAAAAATTTGTGGGGAACATTCCTCTTCATTAATTTCGAATATAATCCATAATGGTTCACTTTATCAAATGCTTTTGACATATCTAATAGGCACACATTAACTGTGGAGCCGTGCTTTGTGTAATATTCAACAACAGATTTTACTGTGTAAATTGCACTGTAGCAACCTGTGTTCTTTTTAAAACCGAACTGAAGATCAGATGAACACAGATAACTGCCATATAATTCAACTTTGCAATGTTGGAGCTCAGTGTTATACCACGATAGTTACTATGCTTGACAGATCACCGTCTTTATCTTTTGCAAGAGGAATTATTATGCCTCCTCCAAACTTATGCAGTACATAACCATTATGCACAATACTATTAAATAATAACATAAGCAATGACTGAACAACTGGGTGTGCATGCAACAGGTGTTCACGTTCTATGCCATCAGGGCCTGCAGCTTTACCACATTTCAACTCACATAAGCATTTTACAACAAGATCAAGTTCTATGCATCTGCTGTCCTCTAGACACGACTCTTTGATATAGTTATGTAAAGAACCTACAAATTCATCATGCAATTCATTGCTTCTGACGTCACTGTTGCTAGTGCAAGCTTTTCCAAAGACTTTGGCAAATTGCTCAGCTATCACTGTAGCATTATTCGTACCATCAATAAATTCAGAATTTCTTGCGCTCTTAGTGAACTTAGAGCTCCAAGTTTTCCAAAAAGCAAATTGATCCTTTTGCATGAGATAGTCATGCAAATCATTGGATACACATTCCGTATCTTCATTTTGGCGCAGAGCCCTTTTGTAATTTGCCTTGGTACACCTTTTAATATTGTATACATCCTCACTACTAGGTCTCCCACAGCTTTCCCACAGGACATGAGCATCAACAGATTTTGCTTTAAGCTCTTTCAAATTGTCATCCCACCAATGTTTATAAAAGTTATTGGTTGGTCTGGGCAGTGTTATGATGTCTTAGTACAATGGCTTAAAGGGTTTGAACTCTACATGCATAAATTCTCCGAAGTCCCTTTCTCCCTCATTTACTTTCAGTACTTTACACTAGATCACATGAAAATTCATTTCTTCTTTTCCTCATATGCATCAGTCATCGAACACTTCCATGTAGTCCTTTGACCATCTAAACATTCTTTATTGATCCTGTATCTCCACATCTTTTTCATCAACCACTGTTATACGTGGTTTTATTGCATCCTCAAATTTACAAATATGAGATAGAATATCATCACCTAGGTATGTCATTAATAAAATCACGAATAGCATGGGCCCAAGAACCGATCCTCATGGCACTCCGCTTATCGCTATTGTCCAGCCAGAACATTAAATAGCAGACAATAGTAGAAGCTAGGGTCAAATTTTGACCCTAGCTTCTACCGGGTTGCCAGCTTTGAATGCATGTTAGTATTGTAGCGAAACCGGGGCAGAGCTAACTACCAGAAATGCCTGACCTGATACCGGTAGGGCACGGCTTCCATAGTCAAGCGGAAGACTGAAACTTCTGTTGAACAACTTTATTTAATTATCTGAAGATGATAGGAAAATCCCTCAGTTGTCACCGACTCACCGCAGCCACTGTCGCAGTTCACAGCTATCCGACGAGCAATCGGATGGTCGGTCCACAACATCTGTACGCGATTCGTAAATATTCCGTAGCTGACAATCAACTGACGAAAGCACAGTTCGTGGATTCGGCGAGCAACCGCAACTACTCAGACGTCGATGTCGTAAAGCGGATTATCCCTCGACGCAGGCTAAAAGCTTCGAACAAGTAGGTCAAGTAGTTCGAACAGGTAGACGGAGCTCTAACAGGCAGGCCAACAGTGAGGTACGAACGAAGAGGCTAAGCGGTTCGAACAAGTAGGTCGGGTTGTTCGAGCCAGTAGGCTAAGCGGTTCGAACAAGTAGGTCAAACGGCTCGAACCAGTAGGCTTAGCGACAAGGCTAGCGATTTTGACGGAAACAACTCGGTCACAAAGAAAAGGGCCCAAATCACACTACGAGCGAACACAACAGTTCAGCAAAAATGTAATGGCACCGACAAAAACCGCCACAGTATTTGCCATTAATCCAGCATGTTTGCAAGTATTTTGCCTAGCCTCACATGAGGTATTTTGTCGTATACTTTGGAAATTCTAGATAAACTACATTCGCCGGTTTAATTTCATCTATGATTCTATCATAAACCTCATAAAAGAAATCTAGTGCAGTTGTCAAACCCGTTAAAATTATAGTAGGCTAATTGAGACTAAGAGAGATCAGAGGAAGCCATTACCACGTCCACAGTTTGACGGAAGAACTTAATTAATTATTTGGTGAGAAGTCGGAAGATTCCCAAGGATAATGAAAGCTGTTTTAGTTGTCAGCAGCCAATAAATTGAAAGAATCGTTACTACAGGTTCCACTACAGTTCGTATTATCGAAAGTATTAACTGCATGTTTTGAAGCTAGTCCCGTAGCAGATCTAACAGACAAGCATTTCAGCAATAGGACTTCTTTATTAGTAAGAAGTGGATGAATGTTGGGATGGAACCAGAACCAAAGTGATTAGTGGAATTGTAAGAGAATCAATGCTCAATTGCAAAAAGCTCAAGACGAACCCTTCCTTTCTTCGACAAGGCGGGAACAAGTTTTGAACGCCGGGTTTACCAACTAAGAGAGCAAAAAACTCATCACTTTTTCCATACAAAAGAAAAGAAGGCAATGGCCAGAAAGGTTTAGCTATGAAACGCTGTCACCATTACGGATCCAACAAAAACATAGTTAAAGCTTGTATAGTTCTAGCAAATACATTTGTTGCGGACAGGCCACCAGGCTTGAATGAAGGCTATCTATTAATAATAGCTATCGTATCTCGCCAACGCATGTGTTCTCCAGCGACGTAATCACCAGATAGCACCAACGGCCGATCCGTAAGTGGAAGGACATCCCTGCCCTCGTCGACGACTACTGTAATAGTTCCCGACGACCTTTCAAAACTCGGTCACTGAAGGCCCAAGGGCTCAGATACGATACAACACAGATCTGGTTTCTCTATTAGAAGTGTGTTAAGACACCCAAACCATGACTCTCTTTCAACCTCCAAGCCGCTTTCTGTTCGACGACATGCGTCTAGCTTAACTCTAAAATGTGAACTCTGTCTTACTATAGTTATATGGACCGATGCATAAAGGATCTTTTACATTAAATTCTACATGTCCTGTTTGGCAATGCGTGATCGCATGGTGTCTGCTCGTCTCTCGAGGGTCATGACTCGAATAGGGTGACCACACGTCCCGGCACGTCCGGGACAGTCCCGGAATTAGAAAAAATGTCCCGCGTCCCGGACACGTCCTTTCCGGGACAATGAAATGTCCCGGAATGAATTTTTCTATAATTAAATACGTGGAATTTACTATTTTAATATTCCAATAATTGGAAAGCAAAAAGAAAATAAAAACACCAACAAATATGCAGCGTCGCTCAGAATTTATAAATCCGCGTCACAGTGTAATTTTAAGAGTATGACTAACTATATGCCGGTATACATTCTGCAACAGAAGCTGATATGTCTATGACATCTAATCGTAATCGTACTCGTAATCTCCACAATTCTAAAGCGTCACTCAAAGGCCAAGCGCAGTGCTCCAGCCTGTTCACGAGCGCTGCGTTAAATCAGGGATTTTACAGATACATGTAGCAGTCCACAGAAGGTTCGAGTCCGGTTTCCAGGGGGCCAGATCAGGATAGGAAGCAAAGTAGCTGTTAAGGCGGATGACGTTTAGGGCGAGAAGAGTTGGAAGGCGGAGGATCAGATGAGTCAGGGTAGGAGTGCTGGAAAAGGTGTGACTTCAGTTTTGAGTAGACAGCCCGGGGGCAGTCTTGTTGTCCTCGAGACCAAGGTCTTGGTCTCGAGTGCACTCGAGTTCGTTTTTAAAAGTCTTGGTCTTGGTCTTGAGGTTCAAAGTCTTGGTCTTGAGGTTCAAAGTCTTAGTCTTGGTCTCGACACTTGTTTCTGAAGCCAGACGGTCTAATAAGCCATGGGAATATTTAAAAAGACTCACGATTTGTGCACTTACATCCAATGCTTGAATGTGTGCCAGCGACTTCAGCAACAGTGTAGAACGTTTTTTCTCACATGGCGGAATTTTTATCAGGCACGTCTTGGTCAGAAAATTCTAAGCAGATTGGTTTTTATAATATGAAGAGTCATTTGGATTTTGGAATAACATTTCGCATGAAGGACTTTTGTAAATACGATTTCGGAATTCTCTGCAGTCTGCATTTAGAGTTAATTTGCTTTAATAAATAAAAAGACACGTTTTCATTAAAATAGCGAGTATTCAGACTTGACCATTTTTTTTAGTCAGGAATAGAAGTCTTGGCCTGATAAGATTTGTTTGGTCTTGATCCTGGTCTTGAGGTTCAAAGTCAATTGGTCTTGGTCTTGAGGTTTAAGGTCTTGACAACAAGACTGCCCGGGGGAGATATCTAGAGGAACCTGACGAGGAGGAGGATGGAGGACGGGTTGCAACGATGATGGAGGAACCGAGAATCAATTACTATTTAGGCTTGAACCTTGATTAATTTTAAGCAATTTTGATTTGAGTTTGAGCAATAAATTGACCAATTTGTATTGTTGTGGCTCGTTTTCTTTCTAATTAAACCAACTACCAATAAAACGTTTAATTTTGGTCTAAAATCTTACAAATGCAGCCTATGTTTAGCGCTCGTGCAGTGAGCCCAGCTCCTAACTGAATTTGACTTAGATTGGAATTACTGTGGTGTCCCGGAATGGCAGAAAAGAAATGTGGTCACCCTAGACTCGAAGATAAGCGTCTGTGAATAAGCTGGTACACGAGATTTAGGTTCTTGCCATTATAGTAGAAAATAACTTAATATCTGACTAACATAACCACTGCCAGTAAACTAATTAGGTGTGCATTGTCAGAATCACTAGTTAAATATAGACTACATAGTTAGCTGTAGACTAATTAATTACGACTAAATGATTAGTTAAGTCTTTAATTAATGCTTAGTTACGACCATTTGAGTCTAACACTTAACAATTAATAGGGGCCTACTTCGAGGAATAACACACAGTTTGCACAGAGGAACACATCATCAATCAAGCAATCCCCGCATTTCCTTCACTCGTTGACATCTACATATACAACTGAAAGAAACTGTTGTTCGACATAATACAAGCCAGCGGAACTTATTATTATATAAATAAGCACCTCAAGCACAGTATAACATTGCAAGTGCCGGTGTCCTTAAATGGACCACCCCAAATTATCGGTCCAATTCAGGAAACTAAGTGTGGTCCATTCCAGGCAACACGGACTACTTCTGCTTACACTGCGATAGTTTAACCCACGTCAGTAGCCTATTAGCTTAAAATCACTTATTGTCGCTCAAACATAAAACCTAGCTATAACTAAAACAAATTTTATTACATTTTTAAAAGCTGATCTTAAATGTGTATCCTCGTTGTCAGGTACGGCTAAAAATAGATCAGAACTACACGAATTACAGTTTTAACCGCAATTTAATAAATGTTTAGAATTCCGTAAAACTGTCTATGTCGATAAGATCAATATTCAACTGCGCAAGAATACAACAGTTGAAACCGAGGTTAAATGGGTATCTAGGGTGTTAACCGGCTGTGGTCCAATTAAGGCAACGGTCCATTTGGGGCAACTCTCCCCTGCATATCAAAATTACGAATTAGATTACGATTACAATCTTTAGCACCCAAACATTGCCTGTGAAATAAAGAGCAGTTAATTGATGTCACAGGGTTGAAATTTAACCACAAGCGCTTCTGCAGTTTCAGAAGTAAGACAGTCGTACAAATTATCTACGCTGAACGCATGATAGCTTGAACGCAGAGCTGCACTGGGGTGGAAGCCTGCGTTATCATCATCAAAGTTTCGATAGTTAGGTATATAGGCCAGAATACCATTTATGAAGACAATTCATTCATTCATTCATTCATTCATTCATTCTGAAAATTTATATAGCGCTCCTTCAAGATACCTACTCAGGTGCGCTCCCAGCTCAGCCACGGCTAAAAAAGAAAGACTTGAGCGATTTATGAAATGCAGGCAAATTATTCAGAATCGCAGTGCGGGAGCCCATTCCAAGTGGAGGGACCCACAACTGAGAAAGCCCGGCGCTGCCCAATAGAAGAACGAGCACGCGCGACCAAGAGCTCCCCCTGGCCGAGGAGCGTAGTGCCCGACGCGCTACGACGTCGGACACCGGGCGGCAAAGGTCACGAAGGTAAGATGGAGCACAGCCTAGAAGACAACGAGAGACTAAGGCAGCGATCCGATAGGAAATACGCTGCGCGATAGGGAGCCAGTGCAACACATCGCGCATGTAGGCAGAGACAGGAGCGAACTTGGGGATACGCCCGACAAGTCGAGCGGCTGAGCGTAGAACCCGATCCAGACGCCCTAGGACTCCTAGTGGGAGACCAGCTAGAATCGAGCAACAATTAAAATGTATCTATTGCTGCGATAAAGTTAATTATAGAAGAAACTTGTTTGGTGCTGAATCATGGTGAATGATGATCGACAGTTAACTGTACGGCAAAATATTATCTTCATGGATCTTACCAGGTACAGTTTGTTCTGGCGCTGCTGCCTCTGCTTTCGCTGCTTTCGCTGCAGGAACTGAAAATTCATCTGGATCTGCTGCTGGTGCTGGAGTAAGTACCATTTCTTCTGGCGCTTCAGTCGCTGGCGCTGCTGTCGCTGGCGCTGCTGTCTCTGGCGCTGCTGTCTCTGGCGCTGCTGTCGCTGGCGCTGCTGTCTCTGGCGCTGCTGTCGATGGCGCTGCTGTCGATGGCGCTGCTGTCGATGGCGCTGCTGTCTCTGGCGCTGCTGTCTCTGGCGCTGCTGTCGCTGGCGCTGCTGTCGTTGGCGCTGGCGTTGTTATCATTGAAACAGCGGCTTCTAGGCCTACCGGTGTTCAAAGACATGACACATCACACCAAATGCACGCGTTTAAATAATTCCCAATACATTTACATTCCATCCGGTGTTCCACAGTCTCATAAAACGAACAAATATATACACAACTACACATATACAGATATATTATATATATATATATATACAAACATAGACACACATCAGAGATATATAAATTCATGCATACATAGACGCATACATTGAAATATACGGGGGACATACTTTTTGACAATGCGCAGTCTTCTTGTGTGGGCTGATGGCTGTTTCCCGTCTTCCTGGTGAGTGACTAAAAGTTGTGAATAAGCAACTTTGCTTCTTGAGCGATGTATCCATCCAGAGATGCACATATTGATGCGCATAAAGATGCACAAACAGAGGCGCGTTTACACGTAGGCGCACTAGGCGCGCGCCTAGGGCCCCCAACTCTCGGAGGGCCCCCAAACGAATGAAAATATTTTTCTCAATTATAAAAATAACATTTTTCAATTTTGAATTACTTTAAATATATCCTATTTTCTATTTTTTACAGTTTAGCATTCCCATGAAAGTAGGCTCTATATAAGGATATATTATTGTAATTTATACTTGTTTTCTTCATTTGGGTTAATAAAACTTCAGAAGGGCCCCCTATAATGTTTGCGCCTAGGGCCCCGTAAAATGTTTGCGCCTAGGGCCTCGTTTTCTGTAAACGCGCCTCTGTGCACAAGTGAATAAAAAAAGACCTAGGCTTCCTTCATCATACCTTTCTCTATCTCGCCTCCAGCATCCTCCCTTTGAAATTCTACACCCGTTTCATAAGAGCCATTCTACACCAGCTCTTTGAAACGAACATCCTAAAGAAATTTACCAGTTCACCGAAGTCCTGTCGATCTCAGTACTCCTCGTAATCGTAATCGTAATCGTTATCGTAATCGTAATCTCCAATTTTCTAAAGCGCCACTGTAATGCTGAGCGCAAAGCACCAGCTTATTCCCGAGCGCTGCGACGTATCCGAGGGGTTGTCTAGAGATCGATGTCCATTGGTGGTTCGAGTCCGATTTCCGGAGAGACCAGGGAGAGGCAGAGCAGCTGTTACGGCGGGTTTCGTTGAGGACGAGAAGGCTTGAAAGGCAGAGGATCAGATGGATCAGGGTAGGAATTCTTGAAGAGGTGAGTCTTCAATTTGAAGTGGAAAGCCTGTGGGGTGATGAGTAGAGGAGCCCGAGGTAGATGACGGTGAGTGAGTGGCGGAATTGGTGGAGGAACTTAGAAAATGCGGAATTCGAAAGGAAGTTCATACTCCTCCGCTTGCCCTCTCCTACAGCATTTCACTCTAGATTGAAAACCGCTCTTTTCGAGTAATCTTATCCTGGTTCCGTTCCTGCACCATCATCACCAACGACTCTTTCATCATAGCACGATTATATCTTCTCGGTTTGACCTCCGCAGATTCTGACCTGACGCCTAAACCGACAAAACAACGTCGCTCTTGTGAACTTGATTTAATATAGCGCCGAAATAGCCTCATACTTTATTTCTTGCAGCTCTCTGACCTCCTGCAATCAACTGCATAATATCATAATTATGCAAACCCTGTTGCCTTTTCAAGCAGTTCCACACTTCAACAGAATAGGTTGGAACACGACGAACTGAACGTTGTCGGCGGCTAATGCGAAGTATTTCTGAAATAGTTGGAAATAGGTGCCTCTTCTGAGTGGAAATCTGTATGTTCCTCAAAATCTTAAAAAGCTTCTACTACGTTAATGCCAATGCTGAGATGATACGAATCCAGCGTTTGAATGCATGATCGGCTTGATACTAAGCTTGTAGACCTTCGGCTTGAACTTTCCTTGAAACACACGTCTAGGCTAGCCTAGATGGAAGAAGCAGCCTGTCTTAACAATTTTGGGAACTCAAGATCTCCAGATGCTTACATTGCAGCCCGCTCGTAGTCTGTGAGCACCAGAAGACTCGGTTCTATATTCTTAAGTTGCTGCAGAATTTTCTCGTACATTTCCCGTGTTCTGTTTGGAAGTAGTATAAATGATGCCAGGTTTCGATAGGATTAGTTAAGACGAATTATGACATACAAACCTTTGCAAAGATGTCTCTAAGGATCGAAAACATTTTCTTTAATGAAATTCTCACATCTGATTCTGTTTACAACAGTCAACTATGGAAAGGAAATAACAAGAGATTCAGAACTTCAGGTGTGTTTGGGAGAATGATAAAATTTATTATTTACACTATGTACAAATTGGAGAGAGATACTTCAAACCAAGAACGCAAAACACTTCAAACACAAACCAGACTCTGGAAAGACGTCGGTAGGAATTAATATAGTCATCTCTCACTTAATGGGAGACTCAAATCAGATCCAGAATACACAAGAAAACGTGACCATGAAGGGGTGCGTCAAAAACGTACTAAAAAGCAAAGTCCGGTCTGGTGTTTCTATTAAAGAGCCTTTCTATTTATACCCTTGGACAACGCCCTATTGTGTACTTAATTAAGACGCACCTCGTTTAGAGGTGCGTCTTAATTAAGTACACAATAGGGCTGAGTGAAATGATGGGATGGTGATGGTCACTTCGATCAATCAAGAAATATTGTCGAGCCTTACCACTATTACTACTACCACTACTGCTACTACTACTACTACTACTACTACTTAGTGGCACAACAACCATAAAACGAGGGTGGGCAAAGTCCAGAGCCCCCAAGATCGCAAGAGCCCCAAACTTGTTAACTGAAAAATGTGAGTTCACAGTGTTTCTTATCATTTGTGAACGATTGTTATAATACTGACAATAGGCAGTACATCTCGTGCACTTCAATCAGTCCAAATAATCATCATCATCGTCATCACCGTATGCTTTTATTGTTCACCGTAAACATAACAGACACGAAAATGACAACTAATAACAAGGCAGCGACAATGGGAGTACCAAAAGGAACGAATAATAGGGCCCCATAGTTACAATAAATTATTACAACCAGTGGAGCAGTTCTTTAGTTGGCGTGTTCATTGTTGTTTATAGCATCAACAAGACAAGACAAGACAAAACCCACCCCCTCAACCCCAATTGTCCTGCATTATGTGCCTAAACAGTGAATATAAGCACACCGCTTCAGACCAGCCCTAGCAGTTAGTTGTGCATTCCATAACGTGTAGTTTCTACCAGTTCTAAGATCAATTCAAGCAGTAGAATTGTTTCCATGACCAATTATAAACAGTCCACATACCCAGTTGAAAAGCTCTAGCTTCAAAGGTTCAATTGCATAACACACAACACATACACTCCTTCTAACCTAACATCCCGCCCCCAACATTAACAACAAGACATGGCTACTGGTCCTACAAAAGTTGTTCAGTCCATAATAAGACAATGGTGACGGTCACTTCCATCATTCACGAAATATTGTCGAGCCTTAACACTATTACTACTACCACTACTGCTACTACTACTACTACTATTAATACTATTCAGTGGCCTAACAACCATATAACGAGGGTGGACAAAGTGCAGGGCCACTACTTAGGTGAACTGACTTACGTGTGTGATTCATGGGAAGCTATCGTATACAATACACGGCTGAGAAGGCTTTTGAAGAATTTTACTTTATTTTTTCGACCATCTATAACACCTACCCATTAAAGACCATCACAATAAAAAAGAGTGAACCTCCGTATTTGACGCCGGTCGTTAAACATTTTCTTCGTAAACGAAATAAACTGGTTAACAAAAAACGAATGGAGGAAGCTAATGCACTCTCCAATAGAACTAACGCAATAATTAAGAAACTTACTCGTCATAATCAATCAGCTTTTGAAAAAGCCAAACGAGGCTCTAGAGAAATGTGGTCTGAGGTTAACCGCATACGTGGGGCAGATAGACAGCCGGCAACCGCACCTGATGGAGTTACTGCAGTTACTCTCAATCAGCATTACGGGAATACCTGACTGACCAGCAATACACAACACCCAGACTCAATTCAACAGCTGTCAACGGAGGGCCGGAGATCTTTGATGAGTACAGCATCTTCACGATGCTAGAGACTGTGGAAAGGACTGCCACAGGGTCGGACGATATGCCGCCATGGCTTCTGAGTAGGGCAGCCTCAGCACTAACAGAACCAATCACATACCTCTTCAACCTATCAATTAGAAACTCATAAGTCCTGCCTCAATGGAAAATTAGTAATATAACACCAGTCCCAAAGGTACACCGACCAAAATCAGAGGCTGACTACCGACCCATATCGATCACGCCGATCCCTTGCCGAATAATTGAACGACTTCTGGTGCGCAGATATTTTTATCCCATCTTGAAACAGACACAAAGTAATAAGGAATTATCGGACAGTTTGCCTTTCGACCCACCGGATCGACCTCAGCGGCTCTCATCTCTATAACACATCATCTCACCGAAATGCTTACCACACACCCATACGTTCACCTGGTAGCTCTAGATTTTTCGAAGGCGTTCGATATGGTGAGGCATTCTTACTTGGCAGAACAGCTCGCCGAACTGCCAATCCCTGACAACGCATATAACTGGATCATTGCCTTTCTCAACAAGCGACAACACAGAACCAAGTTTATGGGTACCACCTCTAGTACAATAGAAATTAATGCAAGTATCGTTCAAGGATCGGGACTGGGACCTATACACTTTATAATAGTAATATCTAAACTAAAGCCACGTCTCTCCACCAATATAGGCCTAATGGTAAAGTATGCGGATGATAGCTGCATCCTAATTCCATCAGCTAATAGCGATCTGGTAGTGTCTGAAATAGAACATGTTTCGGCTTGGGCTGAGTCCTGCAATTTAAAACTGAACCATTCAAAGATCCAGGAAATCATCGTTTGGCGACCTAGGAAAGGCCTTGGAGAGGATACACCTAAAGTTATACCGGGCCTTGTCAGGATAGGATACCTGAAGGTCTTAGGTGTTACGATGACAGAACAATTCAACTTTGACATGCATGTAAATAATATAATCATAAAACCCAGGCAGTCGATGTACGTCCTCCGCATCCTTAAAGCACATGGATTATCGGGCCAACTACTGAGTGATGTGGTAAGTGCAACCACAGTTTCACGGATGTTGTATGCGACACCGGCTTAGTAGGGCTACGTGGGAGGAATGGGACGTACACGTCTTCAGGCATCAATGCGAAGATTGATCCGGTCTCGATATTTACTGGAATCCTATCTTACTTTCGAGCAACTCTGCCAGAAAGCTGATTCTAACCAATTCTTAGCCATCATAACCAACCCAACACATGTTCTGCATCAGTTATTACCTCCAGAGAAAACTGTTGTATTCTCACTGCGCCCCAGAGCACACAATAGAATTATACCTAATGCTGACTGTAGCGCCACCCTATACTAGGAGTGCTTAGTGTTATGTTTACACCCACGACTACTTTACTTCTGAGAATTGTTGTGTGGTTTTGGGCGATATCATGACACTGACTCTTTAGCTCGTAAAACCGTTGTCATTCGAATGTTATATGCTTAAATTAATTTTATAAACTATGTATACCAAAATGCGGTTAGCAGTTGGTTTTTGAATAAAGGATATACTTACTTACTTACTTACTTACTTACTTACTTAGAGCTACAGCAATCTAGTACTTCTTCTTCATGATCCATGGGCTGATAGCCCGTAGGTGTCCACTGCGCATTTGATTCGTCTTATGCATAGTGGATTTCTGTCGTCTTTTTCTTTACGGCGAAGTATCTGCACCCATTTGTCCGACCCTCCTCTTTAGGGACTAGCTCTGGATCTTCCATAAATAAAATGCAGTTTGTCCTCATAGTTCTTTCTCTCAGCCCTGTCCCTCTCCCGAGGTACCTGCTGGGCAGCAGGGGCCAGGTTTATTTAAAGGCGACCTGTTTCCGCCTTGTCACAGTTTCATCAATTGGGGTATGCAGCTTTTCTGCATCTTTAAATGGCGTGACGCCTATTCAAACGGGCAGCGGTGATGAAGGAATCTAATACTAGGCCTACTTTCCAAAATGGCGGCCAATATGGCCGCCAAAACATATACATATAAAACAAAACATATAAAAATATGTATGTCTCAGCTACGTCACTCCAGCTACAATGACAATCCAATCAGTCAATAAGACAATCCAATCAGTCCTGCTGCTACCAGACTTATCTCCGCGGCATTTGGTGAATTGACTTACGTGTGTGATTCATGGGAAGCTATCGTATACTAGAGCTACAGGAATCTAAGCTATTTCGAAAATTACACCGAAGTTTAATGCTGTTAGAAAGAGACGTACAAAATCTTTGAAGAACTGTACAATGACGAACGTCTTCAAGATCCAGAAGTAGCTTTCAAGAGTCATGCATTTCTCGCTAGGCCTGTTGTAAAATGTAAATGTTAATGAACTTAATGTAAGCGATTTTCTATACCGACCGTATGATCTTCTTGACCCTGCTCATTTCTCAATGAATTGATCGGGTGAGATCCTACATCACCGCTGCCCGTTTGAATAGGCGACACGCCATTTAAAGTTCCTTAAATCTCTGAAATAAGCTGCTTTCGGGAACCGAATCGCGATCCGCTTGCTCTCTTACACAGAGGAGTATGGGATGCAGCGTAATATACGCTTACCGATGTAGCTAACTGGGCCGTTGTAGACCCAGCAATGGCATAGTAATAGTTAACCTTCGTAGGACGATGCCCTTTTACGATACATGGAGGACGGAGTGGAGAAAGTTTTTACCCCCAAAACATGTGTAATATCTCAGTCCACAAGTAATTACAATGACAAATGAAGTGTCAATTGTAACATTTTCAAGGTCAAGGAATCGATTTATTGCAGTGGCGATAGTGTAGAAATACTACTTTTCAAAATGGCGGCTGATATGGTCACCAAAGCAAAAATATGTATGTCTCAGCTCCTAGATAAGCCACAATGACAAAAGAAGTGTCAATTGTGACACTTCCAAGGTCAAGAAATCGACATAATTATTGTAGTTGCGATAGTGTGGGAGTACTACTTTCCAAAATGGCGGCCAATATGGCCGACAAAACACACAAAAATGTATGTCTCAGCTCGTAGGTAATCTACAATGACATATGGAGTGTCAATGGCAACATTTCCAAGGTCAGGGAATCGATCTATCCTGGTGGCAATAGTGACCGGCTTACCTGTGAGCTGAGACATACATATTGTTGTTTTGTCGGCCATTTTGACCGCCGTCTTGAACAGCAGCATTTGCACACAATTGCCACCACGATAAATTGATTCCTTGACCTTGGAAATGTTACAGTTAACACTTAATTTGTCATTGTAGCTTGCCTAGGAGCTGAGACAACATATTTTTGTGTTTTGGCGGCCATATTGGCCGCCATCTTGAAAAGTAGTATTGCCACACTATGGCCACTACGATAAATCGATTTCTTGTCATTGTAGCTTACCTATGAGCTGAGACATACATATTGTTGTTTCGGCAGCCATATTGGCCGCCATCTTGGAAAGTAACTCTCCAGAATTCTGCAACTATTAAAACTCAATTCCGTGGTAGATTCCACACTTGATTTTTGATTGCAGGTCACTTATGAGCTCATATCTTTTAAAATATATCTTCCCTATGAACGAAAAAATAACGACATCGACGACGAAGTGGGGTAAATTTTTACCCCAGGACACTTTGGAATGAAAATTATTTTTTCCCACACAATGACAATGTCCTGGTTAAGCAACTAAGAATATTATGTCATCGGTGGAAACTTATAAGCACATGGAACGACAAATTATACCTACTTACAGTTGCTCCGCAATCAACATCTAAACGCCGCTGGGGTAATTACTCACCCCACCCCGTCCTAGGAAGGTTAAAAGTCGTTTTGAAGGGCAGCGTTATTGTTTCTGCAGAGCTTAGTTTCTTTATCCCAAATCTCTGCTGCACCCATCCGAAGTTGAGTTGGAATCAGCATCAACAAAACTGCAGCAAACATATTCATAGGACATCGGCCCCGTTTTTAACTGTGAGAGAGGTGCGGTCCTTCAGACGTGAGATCAGCAAGGAACTTGAAATTTAGAGAAAAACCTGTGTTGGAGAATGTCCATTGTCCAACACAGTTTTGGACTACTCTTTGGAAACCCCCTCTGATTTGATTTGGCCTTGCGGAAACCGGACTTGGACTTCTTTTGGACTACTCTATGGATTTCATTTTGCCTTCTGGAATCTGGACTCGGACTTCTCTAGGATTACTCTCTGAAAACACCCTCTGATTTGACGTACCGCTCGTGGTTAGGCTGGTGCCTTACGCTTGCCCTTCGAGTGGCGCTTTAGAAGTTTGGAGATTACGAAGTTTAATTATTGATATTATTATTGCTAGTTTATTTTTGCTAATATTAATACAATTTTTAGTACTAGTAGAAGCGGCGGCACCAGCAGTAGTAGTAGCAGTGGCGTAACAACATAGCCAGGGTCCTTGGACATTTGAAGCTTGAAGGCATTTTTTGGCAGTGATGGGCGTGCAGGAATTTTTTGGAGGGCAAAATCTTTGTAGGGGGCAAAATATTTGTAGGGGAGCAAAATGACGTTTTTGCATGCTATTCAGAACATGTGACAACTATAAAATAAATAATGGCTAAGGACTTACCTAAATAATTAAGTGCATTTTCGAATTGGAAATCCTGTTGGGACTGTTGTGATAATTATGATAATCAAAAGATTGTATTTTTGTAAAATATGCGCAAAATCCGTGACGGGAAAGCAAATTCCCGCCTTGCCCCTCAGGACTGCCGTGCTAGCAATCCCTTATTACTATTATTATTATTATTATTATTATTATTATTATTATTATTATTATTATTATTATTATTATTATTATTCGTTTATTATCAACTCGTTTATTATCAAATCCTGGCCTCGGCTGCGAAATCCTGTGAACTTGACCCCCTGCCCCCCTTCTTGCTTCAGGATTATATCGACATTCTTCTTCCGTTCCTGACACTCCTGTGCAATTCTTCGCTCCGTGACGCCGATCTGCCGGTCTCGCAGAAGAGATCGATTGTCACGCCAATCCTCAAGCGAGCTGGACTCGACTCGTCAGATCCAGCAAACTTTAGGCCAATAGCTAACGTATCATTTATTTCTAAAATTATTGAGAAGCTGATTGCCCAGCAACTGCTAGCTTACCTTGATGGAAATAACCTACTTCCGGTCCATCAATCTGGCTTCCGTAAGGGTCACTCCACTGAAACCCTCCTCCTCCGGCTTCTTTCTGACTTCTATGGCGCCATTGACCGCTCCCAAGTCTCTCTGCTCGCACTCTTTGACGTCACAGCAGCCTTTGACTCGGTTGATCATGACATCCTCCTCCTCCGTCTATCCGCATCTTTTGGCCTTTCTGGAAAGCCCCTTGAATGGTTGGCCTCCTATCTACACGACCGCTCATCTTCCGTTATCCATAGTTCCACCAGATCCCCTTGGGTCCCAGTCCGGATTGGCCTCCCTCAGGGTTCCGTATTGGGTCCCCTCTTATATATTATTTTCACCTCGGATCTCTGCCAACTTCTTACTTCCTGCTCTCTGTCTAACCAGCTTTATGCTGATGATGTACAGGCGTACACTCATTGCTCTCCCTCTGATGCCGCCACTGCAGTCCGCCTTATGTGTCTTTCCACTGACTCATTGGTTGTCTGGATGTCTTCTAACCGCCTCCGTCTGAACCCCTCCAAGACCCAATATATATGGCTGGGTACTCGCAGGCAACTTGCCAAAATTGATCTTGCTAGCCTTGCTACTGAATTCCCTAATATCGTCTTTGCCACTTCTGTGCGTGACCTAGGTGTCACCCTGGACTCTGAACTCACCCTCTCCCAGCATATTTCACAGCTGAGCCGGGGTTGTTATTTTCAATTACGTCAGCTCCGTGTGGTCTCCCGCTCTCTCTCACCCAATTATGCAGCTACCCTCGTCCATGCCTTCATTACCTGTCGGCTTGATTACTGCTGTTCTCTCTACATTGGTCTCCCTAACACTCGACTGCACTGCCTTGAACGCGTTCTACGCTCTGCTGCGCGCCTCGTTGGGAACATCCCTAAGTTTGGTCACGTGTCTGACTACATGCGTGACGTCCTCCACTGGCTTCCTTTTTCGCAACGCATTGTATACCGGGTTGCTACTATTGTCTGGCAGTGTCAGCTTGGACGCGCTCCTTTATATCTGCGTGAGCTCTGCTTTCCGGCCTCCGCACTTCTTGGTCGCCGTTTACTCCGTTCCACTGCCCGCGGCGACTTACATGTTCCTTTCGCTCGCACTGCAACCATGCAACAGCGAGCATTCTCTGTTGTCGGTCCCACTATCTGGAATGGCCTTCCGGTCGAGCTGCGGTCTCTTCCTCGAGACTCGTCCGCCTCTTTCTTCTCTGCTCTTAAGACTGTTCTCTTTCGTCGAGGTTGGGCTGGGAGCGCCTCTGAATAGTTGCCTTGAAGAGCGCGCTATATAAATGTCTAGTTGATTGATTGATTGATTGAACTCACATGTTACAAGTACACTAGTAATGCTAAGTAATAGAATAGCCAAAATTTAAGGAAAGGGAGAGGCTGGAGACCTAACTAGTTTTGATAAAGTTAAAGTTGGAAAAATTGTAAAGTATAGAATAAGTTATTTTAGTGTGGCATACAGAACTCGTGGGACAAAATTGGAGTCGACCTTAGGGGGAGGGTAAAGTCGTGCGGTCGAGGGCGGAAATTGTACTGTCTACTGACTTTAGGCGGGAACAGGCCACGGAGCACATGGAACGGATTATGCATCACGGATGACAGCAGGGCACAGTCGGCACGCCGGACCAGCTGCTCCACGCCAGGCTCAGAGTCACTCAGGTAGCCAGCCCTTTTAGCTCTTTGGAGAAACCGCTCCAGGCTGCTGCGATCCGACGCAGAGGTTCGTCCCCACCAAGCAGAGGCAGCATAAAGCATCCTAGGGACAGTGGTGGCAGAGGCGACCTGGTGCAGGGAAGCAGATGGGAGGCCGTGCTATTTCAAGATACGTAGAGCCTGCAAGGATCCCCTGCAAGAGGCCAAGACCTCCCTAACATGATGGCAGGCTGCCATATCGCCTCTTATAATGACCCCTAGGATTTTCATAGATTTGACTCTCTTGACTCCATCAGATAAAGGTGGCTGCTCCTGACTGCGCCTCGACGAGATTACCATATCCTGAGACTTGCAAAGATTCAGGCGAAGGTGGTTGGCCACCACCCACCTCTCCATGGCTCCGAGTTCTTCACGGACATTTTTTATCCTCGACGATCCGACCAACAAATATGTGTCGTCGGCATATTTAACTATAATGTTTTCACGGTGGAGAGGGCGAAGATCAGAATAATTCACATTGAATGTAGGCGGTCCCAATCCCGAACACTGAACAACACTGGCGTTGATTGCAGCGATGGCGGATAGGATTCCATGGTATCGAGTGGCATGTTTGCGGTCCTTCAGAAATTCAACTAGCCAGTTTTAGATATGGTCAGGGAGGACTAGAGCAGACAGTTTGGAGGCGAGCGTAGAATGCCGAACTATGTCGAAAGCCTTGGAGAAATCGACTGACACCAGCAACACATATTTATTGGAACAGAGGAGTGACGAGATGTGGTGTTGGGTGGCTATCAAGGCTGCAGTAGTCGATCCCGTTGGTCGGAAGGCGTACTGGTCCGCAAGCTGGTCATGCATCGGGGAGGGTCGAGCCTTGAGTATGAAGTATTAACGACTTCATTTTCTCACTCTCGGCATATGAAGGCGGGTGACCAGTCCTCTCCGTCGCCGTCTCCTCTTCCCACCGACAGTGTACGATCAGTGTACCCATTACTGCTGAATTGGCTAGGGGTGCAGATGGAGCAGAAATTTATGTCCTAGCGGTAATTTGAACCCCCGGCCTCTCTTTTGACAGTCCAGCATGCTAGCCACTACACTATCGAGCGCCCTAAGCTTGGGGGTACGCATACTCATTAAAAAGTGAAAATAATGAGACGGCTATTTAAAACTGCAGTTGCGTATAAAAAAGAGTATTAAACGTTATCATTAATGCTACTGCCTAATGCTATATACACAATAATGTAATGTAAACTGTAGTCTGTAGTTCTTCAGAGAATAACTTCATGAATTTGGCTATTCTAGCTTTACTGTTTCGCAAAATGTCTCGATCACATCATCAATATTCAATTATTTGCACATTCGTTTTCAATGGCAAGAAGAGCAAGACCACCAAGCCTGTCCTGTGAGATAGTTGATCTAAGATGCGTCTTAATGATTTTAGATTTGTAGAAGGAGCGCTCCGCACTGGCGACAATGACTGGGAGAGTGGCAAACAGCACAAGGCAGTAGCCAATTCCGGGATAGATAACGTGATGTGAGTCATGTGAGATCTCAATATGAGTTTGAAGAGTTCCGAGTCCGATTTCCAGGGGGCCAGAACAAGAGAGGAGGTAGAGCAGCTGTCAAGGCGGGTGTCGTTTTGGGCGAGAATAATTGGAAGGCGGAGGATCAGGTGAGTCAGGAGAGGAGTACTTGAAAATGTAAGACTTCAGTTTTTGAGTGGAAAGCCGTGGGTGATAGACAGAGGAACATGAGGAGGAGGATGGAGGACAGTTTGCAATGACACGGAAGATTGTTGATCTTCGAGCGAAGACTCTTGATGCCCCTTCTCCGCAATTTTCCCACACGAACAACACCTTCGAGGGATTCTGTCCAATCCTTGAAACGGATCTTCGTCAAATAATTGGATCATCAAACAAAAAATCATGCGAACTGGACCATCGTCTTCCATTTACTTTGGTGGACATATTAAATGATTTAGCTCCATTTCTAGTTCACATATTTAACAGGTCGCTTTCTGATGGTTATCTACCTGATTCCCAAAAAAGAACTATTGTTTTCCCGACCTTGAAAAAGCAAAATGAACAACGACCTAAATGCCTGTCAAAATTACCGGCCCATCTCCCATCTTCCTTTCCTCTCAAAGACCCTTGAAAGGCTAGTTTCACTCCAGCTACTCCCGTACTTTGAGCAAGCTGGACATCTGCCGACCGCCCAATCTCGCTTCATGGGCCACCATTCCATCAAAACTGTTCTCTTATCTCTCCTGTCTTTTTATATAGGTATTGATTACTCTCATCTCTCTCTTCTAGCGCTTTTTATGTCTCTTCTGCGTTCGACATGGTTGACCATGAGATCCTCCTTCAACGACTTGAACTGTCCTGTGGCCTCTTTAAAAAAATCAGTTGGTTGTCCTTGGTGAAACAAGAACTCAGTGAACAGAGGTTGAAGTTGGCGTTCCCCAGGGCTCGGTGCTCGGTCCAATCTTACACATTCTCTTCACTGCTGATTTCCCATATCTATTGACTAAATATGGTGCAAATGAACATCTTTATGCAGATGATATTAAGGCTTTTGTGATCTGTCAACTGATCAACTCTTCATTGTTCGCTCCATAGACTCCTCCGCTTTGCCAATATCTCTACTTACACGCTTGATGTCCTGCGGCTGCCTATTGCCACGCGCATCCGTTATAACTTATAAGATCCTCCTCCTTGTCTCCAAATCTCAGCAGGGTACTGCCCCCAAACTATCTCTCGAGCGATCTGCGAAAGTCGCTATCTGCATCTGCTTCTCGCTCATTGCGCTCTGTGAATCGGCTTGATCTTTGTTGTAAAATAGTATTTCAAATGTATTTAGATATCTTTTTAGCTTGTTCAAGCATTCACAGTCGTTAATACTTACGTAGTGCTGGATCGCATCGTATTATGTACTTCTGAGTGACACCTTCCTTGGCATACATTGTGTCCGTGTACATATTAATGTGAGAAATGCACATCGGCGTGCCGGTAGTGTCCCAGTCAATCGAATAGCAAAGTAAGTCATCAATACATATTTTTTCGCATTCCTCCATTGTTGCTGCTGTATTATTGTTTCCACCTTTTGAGGCGCTTGACGGAATAGTAATGAAATATGCTGGTTTTCCTAGAATAGAATTAGTTAATTGTCATTCAATTATAGTAGCGATGTTATTAGGTCACACGTATTAGAATCGATATGAGTGAGACAAACAAACAGACAGAGAGACAGAGATACAGACAGACATTAGACAGATAGATAGATATTTGGAGACTAAGAGATGACGAGAGCACGACTTTCTTCCGCTAGACCTTGAAACCATGGACCCAATTAATAGCACTGGTTTTGCATTCATTGCCAATCTGGGACACAATCAAACTCGGATTTCAGGAGACCCGATTGAAACTAGCCATCTTTTCCAACGCCTTTGATGATCCCTAAACCCCAACCATGCCTCTAAACAGTTTATAATAATATGCAGAGACGTGTAAACATGAGAACTGCCTAAATCTTCTTTATATTATTATTATGTGATTAAGTGACGTTGAAACAAAAAATCGTTCAACAAGAATGGTTCTAGTTTTAGGCATGAGCAACGAACGATTGTTCCCAGATTGTCTCGTAAAAATAATGATTAATTGAATGGGGCACCGAATGTTTTAGAGATTGTGCCAATGTTTTTCAAGTTCAAAGTTAACAAAATCGTTGCAATTCAAGCGATTAAAAAATTCTGAATTTAGATTTAATTAAAGAAAACAGCAGCATAATTCAGAATTGTTTCTCACAACCAATGTAATTAAACGTCCCAGCAAAAACGCTCAGACGGGTTCCTTGTGCCTTTCATCCGGTTTTCCGGTATCATTATTAATCGATTTTTGGCAACGGTTTGCGTACGGGACTCGTACGGTGCATATCGCGTCGTGGCGCCTTCTACGGTAGTTCTACCGGTATTCGTATTTCTAACGCCATTTTGTATGCCATCTTCAATGTACAAATAGTTGAGAGATCGCGATTTGTTTGTATGAGAAGTAAGATTACGTTATATTTATTATGCTACTGAACATAATTATTATATATATATTATATTAACATTTTATGTAAATGCTGTATGTAATTGTGGTCGGAATACGGATAGTCGAGACGAAGATTGCAATGGATTAGGGTTATGGACTGTTAATAATTGCAAATGTTTTCGTGGAACAAATTTGGAATCAACAAAATATGTTCAAGTTTAAATTGCATATAAATAATTATTTATTTTCTATATAATAAGTTTCTCACTAATAAGAAAATAGAAATTGTTTATTGGATAGTATCTTCAAAGCAGCGTACATCAGATGTACACCTTTTCAGTGGTAGTAACTGCAGCTGTCAGTTATTATTTAACGTTTCAAAGTAATCATTACCGATTTCATAAGATGTGATGTGTTTTAACTATGACAGTTGTTGATGAAACTGGTTTTGATCCTATTTAAACTGTTAAAAGTGAGAATACGCTGCTGTAAACGCAGCATTCATTTGAAGATAAATATATTCCAGATTTACAAGCCTTACGAGCAAGACAGAACATTTAGAGTGATGATGCAACGATGTAGACTGTAGATATATTGGCAGTGTATTGTTGCAGCTACTGTGACCACCAAAATTGGACAATTGTCGAAATTACTAAGTACTGCACTCTACGAAGATGAGAATGACGATATTGCAGGGCTTCCTGCAGCAAGAGTCGACAACGTTGGAGGCTCGTCTGCGAGATTTTCAAGTACACAACCATTTAATTGTCTTTGTGATTAGTTATTAAATCTATGCTGTCCGTAATGAAATGATCGAAAACAAGGTGCAATTAGAATATCTTAAACGCGAGTATTTGTTGAACAACATTTTTGAAAGGCGATGTTTTTGTAGTAATTAAATGGTTTCTTATTTACTTTATTATGAATGATTTACTCTTAAACTTTAGATTCACTAGTTCTTAGTAGCTTCGTTAAACCTGTGATCTATAGAGCAGTATTGGGAAATTTTCAATATTTCCTTTGTATCATCCCATTTTCGTTGATATCAGTCAACATATATTTCTTGTTCTATTACATTGATGATTAACCTAGTTATCTTTAGTGGCAGCACATCTGATTTGTTATAAAGAATAATTGTGTTGCTTCATTTCTGTATGTTTCTAATGATTCAGTAGTTGTGTGATCGTATCGTGAATGTGTCTGTAAATTATCAAATTGTGTTTACTACTGTTTGCCATAGATGATAAGCTATTGAATATATTTATCCTCTGAACCAGTTAACTGTGTTGACACACAGAACCGATAATCAATTTTCGAATTAGCCTATTAATTCATAAATGATAAATATGAATTTAGGATGCTAATGTTGAGGATTGCCAAACGTTTTGCATTGTGATCAAAAGTGTCAACACATTTTTGTGTTACAGCTAATCGCTTGCTGATAATGCTACATGTTTGAAGATTGGTTTAGTCACCGTATTGTTCATAAATCGAAGTATGATGGTTATCTGTGAAGACTTGATTTTGTAGGTGGCGATCTTAATAGCAGACTGATGATAAAGATATTGGCCAGTCTACATTCATCTTTGCTGCAGTCGATTTCGAAGCCACTGAATGCAGCAGGCGGACTTGCGGCAGCAGAGTTGCCTGAGGCCGTGCAATTTCCCATCGAACCCTAGGATGAGCTGACGAGCGTGGAGGACAAGGTGCTTGACACTTCAACGATGAAAATAATGATGAGTCATTTTATTGCTTAAATGGTTTTTAAGCCTCGTGTATGATTCGCCGTTAATTTCTGGGGCATGCAATTTTTTACTTGCTGTTTATAGGTTGTATAAAATTTTATTTCTTTGTATCCATAAAGTTAGATGTGTACATAAGTTATTTGTATAAATGGCAAATATTTTTTAAATTAATTCATTAATTCATTAATTCAATCATTCGACGATTTATATAGCGCTCCTTCAAATGAAGTATTCAGAGGCGCTCCCGATACCAGCACGTTCAAATAAGACAGTTTTAAGATATGCAAGAAACAGGCCAGAGGGAATCCCAGGGCACATGCGGACATATGTCGACATTTAACTTAAAGGCCAGCATTTTCTTAAAACTTGTGTCAAATTGCAGTTTATTAAGTGCTAAACAGAGTGTCTGATTTAAGGCTCGCTCTCCTTGGTCGTTCGCCTAGCAAAGGTACCGGCGAGCGATTTACCGCTCGCCTAGCCGAAGGCTTCTCACCGTCGGCGACGGTCGCTGCTCGCTGAGTCTGAATTAGACTCCAAGACGATAGACGAACCTGGAGCCAGACCATTATTTATTTATCTAATTGAGATTACTTTAATTTACTTCCTTGCGGCAGCGGTTAATGAGTGCCGTGACCTGCTGACTGATCACTTCAATTTCGTTCGGTATGATTGGCCATAACAACACGGTCGACACCTCACGCCGCGTGAAATCATCCGTAACATCACCAACTTCGGAAATCATTTCAAACAACAATGGGGGCAAAGATGAGCAAGTCGAATAATAATGTACAGTTGTATCTGTCATGTACATTAGGCGACTCGTTCGATGTAGATGTAGTCGAACTAGAAACCGTCAGATTGTGAACAAAATTAACTGCAAGTCCTGCGGAGAGTACCCCGATAAAATTCGAATGGATTGCCGGCTTCTTGGTGAAGCTAAAAATGAGTGTTCAAGTTCAACCTATGCCGAAGTCTCAACCAAGTTGTGAAATCAGCCGTCACACGTTATATTACGTCAATGGTAGGTTTCTAGTGAATGTTCATTCATTCTGAGAATTTATATAACGCCTCTTCAAGAGACCTTCTCAGATAACGGAGCTGAAGTGAGATAGGCCTACTAGATGAGTTCTGTATGCACTATCCAGCGATAAGAACAATTACGATACAATACACAAAATACGCTGTTCGGAAGAGCTCTCGCGGTCGACCGCATAGGCCTATCGCTCTCCTACTCCATCCAGCGCGATCGATTTTCAACCCGCCTACTATTTTCAAATCAGACGCGCTGGTGCTAAACCATTTAAACATTACATATTGCATTTTTGAGGCTAAGACAAATTCGACGTTGTTTTGACTTTTCTGGAACGTTGTGCAGGCAGTTTATCTAAATATTGCCATTTAAATATTAGAAAGAGTAATTGGAATCAGGCCCGGCCCTAGGGTGTGCGGGGCCCAAGGCAGCAAGCGATGAGCGGGGCCCCAAGCAAAAATGGCATTGCAGGGTTTATTTCCTGCGAATACGGTATTGGCAATACCATACGTGCTAAAACAATGCAAAATCGAAATTAAATGGGTTGACACAAACTACTAATCAGGCTCTTAATACTAGCATTTTACTATGAAAGCAAAGCTATGTTTTATTTAATTATTTGAATATCTGTGTCAACCCAATCCTTCCGTTGACAATCCTTCTGATTAAATCCTTGTTCTCTCTCTACTTAACGCCTATTTAACGTTCACCTTTTGAACATTAATTCTACTTATAAGTATAACCTGAATTAATCAGCAACACAGTTTAATATCTTTTCAGTTTAATAAGAAACAAACAGACAGAACTTAATTCGATTACAACTCAACTAGTCAGCCACACTACTACAGCGAACACACTCGAATTCAAACTTCTCTAGTCAGCATAATTCTTCGCGCCCCTTGACACACCTGTCTTCTGTGCGCATAAACGAACTCTAATAATATACATATAGCGCGCCGCTGCCGATATCGGCCGGCCGCGCGTGTCACTAAGACTAAACGTTATACATCTATCATATATACATATACACGTGAAACTAAAGTAAGCGCACTTAATATATATGCTAAATATCTCGCACTGCAAGACTGTACACAAAACTCAGTTCACATTACCTCCTTCCTTTTTCTGGAATTGAGCAAATTAAATTTCAAAATTTGCGAAATTACCAAAATACATGAAACAAATATATATATAACTAATCAATCAAACAGTCTTACGATTACTTATAGTCTTGACAAACAATCAGCAATAACATTCAATCTGCCCTTCTTGTACTTCACCTCAACATCAAAAGTTTGTAATGCTAACGCCCAACGCACAAGTTTAGCAGACTTAGACATTGACTCAGTCAAATATGTAAGAGGATTGTGATCAGTAAAAATGAAAATTTTTGATCCAATTATAATTTCTTTTAACTTATTTAAAGCCCAAACAATAGCATAGGCTTCCTTTTCCACAGTAGCCCATCTCTTCTGGGTATCAGTTAATTTCTGACTGATAAATGACACAGGGCGTTCTATTCCCTTGTCGTCCATCTGTGTTAAAACAGCACCGACTGCAAAGTCACTACTATCGCAGTACAAATTAAATGGTTTTCCAACTTCAAAAACATATAATACTACTTTGGATCGCACAGCCTCTTTAAGTAAATCAAATGCTTGCTGATGTTCAACAGTCCAATCAATCTTATCAGAAACACGTTTACTAGTTAAATCAGATAAAGGTTTCGCAATCTGTGCAAAGTCCTTAATAAACTGTCTGTAATAATTAAAAAACCCAAGCAGTTGCTTAACTTGCTTCTTAGTTTCTGGGATCTTCAAATTAGTCAAACTTTCAATTCTGTCTGGATTCATCTTTATCTTACCAGACCCAACCACATGACCGATAAACCTTACTTCAGACTTACCAAATATGCATTTTTTCAAATTTAAGGTAACGTTATGCAATCTCATTTGCATCAAAAATGCATCTAACTGCTGTAAATGAATTTTCCAATTGTCAGAATGCACAGCAATGTCATCAACATACGGTTCTGCAAAGTCACTTATAGGCTGTAAAACTAAATTTATCGCCTTAACAAAAGTTCGGCTTGAATTTATCATTCCAAAAGGAACACGAGTAAATTCATACAGTCCATTATGTGTTACAAAAGCTGTCTTCCATTGATCAGATTGTTTTACAGGACAAGTCCAATAAGCACTTCGACAGTCCAAAATAGAAATAACATTAGACTTTCCAACTTTGTTTAAAACGTCTCTGACAATCGGCATCGGATATTTACAATCCACTGTGAATGAGTTAATGTATCTGTAGTCACAGGCAAGTCTTAAAGATCCGTCTTTCTTTTTAACAATAACCAAAGGGCTTGCCATTCTGCTCGATGACGGTTTGATAATGTTTGTTTTTAACATTTCTTTGATCTGACGTTCCACTTCTGCTCGATAAATCAAAGGAATACGATATGCTGCAAATTCCTTTGTGTCTTGCTCTCTTGTTATACTGATTTGTGTATTGCAACTGCTTTTCTTGAGAGTAAGATTCTGCAAACAATAATGCTTTCTCCGTATTTTCTTTGAGTTCTTTCAAATGATTTTCGCGAAAAGGAATTATCTTGTGCCATTTCCTCGGGTTGTCTATTAGGTCCATCGTCATTCTCTTGAAGGCGACCTCTTCTCTTGAGACCGGAGTGATAGGCACTCTATCCATCACCAGACTCCTTGCCTTTAGTTGACACTTCTCGCAAGACTTACAAAATTTCACAATGTCTCTTCTCATCTTTGGCCATACAAAAGATAATTTTATTCGTTCTCTTGTTTTCTCTTCTCCTAGATGTCCTCCAAATACCGATTCATGCGCCAATTCCATCACTTTTATTCGTCTCTCTTTTGGTAACACTAGTTGATATATCGTCTGGTCTAATATCTGATATTTCTTATGCAATAAACCGTTGATCACACAGAATTCAGATTCTTTCTCTTGTGCTAACTTCCACCACGGCTTCAACGATTCATCCTTTCTCTGTTGCTCTTCGAACTTCTTCGAATCGGCAATCTGCACCTTTTGTTCTTCATCCATCTCTTCATCTCTATACAAGTCTCCTATCCCCACATCACATTCATTGTCTTCTTCAGTTTCATTTAATGTGCCATTCTCGCATGCAGCCATCTCTTGCTCATTCATCTCTGCTATTATACCATCTCGCGATAGGCTTCGTTGCTCATTACTTTCGTTTTCCTCATCACTTGAACTTTCAGTTTCACTCTTCTCATCAACATCTACCATTTCCTGTTTCCGACTCTGCGCTCTCGTCATTACATTTGCTCGTACACTCACATCTCCTTGTATCGTTTTAACTTTCATCTGTGGTACGGCTTTTAATTCGGCAATTATCTCTGGATGCAACAAGAATCTTTCTGTACTGCCCATCTTTGCAATACTAGCACACATCAAGGTGACATAAGGTGTAAGTGAACACTGGATTTTACGCGGAAATCCCTCTTCTTTCACGTCACTATCACACAGTCTAACATCCACTTTCACTAACTTCGCAGGAATGGCATCTCCTGCCACACATTGCAAATTCACTTTTCCAATTTGTTCCACCTTCATGCCTTCCAGTAATTCTTCACTAATCACCGGAATCTCTGCACCCGAGTCGCTCAGTGCTTTGACTTTCACTGGCTCTTTACCGTCTACTGCACGAATTTCAACCTCGACATATTGCAAGAACGATTTCTTCAATATTCGACTGTCATCTTTTCCTATGACTTCTCTCTGACTTTCAGCATCCAATAGAATTTCTTTTTGAATACCACATTTCATTACTGACTTTACTTCAGTCTCTTGGTTTTCTTGACCCGTGGTTTGATCATCTGTATCACTAACCACTTGAATCAAATTCACCCTTGTGTGTTCTTGATTTCTGCTAGAACTAGCTGCTGCCACTGGAACTGGACAAAATTTAACCAAATGTTTGTCTGAACCACAGTTGTGACAACGCTTCACCACTGTATGGTATGGTTGTGAAATACCTCGTTGTTCATTTCCTTCATATCTCTTATACTGCGTAAACGATGTGTTGCCTTCCCTCTTGGCAAACGGCGCTGACGATTTGTTAAATCCCTGACGACCAAACGTCACTTCTCTGGTCTCATTGGGTACAGGGACATTAGCCTTGACTTCTTTACCTTTGAACTGATTCCCTGTTTCTGGATTACTTTTCCACTTTCCACTCTGGCTTTGGTTTACGGAACGTTGAGAAGGATAACTGTTTATGTTTGGGAACGCAAACCCAATTCGATTGTTTACATGAATGTCTGCTAGGTCTGCCACTGCACTAGCTTGGAGACAGTCAGTTCCTTCCTTCGACAATACAAACTGTAGTGGACCTGGCGGTAAACATTCTTTTAGCTTATCCGCTACCAGCAAATCAAAGAGCGTATCATACTCTTTGTTCACGTTTCGACTTCTCACGTAATAGTTTAGCAAGTTCTTCAGTCTTGCCGTAAACATCGTATAAGTCTCTTCTGTCGTCTTCTTAGCATCCACAAATCTGGCTCTGTATTCTCTCGAAGTCAACTTAAATTCTTTTAATAAGTGCTGCTTGACTCTATCATAATTGTCTAGATCATCGAATGACAATCTATTTAGAACGGTTCGAGCTTTCGGCGTCATCAATGGTAGTAATAATTTAACCCAAAACGGCTTTTCCACAGCAAAACTGCGAAATGCGTTCTCGACTGTTTCAAAATATAATGGCACCTCCATCATATCAGTTGGCATTTGAGGCAATACATGCTTCATTGCATCACCTATTTTCTTAATTTTTGACACCAAAGTTTCACTTTCTTGCTGCTTCCTTCTTTCTGCTTCCCGTTCTTCTCTCATTTGCGTTTCTTTCAATGTCAATTTTGATTTCTCCAGTTTCAGACGTTCTTGTCTTTCTGCCTCTGCCTTTTCCAAACTTTCTTTCTGAAATTTGAGTTCTTCTTGTCTGATCTGTTCTGCACGTTCCAACTCTAACGTTCGCGCTTTTTCTTTTTCTTCTTCACGCATTCTCTTTGCTTCAATCTGTTGCTGACGAACCTCTTCATCACTTTTTCTAGCTCTTTCAAATTCAATCATCTGCTCCAGTCTTCTTCTTTCAGCATCTTCTCTATCTCTTTTCAACTGTTCTAATTGAATCTCAAACTGATGCTTTTGCAATTCCAGTTCTGCCTTACGCACTTGTTCTGCTTTATCTTCTCTCTCTCTCTGCAGACGCAATTCCTCTTGCCTTGCAAGTTCCGCTTTCTCTTCTTTCTCTCTCTGCAAGCGCAATTCTTCTTGCCTTGCAAATTCTGCCTTCTCTTCTTTCTCTCTTTGAAGACGTTCTGCCTTCTCTTCTTTCTCTCTCTGCAAGCGCAATTCTTCTTGCCTTGCAAATTCTGCCTTCTCTTCTTTCTCTCTCTGCAAGCGCAATTCTTCTTGCCTTAGCTCTTTCTCTTCTTGTCTCCGTTTATCTTCTCTTTCTTTCTCTTCCTGTCTACGTTTCTCCTCTCTATCTTTCTCTTCTTGTCTCGTCATCATCATCCACTGCATCAACATCTCCATAGACATAGGCGCAGGAGGTTTTTCAATAGCCTTTTCTACGGCACCGCCAACGGCACCTTCTTCTTCGACTTCTTCTTTCACCCACACTTCAGCGAGTTCCTGTATCATGTCACCACGTGACATACCTTCTAATTGTTCTTCTTTAAAACCGGCTTTCAACAAACGCTGTTTTAGCCTTTCCGTAGACATCTTCTTAATATCTGCTTGTCTTTCAGCACTTAGTTTCTCCATCTTACTTGTTTACTTTGGTGATTTCTCTTTTCAAAGAAGTCACGGTTTTTCTTGGTGTGTGAATCGATAAACAAACGGGATTTCTTTTATATTTGTTCGTGGAAAACAACGAAATTTTTTATACCGTTTTCTCGTGTTCCACCGTCGATGATATCGTAAACTCGTCACACAGCAACAACGCGTAGATTCTTCTAACACCGTCGTAGATTCTTCTATCACCGTTGTAAATTCTTCTATCACCGTCGTAGATTCTTCTATCCGCCGAAGGAGGTGATAACGTGAATTTTTATCCACTGTGAGTTTATATCCACTGTGAGTTTATATCCACCGTGAGTATTTATTCCACCGTGAGTATTTATCCACCGTGAGTATTTATCCACCGTGAGTTCTTATCCACACCGACGCTGTTCCACCGATAATGTCAACCCAATCCTTCCGTTGACAATCCTTCTGATTAAATCCTTGTTCTCTCTCTACTTAACGCCTATTTAACGTTCACCTTTTGAACATTAATTCTACTTATAAGTATAACCTGAATTAATCAGCAACACAGTTTAATATCTTTTCAGTTTAATAAGAAACAAACAGACAGAACTTAATTCGATTACAACTCAACTAGTCAGCCACACTACTACAGCGAACACACTCGAATTCAAACTTCTCTAGTCAGCATAATTCTTCGCGCCCCTTGACACACCTGTCTTCTGTGCGCATAAACGAACTCTAATAATATACATATAGCGCGCCGCTGCCGATATCGGCCGGCCGCGCGTGTCACTAAGACTAAACGTTATACATCTATCATATATACATATACACGTGAAACTAAAGTAAGCGCACTTAATATATATGCTAAATATCTCGCACTGCAAGACTGTACACAAAACTCAGTTCACAATCTGACAACCGAAAAAGGATATAATTAATTTAAATATTTTAGCATGCTTCTAATTGAAAGTTTGTTAGTCACTATAGCCAATAGCGTGGGTTCTATCTTCTTAGATGTGTCTATTCACAAGCAAATGTTGCGAGCTTTGATGGATGCAAAATCCGCAACGATTTAACTATAGTCCACATCGTTAACAACATCATTCTCAATTGACAAAATAGCTAAGTTAGTGAGCCGTTCTTGAGGCATCGTTTATCGCATGTAGGTTTTGATAAGTTTTAGCTTGGAGAAGCTTCTTACCTCCAGAAACTACAGCGACAGGAACAGTCAGAGGTATTCGAAGTGCAATGTAATTCTCAAATTTCTAAAGCGCCACTCGAAGGCCAAGCGCAAGGCATCAACCCATTCACAATGTGATTGTGCGTGTTATAGGAAAGTTACTATATCGCTTGTTTATTGTAAGAAATTGCAAAATCTTAACAGGATCATCGTAGATCTCTGCAAAAAATTAAGCTTATATAACTCCTCAGCAAGCATGAAACCATAAAGATTCCTAGTTTCGCCGGCTGTAAGTTTTTTTCCTCAGATTCATACTGCAAATCAGTAGGTCAGTTTTTTTAACTCGTGAAATTTGTAAAGAAATCCAATTAAACGCCTAATAATGAATTCTCTATTGTTCAAAGCGGCTTCCGTCGACATGATTGCCATATCAACTGGTTGAAGTAATTTATGCGAAATATTTCTTGTGCATCTGAAAATCCTTCATCCTCAGCTTCATATGTAAATAGCTTTTTCCTTTTGTGCACTCTCGTCTCTTTGAAAACTGGTTCTACTACTGTGTCTGTGCCAATTTCCTTTGCACTTACTATTGCCATTTCAAGACCGCCCTCTCTGTAAAATTTCAACCATTTGCAAGTATCTTCCATGATGTTAATGGCAGTTGCTAGGTCGACTGAGATGTTTTGATTGCCAGTATTTTTGCGTTGTCAGTGTTCAATATCATCACAGGGAAAAAATTATAGCCAGCGCGGGGCCCAAGGCGGCTGCCTCGTTCGCCTTGCCCTAGGGCCGGGCCTGCCGTTAAACATGCTTCACTGAATCCCGAAATTTTTAAATTTGCGACATATTCAAAATTCTTCTCTTCCTATCTTTCGTTCTTATATCTGTTTTTGTGACTTAGTGAAGTTAAACAAGAAATCGTTCAACAAGAATGGTTCTAGTTTTATGCATGAGCAAAGAATATTTATTCCCAGATTGTCTTGTAAAAAATGTTTTAGAGATTGCGTCAATGTTTTCCAAGTTCAAATTCATCAAACTCGTTGCAATTCAAGCGCTTTAAAATAAGTCTGAATTTGGACGAAATTGAAGAAAACAGCAGCATAATTCAGTATTGCTTTTTTCACGACCAATGTAATTAAACGTAGTCGCCAAGTTTCGACGTAGGCCTACACGGAATGGCTGCGATATCGAACATGCCGTTAAACATACTTCACCGAATCCCGAGGTTTATACATTTACGACATATTCATAATTCTTATCTTCCTCTCTTTCGGTCTTCTATAGGCTATGTTTTTCTCTTCCTGCCAACAGATACTTTCCTTCCTACGAATACTTTCCTTCCTACGAATACTTTCCTTCCTACGAATACTTTCCTTCCTACAAATACTTTCCTTCCTACGAATACTTTCCTTCCTATGCTTCTGTTGATCAACTTTTCTTCTCTAGCCTAATCTTTTCGTGCTGCTCCAACTTATATTTCCATAACCTTTATTGCTTTCTGCCCTTCTCTCCTTTTGTAGAGATCTCTCTTAACGCTTTAAGCGCTATCACCTTGTCACCTTGTGCTGTCGATTCGTTGAATCCTAGCGACTGTCATGGTCAACCTTCTCCATGTGCTCCGATTTCTCGTTGCCTCTCTCAGCTCCGAGATGTTCATCTTCAATGCCTCCTGTATCTCGTCCATCCATCTCCTCCTTGGTCGTCCTCTCCTCCTTCTGCCCTCCCCACAAGCCAACATCATCTCCTTTTCCAGCCCATCTGCACGCATCACGTGTTCAAAGTATGACATCTTCTGCCTGGACGCTCTCTGCCCCAACGTCAAACTCCCTCTCCAGTGTCCTATTTCTTCCAGGATATCCTCGTTAGTTCTCTTCTCAGTCCAAGAAACCCTCAACATTTTCCTCCAGATCCACATTTCACATGCCTCAATTTTCTTCTCCAATGCCTTGGTTTTTGTCCATGTTTCGCATCCGTAAAGCACCACTGGTAAGATCATTGCTTTAACAATTCTTGTCTTCGTTCCCAAACTCACTGATTTGTCCTTCCATATTTTTTCCAGTCCCTGCGTTGCCGTCTTCCCCAATGTAATTCTCCGTCGTATTTCTCGTTCGCATCCACCTTCACTCTCCATCATGGCCCCCAAGAAACAGAAGCTTGATACCACCTCTATCTCCTCTCCATCTACCTCAAAGTAACTCCATTTCTCAGTGGTCATTATCTTCGTCTTTTTTATATTAAAGTACATTCCTGCTTTCTCGCTTGCACGTTTTAGCCTTCTGATGTTATCCTTCAGTTTCTCCTTTTTTTCGGCCAGCAGTGTTGTGTCGTCCGCATACCTTAAATTGTTCACTATCCTTCCAGCTATCCTCACACCCTCCGCCTCATCATCAAAACCTGCTTCCCTCATTATCCTTTCTGCATATAGAATGAATAGGTATGGTGATAGTATACATCCCTGTCTGACCCCTTTCTTTATTCGAAAACTTGCCGTGTCGCCATGTTCTGTCCTGACCACCGCCACCTGATTGCCATACAGGTTCTTGAGGAGAGTTATCAGATGCATGGGTATGCCCATTTCACTCAGGGTTTTCCACAGCAGAGCATGATCAACGCAGTCGAATGCCTTGCTGTAATCTATAAAACAAAGATGTACCTCTTGTCCATATTCCCTCTGCCTTTCCATTATCCATCTTAGGTTTGCAATATGGTCTCTTGTGCCTCTCCCTTTTCTAAATCCTGCTTGATTTGCCGGCAGCTCTCTCTCTCTATCGTGTCTTCCATCCTTTTGTGGATTATCTTTAGGAGTATCTTGCTCGTATGAGATATTAGCGCAATGGTTCTGTAGTTCTCGCATTCCTTAGCATCTCCTTTTTTAAAGATGGGTATAAAGATCGATGCTTGCCAGTCCTTCGGCCACTCCTCAGTCTCCCAAATCAGATTACACAGAATTGTTATCTCTCTTATCACTCCATCTCCAGCTGCTTTGATCAGCTCAATAGGGATTTCGTCTACTCCTGGGGTCTTGTTATCTCTGATTTGTGTAATTGCCCATTCCACCTCTGCTTCCATGATCTTTGGTTCCTTGACGTAATCAGTTGTGATCGCTTCTTCGTTTTCCTCCACTCTGTCATCGATCTTGTAGAGATTTTCCGTATATTCTCTCCACCTGTTCTTTGCTTCCTCTTTATCGCATATTATTCCGCCATTCCCGTTTCTTAATGAGCCGTTCCGTGGTGTGAACTTGCCAGTGATTTTCCTCATTTCTGCAAACATCTCTCTAGTTCTTCCCTAAGCGCTATAGCCTAATACAAATCTGTGTGATTAAGCGATGTTATAACAGAATAATCACAATGAATCGCTCTCAAGATTCCAACTTCTTTCCGGGAGTTCTACCTCAAAGTCAAATCATCTCGAGGTCCAGAGTGAAAACCATTACGTTAACCCGCGGGTTAATAGTTTCGTTGAACTTTTTCGTTCAACGATACAACAATTGGCTTAAAATCCAGAAATTCGGAGTAAAGAGTAGGCCTATGCTCTTGAAAGTGAACACGCATGTTTATTATAAAAATTATAATATGATGTATAGTCAAAAGCATTTGAAACTGTTTCGAAGTCGTTTAGTTTTACGGTATGGTACCTGGGAATTTATAAAGTGCCTCTCACAGTGCGAAATATTCAGAAGAATAGTTTAGTATTTGAATTGCGTTCTTTATACATCATCTGCTAAACCTGTATTTTAAGTTCATGCTTTCTAAAACTTTCTCTTATGAGGACATAGAATTTCGACCTTCAGAATTTTATAATTTTTATAAACTGGCCTTCTGTAAAGGTTTGAATGATCGGGCTATTATTTTGCTTATTGAAAGACCTTCTCTTAGCTGAGCCACACTTATTAATAATAAAAGCAAATATCTGTACTTGGCAAATCCAGCTTGAAGTTGCTGAACCTAACGTTTCTGCCACAAATGGTATCTTCTTCTTCTATTGAAAAGAACTTTAATATGCTACGAGTATGCAAAGTGATGAATGGATATCCTCAATAATTCACTTATGGACTAGAAATGATTTGGCTGATAGCATGTTTAAGACATCTGTTCAACCCCGAACAATCAATCTGCAGATGAACTGTTTGTCGATAGTCCAATAACAGTGGAAAAACGCTGAAAACACCGAAGAAATTGCGATTAATCTTGTTATACCTAATGCAAGATATCTTCTCAGACGAATTCTGTCTTCACAGAATCGAAGAAATGCCTCAAGTTGAGAAACGTAAATAATAGGCCTACTAAACCTACAAGTAATCACTAGGTCCCGAACCAGTAGACAAGGTTACCGAATCTCTATTTAACTTTGATCATTAATAAATCGTTATAGTTTCATAGATTCTAACGTAGGACTGGTGTAATCAGGAACAGTATTCATTCTGAAGCTGTCCATCTAGAGCCCAATAATCTGATAAAGGCTTAACGATTCTTCCTTAATCTTTAGCGATTTCAGAAATAATAGTAAAACTGCAATGCCAACTGCAGAGGTTTTGAAACTTTTTGGACCAGGGATCCTTATTTTTATTGGCGTAATTCGCAGACCCAAGTATTTAAAAAGTAAAATTCATCACTTAAAATTTAATCAAAATAACAGGCAGACTATTTTCACAATAATATATATAAGCTTGCTTATGACGCTCAGGATTATTTTAATATAAAAGTAACACTGAATAAATTGTTATTAACTTCCTGCAATAATAATGGAGCAAAGTCATTTTTTAAGAAATCAATAACATCTGTTTCGCCAGAAACCAGTAGGCTAATATCAGTGGGAGGGATGTGCTTGCTTTACTGTGCACAAACTGTCAATTCTTGATGCTATTTTTGATAAGTACTGTTTTCTAATGTTTCAAAAAGTTATCCTACAAACCGCGAAATTATTTAGTTAGGATATTACAGCGAACGTGAACGAAATATGGATATGCTATGCAAAACTGTATTAGGCCTATCGTTCATTTAAAGGCTAAAATCAGGTAAATTCTACAAATTTCTACACTAGAACCTTAAATTCTGTCCCCCACACATATGCAGCATCTCAAGGGTTTCGCCCTTATAAATACTGGGTATTGAGGTAACCTACGTTTGGATTTTCTCCCTATATCCAAAGACTGAGCGTAGAGACAAAGCAATTCCTTAACGCTCATCGTATCTTGATTTCGCAATCCGGGCACTGGGGCGCCAGGCTTCATGTCGTGATACGGGCCACCACTGTCAACAGTATGCTATACTGTTCCCAGGTATGGTTGGAATTTGCTAACAAACAGGAACGTCATCATTTGGGCGCAAGTCTTCGTAAGTTGGTTTGTCTTGGCTACCTCCCTCATTTGTTTCCAACGTTAATGAACTCTGCAACAAAGCTGATCGCGATCTGTTTAAAGACGGTGTATGATTTGCGCCCGCGTTCACATAATCTGGTTCTCCCAAGATTTGACTCTCTTACAGGACGAGGTTTCCTGGGTAGGATGCTGTACAGTTAGGCATCTGCTGCAATTATAATTATTCAATTTTTTTATCTAAAGTATTTCTTTCTCTATGCGTAACATTCTATGTAAAGCGATGTGCGTTTGCTAGCGTTCATTAAAGATTATACTTACTTACTTACTTACTTAGAAATGTAAAGTGACCATACATCCTATTTATGTCCCTGTAATACGCAATAACTGTCGGCAGCGTCACAAAAAACGTGTGATCGAGTACCCAATCGAGCCCGCATAGATGATACAGTTACAAGCATACTAAGTAGTGTATGAATTTGAAAACACTACAGGTTGTTAATGCTAAAGCCATGCAGTGTTAATCATTAATTAATATTTTGAGAACGCTCTCGCAGACCTCCGCCATGTCCTTCGCGGACCCATCTTGGTCCGCGGAAAACTCTGACCTACTGTATATCAATAATAGGGGAGGTGTGGGGATAGAGAAATGGTAACACTCATGGCCAGGAGAGCAGCAGTACGCGGTTCGATTCCCGCAACCCCCCTCGGACGGGCGCCTTGCATGGCTGCCATAACGTGTGTTTAGTTAAGATATTGATAATTGTACTGCCATGTCTCAATGTAATCTTACTGCGCCTGTCGGTTTGAATTAATAAAGGAAAAAAGATCATTATTATTATCCAACTCAATTCACCACTAAATAAATCTTCCTAAAAAATTATAATTTATGTACAATTTCTTCTCAATCTCTTGATTGAGGTGATTCTTCTTCTCCGCTCCTTCTAATATGCAATTTTCCGATGACAATTGTGCAAGTTTTAAGCATGCGCTTAGGCATATATATATATATATATATATATATATATATATATCTCAATTTTCCATCACAAAGTGTCAATATGAAAACCAGTTGTCGACCTACTTATGCGTTGATGGAGCGTGCACATTGCGAATATTTTTATGACGTAATATCGATAAGTCACCAAATTGTTGATTTGTTTATGAATGATTTACGGCCTAAGTTTGCACTAAGTTTTGCTGACAGCAGCCGTGATTCTTCTATGGCCTGTTTTATTATTATTTTGTTTGCCCCAAGGTACATATGATCCCTCGGGGGCTTAGACATTAATTTATTCGTATATTATTCCTAGGAAATCAGGCCTCGTCCTCCGCTGAGTCATTGAATGTGCCACGGAATGCGATGGCATTATAACGTTGGATACAAATGGAAAGGCGCTGGAAAAGAAAGGTTCCTTCTCGCGGCTCCCCAGAAGCGGCCGAAAGGCGCCGACCGACCTCGCGGATGAAATCGACCCCGGCAGCGTTGATTGGCCCCAACGTCTCGAAGGCAATGGGCAGGAATAGGTGGGATGGTGGTAGCCCTGAATACTTCTCGAATTTACGAATGGCAGCCTGTTCCGCCGCGGCCCCCGCTGCATTTCCTGTGTGCGCAATGTAGGATGCCGCACAGGTGTATATCACCGTGGCGTCCCAGGCCAAGTATTTACCCGTCGCCCACGGGACCATTGTCCGGTCTCTTGCCATCCGTGCGGAACAAGCCAGACGGCTCCTTCGTACTCGGGACTTCAGCCTTCCGAAGGGATCGCCAGACTATGTCATTGATGTCGTAATGGCGAAGAGATCTCCCGAAAGCCAGCCGACAAACGAGGCCATGTTGGTCATCAGGACCAACCAAATGGGGGCTACAGAGATCGAGGCCCAAACGGAGGCCGACCGCCACACGCACCGCCTCGTTACTAAGGCACAGGCCGCACGAGGGAATTGGTAGAACAGACAACCAGTCACCGGAGTGTGGACATCCGACCGCCAGCTGCAAGCGTGCCCGGTCCGATGGTTTATCGGCACCCACCCAAACCGCCGATCTGTCCGCTTCAACCACCGGTCTATCCCAGATCGCCTGCTTGACAAGGTGGGAGTGTCTCCCTATACGGGCCGTCATCAACTCTCCCAGATGGGGATCATCCACAATCAAGCATCCTTCGAGAATGGCGGACTGGAGTACGAGGGTTGACGCAGCTGAGGCCATATAGGCCGAAGAAGCCAGCGACCCAACCCTCCTCATACCAAGACCGCCAAATCTGATGGGCAGTGTAGTTATTATTATTATTATTATCATTATTATTATTATTATTATTATTATTATTATTATCATTAATTATTATTATTGCGAACATTTGTAACGTGCGCAGTCACACAGAAAGGCGAATCTGAACCGCAGATGAAGGGAAGTTAGATATCCAGATGTTTGAAGGCTAGTGAGAAATAGTAAGTTTTGAGGCATTTTTTGAAAGAAGAAGAGGTAGAGCAACAAATAAACGTTGGTAGTCGATTCCATTCCTTGGGGCTGCAACACCAAATGCACGGGAGCCCATGGCAGTGCTACATCTAGGCTCAACCAAAAGACACAAAGCCGAAGACGCAGACTGCATTGCGGGATGTAAGAGCAGAGTAGTTCTGGAAGATAGGTCTGAGTGCACATTGCATAGGCGCCGACTTTTGCTTTTGTCTCTGGGTGCCTGGATGCTCTCCCCTCCCTTCCCCTTCCCATTCTCCTTAGGTAGGCGAGTTTTAGCGGATTTCGGAGAAAGAAAATCGTTTTCTTGTCAAAGGTAAATACGAGGTTAGAAAAGTATTGGAAATCGGTGACGCCGTTCCATTGTTTTTATTTATTTTTGTTTAAATAATAAATAAATAATTTACTTATGTAGGGGCTGTGACTGTAATAGCATGCAATGTTGGGTATTTGTGTTGTAGTTGTGAGATTACTTAGTTGTGAAAAGTTTGAATTTAAGATCCGAATTCTTCTGGGTCCCAGGCACCCACTGAACTTTCTCTCCGGGTGCATTCGCACTGTGTTTTATAGGTCAAACAGCACCACACGAGCAAGAGAATTTTGGATACCTGTTCACTTGAAGATCTGACATGCCTTCAAACACAGAGATTAGCATAATCGAGGCGAGAGCAGACAAGAGAACAGGCTATGGTCTATATGACATGTCTTTGGTAAGATCAGACCTTATGCGATGTGTTACCCTGGTACGGTAGAAACAAGAGTTTCATAGTTTATTGAGTGGAATTGGAACCAAGCATTTTGACAGTCTTTGATATTAGAACAACATTGCCAGAAAGGGAAAGGAAAGAGCGCAGTCGTTGGCGTGAGCAAAACGTGGTTGCCTCAGACTTATCTGGGTTTATAGCAAGACCGTTGAAGCAGAACTATATATGCAATGAATAGACTACTTTGCCGGGCTGATACGTTGGTGACAGAGCAATTAAAACCTATTTGTCACCAGCATAATGCTGTAACTGGACTCCAAAATGATTGGCTATGCGGCTGACTGGTGAAGATCGGAAATAATAGGAGACCGAGAACAGATCCATGAGGAAGACCAGCAGTGCAAAGAGACGGATTCGATCGAGCAGTACCAATACCCACTTGCTGAGACGGATTGCAGAGGTAAGAAGCGAACCAGTCCTAGAGACACCCAAACTTTTACTGAGTCTGTAAAGTAGAAACTGTTGGTCGATAGTGTCCAAAAGCAGCACTATGGTCGAGGCATGCTGTGAGTCACGCCTTTCCTTTACCAATAGATGAGAAGATGTCCAGTGTAAAACCGAATGCAGTTTCAGAAGATGTATATCTGCTGAAGTTATCAATCATGGTTATGAAATATCTTTTACCTCCAGGAGTTATAGTTTGCATTGGTCCGCAAACATCTGTATATATCAAGTCCAGAATTTTCGTTTTCCTTGATTCTGACCTTTTGCGAACAGGTTTTCTTGTCATTTTAGTCTTTGTACAGCATTCACATACCTTCGAGAACTAGCACGACTTTATATTAATTCCTGAAGGTTTATTTTGTCTCTCTAACAGTTTTATTGCTTGTGGGTTTCTGTGTCCCATTCTGTTGTGCCAAACGTGCATGCATTCTGGTTTGCATTCTGCTTTGTTACCATCAGTTACCTTTTGCAACCTTTCTGAGATGATCAGTTCAAAAAGACCGTTGTTTCTACTGCTTTAGCTATCGTTCCTCCATTCTTTATGATACTGCACTGTCTACCTTTGAAGTGGACTTCTAGGCCTTTATTCACTAGTTTCTTTGCGGAAATTTAATTTCCACGCAAACTGTGGTTCATAGAGCACATTACAAATTTTTTCTAGATGGATATTCCCATCTTCTTTTGTGCACTGTAGAAACAAATCGCCGATTCCTGCAAACTGTATCGTCTGTCCATTTGCTAGAGAAACTTCTTCTTTATGCTGGTAGTTGAATTTTTCAAAAGAATTCTTGTTATTACGCGTGTGTGCTGTGGCACCTGAATCGATATACCGAATATGTTTAATATCCGTATCACATATTTTCAAACAAGCATGAGATGTAGGATTCCTTCCTGTTCTACCTCATTCACATTTCCTTCTGTGTTTAGCCATGTGATCTGGGTGTTTCTTTTTTCAATTCAATATATTTCCTACATTCTTTCTTTATGTAGTTTGGTTTTTTCAAGAAAAAGCAGGTATTAGGCGTTTTGTATTTTTATCTCTTTCTTTGTCATCTTTAGAACTTTAGTTTTTGGTCACTGTTCATGAATGGAGCTCAGGATTTTCTTTTGAATTATTCAAGAAGTTTATTTTTCACCAATTCTGTTTCGAGTGCTGTAATTAGTGTTCCATAGCTGTCAGGTAGGCTACTGAGATATAGTGCAACAGATAAGTGTTCTGCTAGTGGTTCTTCTAAAGATGTCAACTGGTCAATTAGATTTTCCAATTCTGCAAGATGGTTTTCCATGTCGACATGATCTGTTAGTTTTAAACCACACAGTTTCTTTAATAAGTTCACCTAACTTGATAGGGTAGCCTTTTCGTGGTATCTCTGTAGTGTTTGCAACGACCCCTTCGCTTTTGTCTGTTTTCGGATGAGATGCAGTTGGTTGTCTTCTACTAGTAGACCGATTGTTGCCCTGGCTTTTCCATCCTTCGTCTGCCATTCCGTAGTTACAGGATCAGGAGCTCCCTTAACGATTGTTTCCCATAGATTCTCTTTAGCTAACAGAACTTCCATCTTAAATTTCCAGGTCTCGTGGTTCTTATTATTGAGTTTTGTGATCTTACTCGTACCTTTAGCCCCCATCTTTTCCTTATCAGTTGAAACGAAAGTCCAAAGTTGAGCCACGCGTGCAACTGTTCGACAGCGTAATTTTTCTGTTTTCGATCGCCAAACGTGTTTTACTAGATAACTAGAGCATCCTTTTATCTACGCATATCCACGTGATCTGGGCCCGTAACCTGATAGATTAAACGATTTATTTTAAGTACAAGTTTCGTATGCGGAGTCAAACATCAACTAATAATGATATGTGTTCAATCAATCCTTTCGACTCTTACGACTTTTACGAGGCCGCCAAAACAAAAGCATAGAGTAGCTATAAACCTAGAGTTGTAGGACCTCGGAACTTGCTGCAATTTGTCAACTTTATAGTTCAGAATCTGTTGCTTTAACGCTGCATATATACGAGAGTCCGCCACTGGTGACTCTTCTATGTACTTAAGAAATGTTTGCTAACTGATCAGTCAGTATTTGTTCTTATTTGACATTCAGCATTCTACATCATATAGGTTAGCTTTGATTAGTTTTAAGGAGCGGCGGTATATCAATTTCCTTACTAATAGGGACGCCCGCAGGCGGACGCACTGGACGCACGTGCGTCCACCCACCAGATCAAATCCACACGAGGAATAGGCATAGCATGAATATTTTTGGTAAACGACAATACGGCATGTTAAAGATTTGGATGTTATCTAAATTGAATTTTGTCTATTGAGTCACTCTGAGTTATTCTCAGTGTATGACTACGAGCGGCGGACAGAGGACGGGTAGAATGGGAGGGGACGAGAGGGTTGCGTTCAATTTGTTTGGGGTGTGCGTCCGAATTTTTAAAGCTTGCGGGCGCCCCTGCTTAGGGGGTGGGGGGCTACTAATAAAAACCAATTGAGAGTGTTCGATGCATTCTGAAAAAACAATTGAAGATGTCAAACGAGAACATAGTATCAACATACAACAGAAAAACCGGAACAGGAGCAGATTTCAAGGAGTAGGCCTAACGCAATGTAAATTTCCTATTTTAAATTTCGTTGTCATCCGAACTTAACCTGTCACGTGTAATAGCACAGCTGCAATAATTTAAATAAAGCAGCTATTTAATCTCTAAACTCACCATTCGCTTTCGGAGGGCAGACGCGTCTAATCCAGTAATGGTCATTCTCCGTGGTTTTAGAAAATTTACCAGATTCAGTAAAATGGTAGAAGCAATTCATATCCATGGTGCTGGTGTCCATTGATACGCAGGACTGAAATTCAATGCACCAGGAAAGGCAGGTCCATACTGTCCTAGGTCGATCCATTTCCATTCCCCAACCCAAGAATAAACTCCTCGTTTTGGTCACTGAAGCAAAATTTGCTGCAAAATGAGGATGCAACTCACTACAACTATGAATTGTTACCGTCAAAATTCAATCAGTATATCAATTACAATGTAGTATTAGCAGCTTAAAATTAGATGTCAACGGTGAAACAAGTGAACAGTGATGCGTGTAAAGCACATAAAGCAGCAGAAGGACTTTATATTCTCATTTATGAGCGATCAATGGAGTTAAAAGGTACTAGCATCATCGATAATGGCCGAGTTCGCAAAATCTGTCTCAAGTGTATATTTGCCGAGCAAAAGTGAATGAATAACTTGTTATTCTACGTATTATTATTGGTCAGAGATGAGATCATATATATATATATATATATATATATATATACATATATATATATATATATATATATATATATATATATATATATATATATATATATATATATAGGCCTAATCTATTATATATCCACAATTTGAAAAACTTCTTTGCTGACTAGAATTCCAGTGATAGAAAGTGGTTAGATAAGTCTTATTGTTATTTTAACGTTTTAGAAAATTATGGCTCTCGCCGAAGAGTTTTGAACTCCGTGGAGTTTCAGCCTATTTGACTTTGTAATTCTGACAGTAGAAGCGTTGTTGGCTATTAAGTAAGTAAGTAAGTAAGTAAGTAAGTAAGTAAGTAAGTAAGTAAGTAAGTAAGTAAGTAAGTAAGTAAATAAGTAAGTAAGTAAGTAAGTAGCCTTTAATTGCATCTGACAAGCGAATATGCATCATATGTATACAGTAATTATATATGATTTGAAAATAAACTATAACAATAGCAAATTATAAAGTCACACACGCATAAGTAAAATATACTAGTTGCTCAAAGGTGTAACTGATGAACAAGAAGTCGAATAAAATAGTTAATTAATCTTATTAAGGTTTTCGGTACATATTGTCTAAACAATGGACTCACGGCTGCAGACATCGCAGTATTCCCTTTGTATACCAGAAGATCCGTTGATAAAGCACCATGGACCGAAGGCCGTTTTCGGAGTTGGGTTGCTGAAAATACATTATTTTATAGGTTATTTGCCTCCTTTAGTAAATAATGCATTGTTTCATTGCTACAGAGAGCTGATATCACCAGACATTATTATCTCCTGTTTGCATATCACAACCTTGGCTACTTGCTGCCCATTCACAGGTTTGGCTTGCCTCGTAAATCTTACTTCTGCATCTCCAGATGATTTTGTTGTTCCCTTTGCACACACTTCAACGATAAAATGTCGTGCCTTTTTAGTGGTTGGGTCGACCGCGTGCAGTAAGTAAGTAAGTATGTACTTTAATGATCCGTCTGCAAACGCACTGCGGCTAACAAACAGGTTATAGCCTACAATTAGCAAGTGCATAAAACAAAAAAGAAAGATAACTTACGTCTACGAAACATTAGCCTGACCCAAAAGGTTATATACATAAGTAGAGCATTCGCAAACTAAAGTTCTTCCTGGTCGGCGCATCGGCTCTATGGATCTCACGGTTATGCGATCGGGGTCGGAGTGAATAGATACAAGACTTAACGGGAGGGAGTAGCCCGTGGAGAGTATGACTGGGAGTGTGAAGTACGGCAGAAAAAAGAGCGGAATCGGCTCTATCCCAAAGAACGTCGAAGGAGTGCTGGGGAGTATTTGAAATACAAAGTATTTGAAATAGTATTTGAAATACATTTAAGTATTTATGTATTTGTATTTCAAATACATTTAAAATAATGTATTTTGTATTTGTATTTCAAATACTTTTCAGAGTATTTTGTATTTTAAATATCAAATACTTCGTTAGAAATACTATTAATTACCTACTTACTTTCATAATTTAACGCAACATACATTTTCTCGGTAATAATAACTCAGTGGTCTTCTAACTTAGGATCTTTGGTGAAATATCAAATACTTCGTTAGAATACTATTTATTACCTACTTACTTTCAAAATAATTTTCCCCCTCTAATACAACGAATGTGAACCGAATGGGCTACGATGGGGTTATTTCACTTACTTGAGCCCGCTGGGTGATATTGACCGTTATTTAAAAATTAGTTGGCAGACAGAATATTCCACTACGAGGTCATCGAGATAATGGGGAATTAAATGTAGAATCACAGAGGGAACCGCTGAAATAATTTAGGCAATTTTAGAGAGCAATTGCGATTTAGAGTTAACTGTGAGGATCATGAACTTGAAAATCATCTTAAGAACTCCTGGTCGAATGCTGCTTCCGAGATTGTAAGCAAGAACATGCAACGCAGCTGATTGAATACTGCGCGGAAGAGAATTACGATTTTTGAGCGGATCAAGGAGGCAAAATATTACTGTATAACATTCGACGAAACTACTGATATTTCTCATATTTTTCAATTGAGTCTGTGTATAAGTTATGTTGCATCTACCATATTAATTCTGTAAAAGTTAATTTTATAAAACGACGACATTTTTCAAAATTATTAATAAAGTGTGGGCAGGAGTGTAACCAGCAATTCGGTCGCAGTGAAAGTTCTTGCAGTAGCTCTCTAAATTGCCTTAAATTGTGGATATATAAGACATAAAACTTTCACTGCGACCGAATTGCTGGTTACACTCCTGCCCACACTTTATTTACACGGACGCCTTTCTTGCCTTTCTTGTTTTTCTCTGGTGATACTTTGAGAAGGTTAAAAAAGACGCTAAATTCATTTTATTTACGCCAATAGTGCGAGACTAAATGAATCTAACATGAAGTTCGCAAAGAAATTTTAAGCTATAAAACAATTTCCTTTAATTTTCAAAAATGTTTTGTAAACTTCTTACCATAACGGACATGTATGAAACACGTGGTACGCCTAATTCGTCTTTAAATATCGTTTAGAATAAGAATATTTCGAAAAATTTGTTGTTTCTTCGCTTGCCTTGGTAATATAACCATAGACAACAATTTTTTAGGAAGCTTTACTGCCTGAAAAATGTGAGCGATTACAATAGAGTTTCAAGCTATCAAAATGCCTTCTTTAATTTTTCATCAGGAATCCTATTTTGGAAATATTCGTTCTAAAATAGCGAATTGCTGATCGCTTCACCCAAAGTTTTCATAAGTCCGATTTTTAAATGAAGAGGAAACAAAATATCTTTCTTGTGTCGACAAGTGGTTTATGTGTCATACTTTTCTGTTCAGGAACCAAACGGTTACGGAGTGGCCAGTTATTTTTAATTCAATGCAACTCTTTGCACGGCTGTCCAATTTGCAAAATAAAACAGCAACACTGAGTATACCCGAGCCGCGTTTCTACTTGCAGAACCAGTAGGCCTACTACTTTAAAATTACCATCGATGTTCCACAGAAGGCAGATCATTGATCCGGCAGAAATAACAGTAGTCAGGACATACATTTGTTCTCGCCATATCATCGGGTGTGCGAAGAACATTTATTTCTGCGTTATGATATGCAACAGAAAACTTGTATAGTGCATCTTAAGAGCCTCTCAGAAATTAGAATGTAAAACTCGACGGAGTGCTGGACAAGAGGCCGTGAAATTAGTTCATGAAAACTTGGATAAACTGGTGGAATTGTTAGAGAAATTAAGCCAACACTGGAGTACAGTTGAAACAAAGGAAGCAACTCACCAAGTTCTACAGAATATGCTTAAACTTGATTTCCTTGGGCTTTTGTATTTTTGGAACAACATTTTATCCATCAATCAATCAAACAATTTTTATTTTAACAGTATTACATACATCAGTTCAACATTGGTATGTTACAAGAAAACGTTGATAACCGGAAGGCCCAGAAGTCCCGCTAATAGGGACACCCAATTTTATCAGTTAATTACGTTGAAGAAAGAGGTTCGATTGAGAGACCAGTGATAATCTTAACTAAGTGATAAAGCAGGTATTCATAAGCAAACAATTTCGGTGCACCGTGTTTTACTAATGAACATTATAGTCGTAAGTTAACAGCTATAAGACGGCGTGCAAAGCCAGTTTAAATCAGTTCCATGAATTGTCATCGATTAATCCATCCGTTAATTGAGAACGCAAAAGTCTTTTTAAAAGATAAATATTTGGAACCCACTGGACCTAATCGTAATCGTAATCGTAATCTCCAATTTTCTAAAGCGCCATTGTAAAGCTAAGCGCGGAGCACCAGCTTATTCACGAGCGCTGCGTCGTATCCGAGCGGTTGTCCAGAGATCGATGTCCGTTGGTGGTCCGAGTCCGGTTGCCAGAGAGACTAGAGAGAGGCAGAGCAGCTGTTACGGCGGGTTTCATTGAGGACGAGTATAGGCTTGGAAGGCACAGGATCAGATGGATCGGAGTAGGAATTCTTGAAGAGGTGAATCTTCAATTTCGAGTGGAAAGCCTGTGGGGTGATGAGTAGAGGAGCCCAATGTAGATGACGGTGAGTGGGTAGCGGTTTTGGTGGAGGAACTGAGAGATTGCGGAATTCGGGGAAAGTTCGTTCCACAGTTGAGGTGCAGTGTAGGACATGGATCGGTTGGAGAACTTGAGGCTGGTAGTGACTGGGACGGAATATAGTGAGATATGAGAATCAACGGGTAGACCGGGGTGGCTGAAGAGTGAAGAGTTCGCGAAGGTACTTTGGCTGGGAGTATTGTAGTGTGTTGTAGGTTAACGACAAGACTTTGAGGTGGATTCGTTCAGGGATTTTAGCCAGTGAAGCGATTTAAGAACAGGAGTGATATGGTGATGTTTACGTGTCCTGGTGACGGCTCGGGCGAGACAGTTGTAGATGAGTTGTAAACACTTAACTTGGGTGGATTCAAGGTTAAGGAAAATGGAATTACAGTAATCAAGCTTAGAATGGACAATGGACCTACTGAAATTCTTGACAACGTATGGGAAGATGTTTCTTCTAAACTGCGAACTACTACTAGATTTGGCATCTATGCAAAAATGATCGCGTTCAAAAAGTTTACAAGATCCTAAGATGAACTTAAGAGAAGCATCAGCTGATTTAGACTCTGCACGCGGAACTTTCGGAAAACGCGAGGAAATCTGTCGAGATGCAATTGACGTAGGTAAGCAGTAATGTTGCTTAAGGATTGGCCTGCTTTAAATCAGTGGTTCTTAAACTTTTTAAAGCTAGGGACCGGCACCATCTCAATACTGTTTTTCGCGGACCACTAATGGCAAGCGCGGAATCGCAACCGGGGGGATACGCATATAAAGTATGGGGAATTCATGGGTTTTGTCAATGACTACTGATTTTAATTACAATACGTTTGAAATATTATACATTTTCGCGAATAAGTTGAAAAATAATGCATTTGTAAGGACTGTTTCAGGGACCGGTGACCAGAGCTCGGCGGACCAGAACCACTACTTTAAATGACATTGAGAAATACCATAAGGTTATCGTTTAGACACCTGAGAAGTCGAGGCCCATAATCTCTGCAATTACTGCATTGATACAACACTAACAATAAGAAGTTAAGATTTCTGGAAATAATTAAGCCTACAATTAAACCCAAGCTTGTTTGTTGTTTAGACTCTAGAGCAACCTTTGAATGGCTTTCAAATCAAACCAATGTACACTGCCGACCTGGGGACCTTGCTGGCGGCTTGATCAGTTCTTAGTCGGTCCTATGTATGTGGCGGTCAAGGCCAAGGTGCGTAAGTGGGAGGATTTATTTTATGCGAATAGCATCGTTTTCTTTAAGTTTACATGCGAAGGGAACAGCATCGTTTCTCTTAATTTTACATGCGAAGACCCAGCATCGATCATTTAATTTTTATTTAATTTCAATAGGCAACTGGCCGGCAACGACCGTGGCAGGGAAGCCCGATCGACGGTCTGAAGCCAGCGCATAGCGAGCAGACGCGCTCATTCGGGATGCATAGAGCCTGCCTCACGGTGTGCTGCTTTATACGTGAAGAGTTGGTTCGACTCTTCATACATAGCAATACTGTTAAACAGCGTTGTTGGTTAGCGATTCAGTTACCGATTCAAATATACTGCACTCAGTGTGGTAGGCGAGTGATTTTGGTTACGACCGAGTCAGAGTTCGAGTTTCCGGTTAGTACAAATATATTTACGGACGAAAGGGGCGTCCGAATAATATAATCAGGCGATCCCGAGTACAGCTAAAGAGGTTCACTGTTGGGAGACGGGTCGACAGCGCCGATCCGGCGGGTTGGATCCCTCCGTTGATCGCGAAGCGGTCTAGATCCCGATCGTGGGAAATCTACGGCTGAGTAATACTCGGGGAAGGATACCGTTGATACACAGGAAAACCAATTCAGTGTGAGACCGAAAACCAGGGTGAATTTGGCGACGGGCAGGAAAGTCCCTCTTGGGTTTTGAAGAACTCCGCGATCGGAGCTTGTCCGGTAACCCATGGGAGTAAAGGTGACCTTCTTAAGGTAGCCATTTTCTGGAATTCTGAAATCCTTGAAACCAAGAGTAAATTTGGCGTCGGGCAAGGAAATCCCTCTTGGAGTTCGAAGAACTCCAAGATCCGACAGTGTTTGGTTTTATCCACTGAGACGAGTTTTACGCGACTTCGGCGTACTCGACACAGGGGAAGTTCTACGCGCTTTCGGCGTACTCGGCCGGGAGGATTTTACGCGACTTCGGCGTCTTCGGCTGGGAGAGTTTTACGCGACTTCGGCACTCGGTGAAGTGACCGTCGGGATACCTGAAAAAAACCAGTTTAGTACAAAAACGATAATAAGGGTAAATTTGGCGACAGGCAGGAAGTTCCCTCTTGGGTTTTGAAGAACCCCGCGATCGGAGCTTGTCCGGTTACCTGTGGGAGTAAGCGTGACCTTCGTTAGGGAACCAAAATTCGGAAATTCTTGGGAACAAAATTCAGGACATTCTGGTAACCTTACGGGGTCGGCGTTACATTTGGATTGTGACACTTGGATGGCTGACACGCCGGTGGAGCGTTGGAGGGGCTCCATCGCCCGGTAACTAAAAATAGTTACTGGGAAAGACCACTGTTACCGAAAGACCGCAGTACGGGAAAAGACCGCCCGACAACTGATTACAGTGCGGTAAGACCAGGAAAACGATAGAATCAGGAAAATCTTGTATTCAAACCAGTCGTTATTCAGAGCAAATAACTTGGTGATCGAAACACGTAGTTCCGAGAACTGACCGAAGTGCGAAGTAGGGCCCACCTCGTGCGCCGGTCGGAACACAGTTCTGCGTGCGGTTAGGGAGGTTTTAGACCTAGAACCTGTCCTATCAGAAGAGAGTGTCGTGAGACCAGTATACCGCGTTAATATTACACGTGTATATATTATCGCAAGATGTTCGCGTGTTTGAGACGGCACGATGTGACGACTCGTCAGATGTACACCTTGTCCTCTCGGACAGGAGAACGTTCAGAGTTTTCCCCTATTGACGATAACTCGAGAGTCATGAGATGCAGAATGGTACGTGAGGGTTCGGTTAAGGTGGAGAAAAAGAGGAAGTCTTTGACTAAGAGATCTCACAGGAAGCTGAGGACTCCTGCCGGCAAGAGAGCGAACCCTGTTCTAAAGGACGGCCATCCTGAGGACGAGGACGTTGCCCACCCGGCGACCGCGGCAGTGGCAGAGTCCGAAAGTGAGATGGAGCTTGACAGCGACACTGTTCGCAAACAAGCGATACCCTCGGGACCTCCTCTTGGAGAAATGGGCACTGAGAGCGGAGACAGGGAACCGCTCGTCTACAGCAGAAGTAGACAGGATAGTGACCCGGGCGACTCCAGAAGGTCAGTTGGCTGGAGCCGAACCCAGCCCGACGACGAAGCAGCGTCTCGGGTAAGACCGACACAAATTGGTACCACGTCTGATGAAGGGTTAGTTGACCTCGAGCGACGAACGTCACAAACTGGTACCAGAAGTGGGGTACTAACGTTTTCTTGTCACAGAACCAGTCAAGGTCAGGAAGATACCGAGGACGAGTCGGATGAAGTGCCCCATAGTGAGCACGGAGGCGCGCGTCCAAAGTTACGTAAACGGAAAAGCAAACGAAGGTTGCTTGATGAAACGGGTGCACCTGACGAAACCAGTGCATTTGAAACGGAAGCTGGAACCCGCAGTGGGCGTGAAAGAGGTTTCCATGAGGATAACGGATGGTTGATAACCGTTCCAAAGACTACTGAGGTAGTACAGAACGATGTGAATAACGAGACATTCACACACTGGCGAGAGACCGTTGGTGAGAGTAGGTTTGACAGGTCCAAACCACTCGTCGACAATAGAACGGAGAACCTTGTGCAGGTTCAAGTACCTAGTATCGTACGGGGCAGGCAACCTGTACAGTCGAGACAGGCTTGTGATAGGCCAAGAGACATTGAGACAGGCCTGAAACCGCGGGGTGACGCCGTAGTGCAGAAAACGAGTGGTGACATCGTGGCGCATCAGCGAAACGAAGGCAATCGAGTACCGTTTACCAACATGGAAGAAGGTCGCCCAAGACCTGTGACAGATGAGGTAGATTGGCAAGCGGAGATGTCTTACCTGCGACAGAGTGTGGCAATGATGAGTTCGAAGCTTGAAGAACTGTCTGTTCCTGCTGCTCAGCATGCGAAGTCTTACCGACGCGAGACATCGGGGAAACCTACGGGCCCAGGTTACCAGATGGATCGCCGAGGGAAGCTGCAGATCGAAGAGCCAGCACGGAGCCGAGGTAACACAGAGACACGCGAGGAAGTTTCGCTTTCGGAAACTTCGGAAAAGTTACGTAGCCGCTATCTTCCCGAGGACAGCGGGAGAGAGTCACACGGTAAAACGGCAAGGCAATCGAGTCGACAACGTCTGTTGACAAGAGGAAGGGTTGAGGCGAAATTACGTTCGTCAGTGAGTTCTTCGGAGTCAGACACCGATAGTGTTGGTCCAGAAGAGGCCATGAGAACCGGAGTCTTTGACAGGAAAAACCTCCGTCAACGAGGAAGGCACGAGAGTTATGAGAAAACTGAAAGGGAGACGTACGGTAAGGAACGTCTACCAGAGTACGAGAGACGCGGTTTAAAACAGGCACTTGATAGAGAAACCGAGAGAGAATCGAACATGGGAAGAGACAGAGATCATCTGGCCTGGGATGAGACCCACGAGCGGTACTCTAAAGGGCACAAACCAGATTCGAGAAGTCGTAATTGTCTTAGGTACGACGAATCTGACAGACCGCCAGAGTCAGGAAAAAGAGATATTCGCGAAGAAGACAGAAGAGTTACGTTCGTCAACGGAAACTCTCAGAGCTCTCGCAATAAATATAAACGATCGGAGTCCAAAGACTACGCAGGTGGTGAGCCTCGTAGAAAAGGTCAGAGACAGGCTGAGTACATCTCTGATGAAGACAGTGCAACGTCAGGCGACCGCGAGATGACTACGATGTATTCTAAGTGGCGTACAGGGAAGACGTTGGGTACTCTGAGGGGACAGAGTCGGCACCGGTCAGTGGTGAGGACAGACGAGGGAAACGATTCCCGGAGTAACGATGAGGACAACCGGAGAGGAAATCCCAAGAAGAGTGTCGGAAGATCACTTGTTACGCGGACAAGAGGCGAAGACCGATCGGATCGCGGTATACGAATCAAGCTAGAGAAGTACGACGGCAAGTCAGCGATCGCAGCCTTTCTAGCAAAGTTCGAAGTTTGTGCACGGTGCAACCGGTGGAGTGATCAGGAAAAAGCAGACCAGTTAATGTGTGCCCTAACGGGTCCCGCTTCGCAGCTGTTGTGGGACATGGGTGCACAGAGGGACGTGTCTTGGCGAGAACTTGTTGAGCGGCTTAAGGCCCGGTACGGGTCTGATGACCAAACTAGCCTATATCGGATGAAACTTCGCACTTACCGGCAGGCTCACGGAGAAACGCTGAGTAGTGTAGTGCAGGAAGTACGAAGGCTAATGGCTTTGGCATACCCAGGACCAACAAGTGATATCGTCGAGACGGTCGCTTGTGACGCTTTCATTGATGCACTGGCAAACCAAGATTTGGGGCAGAAGGTGCGCGAGCGAGAACCAGTTAACCTCGAAGCGGCGTATAAACATGCGGTGAGGTTGGATGCCTATGGTCGATCTTCGACACAAGGTGGTGATTTAGACCGGAGACACGCGAGAGTTAAAGTTACCATGGAAGACCGAAAAGACTCGAGCACTGAGGGGCAACAGTCTCGTCGTCTAGAAGATCTCGAGCGAAAGATTAAAAATCTTTCAAGAGAACTTGATCGAGTGACAATAAATCAGAATTTGGGCATCGTTCCGAGAAAACCTCATGAACGGGAGAACAGTTCTGATCTAGCGGTGGGAGATCAGAGGACAACCGAACCGAATGTGGGGTGGCGACGGATTTATCCGCCCACACGGTTGCGTAACCCGGATATCGAATGCTACTTGTGCAAACGAAAAGGACACATAAAGCGATATTGTCCTCAGAGAAACGCTGAGATGAATGGTGCAACCGGTACCAGTGAACCTACAAAGGCTGAACCGATACAAGAGGAAACCCAAAACCGACTGGTCAAAGGCAGTAGGGTGGCCTACGTGGTTGCGAGACTGGCAGGAAAACGTATACACTGTCTACTTGATTCTGGAAGTGAAATGTCACTTGTGCCACGACGTTTCGTGCTAGACGCTGTGCTAGTACCGTCAGAACAGCGACTCCTAGCCGCTAATGGAAGTCAGATTAAGGTGGATGGTGAAACTAACCTTAAGATTCGGATCGGAAAGCAGGTGTACCCTGTACCCTGTCTAGTTACAGACCAAGTGACAGAAGTGATCTTGGGGTTATCTTGGCTGGAAGCCAACCAGGCAAGATGGGACTTCGCAAGTCGATGCGTTTTCCTTGGGAGCGAGAAGATCCCTCTGAAAGAGGTCGTTACCGAGTCCATGTGCCGGAGGGTTATTGTGCAAGAGGACATAATAGTTCCTCCAAGGAGCGAAGTTGACGTTCCAGCTTGGGTCGTATACCCGCATTTCCAAAAAGATAACGAAGATTGGACGACCATTCCAATGGAATTATCAAAAGATTTGATAATCGGACGTACGTTGGTGACAGGAAGAGACACGGAAGTGTGGATCAGGATGTTGAATGTTGGAGACAGAGATTCACTAGTCAAGAAACGGACTGAATGTCCGCTGGAGCGAGTGAACGTAGTCGATGTGACAGTTAATCGAGCCAGAACGGAATCGTATGATGAGCCTTGCCGAAGCGAAAATCCGGGGAAACCTATGGGCCCAGGTTATCCGGAGGAACGCCGAGGAAAGCAGCAAAGTACGATTGACCGGTTTGGATCGAAGATTAGTACAACGGCCAGAGTAGCGGAGCAGACGCTCAACCCACTTGCCGAACAGACCCTAAAACGACTATGGGAAGAAGTGCCAGCAGACATTTCGGAAGAAGAGCGAATCAGGTTACGAAAACTTGTGCTAACGTACAGCGCAACGTTTTCCCTTAACGAAAGTGATAACGGATTCACTTCGGTGATCCAACACGAGATCGATACGGGACAGGAGAAACCAGTTCGGCAACCTTTGAGACGTCAACCGCTTTCCATGTTACCGGAAGTTGATCGTCAGGTAGAAGACATGTTGAGACAAGGAATCATTGAACCTTCGATATCGGAATGGGCATCCAATGTCGTAATGGTTAAGAAAAAGGATGGCAGTATGCGTTTCTGTATCGATTACAGGCAACTGAACCTGAAGACACGGAAAGATGCTCATCCGTTACCCCTTATCCGCGAGAGTTTAGATACCCTGGGTGGCGCCAGATGGTACAGTACGTTCGATTTGAGAGCAGGTTATCACCAGATGGCCTTGCACCCAAGAGACAAACACAAGACCGGGTTCGTTACGAGAAGGGGCAGCTTCCAATTCAAAGTGTTACCTTTCGGATTGTGCAATAGTCCGGCCTCGTTTTGTCGACTAATGAACTTAGTCTTGACAGGGCTAAACTATGACATCTGTCTGGTTTACTTGGATGACATAATTGTGTTCTCGAGGGACGTAGAGACGCACATGCAACGTCTAGAGATGATTTTCAGGAGATTACAAGAGTATAATCTCAAGCTGAAACCATCCAAATGTTACCTGTTACAACAGAGAGTATTGTTTCTTGGTCACGTTTTGAGTGAAGAAGGGGTCGCGACGGATCCGAGCAAGATCAAGGCCGTAGAAGAATGGTCTGCTCCTCGGAACTTGAGGCAAGTCAGATCCTTCGTTGGTCTTTGCTCCTATTACCGACGTTTCATACATGATTTCGCGGTGGTAGCTCAACCACTTCATTTTCTGACCAGGAAAAATGTACCGTTCCGTTGGACTGACGAATGTCAGGGAGCTTTCGAAGAACTTAAACGAAAGTTGGTTTCCGCACCTATACTTGGGTTACCGAACGACGAGGGCCAGTACATCCTAGATACGGATGCCTCGGCATACGCCATTGGAGCGGTGTTATCGCAAGTACAAGAGGGAGAAGAGACAGTGATTTGTTACGCGAGTCGGCTCTTGTCGACGGCGGAACGGAACTATAACGTTACCAGGCGAGAGTTGTTAGCTGTGGTGTATTTCTTGAAAGAGTTTCGTCAGTACTTACTGGGTAGTAAATTCCTACTCAGAACAGACCACTCCGCACTTCAGTGGTTACGCAGAACACCGGAACCGATTGGCCAACAGGCTCGTTGGTTAGAGATGATAGAGGAGTTTGACATGGAGATATGTCACAGACCGGGAGCAAAACACGGTAACGCAGACGCGATGTCTAGAGGTCCGGGTGAGGAACAACCTAAAGTGGTTACCATGAGAGTTACGAATGAAGACGTGATGTGGGCACGTCCGATCGGAGAAGTAACGCGCTCCGAGGTTACCAGTGAAGATACAGGCCAGGAAATCCGTTGGACAAAGGAGTTTCTTCGAAGAGAACAGCAGAGCGATTGCAATATTGGTACGGTCCTTGATTGGAAGGAGTCGAAGCATCATCCAACACAGGCAGAACTATCACCTGCTAACGGAGAGGTGAAAGTGTTGGTGAGCAACTGGAATCAGCTGGAAGTCCTGCAAGGAGTGTTACACAGAGGCTGGATTCAGGGTAACACAGGAAAAGCTGAGCGATCTCAGTTAGTTGTGCCCTTATCTCTACGGCAAGAGATGCTTCAGTTAACACACGCAAGCTTTGCCGGAGGACATTTCGGGATTCGGAAGAGTTTAACTCAGTTGCAACGCCGGGCGTATTGGCCGAGTTGGAAGGACGATGTTAGACGGTTCTGCCAAAGGTGCGATCGCTGTGCTCGTTATCGAAGGGAGAAACCTCCAAGACAGGGTTACATGCAGACTCCGGTGGTCGGTGAACCAATGGAGAGATTCGGAATTGATATAACTGGTCCGCATCCTGTATCAAGTAAAGGCAACAAATACATACTGACAGCGATAGATTACTTCTCGAGATGGGCTGAAGCTCTGCCTATCAGAAACCAAGAGGCCGTTACTGTGGCAGAATCGCTTATGGTACACGTGTTCTCGAGGTTTGGTATGCCACGCCAGATCCTGACGGATCAGGGACCGTGTTTTGAGTCGAAGTTATTCAAAGAGCTGTGTAAACGCATGGAGATTGACAAAGTACGTACAACTCCATATCGACCCTCTGGTAACGGAATGATCGAAAGGTTCCACAGAACACTGAACATGTTGATCGGAAAGGTAGTGTCGGAACGACAAAAGGATTGGGATGTTCATGTACCATATGTAATGGCGGCATATCGAGGTACTGAACATGAAGCGACCCAACGGACACCTAATTTCCTGTTCCTGGGAAGAGAGAACCATACGCCATTAGACTTGATTCTAGCCCAAGTTACAGAGTTCGAGAGACCGTCTTACAGTGACATGGAAGAGTACGTGGAGAAACAGAAAGAGAAAATGGAACGATCGTATCGGCTTGTACGAGAACAGTTAAAGAGAGTAGCAGAAAGAAGGAAAAAAGCCTACGATTTGAGAGTGAGACCTAGCAAGTTCGCTCAAGGAGATTGGGTTTACTATTACTACCCTCGGCTAAGAAGTGGAAGGAAGACAAAATGGGCTCGCTATTACACCGGCCCATTCTTGGTTATTCAAGTGCTCAGTCCGTGTCTGTACCGGATTCAGAAGAGTCCGAAATCCACGCTAATGGTTGTGCACGTGGATAAATTGAAGCCGTTTTACGGTAAACCTCCGAGTACCTGGTTACCGGAGAGGGACAGAAATCTTGAGTTACCTACAGTAGACTGGCCAGTCCTGGCTCAAGATCCTAATGCAGAACATGAACCAGAGGAACCTTCAGAAAATCCAGACGAGACCGCTGATCCAGAATTGCCACCTGGACGACGGACGAGACGAAGACCTCACTTGGATGGATGACTACGACTGTAGAAGTCCTTGTTAGTGACCTTCTGAAGCCGACGTGTATCTAGGACCAACTAGATAAACGCTTAATTGCGTTAGTTTCATTGACTATTCGAGACCCATGTTTCAGTTGCCCTTTTGATGAGAGTATTTCTTTTGAGCGGTATCTGGGAGCATACAGTACCTGTGCTACAAGCAACGCGTAATTGCGTTGGTTTCACAGATTGTCAGTGAATGACTGTTTAAGTTTCCTTTTGATAATATGTTTCGGTTAAACATTGGCTTAGTGGTTAGTACTGAAACGAGTAAAGATTCCAGTACTAGGACGCTTCATTGCGTTGGTTCTACAATATGATAACCTGTACTAATTAAGATATTTTGCTTTCACGATTTTGAAGTGGTACCGGGTGTGACTGATCGACGATGGTTACCAGATCGGGAGACAGTGATCGACTTTTCTCTCCTTTAGTTCTCCTGGCCCTTGGGGTCCGGTAGAGCCCAGGTTCATGATAGAGGGCCTGTTAAGGTTGGCGATTTGTCAGGAACGACAGGTTGCCAGTAGGGTGGTGGTTCGGATCGAAAGCATCATTAAATAGGCTGTCGCTATCACGGTTCTCATCGTGTTTGGCGTACGTGCAGGGTGCCGAGAGATCGAAAGCATCATTAAATAGGCTGTCGCTATCACGGTTCTCATCGTGTTTGGCGTACGTGCAGGGTGCCGAGATTGTCGATATACCGCCCTATAACCAAAGGTGCATTTGGTTCCTTGCTCTCTAAGTGGATCTGGGTTGGGGATGTTCCTGTCACGTTTGATTAAGGTCCCCGATTTTGGCAGAGATGCTCCGCATCTAAGTAAGGTGGGGAGAGTGTGGCGGTCAAGGCCAAGGTGCGTAAGTGGGAGGATTTATTTTATGCGAATAGCATCGTTTTCTTTAAGTTTACATGCGAAGGGAACAGCATCGTTTCTCTTAATTTTACATGCGAAGACCCAGCATCGATCATTTAATTTTTATTTAATTTCAATAGGCAACTGGCCGGCAACGACCGTGGCAGGGAAGCCCGATCGACGGTCTGAAGCCAGCGCATAGCGAGCAGACGCGCTCATTCGGGATGCATAGAGCCTGCCTCACGGTGTGCTGCTTTATACGTGAAGAGTTGGTTCGACTCTTCATACATAGCAATACTGTTAAACAGCGTTGTTGGTTAGCGATTCAGTTACCGATTCAAATATACTGCACTCAGTGTGGTAGGCGAGTGATTTTGGTTACGACCGAGTCAGAGTTCGAGTTTCCGGTTAGTACAAATATATTTACGGACGAAAGGGGCGTCCGAATAATATAATCAGGCGATCCCGAGTACAGCTAAAGAGGTTCACTGTTGGGAGACGGGTCGACAGCGCCGATCCGGCGGGTTGGATCCCTCCGTTGATCGCGAAGCGGTCTAGATCCCGATCGTGGGAAATCTACGGCTGAGTAATACTCGGGGAAGGATACCGTTGATACACAGGAAAACCAATTCAGTGTGAGACCGAAAACCAGGGTGAATTTGGCGACGGGCAGGAAAGTCCCTCTTGGGTTTTGAAGAACTCCGCGATCGGAGCTTGTCCGGTAACCCATGGGAGTAAAGGTGACCTTCTTAAGGTAGCCATTTTCTGGAATTCTGAAATCCTTGAAACCAAGAGTAAATTTGGCGTCGGGCAAGGAAATCCCTCTTGGAGTTCGAAGAACTCCAAGATCCGACAGTGTTTGGTTTTATCCACTGAGACGAGTTTTACGCGACTTCGGCGTACTCGACACAGGGGAAGTTCTACGCGCTTTCGGCGTACTCGGCCGGGAGGATTTTACGCGACTTCGGCGTCTTCGGCTGGGAGAGTTTTACGCGACTTCGGCACTCGGTGAAGTGACCGTCGGGATACCTGAAAAAAACCAGTTTAGTACAAAAACGATAATAAGGGTAAATTTGGCGACAGGCAGGAAGTTCCCTCTTGGGTTTTGAAGAACCCCGCGATCGGAGCTTGTCCGGTTACCTGTCGGAGTAAGCGTGACCTTCGTTAGGGAACCAAAATTCGGAAATTCTTGGGAACAAAATTCAGGACATTCTGGTAACCTTACGGGGTCGGCGTTACATTTGGATTGTGACACTTGGATGGCTGACACGCCGGTGGAGCGTTGGAGGGGCTCCATCGCCCGGTAACTAAAAATAGTTACTGGGAAAGACCACTGTTACCGAAAGACCGCAGTACGGGAAAAGACCGCCCGACAACTGATTACAGTGCGGTAAGACCAGGAAAACGATAGAATCAGGAAAATCTTGTATTCAAACCAGTCGTTATTCAGAGCAAATAACTTGGTGATCGAAACACGTAGTTCCGAGAACTGACCGAAGTGCGAAGTAGGGCCCACCTCGTGCGCCGGTCGGAACACAGTTCTGCGTGCGGTTAGGGAGGTTTTAGACCTAGAACCTGTCCTATCAGAAGAGAGTGTCGTGAGACCAGTATACCGCGTTAATATTACACGTGTATATATTATCGCAAGATGTTCGCGTGTTTGAGACGGCACGATGTGACGACTCGTCAGATGTACACCTTGTCCTCTCGGACAGGAGAACGTTCAGAGTTTTCCCCTATTGACGATAACTCGAGAGTCATGAGATGCAGAATGGTACGTGAGGGTTCGGTTAAGGTGGAGAAAAAGAGGAAGTCTTTGACTAAGAGATCTCACAGGAAGCTGAGGACTCCTGCCGGCAAGAGAGCGAACCCTGTTCTAAAGGACGGCCATCCTGAGGACGAGGACGTTGCCCACCCGGCGACCGCGGCAGTGGCAGAGTCCGAAAGTGAGATGGAGCTTGACAGCGACACTGTTCGCAAACAAGCGATACCCTCGGGACCTCCTCTTGGAGAAATGGGCACTGAGAGCGGAGACAGGGAACCGCTCGTCTACAGCAGAAGTAGACAGGATAGTGACCCGGGCGACTCCAGAAGGTCAGTTGGCTGGAGCCGAACCCAGCCCGACGACGAAGCAGCGTCTCGGGTAAGACCGACACAAATTGGTACCACGTCTGATGAAGGGTTAGTTGACCTCGAGCGACGAACGTCACATGTACACCGGCCGGCTGGCCGGGCTGTTGCAGCTGTGGAAACCATATGAGTCTCTGCAGACCTGGATATCTGCAAGCCACCTGCGGCGTAACCCGGCTAAGACGCAGTTTATCTGGCTCGGCATGCATCAGCAGCTCTCTAAAATAGATCTGTCTTCTTTTGCCTTGTAATTCTCACACCTGGACCAGGAACTCACATTCATGGGGCACAAAAATCTTCTCTCCCACAGCTGGTATTACCTGCTTTGGCAGCTCAAGGTGATTTGCCGTTCTCTGTTCCCCGGTGCAGCTTCAACGCTTGTCCATGCATTTGTTGTTTCTTGGTTGGACTACTGCAACGCCATGCATGACGGACTCCCGGCCTGCCGGATTAAGCCCATAAATGGAATCCTGCGTTCTGCTGCCCGCCTTGTACGTCGCATCCCCAGGTATGGCAGAGTGTCTGCCTATACATGAGGAATGTCCTCCACTGGCTCCCCTACCCATAGCGCATTACTTACTTGGTCCAGAGACAAAGTCTTATTTATGATTTTTCAGAATAGAAAAATAAAACTATTCCTAATGCAATTTAGACGTCAAATTAACGCTAACGCACAAAACAGTTTATTGTGTTTTATGCCACAAGAATCGTGGCACTATCGCAAAAACTTTACACATTTCGACCACACGATCAAAAGGTCATCCTCTTCACGGTACTTGAACCATTAGTTCTCAAAAGTGATCTCTGTCAACAAAAGCACGTCGTTGCAATTTGATGTGCCGTCGCCGACGTGCATGGGTGTCACAAAGGTTCCTACTACACTCACAGCACCAATGTTTATTACCGTCTGGTCCCCTTTGTCACCGATTATCTCCCCAACTGAATTTACACCTTTAGCGGCAACTGGCTTATGGACATTGTTGATACCTGTCTCGTCCATGTTCCAGCTTTGTGTTATGCCAAGTGCTTTCTTGTACAAGTGGAAAGATTTCTCAACCTGCGGCCGATTAAAGCCTACCACGCTGCTTATACTGGCTGCTTCTGAAATTTTTAGTCAAATCTGGATGTATTTTCATTAAACCGTGAAACCAGTCTTGACAAGCAGACCTACCTTGAAATGGATAATCTAGGAAAATAATGGAAACTGGAATATTTAGTTGCACCACCAGATGGAATGCCATGTGTCTTATGTCAAAGCAAATAAAGCCATGTGTCTTATGTCAAAGCAAATAAAGCTTTTCCATCAGTTTGATGGGTTACACCAGTTGAGCCACTCATACTTATGCTTAAACATAATAGATAAATTGCCGAGTCTAGCGATACCAGGTTGGGAGACTTTCGTACAAACGCCGCATCTTTGGTGTTAGCTTGACAGCAGCTTTAAGCGAAGTTCCAGAGCAGCACTTAAAGAATCAGTAGCCTATCACGATTGTGTTATTGTTGTTATTCATATATTCGCACCATTTTTAGAAAGTTGTAGAATAATGTTTTGTAAACACTGTTAGGCCGACTGAGAATAAGCATCAAAACTGATGTAATGATAGCATCATTTATGCCATCTATGTCATCGTTATAATAATGCCTAAAGCATCACTTGATGGTTGATGTTCTCTTCGAATGAATCTCAGTCTAAAACCTAATAACCAACGGCAAAATAATGTGATGTTCGAAGATATTGATAAAGAGGTAAATAACTTAATCTTACTGCGGAGCAAAATGCTCCCAGCTGTGGGGCAAAACTCTATGTGGAGTTTTGCCCCGCTTGGTGCTACTTTGTGAGATTGCCTATATCATATAAAAACGTAATATAAAAGCCCAATATGCTATGCATTATAATTAATATACCGTTACTTTAAAACTACTGTATGTTTGTACTGTTGGCTATGCCTAGCATTTTTCCACCATTTAATTATAAAGAATTGGCAGTAAACCCTTACAAGGAAACACGAAAAAATCAATTATTGAATAAAAATTAAGGAAACCATCAAAAAGACAAAGCGACTGACAATTATCTAAATAGGTGCAACTAATATACCCCAGAACAGTCAGGTAGTGATTACCGAGCAGAAGGGATACATGGTGGGGGTGGGGCATTTTGCCCACCTTACCCTATTAGTTATTGCTATAATTATGCCAAATGCCTATCTCGAAGACTTGAACACAGATTGGCTATTTTGCAATCTTACTGAACGATGATGGTTTAAAGGATGGTAATTAACAAAAATGGAACGAATCCTATTCTTAAGCTCACCTGAGAATGTTGACTACAGCGTTAAACAAATTTATGATTATATTAGATTTAAAATCGTTCTTCAAATAAATCGATGCATAATGCTCAGACATTGTTTGTCAATTCTGACTAGGTGCAAACAAAAACCTATAGCAGATTTTCAAATTTGCATTTCTGATATAGGTTGAAGCATTGATAAAAATATATAATCTATATAAATAAAGAGAAGAATCTGTCTGTCACAGCGTCTTTGACCGGGATGCATTTCTACAGTTTTCGAGCTTTTCACTCGAAACCCCACTACTGTGTCGGGGTGGGCATGACACACCCAGTGTGAGGCTTCGCGTCCCCCGTTTTCACCGCTACCATGGTGTCCCGGGCCAAAAACCTACCCGGGCAATGCATTTTTAGCTGGTAAAAAAACTTACACTCAACCTATTTTCACTAGCCAGATGGCGCCGCCCGAGAAGATTCTCTGTGTTTGACCGCCAATTCTCTTTCACCGGGATGCATTTCAAAAGATTCCCGAGATGGCGCCGCCGGGTTAAGCAGCTACAGTACGGATTCGCTAGAGGGATTGAAACTTTCACTGAACTAAACCCGGGCAACGCCGGGTTAAGCAGTGTTTTGTTGCTTATTCGCTAGAGGGATTGAAACACCCAAAACGCCGCGTTAAGCAGCTTCGCGTCCCCCGTTTTCACCGCTACCATGGTGTCCCGGCCCAAAACCTCCGAAACCCGGGCAACGCCGGGTTCACCGGCTAGTATCCTGATATAAGAAAATCACAAGTCGGCCCATTTGGTGGTACCAGAAGATTATTAATTTTTAGAAACGTTCTAATCTATTTTCAAACAAATATTGTGCCCATCACTGGTTACATAATTTCACAGTACTATTATATGAACGATTAAAAGTCATTTAACAAATTAAAATGGGGTGCAGTCTTTAGGCTAAATCTTGCCCCTGGGCGCTGTAACCCTTCGTTACGCCACTGCATGCTGTACATATGAAGAGACCAGGTTTTGTTTTGATCACCACTCTTAGAACCGAAGTAAAGCGTATACGCTTTCCTACTTAAGTGCAGTCATGATGTATCTTTGAGGTTTAATCGTGCAGTCCTTACAAATGCAACAGAATGCATCACGGCTGTTCCGACATTGGCAAGACATTTCCGGTAGCTTCCCAATGAATACTACTCTTAGGTACACACACGATGTTATCTACTGCAGCGCTTCCCAAACTTTTTTACTTTCAGTGTGACGGACCTGCAGGAATTTTCCCATTGCAGCAGGAGAGGTGCCCAATTTATTATTTTAATCTATAAATTGGGTCAAAAAATTAAATTATTTTTTAATAGTAGCTCGGGTATATAATCATATTTTGTACTAATCTAATATGAATCACAAAGTTGCATTGGGAAGCACTTATGTGCTGGATGCTTGCAAAATATGTGCATCAACACATTGAAAACTGATATCAGCACAGTGCATAGCATATTATGTGTATGCGAGCTGCTTTTTACCCTGTCCTGGTAGCATCCACCCTGAATAAGCATTAGTGTGACCACATTTCTTATATATATATATATATATATATAATATTATATATATATATAATATTATATATATATATAATATTATATATATATATATATAATATTATATATTATATATATATATCTTCTGCCTTCTTGGAAAAGACAATCAATCATTTTAAATAATAAATAATTAAACTTAATAATTAATAACAACAGTTTTGTATACCGGCAGTAATTGACGGCATCCTTTGCGCTTCCGTCTGGAAAGACGAAATCTGAAGACGCATGATCCACCCACTGAAAACACTTGTAATGACTTCTTGGAAATTTAATGTTTCCCATGTATGTTGTTCCGTTATTCTCCAGGTTACAGCCTAAATTAGAGTAAAATAATGTAACATAATCAATACGATCAAATGTGGTTCACTGTCATGTAGTTATTATTATTATTAAAGTAGTTTGTATAGCGCCGCTTCAAGTTTGCCTACTCAGGAGCACTCCCAGCCCAACCACGGTCAAATAAAGCAGTTTTGAGGACAGTAAGAAACAGAGTGAAATGACCAATCGGTATTTGACGGAGCTTGGTAGGGAACCCATTCCAGGTCACGGGGGCAGCCACAGAGAAGGCACGGTGCTGCCGTATGGCTGTCCGCGAGCGGGAACAATAAGTTCACCTTGCGCAGCTGAGCGGAGAGAGCATCGGCGCTGCGAGCATGAGGTGGGACAGCAGGTATGGAGGAGCCAAGCCTTCAAAGCACCAAGGCAGAGATTCGGTAAGTGATGCGCTTTAGGTAGGGGATCCAATGGAGGTCATCCCTCATATACGCACACACTGCCAAACTTGGGGATGCGGCCTACATGGCGGGCAGCAGAACGCAGTCCTGAATATTCAGGGGCTTAATCCAGCAGACCAGGAGTACGTCATATATGGCACTGCAGTAGTCCAATCGAGAAACTACGAATGCATAGACAAGCGTAGAAGCTGTACAGGGGACAATGAACGGGAGACTGATCACATTGAGCTGTCGGAGCTGGTAATAGCAGCTGCGGGAGAGAAGATTTATGTGCCGCGTGAATGTAAGTTCCTGATCCAGGATGCCTCTCCAAAAAAGTTGATGACCTTTTTTTTACGAATTCCTCTCCCGAAAAAGTTGATTACCTTTCTTTCGGAATTTCATGACATGGCTGATTTTGTCCCAGTAGTCTAAATTCCTTAAAATATGCACTGGGATGACTCCCAAGTCCCGGACCCAGGTCGAGAAAGAAAGGCGTGGGAATTGCAAGGCAAGAGAAGACAGATCTATTTTAGAGAGCTGCTGGGGAGTGCCAAGTCATATAAACTGCGTCTTGGCGGGGTTAAGCCGCAGGTGGTTTAAGGACATCCAGGCCTGCAGGTACTCCATCGCATGGGTCATGGTTTCCACCGCTGCAACAGCGCGGACAGCCGGGCAGTGTATATAGGCTTGCAGGTCGTCAGCATAGGACTGGCTAAGGACCGACCCAGCCGCCAGCATGGACCCCAGGTCAGCACTGTAGATTATGTAAAGAAGGGGGCCAAGGACAGAGCCATGAGGCAGGCCAAATGGAGCAGGGACCCAAGGGGACCTAGTGAATCCGTGGACCACCATGAAGGAGCGGTCGTGCAGTAGTTAAGTAAATATCACGCCAGCAACCAGCAGCTGATGTAGAACCTACTTCTCGGTCTAAGACTTACAATCCTTTTTTATGTAGGCAACATCAAGTGCATGCGGATATATGAAACCAGCTGCTTAGCTATTCTATTTGAGGCTGACCCAAAAGTCTTGCTTGCATTCAACATCGAATACAATATCACTAGGACAGCTGCAGCTCGCTAATAATATTGCTTTTCTCCTCTAATTCCAGTGATCGCAACTCGCCGAGTAGGTGCGAAATCGAGGTTTGACGCCACTGTAATTATATCACCTACCATATTCATCACCGATCTAAAACGAGCAATGGACAGAATCAAATATGAAGAAAAAGTAATGTCAGTTCACGGAATGCGAATAAACCACCTTCGCTTTGCAGATGATGTTGATATCTTGGAAGACTCTGAGATGGAATTAGAACGAACAGTACAGATGTTGAATGTTGAAGCTAAGAAATATGGTTTGATTATGAACTTCGATAAAACAAAAACTACGGTATTTGGTGACAAGGAGATAAATCATCAGGGCATATGGTTGGAAAATGTGGAGAAGTTTACGTTTCTTAGAAGCAACATAACGTACGATTTGGACTGCAAAGTGAAATAAAAATACGAATAGCCGAAGGAATAGCCGTGCTGAAAGCCATGGACAAAATTTGGAAAGGCAAGGCAGTGAGTATGACAACTAAGTTGAATGTTTCACAGAGGTGTGTGTTCATGATGCATTGATGCGAGGCCTACTCACACAGGAGAAAAGTTCATGCCTAAATATTATTCACATCAACTTGTACTTGAGCGTACACAATGGCCAACAAACTTGTGTTAACAAATATAATGGTATTTAACACCCTAACTAAGGGGCATGAGATAGCATTACCATAATCTTGCTATTTTTAGATCATCACCAGTAAAACAGGATTAAATATTATATGTACTCAGGGATATAATATTGCTTCACTGGAAGAACAATCTATGGTTTTGCTAATTTTACTATAAGACATCGATTGAGCTGTTTATGTTATGAAAATGTGTAAATAATAATAATAATAATAATAATAATAATAATAATAATAATAATAATAATAATACTGAAAGAGAGATTCATACTTCCGTAATCGGTTGCCATAACGCTTTCGGTTGACGACAACACACGTATGCCAGCACACGGATCGCAGAGTTCCCATTCCAGTGAAGCATCCATTGTGTAGCACCATATAGTAGCTTTATCTGGGCCTAGAGGATCCGGATTTCGACAAAAATTCTTTGCCGCTGATTTGCTGCCGTCGGGAAAGTTTTCATCCTGTATCGTAGACTTAACCGGATGCGGTTCATTTGAATTCCAATATTGGCACGTTTTACCGGATTTTGTTACATTCAGGGATCCCATGTAACTCAGTCCATTTTTTGGTATATCACATTCTGTAAACGCCAATCATGACGCATCAGTTACTCAGACAGCTGAGATCAGTTAACGATCACATTGTAAGATAATCGCTTCTTAGCCATAATTACTGTTTATGTAAAAGTTTCGTGATTTAAGAATGAGTGCTAACGGTTGTCCTGATAGACAGGTTCGTCTGACCATTATTGTGCCCATCGCTGGTCACCATTTACCACAAGCGGCGTGACATCCCATTGAGTCCAATAAACATGGCTGTATGAATATGCATATATAGTAGGCCTAACGTTTAAACAGTAAATGCTGAGTATTAACGTCTTTGCAATTGAAATAAATCTAATAATAATAATAATAATAATAATAATAATAATAATAATAATAATAATAATAATAATAATAATAATAATAATAATAATAATAATAATAATAATAATAATAATAATAATAATAATAATAATAATAATAATAATAATAATAATAATAATAATAATAACAATAATAATAATAATCTTCGTTATTAATTCAAACTGACAAGTACGCAGTAAGATTGCTTCATGTAATCAATCAATCAATCAATCAATCAATCAATCAATCAATCAATCAATCAATCAATCAATCAATCAATCAATCAATCAATCAATCAATCAATCAAATGTCTTTTATTAGAACACACAGTTTCTATCAAAATCAGAACAAGCAGAACGAACACAGGATACGAATGCAGTAGTAACAGACGATAACAAGTTTAACGGGAGTCGAATTTAACTGTACGGCAGCCATGCAAGGCCCCTATCTGTACTACTGCTTATTTTACAATCGCCATCTAGGGACTGAAAGCTGGTTAAACCTTGAGCACCAATGTTTTAGATCAGTGATAATGATCGTGTGCACCAGCAGTATGCTTCATATGGCACATGATATTTTGCTGTCTTTTATTTGTACACACAAGAATGCATCAACGACATTTTATAACTCAAACTATCAGCTGAGTACAAGACAGACAATCGTTACAAGATCTTTTTCACATTCTCATAAAGAATGCATTTGCAACCAGGTTATGTAGGCTTTTTGCAAACACATATGCAAACAAAAGGCTGACGTCAATCAAAGCGTACAGAACCGACTAATCAAAAGCTTATAAGTTAAACATGCTCGGTATGAAAAAATGCATTTTACGTCTTGACCTGGCAACTGCAGGAAAAAGAGAGTTAGGAGTTAGTTTTAGGAATAGGCCTAATATAATTGCAGGTTGCTATAATGGGATGGTCTTAGGCACAGTATAGATTATAAAGCCCCGTATTACTGCTAAGCTGTAGGCCTACAATGGGATTTAGCCCATGCTCGTAATGGCTCAGAAAGTATTATACCCTAATACAGTGATTAAATTGGCCATTAGATGCGGATCTCCAATTGTTTGTAAAGCGCAAACACGAGTCTCTCTGGCTAATCTATTACTGATCTTCGCTTTTCGGTATTCTAATAAAACTAAAAATACATGAAGAATGATGCGTATTATTGATTCATGCAAACAAAGATATATCTATGTTTCCGATATCCACTGTTAGGTGATAGGTCTCCACTTTTAGGTGCCGGATCTCATAGCTGAGATAGCGAATCTCAAACTAGCAGGAGGCTTATAGTAATGGACATCACTAGGGCATTGAAATCCTTTACTGACAGGACAATTACTTCACAGCCGCAATATCCTCAGTTCTACGCAAAAACCGAACGACTGTCTGGATCAACTTAACTGCAGCTCAAATATTCCAACCGATCAGACTGGACGAAGAATTCCGACGCGGATGAGTTCTACTGCGCCAACTTCTACAAATGCCGAGTCAACTTCTCTCACGTCTTCTTCTTCCGCTGTCTTCGTTTCTGTTCTTTTTTCTCTTCTCCCGATCCTCCTTATAGGCCTATACCTTAAAAGAGGTCTTTAATATGGAGACGTGCTAAGACGCTTCTTCAAGTCCCCCGGCCGAAGAGTCACCGCTTTACGTGCTATAGCGTCCCCTCGGTGTCTATGTCGAACAGTCACCGCTATGCGTGCTACGGCGCCCCACCTCCCCGTTGTCAGTGTCAAACAGCCTCCGTCGAAGTGTGCCGCCCGGTGTCAGCATCTAATAGTCACCGTACCTTTTACTGTGGCGCGTCCCTCGATGTCGACGTCAAATAGTCACTGCATCCTCTACCATTTAAAAAATGGGGAGCTTAGAAGACCAACGGCTCCAATTTAGGCCAAATTGGGCGAACTTTTTCCACAATTATTAACTCACCGTCCATGTTACCGTTTTGCAATAAATTCCATATTGTGCCAAGACAGAGGTAAATTCGAATGATTGACAGTCTTCTTGCTTCATACAGATCCATCTGAAACCATATAAAAACCCAATAAATTAAGCCTTAGTCCTATTCAAATCTATAGTGATGAGTGATGACGTCGTACACTTGATGCTAATAGTTGGAGAATTAATTCGAATTTTTGTGCAGGCATTAGAAGTTATCCTTGAATAAAGAGAAAGTAAACAAGAGTGGCTTCATCAAAAATATAAAGCTGCCAAGCACTTTTAAAACCCTGCATGTCTTAAAGCTCCGAAACAATTCTAATAATATTGTGTAATCGATATGAAATACGGTTTGACGCCTGCGAGGCTCCATAGGTCATATTATGTGCTAGTGGGAAAGTTTCCATCACAGATCCGCGCACCAGTCGTAACTCGGGCGTTAACAGACGCACCCACGGCAATAAAGGCTTTGCGGTGAACGTGAGGGGACTTTCCTGTCCATCACTGAGAAGTAAGCGCGAAGCCCCTGGGATGGCCCCGGATCTAGTTGTTCTTTGAGTAGATTATCTAAACTGGCCATTAATTTGAGTATGCCGTTTCTCCTCATAGCAGCCTAGCAGGGCTCATCAGGATGCCTGTGAGGTATAACAGCAATTGCGCTGTCGTCTCCATCAGGGTAGCCATAGACTAGTTACCAGTGAAAACGGAAAACTTTTTTGTAAATAGCGCAATCGAACATTACACACTCGAAAACTGTCAGCTTACAGTTGAGTTGATAAACGTTACGTGAGCTGATAAACTCCGGATGAACTCACAGAACTGGTCTAGTGCTGAGGCATTTCATGAGTCCGCGTTTGGGTAACGCGTTTGCACTTAAGCATAGCGATAGATTATGGTCCGATTAGTGGAGTCATCGCTCCTAGAACGATGATACAGGAAACAATATTCAGCACTGCCTTGGAGCCCGCCTATTTTCTGTCATGCAAACATACGCATGGTAGAGCAGTTTTCGATACGGCAATAGAGCCAAAATATCAAATGTCTCATGCTACTCTCACGCTTTGTTGATTTCAGATAGGCTTGTAAGTGTCTCGCTTGAGAAGCTCTAGCTGGCCACGATAGACATGGGCTGCTCTGTTCACATTGTTAACTGTTTCTAGTCTCCATTGTAAACATCAAGCTACAGAGCGAGTAGCCGGTGCGCTCCCGCGAGAGTTCCGTTCAAAGAAGGGGTATGATAGTTGCGTGATCTTACCATATTTATTCAGGATCATGGCGGAGATGGTTTGAAGTAAGCTCTAGATGGTTATGGCGGTGGAATTCAAATACGAGAAAAAATCATAGATCTACGATGTGCCGATGACATTGTGCTTTTGGCATGTTCAGAAGCCGAGCTGCAGGTGATGGTGAATCGTTTGGACAGAGCAGGCAAAACCAAGAGTATAGTAAAAACTATAGTGGTACCGTTTGTGACATAAGGGTACATGACAATCAGTTGGAGCAGGTTGACACAGTACGTATCTATACTCACTTATTACCAAAAACACTGAATGTAGTAGAGATATTCGGTAGATATTTGGTCAAGATTAGAAAAGGGACGGTGTATTATTGGGCAGCACTGAAATAAATATGGAAAAGTCACAATATCGTGCATGCTACAAAGCTACGACTCTTATGTGGCCAGGGACAATGTATAGCTGTGAAAGGTGGACCACTTGGAAGGACGAAAAGACAAGAATCAACGCATTTGAAATTAAGTGTCCGCACGACATCCTCGGGTTATCATGCACTGAGAGGAAGACAAACGACTCGGTGTTGGAGACCTCTGAAATGAAAGGAGTCAACTCGGATTGAGGATATTTCGGACATGTGCTATGGAAGAGTGAAGATGTAAGGAAAAGGAGATTTTCAAGGCATAGTTCCTGGTTCAGTAGCTCAAGGAAGATCTCAGATGCAGTGGCGGTTTTGCTGGGGCTTGGGGGGCTGTAGCCGCTAGCTGGAAAGTTAGCCCCCTCGTTCTTCTTAGTCCTCTATGCTTAGCCCCAGTTAAACGTTTAATGAGCCATACACTGCCTACAATGTTTGTTGGTAGCAAAGCCTCCTGATCTGCAAAAGCAATTTTAGCCCCCAGTCCAAACACTCTAGAACTGTCATTTCTCAGATAGAATGAATAATTGATAGCATAAAGTTGTGGACTCGTATTATCATTCGACCGGTTATTGAAAGGGACAAAAAAACAGAAGTGGATGGAGCAAAATTGTCCGTGGTGTGGTCAATCCTCTGATAGAGGACGATTGAAAACAAGACAAGACTTGCACTGCGACGGAGCGGACATCGAAACAACCACTTAGGTAAAGGAGATCAACAGATTCCTCATGAAACCGGCGCTACATCAAATGAAGATTGCAATGCCCTGTTGATTTCAGTAAGCAATTCTGTGAGTCAGAAAGCAGTTGTAGTAAGTGGCACTGAAGAAACTGCCTAGGCGCAACGAAAGTTGATTTGGTTGTGTGGAAAGGAGGGTGGATGTGCCCCATGTGTCATACACATGACTGCCTTATAAGTCACTCCGGTTATTCTGCCGTTTCAAATATCTCTCCTTCTGAGTCTTAGTCTCTGACCATACTGCCATTACTTCTCAGGTTTCTATCCAACGCAAACCACCTTCCACTTACTACTTCATTAGTTAGCGCCGCTTGAAAATGCTCAACGCTTTAAAATTTTTAATTTCACATTCCGTGGTTGTGCCAGGCACAGATAGCTACGACAGAATTTGTCATCCAGCAAAATCCAAATTTATCTCAAATAAAAAACACGTCTCTGCTAAGTTGAAAAACGTTGCCGCATACTCTTCTCAGTCCTGGTACAACTCAGATTTTGCCGCTCTGAGGAGTCTCTACAGCTGACTTGAGATGCGTTGGCGAAGGTCCCATTTCCATCTTTTCTTCTTTTCATATTTAGGCTGCGTAAACTTGTCTCAACAGCCAAATCTAAATAAATGCCTCACCTGGGCTCTGAAATCTCATTTCACCAAAGTGTTAATGGTGGGCGGAATGGACGGTGTACAAGATCCTACACCGTCTCAAATGCAATGGACTACCTACCTAGCTCATCATCACACTCTTTTATTGCCCACAGGATTATTTGGTTCATTCTGCGATGACCTCGACTCAAGTTATCCAATGTTAACTTCCTCTTATGGCCTATCATACCTAAATCTCCTTCACCGGTGTTCAGTTTATTCCAACAGTGACTTCTTGATCTGATTTTCTTTTCTCCTTGGACTATTCATCACATGCATCGTTGAACTTAAAAATGAATATATCTCTCAGCTACCTATAGCCCTCTCTATATCCTGATAGTTTGAGAAAAGAACATGCTAATCACCTGAGCTGTCATCTCTCGTTTCGAAAACTTTACCTTCTTTTCCAATCCGCTCACTTTAAATACCATTCAACTGAAACTGTACCAAAGTTTCTGCTCTTATTCTTTTGGACCCATCAACTGCGTTTGATATCGTTGATAATGAAATACTCTTTCCGCGTCTCAAGCCCTGGTTCGGTCTATTTGGCCCCGCTCTCAGTTGGTTCGTAATACTCGTATCCTACGTAAGCACACGTTCTCAATCAGTTCGTATAAATTAACATCTTCAGACATTATGCAGATAAGCACGACTTCACAAACGTGATTTATAGAATCAGATCTCTGTTGCCGTTCAATGCTTTATTCCCACTAGCTAAATGAATTTGCTCCCAGCAGACTTGACTATATATAACTCACTTCTCATTGGAATTACTAAAGAAGATCTGCATAAACTATTCACAGCTCAAAAGGCTTTTGCCACAGGTACAACAAAGACTAATAAATATCAGCATAATTATTATGTCCATATTGCATTCATTATATTGGCTGCCCATTGAGCAAGGTATAATTTCAAAATCTACCTTCGATGATTATTACGAGTTTACACCAATCGACCAAACTCGTTCCATGCTCATCCTTTACTGAAACAGATCAATTGATGCTGTCACCCTTAATGTATTGCGTATCGAACAGTGTTGGGCTCTCGGTCGCTGTTCCGAAGCTTGATTTTGTCAATTCTGTGATGTCATTCTGACGTAAGCGTAAGACTTATTTCTTTCATACCCACCGTAGTCTGCTTCTGTTTTTTCTGATCTATCGAATTTTAACCGTTTTTTTGGTAGGTTGGTCCATCTGCAATAGGTTTAATGCGGATCAGAGTCGTTGAGGCAAACTGAAGACAGACAGACGGCTTAAGTTAGTGATGAAGTAGTGTTCAATGAAATTCGCAGCTAACTACCAACAAATCTCTTCATGCTGGAAAATCTGTCAGGTCTCTTGATGGCATGTCCAACAAAATTTGGGTATCGAGGAAAGGCGTTCTGGCGGGTGCCAAGTGATATTGTCAAAGTGGGAAATCTTTGTTTGCCTACAATTTTTAGCAGCCTTGAAATATCCTCTTTTCTACGGAGATAAAGTGGTGTTATATTGGTTAGTACCGGCAGCCGTGGAAATTGGGTTGGACGCAACGGTCCATGAGATATTTAATATATGTGACCTAGGCAGAGAGAAGGAGGGCCACTTGTCGGGAATGGACTTATTAGTATTTTCCACAAGCGAACAGCCGTACACCTTAGGTAAAATGAGGAAACAATTTCAGAGCGTTTGGCCCATGATTTGTGTATTTTTCACAAAAATATAGAATATCATTTGGCGAGATTGCGCATTAAAAAAATGTAATGTGTCTCTACCCAATGCATTAATGCTTAAAGTTCACTTTAACGCATCAAGTAGCATACGATTTATTGTAGTAAAGTGAGTCCGAGCTGCAGATTGATTAATTAGACTCAGAAATCAATATTCAATATGCGTAAAAACGCATTTTCCGGCTAATTTAGTAAGCGACAAGTGGTTCCGTCTCTCGGCCGAGGTCACATATAGGCCTAACTAATTGCTTCCATAGCGCCATTGTCATTACTTCCAGGACATCAGTCGATGGTCAGTTACTCGTTCATTCATTCATTCATTCAGAAATTTATATATTGCGCACCTTCAAAAAACCTACTCAGAGGCGCTCTCAGACCAGCCACGGCAATTGAGATTTGACTTGTACAAGCGGGTGTTACCCCTGGGGAGTATGCGAATCTCTAACGGAAACCATTCCAACTGGACGGCCCAACAATAGAGAAAGCCCGACGTTGCCTAATTGTGGAGTGAGCCAGAGGGACTAAAAGTTCTCCGCCAGACGATGTGCGGAAAGGCTTCTGCCACTTAGTCTAGGGTCCAGCCAACAGCCGGTGTCACGAAATAGAGTATCCCCCATACATGCGTATCCCCCTTAGCGAAATGGAGTATTCGGTTTAGTTTGCATTTCTGGCGGTTTCTGAGTGTATTCAGTCGTACTGTTAGGATTTATTGCACACATAAAATTTTTGAATTGCGTATCTTTAGTTTGCACGTCGACCTGAAATCAATTTACTTTGTTTTGGTGATTTTGACTGGAATTTCGTCGAGGCTATCGTGATGCGTATGACGAGGGGGGATAGAATGGTTCATCCGGGGGGATACGCTTTAGGGGGGATAGAATATCTCGGGACACCGGCAGTCGCCTACCACCACCCATCCAGATAAATTGAGTTTTAGAGGCATTTAAAAGCAAGCGGTTGGAGGCTAATCAAGCAGAAAAGACCTTCATAGCTTGAGTCATCTGTTGTATAGCAGCTACCACCCCATCAGGGCGACAATGACACAGCACCTAGCTGGTGAAGAAGCCCACATGGCTCCAACAAGTGGTCAATACAAGCGATTTAAATAATATAAAGCAAAGGGCCTAGCTCTGAGCCCTGCGGAACGCCAAAAGGGACAAGGACCCAGCCAGATCTAGAGAAGCCAAAGACTACACAGTTAGTGCGCTCTGACAAGAAGGAGCGAAGCCACTCAAGAGGCTCATCAGTCAGCCCAAAAGAAAGAGAGTTGGAGGAGAATATAATAGTCAACAACTAACAATAATAAATTGTAATCGTAACACATAAGCCACGATCAAATTGCGCATGGAAAGGGACATCAACTAACCGTACGTTACCACTCTCGCAACGCATTGTCAACCGGGTTGACTCCATTGTCTGTGCTCCCTTCTATCTGCGTGAGCTCTGTTCTCGTGCCTCTGATCCACCTGCTCACCGCTCTCTTCGCTATGCCACCAGTGGTGATCTCAATGTTCCTTTCGCACGCAGCGCTACTATGCAGACCCACAATTTGGATGGGCTTCCTCCTGAGCTTCGGTCGCTTCCTCGAGACTCGTCCACCGCTTTCTTCTCTGCGCTAAAGACTCTTTCGCCGGGATTGGGCTGGGAGCGCCTCTGAATATCTTCTCTGAAGAGGCTTTATATAAATGCTTGTTGATTGGGTGATTGCTTGATTGATTGATTGATTGATTGATTGACTAACATAGGCGCAGCTACTTTGAGGCAAGAGGAGGCATTTGCCTCCTCTTGGTTTTGTAGATTAAAAAGTTTTCCTTGGGTTATAGCCCTGCATCCTCAAGTACACCTCATTAGAGGTGGATGTTGCCTTCTCTTGAACGGAAGAAAGAAGAAATTCCCAAAAAGGTCATCAAATTTTCAGTTGAAGAAATTCCCAAAAAAGGTCATCAAATTTTTGCCTCCTCTTGAATTGAAGTCTGGCTACGCTCCTGCTCATAAAGCGAACGACGTGCCTGACTGCAAATTCGGTTAACATGGGTAGTAATGCCAAGATTATCTGAGATTGTTATGCCTAGGATAACCATACTGGTAACCCTATGGAGACCGGGTGTGACTTAATCAAAAGTGGAACTGGTCTCTGCCGTCAGCCATCAGCAAGTCTCTTGCCTCTGCCTTCTCGACATCTTCGCCGCATTCGACACCATTGATCACAACCTCCTTCTTCAACGACTATCTTCTTGGTTTGGCGTCTCTGGCACTGCTCTACTCTGGTTCCAGTCCTACTTGTCTTCTCGATCCATCCTCAATTCTCAGTCTTTCTCGACCCCCAGTCACTACTCACCTCAAGTTCTCCAACCGAGCCATTTCCATCACAGCATCACGCCTCTGGAATGATCTCCCCCTTGAATTTCGCAGTTTCTTGGTAACAGGACGGGTGGCAATCATCATTGCAACCAGTCCTTCATCCTCATCCTCATTTTCCTCTATCCCCGGGCTTTCCACTCAAAACTGAAGTCTCACCTTTTCAAATACTCCTATCCTGACTCATCTGATACTCCGCCTTCCAATTCTTCTCGCCGTAAACGACACCCGCCTTGACAGCTGCTCTGGTACCCTGAAAATCGGACTTGGACCTCTTTTGGACTACTCTCTGGAAACCCCCTTTTGATTTGGTTTGACCTCCTGGAATTTGGAATTGGACCTCTTTTGGACCACTCTCTGGAAACCCTCTGATCTGGTACCCTGGAAATCGGACTTGGACCTCTTTTCGACTACTCTCTGGAAACCCCCTTTTGATTTGGTTTGGCCTCCTGGAATTTGGACTTGGACCTCTTTTGGACCACTCTCTGGAAACCCCCTGATCTGGTACTCTGGAAATCGGACTTGGACCTCTTTTGGACTACTCCCTGGAACCCCCTCTGATCTGACGTAGCGCTCGTGAATAGGCTGGTGCCCTGCGCTTGGCCTTCGAGTGGCGCTTTAGAAGTTTGGAGATTACGATTACGATTATACTTCAAACCATAGACATAATATTACAAGATCACTCGTCAGTCCTAGGCTATTGACATCTAGTGGTTAAAGATAAATTTATAACTATATTTAATATTGCTATGAATAAAATCTTACGGTGATCATAGATATAAATATTTAAATAATCAAAAAATTAATAGTGTGACTGCATATTATTTATTTAAATAATCTAAAAATTATTAATGAAAATTTACTCAAAATTAGTGTTGTTAGGCCTATTACTTATTGCTAATATTAAATTGTTGTTAAATTGTTAAATTAATTACGTAGATCTGATGTGACGTCACATTTCTAAAAACCGTCCACCACGTCTCACACATTGTCACAAATTTCTGACTTCTCCCATAGTTGCGTGACGTCATTTATGTACGGCCCCATACAACGCCGCAGCTGTTCAGACCGCAAGTTTGGCGTTGTATTGTATTGTATTGTATTGTATTGTATTGTATTGTATTGTATTGTATCTAGTAATTTATAAGGCGCCTCTCGCAGTATAAACTATTCAGTGCATGAGCCCCGTGGAAACAGAAACGTCTTGAGCAAGCGAGTAGATTCAGGGGAGATTCCCATCATGAGTTTAGTTCGAAGTCGAGATGGAAGACCATTCCAGGCAGAGGGAATTGTGACAGCAAAAGCTCGACATTGGGCCAGAGTGGTCCTAGTACGAGGGACAAAGAGATCAAGGCGGTCAGTAGAGCGCAAAGGACGAGCAGAAGTTGCAGAGAGGTTGCCGCATAAGGTCAGAGAGGTATTTAGGGCAAGCCGTAGCTGGGACTTGGAAACCAGAAGGAGGATCTTATACTGGATACGGGAAGTAATCGGGAGCGAGTGTAAGACTTCAATCATATATGTGGAGATATGAGCAAATCGAGGAAGACGTGCTATGAGCCTAGCAGCAGCATTTAAGACTAACTGGAGGGGGAGAGGCGTAGCATGGGGAGACCGAGGAGGAGCGAGTTACAGTAGTCGACCCGAGAGCAAATGAATGCATGCACAATGGAGGTAAAGACAGTAGGTACAGTGGATCGCCTGATAGATCTCAGTTGTCTCAGTTGGAAGAAGCAGAGCGGGTCAGAGTCGAGATATGTTCAGTAAAGGTGAGGGAGGAGTCAAGAGTGACACCCAGATCGCGTAAACTAGAGGAGTAGGTATAAGAAGGAAACTTGAGTGCCAGCATGAATAGTCAAGCTTATTTAGTTGTTGCTTAGTGCCAAACCAAATCAATTGAGTCTTGGTGGAATTTTAAAAAGTCGATTTGATGACATCCAAAGGTGCAAGTCTTGGGTAATTCCATCAACGGAGGAAACAATGGAAAGTTGATCAACTGGTGGACCATGAACAAAAGCTTGTGCGTCATCAGCATAGAGGTGGCCCGTCGCAGCATGTTTGGTAAAGATCAGGGAAATGTCAGCCGTATAGAGGATATAGAGGATAGGTCCAAGTACAGAGCCCTGGGGTACGCCAAATCTAACCCTGACCCATTGAGATCTAGAGTCACCAAAGACAACCATCTGGGAGCGATCAGAAAGATATGCTTTAAACCAGAGTAGAGGAGTGTTAGAGATGCCACAGGATAGTTGCAAACGACGAAGAAGGATATCATGATCGACCACATCAAATGCCGAAGAGACGTCAAAAAGAGAGAGTAGCGAGAGATGGGATTGATCAATAGCCATATAGATGTCAGACAAGAGAGACAGGAGGGCAGTTTCAAAACTGTGTTTGACGCAGCCTGTAATTCAACGAACACTTTAACTCAATATGAAGGTCTGCTCACTGCCTCATTCGTGATATCTGTAGGATTAGAGGCCACATTTCCTTTTCTGCCCTGATTTTTGGGCTAATGCCTTGGCCTTGACCGTCTTAACTACTGCAACTCGCTTCTTATTAGCATTTCGAAAGCCTACTTCAGATTGCTTACTTCAAATGTGCACCTCTGAAATTTGTAGGGAGGGCTTTATCAAACTACGATTGCATTATGGTATATTGGGCTCACTATCAAATCATCACTATAAATTCTAAATTTGAACCCCTGTCACCGATCTTAACCACTGCATTGCCTGCCCAAAAGAAAACCGGTAACATTTAAGACTGGGTTAATTGTATATGCGAGACTACATTTCAGTCCACCTCAATATCTTCACCCATTCTGACTTCATAGACCTCTTGTGCTCATCCAGATCTTCTGGTTTTCCCAATCTGACTATGTCACTATTCCGTAGCCAACGACACCTTTTGGCACAGGGATACGCGCCTTTTCTGTTAGTAATTGTAGACTCTGAAACTCTCTAACAGAAAGTTTGCTCCGTTTTGACTTTCAGCTTTGGTTTAAAAACTCATCTTTTCTCTTCGACTCATTTTCTCCGTAAACTGTTTTTTTGCCTTTTCGGATTACTTCCTGTCTTTCGACCGGATTCATCTTCAGTTCTGGCTTGCACAACGATTTCACTTAGTAGCGACTATCGACTGGTGCTATGGAAGTATATGGAAGTATAAGCAGGCTTAGATTAGATTTTTTGTTCTTATTTTAACCTGATGTTCTTATTAAAACCTGATTGCACATTGTCTAAAACGAGTCACGACTGATTGCTTTTCGCCGCTGAGGACTGAAATCGTACTAGAAACTTTAATATAAATATAAATATAAATGAGAGTTTCAGTCACTCTTAGAAGTCTTACCATGCTGGCGTGCACCTAGTTTTAGAATCCTGGCTTAACGCTACAATAACTCAAATTTCCTTTAAACAAGTTATTGAAGTGAAAATTGTTGCAGACATTTATAAGCCATAAAACAGATATGTTGATTATAAATTTGTCAACGTCACAAAATCTTTTATGGTTGCAGATTTTTGTTTATCGTGACGTCAGATTGATAAATATACTAAACGGCTAATGGAGCCCTGTGTGAATAACGCAGCAGGACATGCAGTACAGAAGCTGTACGCGTGAGTCATATATCTATATAAATAAAGCCAGCTTTCTGTGTGTCTGTCTGTGTGTCTGTCTGTCTGTCTGTTTGACCGGGCTTAACTTCTACAATTTTGCACCTTTTCACTCGAAACCTTCACTAATGTGTCGGCCTCGGCTTCGGACACCCAGTGGAGGGGTTCGCGTCCTCCGTTTTCAACCCTACCATGGTGAAAATGCCCCAAAACGCTACCCACCCGACCGTCCATAACGCGCAAGCTCGCCTATTCCACTGCCAAGCGGTTCTATTTATTGCGCCGGTATTCCCCAACGTCATTAATAATCCGCTTAACGACACCGCGGTTCTATTTATGGCGCCGGTATTCCCCAACGTCACTAATAATGCGCGTAAGTTGTTTACTTTCGCACAAAATATAATGACGATCGATTCGAAGTATATTCATCGTTTTACAGCAAAATTTTAACACATGTATGTTCAAAGATAAAGATCTAAATTATTTACAGTATATCAAACAACCAGTCTGCTCTACTAAGGGCGAGGCCGACTACAGACCGGCAGTGGGGGCTAGATTTCTGGCGTTTTCTTTAACACGCCAACGCCCGGTTCACTCTCTTCGACCCTCAGTCTCCGCTGTACGCCAGAAGGCGTCTACAAGACTGCGAAGCAGTCTCCCCCACAGGTCGCCACACGCCACAAGGGCCTCCAAGACTGCGAAGCAGTCGCCGCCAGAGGGCGACTGCGAAGCAGTCACTCCACGGCAGAGGTCGCTAGACGCCAGAAGGCGTTTACAAGACTGCGAAGCAGTCTCGGCCAGAGGTCGCCAGACGCCACAAGGGCCTCCAAGACTGTGAAGCAGTCGCCGCCAGAGGTCGACTGCGAAGCAGTCACTCAACGGCAGAGGTCGCTAGACGCCAGAAGGCGTCTACAAGACTGCGAAGCAGTCTCCGCCAGACGTCGCCAGACGCCACAAGGGCATCCAAGTTGTTGTTGTTGTTGTTGTTGTTGTTGTTGTTGTTGGTGGTGGTGGTGGTGGTGGTGGTGGTGGTGGTGGTGGTGGTGGTGGTGGTGGTGGTGGTGGTGGTGGTGGTGGTGGTGGTGGTGGTGGTGGTGGTGGTGGTGGTGGTGGTGGTGGTGGTGGTGGTGGTGGTGGTGGTGGTGGTGTGAAACTTATAACCCCGGGCAACGCCGGGTAATCCAGCTAGTAGGCTATATAACTGAAAAACTTACAGATTATTAGGAGAGAATATTTATTTTTACTCGCTCTACCTTGTTCCTTACTAACTTAAAGACTACTCTCTTTAGCCGTGGTTGGACTGGGAGCGCTCCTGAGTAGGCCCCTATATCACCTTGAAGGCAATTACTTACCGACAAGAGAAAACTAGTAGTGGTAGCCATCTTGAATTGCGTTCTTTCCTCTTTCCACAAGTGCAGCTTGAGTTGGTGGAATGCCATCCACTGATCTGCCTTTCTGTGTGAACAGCTGCTTCCGTACCTCATTCACCTTCTCCTCACTGCTTGCAGGGCTAACTAACACTCACCATCACTTTCGAATATGGTCAACTTGCGGCTAGGAACCAAATCAGACATAGTGAGCTCCTAGAAGAGGTTGTTCCCACTTCAACAGATGACGCCATCCCAGATATCCAGCCAGGCCTTTCACTGTGTGTACAACTGTACATACTGTTGATTGTGTTATCCTGGATGAAGCAGTCATTGTTAGGATGCTGAAGCTTGACACTGCATGCACATGCACACATTGTACATGGCATCTTGTTGGTGTAAGGCTGTAAGCCATAGCAGCAGTTCAGCAGCCCAGCGTTGACGTTGGGTTGACCCAGCGTTGGGTTGGCTTTTCATCAGGCAAAGCTCGAGGTAACTACAAACCCATGATATGACACGTGCCTTGGCCCAGAGAAGTGCATAGCCTTGCCCTTCCTACACGCATTTAGCGGATGTGACACAGTAACATTCTTTGCCGGCCGCGGAAAAAGTACGGTGTGGGACATTTGGAAGATATTCAACTACGTTACCCCAGCCTTCTGCACCTTAGCATCAACTCCCAACTCTGTTGATGATCAGCTCGATGTACTGGAGCGCTTTGTAGTTCTTCTGTATGACCGTGCGAGCAGTGAGAAGAAGGTGAATGAGGTACAGCTGTTCTCGCAGAAAGGCAGATCAGTGGATGGCCTTCCACCAACTCAAGCTGTACTTGTGGAACACACCAAGAGCGCTGCCAACCAGTCAGGTCGTTTCTGGGTACAGATGTTCCCAGCTGCTTCAAAGCTACCATGTCCTGGTAAAAGGGGAGTGGCTGCAAACGATCGAAGAAGGCTGGGAAGTGAAGTGGACAACACTTGCCAAAGCTTCTCTACAGAACTGCTCAGATGTGGCTGCGAGAAGGGCTGTAGGACACAGCGCAAATGTGTGATAGCTGCTCAGTAGTGTGCTGGTCTCTGTTTGTGTAGAGGACTATGTGGCCGTGAATGACGTGAACGATTCTATATAACTCTGTGCATAGTACTTTGTCTGGACTCTGGGCGCCGAAATGTGGACTACCTGTAATATTTTGTTCAATGGACATTTACGAGAACATTAGTAACATGCTGAATTGCTGATATACCGTAAGTTGTTTATTTCCACATGAACATGAACACATCAACAAGTTTCAGAAATGGTTAGTTGCCTAGCAATCCTTGCCCAAACTAGGCCTACTGTATGCTTAACAATAAAAATTGTAATCATAATTTTAAGGTCACCTTAACTTCAAGATGGCTACCACTATTAGCTTTTCCCTTATAGGTAAGTGATTACAATTATTTCTATTGAAATCTTTGCCCATGAATATGTATGTTTAGACACCAAGATTACGATTCTAAGTGAACTAGAGGCTGAGATATTGAAAAATCTCTATTTTCGGTCGGCCATTTTGGAAAATGGCTGCCACTGAGGCCAGAAGGCAAATCTGCGATGGCCCTATAGCTACAAAATTCCCTTAGGTCATGTTCATACTATGTACCAAATTTCATGCTTCTATCAGTTTATGAGCAACTAGTTCATAATTTGCACCGTACTGCCCCTTTCAGGCCACCTTAATTTCAAGATGGCTACCACAATTAGCTTTTCTCTTATAGGTAAGTGATTGCAATTAGTTCTATTGAAATCCTTGCCCATAAATATGTATGTTTAGACAACAAGATTACGATTCTAAGTGAACTAGAGGCTGAGATATTGAAAAATCTCTATTTTCGGTCGGCCATCTTGGGAAATGGCTGCCACTGAGGCCAGAAGGCAAATCTGCGGTTGCCCTATATAGCTAAAAAATTTCTTCATCGTATGTTGCTACCATGTGCCAAATTTAATGCTTCCAACAGAAAGTGAGCAATTTTTACACCAAGCTGACTGACTAATTGGCAGTTTTTAAGGTGAGGATATGACGTCATGCCAAAACGTCCGCTAGGGGGCCTAAACCATGACAGAAAAATTGGCAACAACTTTTTTCTGCTTCAGAACTAAAATATCATTAATTTAAACATCATTGCCAAGATTCTACCCAAAATTTCTGTTCCCTGACATAAGCCAACGGACTACTCGCTATATAAAAGCATCTTAATAATAATAATAATAATAATAATAATAATAATAATAATAATAATAATAATAATAATAGTAATAATAATAATAATAATAATAATAATAATAATAATAATAATAATAATAATAATAATAATAATAATAATAATAATAATAATAATAATAACTTACTCCGGGGATGAGGACCACGTACTCCAAGCTTAAATTTTCAATCACTGTTAATATCTTAGAGCCTGAGGGATCTTATTTACCTCGGGCGACAAACAAACAAAATAATAATAATAATAATAATAATAATAATAATAATAATAATAATAATAATAATAATAATAATAATAATAATAATAATAATAATAATAATAATAATAATAATAATAATAATAATAATAATAATACGAATATAGATAAAGTGGTAAATTAAATTACATTTTCCTGCTGAGAAAGAAATGGCGCTCCTATCTCAGTCTTTCTCGACCCCCAGTCACTACTCACCTCAAGTTCTCCAACCGAGCCATACCAACACAGCACCACGCCTCTGGAATGATCTCCCCCTGAATTCCGCAGTTTCTCAGTGCCTCCATCATCATTGCAACCTGTCCTTCATCCTCATCCTCATGTTCCTCTATTTATCACCCTCGGGCTTTCCACTCAAAACTGAAGTCTCACCTTTTCAAGTGCTCCTACTCTGACTCATCTGATCCTCCGCCTTCCAATTCGTCTCGCCGTAAACGACACCCGCCTTGACAGCTGCTCTGCCTCACGTGATCTGGTACTCTGAAAATCGGACTTGGACATCTTTCGGACAACTCTCTGGAAACCCCCTTTGATTTGGTTTGGCCTCCTGGAAATCGGACTTGGACCTCTTTTGGACCACTATCTGGAAACTGATCTGGTACCCTGGAAATCGGACTTGGACCTCTTTTGGACTACTCTCTGGAAACCCCCTTTGATTTGGTGTGGCCTCCTGGAAATCGGACTTGGACCTCTTTTGGACTACTCTCTGGAAACCCCCTCTGATCTGACGTAGCGCTCGTGAATAGGCTGGTGTCCTGGGCTTAGCCTTCGAGTGGCGCTTTAGAAGTTTGGAGATTACGATTACGATTACGATTAATTATTATCTAGGTCAACCAAAATCGAGGCATGTTTATGCTGGGAGAATAGAACGAGCCCTTAATACGCTTTTTTGTCGTTGAAACTTCTGAAGCACGGTTTATTGTTAAGTCTATCTTCTTACAGATAGCAGAGTATTAAGAGGTTAGCAAGTTTATTCCTTTTTCGTCCTTGTTATCTCTGCGCTGCAGGTTTGAAGCGCACGCCGCATGAGCGCTGACGTGTGTTACGCCCCGTGGCACATCTGTAGGCTCACCGCATAGCACAGCACAGGGCCAGTCAAAGGAAAATCGCTCGACGGATAGCCTATCTGTTTACGTAAACCCATTATGGCCGTGCACCTTCACAGTGATTAGAAATTATAACCGCAGGGACCACAAGGACTATCCGAATATATGGACGTCTTAACACCCCCTAGACCATCACATAAGGCACGCCGAGTCTGTAGTGTCTGCAGAGTAGAAAGACAATTGCATAACCGGGACGGAAGGGTCCATTTGCATGAACCGGAAGTGGAGGGAGGACTCAGTGGATACAATCAAGTCAGTGACGAGACAACCCACCCGTCGCTGCCACACAAATCATGAAGCACATTCCAAAAGCAGCTAGAAAAGCGTCTCTACCAGTTAAGACCGGAGGACTTGGCATACGTCGGGTGACCTCGCTTGCGCTTCCTGCCTTTCTAGCATCTGCTGCGAGCACCCACGCCTTCCAGTCCTCTATGCTGGGATATGATCAGTCCTTCACTGACGCAAGAGTGGAATCAATGCTGCAACGATGGAATGAGGAGAGCCAAATCATACATACAGATAACCATGCAGCACATAAACAATCATACTGGGACAGGCCTCTCGTGAAGAATGCGATAGAGAGGTTGGATGCAGCTTCTGGCGACAAGCAGCATCAAGCGAGAAGAAGAGCGATGGCGGCGCCTTATGCCGGCGATTGGCTGTTCGCGCTGCCATTATCATCGTGTGGACTGAGAATGGATGACGAGACGGTGCAAATAGTGACTGGTATTCGCTTTGGAGCGCAGATATGCGAGCCACATGGGTGTCCCTGCGGAGCGACGGTGACAGCGGATGGTTCGCACGGACTTTCATGTGGCCTCGGTCCCGGCAGAATGGCAAGACATGCGACCCTGAACGATCTGATAAGCCGCAGCCTTATACGCGCAGGTGTGTCTAACATCAAAGAACCATCCGGACTCTCTAGACCAGAAGGAAAGTGCACCGACGGATTGACGCTGATTCCGTGGCGTCGGGAACGCAGCCTCGTATGGGATGCCACTGTATCCGACACATTGGTCCCATCTTACCTTCACGCGACTGCGGCAGAGGCTGGGGCGGAGGCGGAACTGGCGGCTGCAAGAAAAACCACCAAGTACAGCCAGCTAGTCGTAAACCACTTTTTCGTCCCTGTGGCTTTCGAGACTCTAGACCCCATTAACACCAGCGGAATGGACTTTGTTAAAGAACTGGGCAAACGACTAACTCTAATCACCGGAGAACACAGAGAGATTTGTTATCTCTTCCAGCGCCTCCCTATCACCATCCAACGCTTTAATGCGATTGCCTGTCGATGAACCTTTGCCCAACAGAATCTTGATGAGGGAGAAGCCGTTCCAGAATAACACATATCTCCGGAATAGTTTTGACCACCTGAAGGATCATATTATTATTATTATTATTATTATTATTATTATTATTATTATTATTATTATTATTATTATTATTATGATCTTGATTGTACTGTCATGTTTCAATATAATCTTATTGCGTTCTTGTCAATTTGAATTAATAAAGAAGATTAATAATAATAATAATAATAATAATAATAATAATAATAATAATAATAATAATAATAATAATAATAATAATAATAATAATAATAGTAATAGGGCCTTTCCGGACACTTTCTTTTCCATTTTAGTTAATATTCAAGTCCCTGAGGGATCCTGTATACCTCGGGGCAAAATAATAATAATAATAATAATAATAATAATAATAATAATAATAATAATAATAATAATAATAATAATAATAATAATAATAATAATAATAATAATAATAATAATAATAATAATAATAATAATAATAATAATAATAATACGTCAGCAGTGCGCTTCTCCCAGGACACGTTACTACAAGTACACATCTACGTTGTAACCTCTTGCGAAACTTCATCTTCAAAATGTGTACATGACGCTGTTTGCCAATGCGGGTAGAATAAATAGACATTGCATTGGTAGGCATTGAGTCTGTTTAACAAAGAATTCATATAATTAAAACAAGAAAAGAACATTAAAAGTACATAATCTCACAACTGCAAGCTCAGCTAAAAGACACAGCCTAAGACTTCCCAGCAAGTTGGAGCGCAAACCTCGCTGTATACATTCTGAAATATAATGCCAGTACTCATTATCAACTTCAAATTCGCAAAGAAATATAAAGATGTATGGAGATGTCTAGTAGTAGCCTACCAGATGCTAATCTTGTTGTTGTCTACGTGTTAGTTGTATTGTGCTGTTGTTGGCAATTCATTTTTCATGGTTTTTAAATAGGCCTACTTATTAACTACTGATGCTCTGAGTATATAAACAAGTGTCAATAAAAGACTTAGTGACTAAATTGGATTCCATACAATAAGTTGCCTCTTTGTCATAAACTAACAACAACACCTTTTTACGAAGTACATGCATCAGTTATAATAGTCACCTTAGTATTCAGGCTGCGTAATATAAGCAGCTATAATTTAGAGCATCGATAACAGATTATACAGCGCTAGTTTGTAGTAAAATCAATCAATCAGAGTCTAGCAGACGTTTCTGCGTTTTGTAGACCCACTGGATTATCGCCGTCGTTGAAGTCATTCTGACCCACATAGATGGAACAAGTTGGCAGCTGTGGCTGTGCAGCCAATCCAGTTCCAGGGAAGTAGGTCATGACATCTGAAAGCATTCGTTGGCTTCGATCTACGTTTACTTGGTATTCAAGTGTCTTATAATTCTGAGTTCTCTTGCTCTGGACGCGATATCTGAAATGAATTTTGAAACAGAAAGATCTTTGCAATGAGGTTTCATCTAGAGTACTTTATAGGCTACAAGTAATTACCATTGATTCTTCCTGATAATGGTCTTTAACTACGTAACATCCAGAGAATACAGTCACGAAATTGAAGTGGAAACATAGATAAATCCCTCCGAAGTTTATTTGGTTTTCAGCGAAGATTCGTAAAATATGAATCTTCGGCGCAGTGATGAAGACAGTCGGATAAGTATTTGATCGCTTCGCACTTACAACTTGCAGTGTTGCACAGTAACAAAGTAAAAGTAACGCATTACTTTGGGCCTACTTAACTAAAAGTTTCAGTACTTTTACTTGTAAAGAAGTATCACACAACGGAAATACTTTTACTTTTAACGAAGTAAATTTAACCTATTTTAAGTACTTTTACTTCGTCACAATTTACGTAATATTCGTTACAATGTTCGTTACTAAAAATTGTGCAATAGGGCCTAACATTTTGTTCGAAAGGGTGACGATGAAGGAGCTGACATAAATTTGTACAGCGCGCAATTGGAAATATATTTATAGACTCTGGTAATTTCAAACTGTTACCAATAGAAAGGCTTCACCCAAAACACGTGACTCGTGACGGTAATTCTTGCGTAACTTGGAAAATAAGTGCGAAATTTTCTTAAATATAAGTCGAAAAAGTGGACATAGTTTGTATTTTTATTCATTTTATCTCTAAACTCTTTCCTATTCAGAATGAGTGAAGCCGTTGACAATTTGGAACATCCATGACCATATTTGTCGCCATTGTTTAAATTATTATTGTAATTGTAATTGTAATTGGTAACTTCTAATGCGCCGGTGTCTAATGCACAAGGCATCAACCGATGGCACAACAAACTCAAGCCGTAATCAGGTCAGTATCCAGAAGATTAGTCCGTAAGCCTATGATGGATAAGCAATTATTTGAAAGAGCCAAGCTTTAAGTTGAAAACGAAATAGCAAAAGCGACTGAACAGAGCGTACAGTCACAAAGAGAGAGTTCCAAAAAGTAAATCCAGCAACAGAAAACGCTCATTCACCAAGAACAGTTTTTGATTTAGGTATGACAAGGGACAAAGATAATCAGACGACCTCTTTGAATAATAACTATTAATAAGTCTGAGGAAATTAAAGAGCATGGAAGGAAATTCTGTGAACTTAACAGTGAACCGTAAACGGACTCCATTGAACTACATTTTGAGAATTTAGTCTTCTTGAAAGTAAATAAGTAGATAGAACTATAGAAACAAGACTCAGAAGTTTTACTTTTTACTTTAAAAGTATTATCTGGAAGAATACTGTTTTACTTTTACAAAAGTAATATTTGTGATGAGTACTTTTACTTTTACTATTTACTTTTACTTTTACTTAAGTACATTCGCCCGCTACTTTTAACAACACAGCCACCATGCTAGAATTTGATATTCGAACTACTGGAAAAGTGAAATGTGTGTGTAAGCCCTGCCCACCCAGTCTTTTAGAAGTTCTACGCTTCCCCATAACTTTGCTTTATTGCCTCTTAAGATCATTGAAGAACCAACGAACGACTAGCTTTAGTCGGCCTATATTATGCACATGCAGAATGCAGCTATCTACACAGATAATGGTTGGCACATACCGTCGCAGACAAATGGCTCCAATGCACAATATTACAATGCAGATCACTAAAGTAAATCCACAGATTGCAATAATGGCCAACACTGAAACAATAACAATAATTAGAATATTATTATCTACAATACTGCGAAGTAAAATAGATTACCTAAGCGATCAATGCGTCTAATTGTAAAAAACGAGGTTCTTTTAACCGCCATCAAGGTTTTGACAGCAGACACAATAAAAGAAACCTTTTGCTTACAAGATGTCTTTCGACTAAGGCCTAAATCTACAGTTACACGTAAGTTCATTAGCGTAGATAACTCTTAATGCTAGGGCCAACGTATTCATAAATGTAAGATTACAACGTATTCATAAATGTAAGATTACATTGAGCATAAGTGCACTCTACCTTGTTTGTTAATCGAGAGCGTCGGTTTTACTTCCGATTCATTGAAAGAATCTAACATCGGTATATCTATTGTGTAAACAAGTCATAATATTTTTATTTTGGATAGTGTTAGCAAGGAAGGTTTTAATAAGCAATAAAATAAAAATGATTCATCAAACACTGATATTAAATTGGCATGCCACAGCTGCATGTAAGGTTTAGGCCAATTGCAGACTTGAAGAATCCTGTATAGGTACTATAGGAGGCCATTTACGCCATATAGAATTTAGCATAGCCTATAACAATTAAATAGTAAACTGAGCATTTATGTAATGACGACAGTTTATATATTTATATTTTAGTAGCGAGCTAAAGTGCACTACACTGTCAACAGTTAGTGCAAGTCCCATGCTAAAAGATGGAATGCTAATACGTTTCAATTGATTTGATTGAAGCCTGGCAATTTTCAGCCTTCCGAATAGAAGACGGAAAGCCTTCCGAATAGATGACGGAAAGCCTTCCGAATAGATAACGGAAAGCTGTTGCGCTTGTTGCAGTGATATTTTCGTTAACGAAAACTAAAATTAGAAGTAAAAATAAATGATTTCGCTAACGAAAACTAGAAGTAAAAGTAGGAATTATTTCAGCAGAAAAAACGAAATTAGGAATTGAATTAGAAATTATTTGCCGAACTAAAATTAAGAACGAAATTAACAATTATTTTAAGAAGTAAAATCATTTTACTTCTTGTGGTAGGCTACCTAGATTAAGTCGAGATGAAGGGGAGTAAAATTGCACGCGATTCAAACACATAATCCATTGGAAAACTTTGGTTGATCATAGCCTATTCATAGGCGCATACCATTCATTTTTCTCGATGTAATAAAGTTATAATAAATACTGTCTTTGGTCTTCGTTGTCTAATAGGCCTAATTGTCTCACTTGCGTACCAAGGACCTTTTATATATGAAGAAAATGAGCACTTATATAGAATCCTTGCATGCGTAGGCTACTAACGACCTCAGTTTCGTACGCCATTTTTTTTAATTTAGGGTTCGATCGTTACATAGTAAAATTATGAGTTAATCGAGAATGTTGGCTGGAAGGAAGCGAGATAGGCCGGTTTGGGATTTTTCATTTTGACGAAACTACAGGCAGATCTACATGCCAAGAACCAGCTGAGAAAATGCCGAACTTTGTGGAACAGCATGCACTTGTAAGAAAAATAAAAGCATTACAAATCTTGGGAGGGGAAAAGATGCTGCATTGTTAGACTAACGTTCCACCCCTTGTTTTACTTCAGTTTTTTCTTTCTCGAGACAAGTTTGGCGCGTGTCTGCATGCAAGCAATGCATACTTTTACAACGCGGAAATTAATAATTATTTGGAAAACTAAAATAAGAAGTAAAATTATTTGAGAACTAAAATAGGAATGAGAAGTAAAATTATTTGTGAAGTAAAGTTAGAATTAGAAGTAAAATTCAAGAGCTCAGAACTGAATTAAAACTGAATTCGAAGTAAAATATCACTGGCTTGTTGCAGACGCCAACCCTATAGGCAAACGAAATGCTCTATCGCTCGTTTTTCTTAGTCGCTGACATAAAGACACATTCATGCTTGTTTAGAACCAGTAGTGGCTCAAATCACTATGCTCGACTGCCAGTGGAGGTCTCGTGGTCCAGTCCTTCAGCACGTCAACGTGGGACGCACCACACTCTTGTGCGTTGTTCGGTCTACCTGAAACAGTCTTTCATCGCACATATACACTGTTTCACCTTATTCAGGTCAGGTTATTTTGTTCCTACTTAAGAGACACCTAGTTTTGATCTCTTAGAATCTGATAGCCACGTGTGCAACGCTATTAAGATGTCACATTGTCCAGGAAGGCGCTATACAACTGTTCACGTAAATATATACATGAATACCTATATACACGCAGTGGCGCCGCCAGACGTCAAAAAAGTGGACGCAAAGTCGCAAACATATTTAACACATAAAACATTGCCATTCATTTCGGTCAATCATTGGTCATCATCATTCATGTGATAGTGAAGCATATGTGAACATTACATAGGCCTACCGCTACACAGACGAAAACTCTAAAGTCTTAAAACATTTACACACTCAGTGTCAACGCTGACAACGCAGTATTATGCGATCATTAGGGACAGTATAAAATCACGGTAAAAAAATGCCAAAAACACGGCATACTTTAAAAAAAATCGCGAAAAACACGGCAAAAACACGGCATCAAAATTTCACAGTTTTCTTGTAACACATTATATGTTTATCTTTCATATTCATTGTTCATTGACAAATTGACAATTGTCAACCATTTGTCAGTCATTGGTTTCTTGCTGTAACAGTTTAACTGCGAGCATTGAATACCAATTATACCATCATAACATGAAGCGCTAAATTGTCATCTGTCAAATTTTGACGCTGAAGTGCATTCACCAGTGTGTATTGACTAACGCTCCGTTCTGCATCAACATAATTGCCAGGAAATATTGCAACAAACACGGCATTTTTTACGAAAACACGGCAAATGTCAAAAATCACGGAAAACACGGCAAATGCCGAAAAACACGGCTTCCGTGTTTGCCGTGTTTTCGTGATTTTCTACTGTCCCTAGCGATCATATGTGAAACTTTCATCAGGCCATTTCAATGATTTGGTCACTAAAAATCATTGTCTCTTCTGATCACGTGAAAATGATAACGCAATGCGACGATGGCAACTGCAATCAAATTTCTGTAGCACAGCTTCAGCGTCAAAATATTTGTTATGATGCCTCGACAATAACACATATAGAATTCTCCTATACTCACCCATAATTCCTCTAAGATTATACCAAGTGCGCCTTGTCTTAGTCATAGTTAAGTTGCTCAGTTAGGTTTTTTCCTTTTTCCTTTTGAAGACTATTATTCATGAAAAGCTTGATTCGATTGATGTGTGCCTTGTCTGATCAATAGCGACCAATTATAACCCTAGCTAAGCACTAGGCCTACTGTTGACTTTATGCCGCTGTGTCTTTGAAAGCTTTCAGGGAATGTGTATAGAAATTACTTGAAGATTTCAGAGAATATGTATATACCCTGGTTTTTTCAGGGAATGTATACATTCACTGAGTGAATCAGGGAATATACATATACCCTGAAATTTTCAGGGAATATACATATTCCCTGAAAATACACATTCCCTGTAACATATACACTGCTATACAGCATGCTCGAAACCGCAATTAGTAATGGGCTAGGTCATACAGCCAAGCGTGTTAGCGGTTGACCCATCGCGTCACAAACACACGCCGTTGGTGTTTTAATCAATCAGTGGGAATTAGTGGTACAGGTGGCTCCCTCTATACTATGACCAAGTGATCAGACAAACTTCCTTAGGAACTCGAGGCTTTGGAAAACGCCGTTTAAACGCCAAACGGGTGAATTGAATAAAACGAATTTAGACTATATTTATGCTGTCCAAAATATTTTGAAATAATTCAGCGCATGAATATACGCATAAAGCGTCGCAAGTCATAGTCATAATTATTTGCCATGAGGAATGATTATGCCAAACGAGGCCAGGGAGCGTTTCAAAACGTAATTAGCACGCTATATAATGCGGCACTAAAAACGAAACAATTTCGACAGACATGCCTTTAAGAAACTTCTGCCTACAGCTACGTAAAGAAACAGAGAGTCAAATGTTGTAAAGAAAAAAGGTCGTGCCTTTCATCTCTTTTTATTAGCCGGTCGTGTAATGTGAACTTTCGTCTATGAGTCATGTGACATGAAGAGCAACTTGCGCTGTTGTTAGGTTGCAGAGCATCCAGTTTACTCTCTTCAATCACAGAGAACCAGACATTTAAGTAACATAAATAATAATAATAATAATCTTTTTCTTTATTAATTAAATTCGACAAACGCAGAAAGATTACATTGAGACATAACAGTACAATTATCAATATCTTAACTAGACACACGTTATGGCAGCCATGCAAGGCGCCCGCCCGAGGGGGGTTGCGAGAATCGATCCGCGTACTGCTGCTCTCCTGCTGCTCTCCTGGCCATGAGTGTTTACCACTACTCTATCCCCCCATCCCCAATGGTTGATTAATTTATTAGCTTTCTGTTCTAATCATGCGTCAAATTTCAAAATATCACTGAGACGGTTGATGATTAAGTGAACTAACAACTAAGAGGTTTCTTTCAAATCAGGGTTCATCGCTTGTACAAATTGAACTCCGGCCATCCACAATATTTAAAATCAATCCTCATTCTTCAGATTTGAGATCTTTTATCATTCAACCAGGCCACCTGATTATCTTTCTTTGGTTACGCAAAATTTATATTTGATCCTGATAAACTAGCTTACCCGGTTGCTGCTTCATTTCGTGGTCATTTATATTTCAACTTAGGACTCGCCTTCTCCAGTTAGCTTATCCACTATATGCGACCTCTTTGTTTCAAGGTATTCGTTTACGAGAATCCATTGAGTCTGGGTATTTACCTGACTTCGGTTTGATATTGGAGCACCATCAGTTTATACTTTGTACATTGGGCACCGGCGCTATACACAGGTTTGAGGTATGCTTCTCTCTTTCTTGGTCTTCCTCAGAGTCACGCCTTGATTGTCTAGAGAGGGTTCTGCGGCCGGCTGCGCGCTTGGTTGGCGGCATCTCCAGATTTGGCCACGTCTCTGAATTTATGCGAGACGTCCTCCATGGGCTTCCTGTCCAGCATCGCATTCATTACAGGGTCTCAACCATGGCGTGGCATTTTGTCCTTAGGTGGGCTACTGCCTACCTCTCCGAGCTCTTTACTTTAACTTTCGGTTGTGTGGGGCGCCGCGCCTTGTGCTCGGCCTCTCGGGTATGATTTTGATTTCCCCTATGCTCGTACTGCTATGGCGCAGCCTAGGGCATTCTCCGTGATGGGTGCTACCGTCGGAATGACCTCCCTACCTAGGGAGCTCTCTGGTACTTTCTATGGCCTTCTTAAGACCTTTCTTTTTCACCGGGCCTGGGTCGGGGGCGCAACTGAGTAGATTTTTAAAGAGGGCGCTATATAAGTTTATTATAGATAGATAGACAGACAGGCAGACAGACAGGCAGACAGACAGACATACAGACAGACATACAGACAGACAGATAGATAGATAGATGTGTAGTATTAATATTACCTATTATGAATAAGAAAGTCTAGTATTACAGAAAACCTAAGAGAAAGAAGTGATAAATGTTCAAACATACAAGCTGCAGTTATGAGTACTAGGCAGTTATGAGTACTACATTAAAATATTTTTGCGAAAAGAATCACACTGTTTAGTGTAACCAGTGTCTTCGCATACGAGGCTTTTGTGTGAGATTAAAGAGTGATGTAACACGAAAGCATTGTCTAGCATGAGACGTCAATTTAATAGGGTCTTTGTACATTTAATTTTCTATAAAAATGTTGCACATATATATATATATATATATATATATGACCGGGCCTGTGCAATGTAATTGACTTAAAACGCCGTTAGGTATATATATATATATATATATATATATATATATATATATATATATATATATATATATATATATATATATATATATGCCTAACGGCGTTTTAAGTCAATTACATTGCACACCAATAAGATTACAAAATGAAATTAGTTCATAACATCCCTATCATTATCTTCAAAGTGCATCTCTAAGGTTTTGTAGAAAGTATAGACATCTAACTGCAGCGAAACTGTGTTTGGCCCAAAAGTACAGACGTCAACATTGATAACTTCAAATTACTAATGCACGCTTTTTCTCCATGTACAAACATTTACTTTATCCACTTCAGTGCTCAACTATCAAATTACGTGAAAGAAAAAACGACACATAATGTCACATAATGTCCGAGGCTCAAGGCTCAATGCTGCCTTAGCTTGTCTGATAATCATCGACAGCTTCGTTGAACCCATCCTGCCCAGCAAACACTGAATACGTTGGAACGTGTTGAGCGCTCAACCCAACGAAATCATTTGCGGCACCAGAAGGAATTGCGTTGTTCGTATGTTGACTTCTGGCTGTATTAATGTTGTAGTTCAATGTCTTGTATTCCTGCTTCTTCTTCGCTTGAACGTGAAATCTAAAACATTATATACCTTCGCACCTGTACATTCGGAAACTTTATGAATGCACTCAACACATTGCCTGATGAATACTTTTATGGCAAAAACTAATTCGCAACAAATAACGAAAACGATTACCCATGACTCAGACCTGGATTTCTTCATAAAAGCACTTGTTGGTCTTCATTGACAATAAAACTTGTCACTACTTATTAGGGTGATACTATAGTGACTACTTATATGAGGCATCATCGATTGAGCATGTAATGGTTGGGTATTATCTTCCAAGTGGTTGTTCTTCTGCGTCGATCATACACAACAATTCGTTAATCTTTAACGAGTTGTAGCTTGGGAACACGAGTGATGAGCCTATTAGGCCTACTGTTTTGCAATTTCTTGATTAGGACTACTAACGCCCCTAAGCAGTAAGAGATCGGGCAACTAGGCGTTTGTTACGTTAAGGGAATGGCTAACCACAGCTGTAGTCCAGCTTGAACGGAGACTTGTTCTAACTCTTACATGTGGCAATAAGGCTTGATCATCCATTAAGTCTGAGATCATCGAAGCTGTTGAAGATAACTTTTATGGGAAGATTAAGTGCTGCACCTGGGAGATATTGGGGAACAACTCATCAACACATAATATCTAAACTGTTAGGCCTATGTAGGCCTATTCTTTTGGTTGTAACAATGGCATATAATTATACTATGGGCTGGACTAATTTTAACGCGCTTTTAGTTTGAGTTGCTTCTTATGAGAGTGAAAGTAACATGGTGAAAATTTTGTTATAAACCAAAAATTAAACGGAAAGATCTTTTCAATTACGGGTTTTGAATTTTTTTTTTAAGTTTTACAAATGTTATCGCATGCAGTTCAGAACCGTGTGGCTAATAAGAAGCGAGATAGTATTATAGAAAAACAAAATTTAAATGCCAATTGTTTGAAACTGCATTGCTGGTGACAACCATTAAGTACAATTGATGTTACCTTGGTGAACTTACCTTCGTAAACACACGACACCAATGCAGATTATTGCCAGACAAATTGCCAGGGTACAACCAACAATAGCAACCATCGCTAAAACTTAAAAAGAGACCAAAGCAAAAAATATGAGGCAGCTTTATTAAATTGGCCTAATAAACTATAGATTAACCAGAAAAGAAATAAAACAAGTGGAAAACAAAGAAGAAGTGTCAACAACGAAAATAAATTTGTTACTAAATAAAATTTATCATGCGAAGTCATGCTCTGTGTCGTTCTGCGAAGAAAACTGAAGTAGTCCGTGCTCAATTTTTATAAGATTTTTCTTAGAAATACTGCTAGAAATGTAAATATACATCAGAATTAACCGAATAGTTAAAATTTGGTGCAGAAGAAAACTAAGCGAAATATCGAAACAGAGAAATATGATCCACCAACACCCAAAAAAACACACGTTTTGCCCGATTTTATAAACAACTGATCAATGGATGCATTTGTTCAGATAGAAGACTTTTCCTATGTATATTTCAAACCCCCGAACAATCGGCGCATTAGTAATTAAAACTGAAAAATGCACATAATCAAATGCATCATACAATCAATAAAAGGAAACATACCTTGCTCTTCACGCGACATTTTTGCATCATGTTTTGACTCCTGTATGGCTGAATTTTGAACTGGAACATCTGGAGTAAATGCAAACATCTGCTGAATACCACATAAAGCGTGGTCAATTTGCACAGATACGTTACATAACATGCATACACACATCTACGAACTTATATACAATGCATACCTGCATGGGTGCATACAAATGTACACATTCATGCACAGACACACAGCAGGCATGTTTGCATACATAAATGCAGACATGCATATACTTGTTGGAACATTATACAAGCTGAGGTAAAATACCGACCATGAGAACAGTTTCCCAATACTCCGATCCATTTTCCTCCACTACAACTGAGATGCCACGTTTGACGACTGGAATAGCAACCAATCGTAATCGTATCATCTTTCCTTTTTAACCAAGCATCTTCTGGCGGAATAACATCTGAACATCCAACGGCTAAAAAAACAAACATAATTGTGTTTTCTGTTCAGCCACAAGGGTTTGTCAAACAGGGTGACTTTACTAATTGGCGAAATGATGTTGAAGGTGTTTCAATATGAATCCTGTTTCAAACCTTCAATCTTGAGTAAAAAGGATCGGATTGCATCACTGGAATCTGTAAGAGAAGAAGAATCGAGAAATATCATCACTGTATTGCTAGTTGATAAATATATCGCCTTCTCCCTCTCATCGGTTCTTCCACAAATCGATGTATTTCTCTTTGCAGCTCTGTCCACAATGAAGCCATAGTTGCGGCACGACATCTTGTTTTCATCGGAATCTAATGCAGTGAAGTCAAGAAGACTGATGCTGATCTTCTGACCAACAGGGGCTTCTATGCTCCATGGCTGAGATTTCGTTCCACATTTGTTCACGGAGTCAGATGCACCCATCACATGAACTGCGTTCGTTGAAGCAGTTACGGTACATGACCGTTTCTCGTCCACAACTACAAAGCAATTAGCGTTACTTTTGTGGCAATAAGTGAAGCATTTATGTCATCTTATAATAATCTTCGCTTAAGTTGATGACCAAAAGATTAACACTCAAAACAATTATACTTCAAAATGAATTGTCATGACATAAAGGTTTATGATATGAATATTTGTTCTTGCATTTGCACAGTTAATGTATTACGTTTTACAGAAAACTTGGCAGCTGCTGTTGAAGATCTGATCACAAATGAGATGTACCTGTCCGTCAAATTTTATAAGAAAATAAGCGAACCATTTAACGTGACAAACTGATATAAGATTTAATTTGTGCAGCTGCTAGATGCTCAATAAGCAGTCATTGTTTCTTATGTTTGACTTATAAGGAATGTCGTAGTTTACACAGAATGAACTATATCGTAGATATCACAAAACCTATAAATAATTATACAAACTGCTTAAAAACTCACAGAAGAATACTCACTGTTAATGCAATCGTAGCTAGCTTCAAGATGAACATTTAGACCAGGAAAGCAAGGACGGATGTTTTCATCCGAGATTTCAATGACACGAATGTCGCATGATACCTTGCCGGAGCATTTCTGATCCAGTATGGGTAAAACATCGGCTGAACAGCCGAGGTATCGTGGATCATCGCCTACGAGAGTTTTATGTGCATCAACTTCCTCAGCTCTAATACATTTTCCAGTGCGCATTCGTCCATAGGTGGCGGTTCTCATGAAAATGACTTCGTTCTTTAAACAGCGAGGTTGAAAGTATTCTGACTGACAGTACTCTTCTACATAATAGATTTACAAAAAATAACAACAGTTACGAATTTATGTCAGGCTGAAGACGTAGTTTAAATGTTTTGACATATCCATAGATGCAGTGAATATTATGCTTAGCCTACATTCATATTATTCCTTGCTTGGTGTGAGTTTGATTGTTTATGCTAGATTAAAATGTATAAAAATTTGGTTTTAATAAGATTGGTTAGCATCAATTAATGCATATATCAATATTTTAAGGTATGAAAATATTAAGGTTAGGCTGTGGTTAAACTGAATAAACTGCACTCTGAATCAACATGAAGAGCAGGGACTTAGTTCAGAAAAATAGAATTAACGGTAGGCGCTTGGCTTTTTGGTTCTGGACAGTTGGCTCAGACCTTTGCCAATTCCAAACGGTTATCCTGAGACTTCTGCTGCAGTTGTAACTTTTCCATCGAAGTTGATCGACGCTGTTCGAGAAACGATTAGAATTGATCTCCGGATTGTAGTGAACCTTCAATCTGTATCCACGATTGGTCCTGACATGGCATACCTATCATTGGTCATTGGTTACCTATCGGTTATCATTGGTCATTGGTAACCTATCCGCGCTCCTAAATCCTTCTAAACCTGTCTCCTGATGTTCAAGATTTTGTCACGTTCAGCTCCACCTTACTTGTCATCTCTAGTTACACCACATGTGCTGCCCTTGAACCAAGGCGAAGTTTACGTTCAGCATCGAAGGAGACTTTATAGTCAAAAGATCAAATCTTCAATTTGGAAATAGGATCTTTGACGTTGCTGTTCCAGCTGAATGGAACTCTCAACCAGAATCAGCGCGGAGACCTATTTGAATAAATACTTTCAAAACTAAACTCAAAACTCATTTATTTTCTAAGTACTATAATTAACTACTGCATTGTAACGCGGCCTTTGAGTCAGACTTTGTTTTATAAAGTTGTATTGTATTGTGTGTGGGTTGTGAAATCACGCGATGTGTATGAAGCGATAGATCGAAGGTGTAGGCAAAGACGACGCATCAAAGTTCATGAGCGAACAGTGACCATGTTATGAGACTTAAGTTAAATCGGAGCGATTAGTTGGCTAACTAGTGCGAAGTTTGTCAGTGTTGGTTGGAGTCGGACAAATGCGTCATAGAGACTTTGATCGTCGCCAGAGTAGGTGGTGATCAAGAAAAGCTGTCGAGAAGAATCGTTGTGAGAACGAGGTTCGAATAAAGCACAGAGGCTGGTTCGAGTTCGACTGGAGATCGTGATAGAATTCTGTATTCTGTATCTTAATGGGGGTGACCCGTCAAAAGAGCGACCGACAAAAGAGCGCCGACAAAAGAGCGCCGACGAAAGAGCGCCGACATAAGAGCGCCGGCGAAAACTTTATATCGAGGATTCAATACCGAAACTTGTATTAGCATTCAAGGTTGAGGGACAGCTGAGAGATTATCAAATCACTTAAACATTTATCACTGACTGTTAACAATTGCGTTGTATCAACTGGTATTGGAAATAAACAAGTATTTATTTTATTTTGTGTTACATAGTTGAGCGCCGACATCACCATTAAATCGCGGGGATGACGCGAACAGAGTCCTGCATGGTATTCGGAACGGAAGAAAACATGATTTGCTTTGCAATCTTTTTCGTTGCATTCCGTTAATAAATCTTTTATCTTTCCTCAATGCATTCCATTAAATACAATAAATTTGTATTATTACACTTCGGTTACAAGACAAATGGTTCACTGACAAATGGTTCACTGACAAATGGTTCACTGACAAATGGTTCACTGACAAATGGTTCACTGACAAATGGTTCACTGACAAATGGTTCACGATAAATAATTAATATTTTAAATAATCATCGAGAATCCAGCTTCTAGTTTGAGCTATATTTTCATCGATCTTCCGGCTTCTAGTTTGAGCTATATTTTCATCGGCCATCCAACTTCTAGTCTGAGCTTTATTGTCGATGAAATTATAGCTCAAACTAGAAGCTGGATTATCGAGGAAAATATAGCTCAAACTAGAAGCTGGGAGGGCGATGAAAAGCGATGAAAATATAGCTCAAACTAGAAGCTGGATGAGTGGTGAAAATATAGCTAAAACTAGGAGCTGGATTATCAATCAAAACATAGCTCAGACTAGAAGCTGGATGAGTGATGAAAATATAGCTAAAACTAGAAGCTGGATAATCGATGAAAACATAGGCCTACTCAAACTGTAAGCTGGATGAGCGATGATAATAGAGCTCACACCAGAAGCTGAAAGAGCGTGAACCTTTCGTCAGTGAACCATTTGTCGTGAAGCATTTCTTGTCGGCGCTCTTATGTCGGCGCTCTTTTGTCGGCGCTCTTTTGCCGGGGCTCTTTTGTCGGGCGCTCTTTTGACGGGGTGCCCTTAATGGGATTAAAACCCGCGATAGTCCATTCTGCGGACATTGAATTCGATATACGGAATACTGCAAGTCATATTTCACATGTAACGAGTGATTTAGAATGGATTAGAAAATAACATCGTTTAATTACGATGCATGCACAAGCAGGACAACAGAGAATATAGGGTTAAAATTTGATATAAATACTGCTATGATGGAATTGTGATTGTTTTGTAGCATGTCGGTTGCAAGTGCAATATTTTTACTTTGTTCATATGGAGAATTTATATAGCGCCTCTTCGAGGTTATCTACTCAGAAGCACTCCCGACCCAACCCCGGCTGAAGAGTACAGTCTTGAGATTTGAATAAAATGTGGCGGAATGGGTGCTTGGGACCAAGCGAAGCGCTACAGGGAGCCCATTCCAGATTGCAGGACCAGCGATGGAAAAATCACGGCGCTGCCATTAGGGCGCTCCGTGAGCGGGGAACTAGAAGCTTAGCCTGCTTAGAAGAGCGCAGGGAACCACGGCGCTAGATGTTCAGGGTGGAGCGGCAATGCTCTCACAAATACACAGGGGCCTCACCCACAAGGCAGCGCCACACTAGGGCAGAGACCCTATAGGCAATACGCTGCGGGATAGGAAGCCAATGCAAAACATCCCGCATGTACTCGGTGACATGGCCAAATCTTGGGATGCGACCAATAAGGCGTACCGCTGCGCGCAGCACCCGGTCCAAGCATCCAATCCGAGCCGCTGGGAGACCAAAAAAAGGTAGAGAGTACTGCAATAGTCAAGGCGAGATACGACAAATGAGTGGACAAGCGTTGAAGCAGCAGTGCAGGTTAGAGAGCGAGAGACTACTCTAAGCTGGCGCAGCTGATAGTAACAGTTACGGCAAAGCAGGTTTATGTGTTGCGTAAAGGTCAGCTCTTGGTCCAGTATGACACCAAGGTCTCGGACCGAAGATGAGAAAGTGAGCAATGAAAACTCCAGGGCCAGAGCCTCCAAGTCAATCTTGGCAAGCTGCTGGCGTGTGCCGAACTAGATTAACTGGGTCTTAGCAGAATTCAGACACAAACGGTTGGAAGACATCCAGTCCTCCAGGACCTCGATAGCGCGGCTCATGGTACGGACCGCAGTTATGGCTGCTGAGGCAGGACAGTGCAGATATGCCTTCAAGTCATCCGCGTACGACTGACTCGGGACTGCACTTGCCGCCAAGAGGGGACCAAGGTCAGCAGCATAAATAATGTATAGGAGTGGACCCAGGACGGAACCCTGCGGCAAGCCATACGGGGCAGGAACCCATGCAGACTTAGTGGCCCCATAGACTACAGAGAAGGAACGGTCTCGCAGGAAGGAGCTAAGCCAACTTTAAACACTATATAATAAATTATGAAGAATCTTTTCATCGTACACTGATCACAGAGCCATCAATTTCTCCAGTATATGAATACCAATGTAATGCAAAGTGTTCGAACAGAAGATCAACTTCTAGAATTTATAATACATACCTACAGGCAGACATAGGCCTACATGCATCCATACATAAATTATGTGATAAATAATGTTTTATGAATAATGCATTTATATTAACTACATTAACCATTTCGCCTCAGAGCTAGAAAGGGTTTAGATGAAGTGCCTTTGACAGATTACATGCCAAAACCTCAATCAGGTGTACGGGGTGAACTGACTCCAATAGGCTACGTGTCATTCGTCTACGTATATATAGGATAACTATTATAATCTCTAACTAAGCCTGTGTGACTTTTAAGCCACGTCATTAAGCTACATCTTATGCACAATGTCTAGAAATTAATATTCAATTTATTTGTAACACTGAATAGAGTTTAGGCCTACCTGGCACTTTACTGATTTCACCAAACACAGATGCATGTAGACATAACAGGAAGCACACAAGTAAACTACTCAGAAAATTCTTCATTTCAAAGAACATTAAAGCAATTCTAATGCACTTTAAGACTCGCGTATTTTGCAAGTAAACATTTTGCCTACGATTGCGTTACTGGTAGTCACTTCAACGATAAACAAGGCTTACTGAATACAATTTATTTAAAGCTCTATGACTGTTCGCTTTTGCTAGAATTTAGCCTTCCGCTGCTTCATCCTCGACACAGTTCAGCCTTCTTTACTCTCACTGTCACACTTCTCTACGGCTACGCATTAATCTACAGAAATAATTGAACATTGCTTATGTGCGCCTACCTACTTAAATGGGTCAGGGATCGTCTCAAAGTCTGTAAACCAATATATGTTGATCGTGTAAGCAAACAGAACATAAATGTTTTGGATAATTGCTCTGTACGTGGTTGATAAAGGAAACTTTCGGAAAGTCTTGCTTGACCTGTAAAAAGTGTGCTTTTAAACCTGCTCTCCTCATGAATTCGATTAGAGATTGATGGTTGTTTGTCCACGGAAGACGGTCCTTCGCCACTGACTGCTTTAATAGAGTTTTTGAGAATGTCGCTGTAACTGGTCGCAGAAATTCATTGCAACTAAAGCAATTTTCTGTAAATGCTTTATGATTCACCTGTGCCTGACGATGAATTGTAAGGCGCTGTCTACCTGGAAATGCAACAAAGGCCTACTGGACCAAGTATCGCCCTTGAAAGAAACCTCTTGTATCCAATTCTTACGTGTCATTGTCTTGTATTTCTGTATTTCTGTCTTTCGCGGGATCACTTGTAGTTCAGGTCCACAAAAGGTCTTTCTGCTATAAATTGGAGTTACATCAGTCTGATAATGAAAAAGCAGGCGAATAGTTTCGTTTTCGACAATAGGGCTATAAAACTAAAACGTGCAAGTACACGAGAAGGGCTAAGTTGCCGTGCTTGTAACGCCCATCTGGTTACAACTTTAAGAATCAACGCTGTTAAAATTTAGTAGTTGTTTTATATCAGCATTAAGAGGTTAACCTAGTTTCGGGTTTGCAAAAATGAAATATCCCTTAAACGTGCATACACATTCACTATAAAGAATGTAAAGTATTACAATTATTAAGGTCTATCGATGAATGTGTTGCTCTTTCCTTTTGATATGGAACAGTTTTTAATTTTCTATGCGACTAAGATGCCTAGAAAAATAGCATATATAACAATTTGTTGAGCAGCAGACAAGCCACTGATGTGTTTATCAATGGTTGGTCCTCACCAGGTTATGTTATGGTGAACATAAAATGTTGACCACACGAATAATATAACACATTTGAGATTAAAACACTTTTCGGTGATAAAAGGTCCACAGACATTTTAATAGTTAGAGTGGTAAAGACGCTCACATGTTTTCTTCTTTAACTGGTACCTTATTAAGATTAAATGTCTGAGCATGACCAGAAACTAGGAAACTGAGCTGATTCTGAAACAGAAACTCATTAACTGTGAAACCTCTCAAAGACGGACGGAAGTGAATGTGTCATCTTCACTGACTGAACACTCCAAGCTGCTCTTTCCGACAGTCTACGTAGTTAGTTGGGCACTTGTTGGACATCAAACTGAGACAAATTGTTCAAGATGCAACGTTCACAATAGCACAGAGTACGTTTATCCATGTGTTGATTTCTTTTCGAACTCGCTCTTTAGTGTATGTCTTTGCATATGTGGTTGTCGATGGTGCAACTTGAAAGCATTGTTTAGCAATTGAGAGCATGTTAAGAGCAGTTTTACTAGCTTATCTACATTTAATTTCCTCTTTAAATGTTACATATATACTTATCGAGAGTTTATAAAGCAATTCATACACCAACACAATAACAACATAATATTAGCAAGCAACCTTTCTTTTCATATAAAGTGCGTGTCGTATCTTTGCTCAAAGTAGAGTGATCTAATTCCAGCGGCACTGTGTTTGGCACAAAAGTACGACTGTAGCTTTGATAAGTTCAAATTAAACACGCATGAGTTTCTCCATGTGCAAATTTTTACTTTAACGAAGTTATTGGTCAAGAATTACATGAAAGAAAAAAACGACAACATTTGTCTGTGCAAAATTTCAGAGTCCAACACAAGGCTCAGTGCTGCCTGTCTTTAACTGTTATCATCGACAGCTTCGTTGAACCCATCCTGCCCAGCAAACACTGAATACGTTGGAACGTGTTGAGCGCTCAACCCAACGAAATCATTTGCGGTACCAGAAGGAATTGCGTTGTTCGTATGTTGACTTCTGGCTGTATTAATGTTGTAGTTCAATGTCTTGTATGCCTGGCTCTTCTTCGCTTGAACGTGAAATCTAGAAAAACATTGTGGGTATAGATGTTTCACAAATTAATAAATACGAATCTGTAGACATATATTGTCTGTTAGGAATCACTCAGTAGAGCTAAAACTTGACTATATTTGATATATGTAAAGGTGAGAGTATCTCGGATCAGTTCGGATATTTAGTGGTAGATTTTTTCACAAGGATGGTCCAGTGTTCATAGAGTTTAGGGTCACTGTGTCATTTTGCGCTGACGAATCCCAACATACCTAAGAACACAACGTTATTTGACACGGCGACGCTCGAGACATGAAGGCAAAGCTCCATGATGATGATTGAAGCTTCACCGACTTTCGAGGCTCACAGCATTACGGGGTTCATCTGCCAAGTAGGTCTATCTTCGACACGGAATCGGTGCAGCGTGTCTCGCATGTAATTGAAGACATTCGACAAATCCAGCAGTTTTGCTACGTACTGGGTGCAACAGCCGATGACGGAATGTAAATGACACATAGGCCTACTGAACTTCGGGATTCACAATTTGTTTACTTTTTAGTAGTACAAGAGCGTAAAGATCAAAGAATAAACAGCGTCACCATGCCATGAAGTTTGTTGTGAACTCTGATCTAACTTAGTTTATAAAGCAGAACTTTTCAGAAACACAACCTAATGCTGCGCCATAAACTATAGATCGCCTTTAACACTTTAACTATGAGGGTGTACAAAAACCGACTGGGAAACCAATGCAGCTCTTCGTTAAAATGCCAAGTGAACTGCATTGGTTTCCAAGTCGGCTATATTATAGTTGTATGTTTGCCATGAACAATGTAACTTTCTGTCTGCATGATGTATTCTATTTTACGCTTGTACTAACATTTTCACGAAGTGACAGCTAAATGATCCGTTGACCGTTTCATATTATGCCTTTGAAAAACTTAAGATAACGAGCGACAGTTCATACCATTCGTAAGTGCTAAAAGAGAACTTGAAATCTATGAGGCGTAACTTAGCAACGTACAAATCAAACAAAATTATTATCTTTGCCTTAGTTTATTTCACCGTGTTTTACTTACCGTCGTAAGCAGACAGCGCCTATGCAGACGATTGCCAGACAAATTGCCAGAGTACATCCAACGATAGCAACCATCGCTAAAACTAAGCAACATACTAGACATATAATTGCAGAATGAACTGAATAAAGGCCACAACAACAGGGAGAGAGATAGCACTACACCAGGTATACGCAACAAGATTTCTCTAACAAACAACAGCAACACATATTTGTCATTTTACAGGTGAACTTAAGAGCCTAACAATATATATATATACAATATATATATACAATATATATATACAATATATATATACAATATATATATATACAATATATATATACAATATATATATACAATATATATATACAATATATATATACAATATATATACAATATATATATATATATATATATATATATATATATATATATATATATATATATATATATATTGATTAACTCATGACTAAGGCTTGCCGCTCTTTTTGATGTCGATATAGCTTTTGGCACTGTTGACCCCGATTTCCTACAATAGCGTAGACATGGCAAAGGATAATTGTCGAATCTTTTGGATTTGATATCATCCCAGACTTAGATGTTTGCATACCAGCTTGCACCGTTAAAATAAAGCTCTGTATGAAACTGATCATTTACATCTGTACATGGTGAAAATCTACAACAAGGAACTTGCCCAGAAGGTGCAACGAAGTCTGCAGTCATGGCTTGAACTTATTTTCTTGAGATCTCAAGATACTGATTCAAATAATTTATGTGTCAAACATACTCATGCATACTAAATAATGCAATTTATTACTCAGATCGTGTTTGATTGACAATTTAATTCATGAAATTTATAACATGAAGTGACGTCATAACTACCTTGTTCTTCACTTGAAATTTTAGCTTCAGGCTCAGGCTTAGCGGCTGAATTTTGTACTGCAGCATCTATAAGAAATGAAAACCTTCTGAAAACCAGTGCTCGAAATGGACCGGAACGCCGTTCCGGTTCGTCAAATGCATCCGTATTATCGTTCCCTTTCGTCCAGATATATAACGTTTTTATTGTCCTCTGAAATGTGAATGCTCCCATATCTTTGACTAGCGTTCCGTTTCGTAAAATTTTCCATTTCGAGCACTGCTGAAAACCAATGCATAGAATCATGGCTGCATGAGCGTTAATGTAGCACGCTTGTTTACACGTCTTTATGGATACTCCTCGGAGATATGACTCTGCGATTGAACGACTATGAGCATTAAGAGCAGAATCAACTGAAAACGAACCTCTAAAGCTTGTTCAAAATGATCTTCTTAGGATCGTAACTAAATGGGAATGGTTTGTAATTTGCTTTATTTCTTCGTTGTGACTTATCTTATCCAGATCGCGTAAATAGAGATATGCTAGTTTAAACGAACGCATTTGTTTAATCTTTTGTCTATAAATATCTAATAATGCAAGCAATATCGGCCATTAATGCAATCACAATTAATGTATACAGTCACTATTTTTGGAGTAGCACTAAATCTGAATTTTCACCATGAGAACAGTTTCCTAATACTCCGATCCATTTTCCTCCACTACAACTGAGATGCCACGTTTGACGACTGGAATAGCAACCAATCGTAATCGTATCATCTTTCCTTTTCAACCAAGCGTCTTCTGGCGGAATAACATCTGAACATCCGACAGCTAGTAAACATAAAATACAATTGTGCTTAACACATACGACGTACTTATGCTTTCTATCCACCCACGGGAGTTGCCATCTTGGGATAATTTAGGCCTGCTTATGCATAAGATCATGTTCTTTAACTTTCACGTCAATCATCTTCGATATGACGGAGTCGGAAAATAAAAGTATTATTATAATAATGATACTATTATTATTTTTTGTATAATATTACAATAATAATGATAATCTATTTTATTAATTCAAACTGACAAGTACGCAGTAAAATTACATCGAAACATGACAGGACATTCAAGATCTGAATTAAACACAGTAAGTCTTTAACTTCTTATAGAAACTTGCTCGTAGGAGTGCTCTCTTTACTATAAGAGTACCGCATTGTCCCTTGCGATGTCTTCAAAATTGACACAATGACCGAAGCTCATTAGTGAAAGACTCCAAGACTCTAGAAGACTCCAAGACTCTAGAAAATGTGGTTTCCGTCGAATACGAAATCTTTTGCACTGGCTTGGGCGACATGGTATATTTTTGGATTTAAAGTTTACAAACAATTAATAATATTGATCTATTTATGGATTAAAATATATTTCTACACGACTCAATTTAGTACTCATCAGAAATACGATAATCTGTTGCATTCAAATGAATAGAGATTGACATTTATAGTTATTGACTTTGACAGGGTGATGTAAACTGACAATAGAATATTATTATGGTTAACAAACTAAAATTACAGCTTATAGGGGCCTACACTTTTTAAACATAACTCATTAATCCTGTTTCAAACCTTCAATCTTGAGTAAAAAGGACTTTATTGCATCATTGGAATCTGCTGGAGAAGAAGAATCGAGAAATATCATCACTGTATTGCTAGTTGATAAATATATCGCCTTCTCCCTCTCATCGGTTCTTCCACAAATCGATGTATTTCTCTTTGCAGCTCTGTCCACAATGAAGCCATAGTTGCGGCACGACATCTTGTTTTCATCCAAATCTAACGCAGTGAAGTCAAGAAGACTGATGCTGATCTTCTGACCAACAGGGGCTTCTATGATCCATGGCTGAGATTTCGTTCCACATTTGTTCACGGAGTCAGATGCACCTATCACATGAACTGCGTTCGTTGAAGCAGTTACGGCACATGACCGTTTCTCGTCCACAACTGCAATGCGATTACCATGAATGTATACGCATCAATATATCTAAGAGTGATTTTACCTACCTGAAACAACCATTATATAATTATATTTCACTCTATCAAACCACAACACGAAAAAAACACTCTAGTAGTCCTTTGTAAGAAACTAGCTGTTCTATGTCACGCCCGACGCTCAGCGAAAAGACGCGATTTAGAAAAATACTATTGACACGAAATGATTTGCCACAGCGTCTTCGGTATTTTGCATGTCGATAGGTAAAAAGGTCGAATATAGTTTGAAAGTTGAATTGCCTTATATAGTCGCAATAATAGCAAAAGAACAGAAAGTAACTTATTCCATTAAAATCTAAATCATGTCCACGAAGTTACATTTCTTTTTCTGAACGAATCAGTATCGATTCGTATGTATACAGTATAACTCACTGCTGACGCAATCGTAGCTGGCTTCAAGATGTACATTTAGACCAGGAAAGCAAGGATGAATATTTTCATCTGAGATCGCAAACACTCGCACATCGCAACCCGACTTCCCAGAGCATTTCCGTATGAGTAAAGGTAAAACGTCAGCTGAACAACCAAGGAAACGAGAGTCGTAATCGGCTAGCTTCTTCTGTGCTTCAACCTCCTCAGCTTTCACGCATTTTCCAATGCGCATTCGTCCATAGGTGGCAGCCCTCATCACAATGACTTCATTATTTGAACACCGAGGTTGAAAGTATTCCGACTGACAGTATTCTTCTACATGTTTTATAAATTAAAACCAGAAACAATGGTTACTGCATTGTAAATCAAAACATAGTTCGTAACGTAGGCCTAAGCTCCAAATTTGTAAAGCGCTACTCTGAAGCTAAGCGCAGGGACCAACTTATTCACGAGCGCCGACTTACGCCAAATGTTTAAAAAAAACCTTTAACCTATTTATTAGGATATATTAAGTTTTATTCAAGACTACAAATGTCTAAAAAAATCGCTGTTTGCAGGTAATGTAAAAAACAATAAAAAAAATCGCGAAATTATTAACACTCTAGTTGTGCGGACTATATACATGTTATTGCATCCCACGGCCAGTTTTAAGCCATACTATTGTCAGGCACCCCGGGTCTACCGATCGTAAGGCTTACACCGACAACCCAGCTGTTTCGTCGTGTCCTGAAACTGCAGCTGAGAAGGCAGAGTAGGGCCCAATGAACCTCAGGCCAAGATAAAACTCTAGAATCGAACTGGGCTCGAATCTCACTTCCATAGGCTATTCCAACCTTCTCTCTTAACCTTTCGATTCGACGCAACTGACGAGGTTGCACCAAAGTTTCGTGTCGAGTCCCTACTTCACCCAACTGTTTCGTCTGGCCGAGGGCTAATTTATTTGGCGCGACTGTAGCGTGTAAAGTAGCCCCAGCAAAGCCAGAGCCGGGATTCGTTATTTGTTTCACGACACACTTTCTAGAATCTCCTATTTCTCTGGAAACATACTAAGCTATTTATTCAAGTTTCCAATCGAATTAATGCCAAGTCTCTATTTTCTGCATTCATTATGTCATGTCTCTCTAGTAGGCCTAGTCTCTCCAAAGACAATTCTGTAACACTAGGACGGGACAAAGGTCTATCTACAGTTTTATCTTGCTTTCTTCTGACTCACTGTCTTTTAAAGATTCATGTAAAGGGTGAGACATATTTGTAATGAGAATGTAATTGAAAGATCAAGCAATGTCTAGTTTCCTTAGACACGTTATCCAAAAGATATCCCAGACAGCAAAATTTTAGGGGGATTAAAGGGGCCCGTTTGGCAAATCCAATTAGGGGACAGCTTGGTTATGCTAACTGGCCCCAGCCGGGCACCAAATTCAGGGCCCTTTAGGGTTCCAAATTTGGGCCCCTTTTGGGCACCAATTCTCCTGCCCAGACGGGCCCCAAATTAGGTGCCCAAAGGGGCTCCAAACTTGGAACCCCAAAGGGCCCTGAATTAGGTGCCCGGCTGGGGCCAATTAGCATAACCAAGCTGTCCCCTAATTGGGTTTGCCCAAATGGGCCCCTTTAATCCCCCTAATTGGAGTGCTTACATCCTTTCCGTAAGAGACCCAAATTCAAGAAATAAATATAATATTAAGGAACACAAATTAAAAAAATACATCATAATACATGCAGTAATATCAAATCAAATATTCGTTTAATGAAACATTCCCGTCGACACAGACGCGATGGGACTACAGTGCTACATAGACAATAACTGCAAAGTGATAATGATCAGACAACAGTTAGTGAGACTTAACAGATTAATGGCTTTTAGAATAACATCATGTATACAAATAACAGAAAAACAGTATAGTGCTAAATTAGTTAATTAATGTTTTTATAAAGCATACGGAAGGTAAAATTTTTTTCGTTTTTATCAGGTAACATAATATAACAAAAACTACATAATAACAAAATTGAAATTAAAAAATACATAATAATACATGCAGTAATATAAAAAATTACATAATAATACACGAGGGCCTGCAACTGACCTATCTCAGATTTTGCTGTAATTTTGCCATTTTGTAGTTTGACATCACCATGTATCTGCATTGTATGGGAGATGGATATGGCATGAAGCACACCCGACATGTCTGAACTTGGTGATATGTTCAGAGGCCTATGTGCATCTGTTCCTGAGATACTGGCCTCTGAACATGTCACCAAGTTCAGAGTTCAGACATGTCGTGAGTGCTTCATACCCCGCTCCATATCCGTCTGCCATACAATGCAGATACATGGTGATAGGCTACTGAAAATTTCAAAATGACATATGAACAAATATCAGCCAAATCCTGGAGGGGTTGGTTACAAGTGTTTCACATATTTGATGATTTCACATAGACTGACCCTATAGTGCAATAATACTTAAAAAATTACTAGTACAGCAAAATAAAAATAATGACTCAAGTGCAACAGAATAAAAGTAAATGACACAACTGCATATGGACTTCCATTATTGGCAGCCCCTGTTTAAATCAATCAAAGAAACAAAAAATTTGAAAAATGTTGAGGACTAATCAGTAAATAATTTCACCACAATTAAATCTTTAATCGATTAATCAAAATGAATCTGCAGCTCTACTTAAAATGCAAGAAAGGGATTAGTATAAAACTAGCAATTGCAGAATTTGTGTATGATAAACAAACACACTTATGCCGAATTTCTGTAATTGCAATTAGAGCCAGGTTTCTACATTGTACACATGTATTGTAGATGATGGCACTGGATAAGTAAAAGTCATCAACATCAAAAACTTCAACAATTAAATGAACAACACCTTCTTCCCCTTTCATGATATTTTTAACAAGACACGGTCCATTAGTTGTCCTGAAAATGCAATTACTACCATCAGCAACTGAAAGAACAAAATTTTCCAACTTTAACTCTTTAAACTGTAGTACAGTGCACACTCATCAGTCAAGGACATAAAAAATTGTGGCCGATGTGCTATCGGGAAATTCTGTGTTTCTTTCCTCTTTTTGAGACTTGTTCCTAAACCTGTTTCCAAAGATTCAGCATCAGATAAGATGTCTGACTCCTCAGATGAAGTAATTTGATTTTCAAAGTTATCGTCACTATCCTTTAAATAGTTCTCATAGGTTACAGGGTCAAGCATTTCAACATTTGGTAATTCGTCTAAAACATCAACTAATTCATCAATGGTTGGATTAGTTTCTGAATTGATCTCCGCCTGTATGGTCTACGGATCATCCAGTACGACTCCACACCTCTTGATCCAGATGCATTGGCCATTGCGTCTATTCAACACAGTTTAAATAATTAAAAAATCGCATATGGTCCACACAAATCAATAGTAGTATTAATTATTTTGGTTACTGCTGTTAGACAAATAAAAAGCACACCAATGGTGTATATACCGTCAGTGTATATACAGTTTGATTTCTTTTCAAATATGCTTCAACTACAAATTTGGTATTTATTTGCCCTAAAAACCTAAAATACCAGTTCTATGCCCAACGAACACGCCCTACGGTACACTCCAAATTACTAGTTAAATCGGATTAGAAACTTATAAAAATTAGAAAACGCGTCAACTATCAACTATTGCAGTACTTAGTAGATGTACGAATCAACTTGACCTAGCTAATAAACGAAATTATATATAGCTACAAATATTCAGCGAAACCCGGATGAGCAAAGTATGATTTACTCCTATCCCTGTAATTTATCATCCACATTTAAATGTAAATGTAATGTAGATCTCCGAAATTTCTCAGCGCCACACAAAAGCCACATCAGGGAGACCATCTTTCACCGGCACTATATCAAATCAAGTCCGCAATAGCCACATCCGCCTTATCCGTTCCCGTGCCAGGCCAGAGTCCGGGGAGGTCATGCCGAGGCAACAGCAGGGTGCTGCGGTGGTAATCGGTGATGATGGTGGTTGTGTGGTGGCGCAGAAATGGGATTATGTTAAAAACATATACAGGACTACAAAAAGATCATCAAACAATCTATAATTAATATTTCATGATATTTGCGTATATCTGAACAAAAGAAATTAATACAACCAAATGAAATTCTTCGACAATTTCAGGAAATTTTTGACTTCACGAACTTTTGCAGAAAGTCAAATTCAAAATATTCAGCTTCCGGTTTGTTTTTCCGCTTTAGCCTATTTATTTTGTAGCGCTTCACTTATTTTCTATTATTTATAGCATTGCAATTCTTCATTAATAATTTAATTAAATTAAGTAAAGGAAAGTTTACTTTAATTTAATTAAGTTAAGTTAGAATTTCAAGTCACAAGGCAATTAAGTCACAAGGCAAGTCAGAAGTCGACGTACGTCAGAAGTCAGTTGAGTCAGAAAACTATTCAGACGTCCAGTCAGAATTGAGTCATTTTCCGGTAATATGTCACATTCACTAATTGAAGAAGCAAAAAAAATTTTGTTGCAAATTACATTGATTTTTGTTTGGAGCAAATCTTTAATATTTCTATTTCACTAATATATATTTGGTTTTGCACTAATATGTAAAATTATGAAGTTTTTAGCAAAAAGAAAATAGCCCTACGAAAATGTTTGTCCACTCCGTTACTCAGTTACCAAAACACATATGAGCTATTTATATATAGTAGACAGCTTCCTACTGCGTAGTTTGACATGCCAATATGTTTTTAGTATTAATGTTAATAAAAGAAATATAAAAGAAATTACAATACAAATGATTATTTAATTCCATCACATTTTAAATTTTGTTAAGACATTCCACTCTGTTACCGAAAGAAAAATAGAAAATCTAATCAATGTAAAGCTGACTGTATTTTTTTTGGACAACTAGCAAAATAAAAATCACTTGAGCCAATCATTACCAGTGATCAAATGAACAAAAAAAACATTAAAATATTTATGATGGTGTCTTAAAAACATCAAAATTACATAAAAAATTACCATAAAAAGTTCCGCTCCGTTACCATCTGTCGAGAATTGAGCACAGAATGTGAAAAGTGAACTTTTTAAAAAACAGTCTGCCGAAACAAAAATTTATTTAAAATGTCATATATTGTTATATATGTTGTATTAGAAATGATAATTTAAGTAGACGACTTATCCTGACAGCGGAATAAATTTTAGTTCCTCAAGGGTCACATTTATGGTAACGGAGTGGACAGTTAACGGAGTGGACAATTTGTGTATCAGCACGGTAAATATCATATTATCTCTCATGCGTCCACATTAATCGTCGGTACACTCATTATATACCTTATAAATGTTATATTAAAAATATTATTTATATTAAATTTATTCATAATCATTGCAAAAATGCAGTAACGGAGTGGATGTATAATGAAAAAACACATGAGGTATGTAATAAATGAAAATTTGTAAGAAATTTGTCTTAGCTTTCAGATCCTGTATTAAGACATACTTACTTACATAGATCTTCACAGAAGAGATGTGTTAAGTTGCGAGACCAAAGAACTGAAAGGGTTGTGAGATACGAGATAATTTTTACATGTTAACGGAGCGGACATAATTTTCCGGGGACAAGTTAAAATATATTTTTAAAAATTATACTGAAGATCCGGTTCACCAAGTTGTATTTAGAAATATGCAATTATGTTTATTATAAAACAAACAGTCACATTTTTTGGTTTAATGCAAATCATTTTGAAATTGTAGACGAAAGCAATATGTAGGCCTACTATATAGCCTAGGGACGGTAACGGAGTGGAACATTTTAAATTCAAAATAAATTTTAATAAATTATTTTATTGCTCTGAATTACTTTCAAAGGTCTTAAATTGTTGACTGATCAATAACGTTTTAATCTAATCACTTAGCATGATCAGACTAGGTCTTGTTTTCTGAGAAATGACCGGGGACAGCTGAATTGTTAATTTATGCATTTACCGGAAAATGACTCAATTAAGTCCAGTCATAATTAATTTCTAATCAGAATAGGCCTACTGAAGTGAGAATTCAAGTCAGAAATTAATTTATGTCAGATATGTCAAGTCAGATGTCGAGTTCGAAGCCAATTAAATAATGGTCATTCAAGGTAGAATTAAATAAGTCAGAATCAAATCAGAAATAAGTCAATCAGAAATAATTAAGTCAGAATTAAGACAAGGAAGTAGTCAAGTCAGAAATCAAGTCAGAAGTCAGGTAATAGTCATCTAAGTTACAACTAATTAAGTCAGATTTAAGTCAGAAATAAGAATTAATTTTAGTCAGGAGTGTCACGTCAGAAATCAAGTCAGAAGCCAAGTAATATTCATTTAAACTTAGAAGTAATTAAGGCAGAATTAAGTCAGAAATAAGAACTAATTAAGTCAGAATTATGTCAAGTCAGAAAACAAGTCAGAAGTCAAGTAATAGAGTCATTTATGTTAGAATTAACTAAGTCAGAATAAAGTCAGAAATAAGTCAATCAGAATTAGTGAAATCAGAATTGAGTCAAGTCAGGAATCAAGTCAGAAGTCATGTAGTAGTCATTTAGGTTAGAATAGATTAAGTCAGAATTAAGTCAATCATAATTAAGTCAAGTCAGAATTAAGTCAAGTAAGAACAAGTGACAGTCATTTAAGTTAGAATTAATTGTCAGAATTAAGTCAGAAATCAGAATTAAGTCAGAAAAAAAGAATTAATTAAGCCAGAATTAAGTGAAGTCAAAAAACAAGTCAGAAGTCAAGTAATAGTCATTTATGTCAGAATTCATTAAGTCAGAAATGTCAATCATAATTAATTAAGTGAGAATTAAGTCAAGTCAGAAATCAAGTCAGAAGTCCAGTAATAGTCACTTAAGTTAGAATAAATTAAGTCAGAATTAAGTTGCAAATAAGTCAATCACAAATAATTAATGAACAATTAAGTCAGAATTAAGTCAAAGCAGAAGTCAATTCACAAATCAAGGCAAAATTAAGTCAAATAATAGCTAGTCATTTAAGTTAGAAATACCTAGAATCAATTAAGTCGGAATTAAGTCAGAAATAAGTCAATCAGAATTAATTAAGCCAGAATTAAGTCAAGTCATAAATCAAGGCAGATAGTCGTTTAAGTTAGAATAAATTAAGTCAGAATTAAGTCAGAATTAAGTCAGAAATAAGTCAATCAGAATTACATTAAAGCACAAGTCGTCAGAAATCAAATCAGAAGTAACGTCGTACGTGTCGCTAACACACAATTATTGTACGAGCATTAGGGTATTTTTAGGGCAGAGGAAAATCAGCCGAAACGAGCATTAGGGTATTGTTAGGGCAGAGGAAAAGCTGCGACTGGGGCCAATTTCCAATGCTGTCTGGGTAGGGCCTACAATTGTTAACATCTTCAAAGTTAGTACAATACAAAAGTTAAACAATCAATTCCATATCTTACTGACATATTAATCTTCACCTCTACTCCAATAGAATGATATGCAAAAAATTCTTTCAAAAGGAACAAATAACTTTACTGGGACAATAACTGGGTTCCTTACATGTTTTCGTGGTCGGGCTTTCCTGGACAAGAACTTAATCGGGTTCGATTTCAGAGCTTTTCTTAAGGGAACAACTTCTCGGAAATTCACACGGGCAGATAATCCTTAAGTTATCCGTGCATCAAATTCTAATTCCGCAGTAATACTTATCGACGGAACGTAACCGAAAACGCAACGTTTCGTACAACTCCTAGTTCTAATAAAACCTTGAAGTTCCCATTACTTCACTTTAACCGGTTACCATCCTATCTTCTCCAGTCTTCTTCCCGAGTCTTCTCTGACTTGCTACTTTTACCAGACTCACCATTCTTCAAGTGGGCAGCAACTTATACTAGCCCTATTCCTGCTTTCCTGGCAGTGCGCGGGAAAGAAACTTCCTCCTTCCATCCCTTAAGGTTTATTTTTTGCATCACATCCAGACTTCGGGGAGCCTTAGTCCTTCGAATTGTCAGTTTGCGTGTGTATGTTCTATAGGACGATATCAAAACCCTCATCCTTTTTCACGCACGGCTGTCCAGATCTCAATATTAGTCCTCTCTCTCTCTCTCTCTCTCTCTCTCTCTCTCTCTCTCTCTCTCTCTCTCTCTCTCTCTCTCTCTCTCTCTCTCTCTCTCTCTCTCTCTCTCTGCCTCTCTCTCTGTGACTGTCTCTCTGTCTCTCTATCTATCTATCTATCTGTCTGTCTGTCTGTCTGTCTGTCTGTCTGTCTATCTATCAATCTATCAATCTATCTATCTATCTATCTATCTATCTATCTATCTATCTATCTATCTATCTATCTATCTATCTATCTATCTATCTATCTATCTATCTATCTATCATCTACCTACCTACCTACCTACCTACCTACCTACCTACCTACCTACCTACCTACCTACCTACCTACCTACCTACCTACCTACCTACCTATCTCTTCTCTCCCGGCTACAATTTGTAATGAACACCTGCGCTACACCAACTTCTATCATTTCTACCATTCAAACAATAATGACAATGGTCTACAATATACACTTGTAAACGATGGCAATAAAATTTCAATTGTACCCGAATTATATGAGTCGGTACACGATCAGCGTAGGCCTAATAATAGTCACATCGCAAAACATGTGGTCGTCTTTTTTCCAAGGTTTTTTTTAAGGTGGCTTAAATTTACGTGAACAATGTTCAGATAATTAACATCAAATCGTTCATTTCAATTGTTTACTGCCATTTTCAAAGTAACCATTTCGCTTAGCCATGGTTTTGTGCAGGTTCCAATATATATTTTTAAAATTTAATTATGAAAATCTGCCAGTTGCATGACACTGACGTTCACAAAGTTCATCAATTTTAAAATTATAAACGATTAAACGATGTATTCATGTTCAGTTAAAATATTCACTATATATATATATATGTATATATATATGAGTTTAATTATTCAATGCTGGTGGAAATACAAATGGTATACATTTAAGCTTACACTGAATTAATTCAATCTTATTATGGAGTTTTGTACCAATCGCTACGTAATATAGAAAACATAGTTCTGTTATTCAATTCACTTTGTCTGGGTTTTTTTCTTAAGTTTTTTCTTCAAATTATAATGTTTCGCATTGTTCATGTGAAAAATCTTACTACTGGTTTATTAGCGTCAACTCCATGGACATTACTTTCCACACTATATTAAATAACAAAAAATGGAATAGTGACAATTCAATTTTAAGTGAACATGAATACATCTAGATGTGTATTTAACCACATTTTCTCGTATTTCCTCTAAAGTTTCAATCGAATTATATAGTCTCGATTCTGAAACCGATCTCAACGTTTTCAACTTCATACGCTGCAATCAAATGTGTAGAGTTGTCCTTATAATAGCTTGAATTAGGCTATTACAACGGAAGTAGGCCTATACAATACCTGATGGTTTCTTAACTTCTCCGTTCGAAGAGTCATGTAGAACTATCAGAAGACACAATAATGTAATATTCAGCAAATTATTCATTCTAAACTATAGACACTCGGTTGCACTTAATTACTAAGCGTTAACCAAAAACGACTTTGCTTACTATAGTCACTGTTTGTTCAGTCAACCTATTCTTCTTGAATATACGAAGCCCTACGTTTTATTATGTCAGAATGGTATTGAAAATGTAGCTGATTTTCGATGAACAGCCAGTGTTTCACATAAATGAATGACACGCTTTCATGCGTATTAATCTGCAACGAATCATTGGCGCTGGTCAGGGATCGTCTCAAAACTAAGAAGTAAATTGGATCGGCAGACAGTAGGCCCTAACATTATTTTGCTATAAATGTTCGATCGCATGTTGCAATTATTTTTACGAAACTATGATGTTTTCCAGTTAGTCATTAGTTACTATTACTGTAAAAACTTCACAGTTTTTAAAGTAAGTGTTAAAACATTATGATAGAAATGACATATAAAATGGCTAATAGGGCCTAATGTTCGTCACCACTTTCAAACTTGATTGTTGGTCATATTGCACGATATTGACTGCATTTTAGTGGTGTCTACCACTATTTCGAGTGTATTATGCAACTATTCCATTAGTTTTATAACTGAAAAAATTCATTGATTAGGCCTATTCTCAAATCTGATGTTCAATTGTTAGTAGGCCCATAGTTGCAAAGTTGCCCGATTTACTGATTAAATTTGTCATATTTAATCACGATCATCTTTCTCGGAGTTCATAATTAAATACAATGCATTGCATCATATTTATTATGATATATATATATATATATATATATATATATATATATTTATGATAGAAGCGACCAACGAATCTCTGCTATCCCGTCCTGGCAACACAAAATCACTGTAGAGTAGCTTAGTTTTTAAGCACATACGGGGGAAAAGGAAGAGAAACAAGCCAAGGAGTTCATGCTGCAGGTGCTAAGAAGCGTATTCCTTAACTTATGGCAGCTAGGCTTCATTGATTGACTGTGGAAGTTCAGGACGGTGAGAAAACCAGATTACTTGGCACAGCAGAGCGAAAAAGCGAAGAAACGTGGGACCAGGAATGAGAAAGATTGGGACGCATAGCTCTGTCATGTAAGATGGTGCACAACTTGCGAGACATTTGCGAATGAACACTGTGATCTTACATCCAATGCGTTTTGCATAGGCCTAACTGTATATATGCTGAAACCTATGCCGACAACAATTCGACATTTAAACAGATTGCATCTGATTAATGCGGTTTGGAGTTAGTTATTCTTAAATGGCATTGTCATAGTAAACCTTGGTATATACGAAGCAGGATTACTGTAACTCGCTACGACCGTGCTTTCAAAGATTAGGGTATTCTACTGAGTTCATTTTATAGTAGGGTGACCATTTCTTGGCCTTCAAAAACCGGGACACTTTTTGCAACGCTCTTTTCGGCATCTCTTATCGGCTGGGCAAAAGAAAACAACTGATCAATACAAATGAGAGCTTGCATACTAGCTAGATACCAAATATTATATCAATATTATATATCTATATTACTTATATTCTTAGAATTATTACATTGTCTGTATGTGAAACGTGGAACATGAGGAAGGAATAAATTGATAGAATCAGATAGATAGATGAGAGACTGATAGAGTAGATTGAGATAGAGTAGGCTATTATAAAGTATAGTAGTCCGTGGAGTCGGGTAGATTAGAGAAGTAGACTGAATGCCTTTGAGATATGGGTTAAATTAAGGGTTAAGTGTATGGTTCCAGTTAGGGTTAGGTATCGCTAGTTCCGTCAGGCTGTTAGAGTAGAGTAGACTCAGTATATGGTAAATTGTTAGAGTGTAGAGTCAGTAGACCCAGGGTGGGAATTGTCAGGGGTATACGGGGTTCAATCCCCAGTCTTTCTTAGGACCTCCACAGTTAAGTCTTCATTGCACATCCCAGGGGAGTCGTTTCCAGCCCCCTCAGTTGTGCTGGTGTGATTTAGCATTATTTGATTCTCATTATCTGACAAAGAGTAGACATTTCCTGGTGTATCATGTATGCATTTTTTAATTTTCCCAATGTGTTTCTATACTTTACACATTATCTGCACCTTACGCCTTTTCAAATATCATTCCCGTCGTACTGAAATGAAATTGTAATATGAAAACTTTCACGTTATGCTTTAATATTTCATATAACCTTTCAACTAAACTTACTAAAGACATAATATATAAATAACAAACAGCTCTTTCGTTACGATTTCGTTTTGAGTTACAAACTATTTACTATTAACTATTAGTTCTGTCATTTACAAAGAACTGAGTTTTCAAGAAAGTTGACAATTTCATTTACTTCTCAGAAACCGGGACAATTTTGCTCTTTCGCACAAGTCGTCGGGACACCGGGACACACCACATAAAACCGGGACATGTCCCGGAAAACCAGGACGTATGGTCACCCTATTTTATAGCCACTTTATTCTTGCTCTGCGGTTTCTTCGTTTGCAGCCAGTAAACCACAGAATCAAGCGAACGTATTTGGTCGACGTTGAACTGAATCTGTTGCATCTGTCCGCAACGAATGTTCCAACTGGAAACTGACAGCTTCGGAAGGCCGAAGAACGCAGACGGTCATCACTACAGGATTCCGTTAAGCTTATAACCACGAGAATTTGAGCAGGTTAACGATGATTTGACGGCGCAGGTGAAGATGAACTGCAGGTGATTAACTGGCCTGCAAAGTTAGCGTTACAACAGTCCAGAAGTTCAAGTGGGTCAGAATAAGCAGTGGACAAGAGTCGAAAAAACTCTGATCTGACCTGACCCATTTGCGAAATCGAGCCTGCGGAGAACGAGAGACAGACAGACAGACAGAGACAGAGACAGAGACAGAGATAGACAGACAGAAACAGAGACAGAGAACATGATCCTCTTATAAAAGTTCTTCAACCAGCACCAACCAAGTGGCCTACCAACTGGATGTTTTCTTAGACAGCGAACGATGCATGGATATCAGTTCTACTCCTTTTCAGTTTGGACTTGGGAAGTCTTATCTTATTGTGAAACGGTCGCGGTCCCTTCCCGCTAAGAATTCTAGAACAATAATCTAATCTAATGACTTATGTAGCGCTGTTAAAATAAAGCACAAGGCATCGATCGATAGTCGCCATTTGTGAATCACAAGCGCCTCATAAACTTGGTGTCTGTGGTCATTTGAGGAGTATTCCAACTCTTTTCTCTTTCTCTGTTGTTCATCTCTGTTCCTTCTGAAAATGCTTTCTTTACCTCCGTTTTGCAAGCTTTTAGAATGGCGTCGCACAGGTTTTTTAGAACTGCGCAGTGGTTAATTTAAGGCAATGTATAGATATGGACAATGAATGTATAAATATGAATAATCTATGGATATGGACAATGTATGGACGTAGTATGTAATTTGATATTAACAAATATATGCTGTTAACTAGTGTGGAAAAGCAACAACATAGCATTAGTTAAATAAAATATCAGTTAAACATGTGGTATTAGCTGGCTATGCCTGTGCATCGCAATGGAAAAAATTAACGACCCGAGAAGATCTAGAACCACTTTGACAAGAGCCGTAAAGAAGGGTCTGACAGCCTCAAAATTCGGTCTTCATACAGCATGGAGGAAGACGTTTCGTATAATATTACTCCGCCCTCGCTTTGTGGTCTTTGCTCAATCCTGGTTCTGCCTTTGTCATCTACATATATAAACAAATATGGCAGCCAATGGTTATTTATTATTTTGCGTTTGCTTATTGACACCAATGTGTTGGACAGCTTTTAATTGTGCTATGTTTCATGGTTGATCAATCAATGATCTGAAATCGTAATTTCTCTTGAGGTGTCAAATGTATTCATTTCGTTATTTTCTGTGGCTCACTGCAAGTATGCGTTTGGCCATTTTCATCTGTCCAGAGCACCTGCTGGGATTCTCTGGAAATCTCAGCACATCTGACCGGAATAAACTTCATGCATTGCGGGTTAGACTTCCATGTCCTATAGTTTAGAGCTTTTACGGTGATCGACTCGTCCCTGTGGAATAATCCTCATCCGTATATTGTTTATTTATTCCGGATATTTCTATAGCGCCTCTCGAAGTCAACTACTACTCAGAGGCGCTCCCGACTACAGCATTTGATACTGTGTCGGAATTTTCACGCCGAAGCGCCACGAGCAATTGCGAGTGAAGGACTTGCCCAAGGTCCGTACGCAGCGGCTAGAGTGGGATTCGAACCTGCAACCCTCCGGTCACAAGGCGCCCGAACTTACCACTGAGCCACCACGCCCCATAACGTATATGTCTTGTCTTGTCTTCACCCTTCCTGGATCTGAGGGTTGGTCGCTTCATGGACAAGTTTCCTCCATCTCCTCCTGTCTTCCGTCTCTGACGACACTTGATTAACGGCAGCTCCATGCAAGTTCTGATGTTGGTGATCCATCCCATCCTTGGTCTCCCCTGTGCTCTTGTCCCTGGAATTGTACCCTGCACTATCTCCTTTTCCAGGCAGTCTCCCTTCTTCCTCATCGGGTGTGTTTATATACGATACGAACTGAAATAACAACATGTAGCAGGCAGAAATGTGAAAGCCCGCGTGCGTATACTCGAGGAGTTCCGTAGAATGAACTTCATAAATTTGCTACTAAACTACCAAATGTCAAGCATACTATCAACTGACCGGTGGCTGATTACCGTCTACGGAGAAGATAATGCGTCTGCCAGCTTTCCTGGAGAGTTCTGTTTATAAGCGCTTCAGGAAGCTGTGCGTTGCGATCACCGCCCAGCTGCATCGCCGGTCACTATGTTTTGCCAGGCCCAGTGATTTCATTATTATTGACTGCCGTACATAAAGGCTATATTATTCGCGCATAAGACTTGCTGTCCCACTCTACTGTCATGTTTTGAGCGCTTTTGTCAGATTCAAATGAATCGAAATATGTCGACATTTGCTTGCAGTTAAAACTACTAATGGCACATTTTGCTAAAGACCTTTGTCGTGCTCTTAAACGCCATCAGAGAAAACAAGCAGACAAATTACCAATATTATGCGAAATATCTTGGATGATAATGTAACTATGCATGCTAATATCGTTTATATAATTTATGTTTTATTATTGTGATAAATAAAATTAAGTAGAATTAAATGCAAATCTCGGAAAATAATGACCCTACTCAATCTGTAGGCTACCAGTTTAAGGCACATTTTAAAATATTCAAAAGCAATCAGCTGAAGTAAAAAATTGATCAATAAAAAACTTTTTCATTAAATGTTGATTGAAACAAGCGAAGGGCGTTTCTTCGCATTTCAGATCAAACATAAAAACTAACGAGATTCTAAAATCAGTTTGAACTTAAAGAGTATTGCCTTCTCAGTCGTGCGGACACCTAGACTACATGTAGTAAGGGTTGTCTGGAAGGATGGTATCGGTGATTCACGGCATTAGCTGTTTTGTTCTTAAACAGTGACACCTTTTACTATATCCGATGGCATTTTGTCTCTAGACTATTAAATACAATTTTTGGTTTACTGACTAAAGAAAACGTTTCCTTTAAAATAGTTAATATTTCGAGAGTCAAATAGAGATACATAAGGACAATTCATTCGTTGAAACGCAAGTAAGAAAAATGACAACACCTAAGAATGCGCTGCGTAAAGTTTCTTACATCAAAATCTAACATTTTGAAACATAAAGAGTGCTGCAGTATGTCAGAATGTTAACGATGGTTGTTCTCAACGCCAATGTTGTTACTGACATCGTTGAATTCACCGTCGCCGACGAAGACTGAATAAGTTGGCAACTCTTGTGGAACCAAACCACGCACATTATTTCCAGAGAATTCATGCGCGACACTTCGAGTTCTGTTGTCGGTACTTTGATTTGTTGCTGAACTGAAGTTGCAGTTAGGCATTAGTGTCTTGTAATCTTGTTTCATCTTGCTTTTCACGCGAAAGCTGAAATGTACACAAACGTCGCATGTAACCGTTTCTAAATTATGCGTTGGGCGTGTTGTGAATAAATGTTAACAAACAAAATTGATATTAAATCGCAGTTATACAATGCAATTTAACTGCTAATATCAGGCTATCGAGTGTCATGTAGTCATCGACGGATCGATGGTAGGCCCTTCTTTAGGCTATAGCGACTATAATATAATGCAACGTAACAAAGATATTGAAATAGCGACTTTCAAGCACTGCCTACAACACACAAGCGTTCTTACCGTCGCATGCATACAACTCCAAGACAAACGATTGCTAGACAAATTGCCAAAGTGAATCCACCGATTGCAATAAAAGCCAAAACTGAAAGAGAAACAGAACAAACGTAGCGTTGTTGTTTCCGTAGTCTCAGCTGCATGTTTTAATAGTGCTTCTGCAAGAATACTCATCAAAAGACTTACCGGAAACAATCAGGTCACCCACTCTCTATGGGTATAAAGCGAATGCGTCTGCGGCTAGCTACATACAGGTGACATTGAAACACTGTAGGCCTACACATTTCTCTAAGGCATAAATGTAGCACAACCGGCCAATATATTACGCATCATCATAAAGATTTTAAACTAGATTCGTCCTCACAATAGCAACTTACGTAGCTCGTCCTGCTTGTAGTGAGATAGTTTATTACCAAACTTGTAATCCCACCAATTAGCCCGGTTTCTTCTAGGCCTATGTAAAACTGATTGAGAGAGGCCATTGCGAGAATGGCTTAGTGCAATTGAATATAATACACGCTAATCGATCTCTGTTAAAGATGCTCTCCCATGATGCATGCATAGTGGCAACTAATCAGAGATTGTAATAATAACAATACAACATCATATTCTGCAGAGTAAACAATGATAACTTGCGTAAGGGAAATCAGAAAGCAGAAACACTGTACTTTCAGTTATTCAGGCTAAATCAGATTATTAACCAGCTTAGTTTTTGGAACTTGATTCGATTAAAACTGCAGCAGCTGCAGCATATTCACCTTGCTCATTGTTTAGAATTGTCTTCGTTGGTTCCAAATCTGTGACCTCATCCAGTGCACTCACACCTGCAACAAATGCGAGGACGTCCTTACTGATAGTTCAATCGCATTCAAATCTAATCGGACTTATGCCAATCAATCTGTTACAGTATGCGTGTCTACAACAGTCCGAGTTGTCAATCAATTAGGTTGCAAACCGATGAATCGCCAGATTTGTAGCATAGCGTTTACTCGAGAAAAAGCGCACAGTGATTTATATTTGTATGTTTTAATAACAAATCGAAACAGTCCAATCTTGAGACATCGACATACAAGTTTCGACACTCACAAAATTCATCAACGAAATTTTCCACCCCATCGATCATTATACGTATCGTTGCAATACCTTTTTGTGCTCTCATCACAATACATATAGGGCCTACTGCTTTATAGGCTGTTTCCGCCACGACAGCAGATTGGTTAAAACTTACAGTGCGGTCCATGACTCTCAACGTAAGCACGTCAATGTCCGCGGGGAGCATCCACGTGATAAAATCGCGTCTGTCATCGTCACACCACCCCGATACGAGTTCGAATCGACAGCCGATGAGAATAACCGTTGCTGGACGCGGTGGTGTAACGGTATGTTCAGTTATTATTATTATCATCATCATCATCATCATCATCATCATCATCATCATCATCATCATCATCATCATCATCATCATCATTATTATGTTACTTTATTACATAATAAGGCGGACACACCGCATCCTTGTACAGACTGGTTAAATAAGGGGATTTAAAGACTAAGAATAAATTGTCTGGGATGCTAGGCTGGCATATTCGCCGTTTTTAATAGGAAAGGCATGTTCGTCATTTCAAACTTCTATGGAGATCGCGTGGTATATAGCTTCAGTCATCTATGTCCGGGAGTGAAAAGCCATGTGAACGCGGCCTTAGGTGATACTGTATGCCTTGTAACCGCAGGGTCGCAGGTCCACCCTTGCTCCAGTCACTGAGTCTGAGCTTCGCCGCCTCATTCTTGCCTCGCCTGCCAAGTCGTCGGAATTGGATCCTCTTCCGACCTTTCTCATCCAGGAGCAAGTTGAAACTCTCCTTCCGTACCTTACGATTCTTTGTAACTCTTCTCTACGTGATGGTATCTTGCCGGCTTCACAGAAACGTTCCATCATTATGCCTACCCTGAACAGATAGGCTTGGATCCCTCTAGCCCTTCGAATTTTAGGCCAATATCGAATGTTAGCTTCATATCTAAACTAATTGAGAAACTTGTTGCTTCTCAGCTACTGACCTATCTAGACTCTAACAATCTTCTACCCTGCCGTCAGTCGGGTTTCCGTAAGGGACACTCTACTGAGACCCTCCTTCTTAGTCTTCTTAATGATGTTTACAGTGCCATTGATCACTCTCAACTTACTCTTCTTGCACTTTACGATGTTAGTGCAGCCTTTGACACGGTAGATCATGATCTTCTACTGCGTCGCCTTTCTACCTCCTTTGGTATCTCCAACCTACCTCTACAGTGGCTTTCGTCATACCTATCTGACCGCACTTCGTCTACTGTCTTCCACTCCTCGCGTTCTCCTTGGATTCCTGTACCTGTTGGCCTCCCCCAGGGTTCTGTGCTTGGCCCTCTTCTTTATATCCTCTTTACTGCTGACCTTGAATCTGTTCTTGCTGCTAGTGCTCTTTCTAGCCATTCTTACGCTGATGATCTCCAGTCCTATCTGCATTGCTCTGCACGGGATGTTCTGAGTGCTGTTCGCTTGATGTCTCGTGCAACTGACACTCTATCTGCCTGGCTTTCTTCCAATCGCCTGAGACTTAATCCTCTTAAGACACAGTACATATGGCTGGGTACTCGCCAGCAGTTAGCAAAACTTGACCTGACCCTTTTGGCTGCTGAATTTCCTCTAATACCATTTTCTACCTCTGTCCGGAACCTTGGTGTCATTCTTGACCAGGAACTAACATTTACTAAGCACCTCTCTTCTCTGTCTCGCTCCTGTTTCTACCATCTCCGCCAGCTCAGGGTTGTTGTTCGCTCTCTCTCAGCCTCTGCTGCTTCAACTCTTATCCATGCCTTTGTTTGCTCTCGTTTAGATTATTGCTCTTCTCTCTACACCGGTCTTCCTCAAACCCGCCTGTCCTTCCTTGAGAGGATCCTGCGGTCTGCGGCGCGCCTTGTTGGCTCCATACCCCGCTATGGTAGTGTATCCTCCTACATGCATCATACTCTTCATTGGCTTCCCATCCGGCAGCGTATCCTGTATCGGCTTTGCTCTCTCGCCTGGCAATGTGTATTGGGTATGGCTCCTTCTTACCTATGCTCTGTTTTCACTCTCTCTTCTTCTCTTACGGGTCGCTCAGCCCTCCGTTCCTCTTCTCGGGGCGACTTTATAGTCCCGTATGCCCGCACTGCTACTATGCAGCGCCGAGCATTCTCTGTCGCTGGCCCAACTGCGTGGAATGACTTACCACCTCTCCTTCGCCTGTCTCCTCGTACTCACCCGTCTTCTTTTTACGCTCTATTGAAGACTTTTCTGTTTGATCAGGCCTGGCTTGGGAGTGCCTCTGAGTAGAGCCCTTGAAGAGGCGCTATATAAATTCCATGATTGATTGATTGATTGATTGATTCGAATCTACCTCAGGCCACTGCGTAGCGACCCAGCGCCATCGATGTTCTGTCGTATGGTCATGTGCACTGTGCACTTCTGAACCTTGGAAGGAGGGCAATATCAAAATACATCTGTATTGTGTGGTATTGTATTGGAAGGCTTTCGTTCTATTATTGTCACTCCTCATTGTGATCATGGATTAGGAAATCTTAACACACTGTCAACGGCCAATAAAGTTAATACGCCGTTGTTCTATTCCAATGTAAATACGAGAGACCGCCACAGAAGAATGACGTTTTCAGCTATTCAAAGATTATTTCCGTACAAATTAAACTGTTGCTCTTAAATTCTAACATCAGTTACGTTACTTAACGAATAACACTTACGAGTTTTCAAAAAATGCTCCACAGAAATGTAGGCCTAAAATTTTAATATAATTGATTGTAATAGGCCTATTATTACAATGGTTATTGTTTTGCATGACATAAAAGTACGTTTATTTAGACCATCCTCTCTTCGATCAGCATCTGCGGGAAAGTATATTGTGCCTGGTCATGGGCGTCCGCAGGAATTTTATGCCCCCTTGCCCTCTCTCCGAACGCCCATGTTCCTGGTAGGACTAGGCCTAAATGTCTTGTCTTTGGCCGGCGTTCATTCACAGTTGCCGGTCCCTCCATCTGGAACTCTCTACCTCCTCATAATCGCAACTCTCTTAAGAGAATGCCTTTAGCTGCTAACTGAAAATTCACCTCTTCCAGTCTACCTGTGGCTCTAAATGGTTACCCGGCTTAAATGTGCACGCCTGAACTTTGTAAGGGACATTACCAAGTTATAGTTGTATTGTATATATGCTTTATCACACTCAATTCAATTTTAACCTAAAATGCACTCAAATTAAATACATTGGGCATTTTCCAAGTTCACTCATTAATTGAGAGGCGCATGATTATCCAATTCTACATCGGCCAGCTTCCCAAGAATCCAGCTGCGCCAGGTCCAATTCGTCTGTTACTGTGCAGCCTGAAAAATGTGATACGAAATTTTAATCAACTAGGCCATTGAAAAATCGAAGAAAAAAAACATAGAAAAGAAATCTATTAATTTTATAATAATTTGACAAATGAATTTTTACATTTTAATGCAGAAATTGCCTATATTTTGGTGGCTATTTGTGTAGCACGTATTGAGGTTCTTCATGTAGAATCTCGTAGCCGATTTGTTTAGAAGCACGAATGCCGCTTTTTAAATCTCACCTTGTGAGCAGTTTCCAATGACTCCGACCCATTTTCCATCTTCACAGTTAAGATGCCACGTTTTTCGACTGGCATAGCAACCAATCATAATGGCGTTTCCGTTTCTTTTTGCGTAACCATCAACAGGAGGAATGATGTTAGAGCAGCCCACAGCTACAACAAAGAAGGATCACTGTCATAGCGTGCCTAGGAATGCAATTAATGATCGCTATTAGAAATTGGCTAATAAGTTGCTATTTCTTTTCAGTCATGCCTGTAAACAAACTACTCAGTCATTCATTTTTCTCGAACTGCATGGTTTTCCCACAATTAGCCTACCACATCTCACCTTCCCGTAAGCAATGGTTCATTATAGCCCCATCTCAGCGTCCGGCCATTTTCCATTCGCAATGCCACCATACAATAGGCCTACGCCTGGAGTGCAAATCTTCGTCTATCTCGAAAAGGCGTTTCTCATGATCTTCATATTCTCTCACCAAGAGACTCAGAGACAGTCGGATTATAGACATTCTTCTTGCATGGTACAAGAATGCCAGAGCTTCCAAATATGTCTGGTCAAAGCAGCAAAAACAAGCTTACATTAGAGATTACAAATATAAGAGAATTTCACTCATTAGAGTTCAAATCATGCAATTAAACCAACTCATTACTAAGTTGTATGCAAACCTTGCAGTCTTAGTATGAATTGTGCCTCGTTTTCGTTATTTTCTCTCTGATCTGAGTGAGTGAGAAATATTTGCAACAAATTTCCAGTTGACAAATATAATTTCTTTTCCCTTTGAGTTCCACCAGCACAGATAGAAACATTTTTTTTGCCTGCTTTATCCACAATAGAACCTCGGTTGCGACAAGACTGCCTTCCATTGTCTTGAGTTCTTCTAGAATCTGAGGCTGCGAAATCGATTAGGCCGATGCTAAGTTTTTGTCCAATTGGAGCTTCTACAATCCACGGCTGAGAATTTGATCCACATGACGTTGAACTGATAATATGGATTGGATTAGCAGTTGCATCAACTACGCAGGATCGTCTTTCATCTGCAACTACAAAGAAATTTCCACATGTAAAAGAACTTTTAAACATAACCTGTAGTTTATTTTCTATTCAAATATAGCAGTAGAGCATCCTGATTGCAGTTGCAGGGATTTTCAACTGTACAGCTACAAATATAACAAAAAAGTTAATTACATAACGTAAAAAAGTAGCTGCTTGGATGAATTAGAGCTCTAAGTTTCAATAGTGGGCTATGGTTCTTCGTCCCGCTGATGATAAAGCTCGCAACGGGCCGTAGGTGCGCTAGAAGAAGAAGAGTAGGATAATCCTCAATTTTCAAATAATTATATTTACTTACTACTGATACAGTCGTAGCTGACTTCAAGATAAACGTTCAGACCAAGAGGACAAGGATTATCATTCTCAGAGGAGATTTCGATAACACGAACTTCGCAATCAGTTTTTCCAGAACACTTCTGATCAAAGAATGGCAAAACATTCCCTGAACAGCCTAGATAATGAGCTCGAAGTTTATCAATTTCTGCCGCTGTAATACATCGACCAATGCGCATGCGTCCATAAGTGGCACTTTTCATCAGGATAATTTCATTTTTCACACAACGAGGTTGAAAATTCTCTGACAGACAGAAGTCCTCTTGAGTAACTGAAATTTAAATTTTAAAAATATACGCAGTGAATACAGTGCATACATAATACGCAGTGCATGCATCAAGTGAGTAATACGTACAGTAGGCCTACTTCTTTATATCGGTTAATATGACTGATACTTTAACGAAGTTTACAAAGGCTCACGTTTCTACGATTTCACATGAATTCTTTAAATTCCTATAAAGTCAAAGACTCAAAGCAAAACCCCAAAATAGAAAATGTTATAAAATAATTTAAATTAAAACTGCTATTTTTATAATTGAAAAAATAGTTTCTTTCGTTAGGTGCCCTCCGAGATCAGAGAAACATAACAGCATAATAATTTAGTACGCTTGTAATCGTATGGCAGTAGCAGTTATACGCTCACAGGAGCCATTTAGGTATAGGGCTGCAAGACCCTCGAGAGTAAGTCACTGAGATGCAAATACATACATAGGTAGAAATAGATAAACGCAGAGAGAGAAAGAGAGGGATTGAGAGATTACTAAATATGATGATGTGGTCTTACCTTCTGGTTCTTCCAATTTATCATCACCAATCGACAGGTCTAAATGCCATAATAACCACATTGCTACAGCAGGTATTAAATGATTCATTACAGGTTTCATTGTGATTTTCGAAGATTTTTACACACTCCACCTGATATGTTTGGAATATACACCTAATTTACCAGCAACCTGTCGGCTTATTCCAGTCTGAACAATCTGCGTGAAACACGCTTGTGTTGGTCACAACGGTATACGGTTAGGCCTACCACAATATCTTGCCTATAGACGCAGCACTTCAAGACCAACTTGATACAGTAATGATCATGAAGCCGCGTATGCTTATAACTATACACAAAACAAAGTTGCTGGCGCAATGATATGTTTGAACGCGAAAAATTCGTCGAATAGAATTAATTGAACATTATGAATATTTTTGAGAGGTCAGGGACCATCTCAAAACGTTACAATGGTCAGGATAAACGAAATGATTTCAGAACTAAAAAATGATAGCCTACTTTATCTAACCATGTAAACCCCACTTGCAAATAAATCATCTTACAGTACGTGTGGGCACAAATCCCGATTTTTAAAGAAAATCTGAATCAAGTCAAATCAGAACAAAGACGATGTGTAGATCAGAGAACAATAGGCCTACAAGTTCGGGCGTCCTAGGCTATGTAGCCTACCTCATAAAGCTTTAGGAAGTATGAATTATTGCCTGTCGCAATCGGAGGTTTCCAGTCGATTGTTTACCGCTGGTTGATGTCGACCCTCGATTGCTTGTTCTTTTACTTGCACTTTTATTTAACGTGCCTAACTTTTCTATAGAAGATTCACGACGAACTTTGTTTAATTAATAAATGAATTTAATTAAAGAAACAAATATATATACACTAACTCTACGGGAACTTCCACGTAGTATTAAAGCGTTTAGATATTAAATCGGACTATCTCAAATGTTGCTTCGTACAGCCTAACTCCAGATCGTTCTTTCGCGTCAGTCTCTGAATCTGACGGACTATACTCTGCCGCCCCGCTGGTCGTTCCTCCCGATGTTTCTCGCTCGACCGATGTTCACACGTCGCGTTCGCCAGCAGTACAAGTCCCGTGTTCTCCGTTCCCTTCTGTTAAGTAGGAACTCCAGCGTGCATCAGTCAGCCCCCCTCCCCACGTCAAGCTATCGTCAATTAGTGTCAGATTACTCCTCGATACGCGGGTCGTCGCTCGCCTGCAGCGCGGGCGGTGTCTGGTTATACCATAGCCGCGAGGTGTCCTATTACACCTTGGCTGTGTGGTGTCCGATTACACCTGGGCCTCGCTGCCTTCATTGTTGCCCAAGTGGAGACTGGCTTTTCGTCCGTCATCATCCTATCTCGACCGGCAACGACGCTTACATCATAATGATGATGCCATTTCGTCGTTGTCGTCGATCTCCTCACGCGACACCTCCCTTCCCGGGGGAGGACAAAGCCAGTCATTGGTTCGCCTCCCGGCTGAGAATGATGTCGTTCCCTCCATCGATTTCCTCCAGACCATGTCCTCGTCGTTCCCATGAAAATTACAAAAATAACAGCACAGTTAGAAATTATTATTTACAGTCGTCGCGGTGCCTTACATGGTAGTCCTCCTTCTCCTCAATCATAGTCTGGACAAAAGATCAGTGGGAATATTCAGCGCCCAGGTCGATATTCAAAAGACATATCGAAGTCCTGGAGGGCCAGAGCCCCTCTCGCAAGTTTAGCACTTGTGGGCGTAGAAGCAGTTAGGAACGTCAAGGGGGTGTGATCAGAATAGAGGGTGGTCCTTGACATAAAAATCCAATCCCTAAACTTCTTCAACGCAAAAATCACAGCATACGCTTCGCGCTCCACAGTGGACCAACGCGCTTGCGTAGCATCTAATTTAGAACTGGCGAAACATATTGGCCGTTCTGTTCCATCGTCTTGAATTTGGAATAAGCAGCAACCGACTGCTTTGTCTGAAGCGTCAGTCGATAAACCAAACTCTCTGCCGTAGTCAATTGTCTGCAAACATACAGTGTTATTCAAATCGTGCGTAAGTTTATCTAGCGCCTTTTGGTGATCAGCTCGCCAGGGTATCTTAACAGGCACCGATTTCTGGGTCCAGTCAATGAGAATTCTGGCTGTCACTGTTCTGGCCTGATTATCTAGGCAGGTCACGAGAAATCTGCTTCGAAGGTCGTCTGGGACAGCGCAAGAGTCGAATAACCTTTCGCACTGCACAAAGAAACCAGGGATTTGCGCATGGTCGCTGGGGAATCTCGGTAAGAGTCCTCGCAAGCTTTCACTATACGTTTTCATTCGTCCTACGACCGAATGCCTCAAGTTATAGTCCCTTTCGTCTCTGAGTCTCCTCTCTGCGTCCCTTTCCTCTCGGACCTCCTTCTCTCTCTTCTCTGCCTCCTCCTTTTCTTCTCTCCTCCGCTTCTCCTCCTGAAGTCTTAATTTTTCTGCTTCCTCTTTCCCTTCTCTCCTCTGCTTCTCCTCCTGAAGCCTGAGTTTCTCAGCCTGCTTTTCCTCTAGCATTCTGAGTCTCTCTGTTTCCTCCTTTTCTTCTCTCCTCCGTTTCTCCTCCTGAAGCCTTAATTTCTCTGCTTCCTCTTTCTCTTCTTTCCTCTGCTTCTCCTCCTGAAGCCTGAGCTTCTCAGCCTGCTTTTCCTCTAGCATTCTGAGTCTCTCTGTTTCCTCCTTTTCATCTCTCCTCCGTTTCTCCTCCTGAAGCCTTAATTTCTCTGCTTCTTCTTTCTCTTCTCTCCTCCGTCTCTCCTCCTGAAGCCTTAATTTATCTGCTTCCTCTTTCTCTTCTCTCCTCTGCTTCTCTTCAAGCAGCCTGAGCTTCTCAGCCTGCTTCTCCTCATCTTCTCTCCTCCACTTCTCCTCAAGTACTCTGAGTCTTTCTTCTCTCCTCTGCTTCTCTTCAAGCAGCCTGAGCTTCTCAGCCTGCTTCTCCTCATCTTCTCTCCTCCACTTCTCCTCAAGCATTCTGAGTCTTTCTTCTCTCCTCAGCCTCTCTTCTTCGATCTGCCTGCGTTCCTTTTCACTGCTTCTCCTCACCGCTCTCTCCGCTCCCTCTCTCTGGTATATTGTTAGTTCTAACATGACCCGCCGCATTTGCCTTGCCGAGCTCATACTGCTACCTGGGCTACCTGTGCTTACTTTCTCACTTACTTCTGGCGAGGTCTCCCTTCCAGAAACAATTATTTCAGCACTAGCCTCTTGGAGCTGGTCCATCCTCATGGAACCCAATTCCCCCTCTCCTAGTCCCATCTTTATCAGATATGCGACTAGTCTGTGACGGGGCATGTTCAGCACCCTCGCTCTTTTCCCTATCGACAACTTATCCATCTTCCAACAGTCCGCTCACTAATAGAAAAAGATAAGTAAGTTAGAGGAGAGTCACCGCTGGTCAGAAATCAAAGAAAACAACGTCCTAAAATTCTACCACAAATACAACAGGAACAGAACTGAGCAAAAGGAGCTACGCAAAAGCCTCGGCTATTCGCACACCAATCCTCATCCAGACCTCAACCGCAACCTCACAGATTACCACGACTACCAGTAAGGACTTACCCTCTGAATACGTCGAGCGAGCTCCGTCTTTTGGTATCTTGGCTGATCCGCTGTCCTCCGTTGCCACTCCCGTCCGTCGTTGCTAGCGATGGTCGGTCGTCCGTTGGCGCTCTTGTTCCTCGTCCTTGCCTGTTGCTGTCGGTTCCTTCGAGTCCTTCGTCCTCAGGAGTCCGGCACTCGACTTCTCCAGTTGCGAAGGGTTGTATTCGCCGCTGGTCCCGATCTGTTGAGATTCCTCTTTCCGTTTCCGGTTCCGCTTTTCGTCGTGACGTCTTCAGTAGAAAATCCTGTCGACTGCGCCAATGTCGCAATCGGAGGTTTCCAGTCGATTGTTTACCGCTGGTTGATGTCGACCCTCGATTGCTTGTTCTTTTACTTGCACTTTTATTTAACGTGCCTAACTTTTCTATAGAAGATTCACGACGAACTTTGTTTAATTAATAAATGAATTTAATTAAAGAAACAAATATATATACACTAACTCTACGGGAACTTCCACGTAGTATTAAAGCGTTTAGATATTAAATCGGACTATCTCAAATGTTGCTTCGTACAGCCTAACTCCAGATCGTTCTTTCGCGTCAGTCTCTGAATCTGACGGACTATACTCTGCCGCCCCGCTGGTCGTTCCTCCCGATGTTTCTCGCTCGACCGATGTTCACACGTCGCGTTCGCCAGCAGTACAAGTCCCGTGTTCTCCGTTCCCTTCTGTTAAGTAGGAACTCCAGCGTGCATCAGTCAGCCCCCCTCCCCACGTCAAGCTATCGTCAATTAGTGTCAGATTACTCCTCGATACGCGGGTCGTCGCTCGCCTGCAGCGCGGGCGGTGTCTGGTTACACCATAGCCGCGAGGTGTCCTATTACACCTTGGCTGTGTGGTGTCCGATTACACCTGGGCCTCGCTGCCTTCATTGTTGCCCAAGTGGAGACTGGCTTTTCGTCCGTCATCATCCTATCTCGACCGGCAACGACGCTTACATCATAATGATGATGCCATTTCGTCGTTGTCGTCGATCTCCTCACGCGACATTGCCTAATGATGAAGGTTTCCGCTGCTTACTTTTGAAATGATTCACATTTGTAAAATTTATTATAGGCAAATATGTTTAAATTAAATATTATGTACTATCTTTTAAGCAAATACCGTTTACTGTCGTGAATGCGGTGAGTTCCGTGTCTCACTTATTGCCTCGAAGCAAGCCTGTGCAATTAGAAAGGCTTTTCATAGTTGACCTATAAGTTGAAAGCTAAAGGCGCTTGAAACGTGGATGTGAATAACCAAATTTAGCTAGAAAGGTTACAAACAAATAAGGGAATGCTGCGTTTGGTAGGCCTACAGAAGAAAGAACACTGTTGAAAACAATAAAAAAAATTAATAAAGACTGTCGGTGCTTATGAACTATACTCGAGCTCACCTTTGATATAGGCTGTTACATAAATATTTAATAGGCTTAAATAATTCTTAAAAGTTTATCGAACGTTTATCAGCCAATTGAGCCAAAGTATCTCGATCGCCTTGCCTACTCTCTCCAACATGCTGATTTACACCGGTTTGCTCGCTCACATCATTTTATTATCGCTCACATAGGCCTAATTATTGGTTTGTTCGGAACGCAATCACGCCTTATTCTACTGGCTTAACACAAGAGAAGCCTGCAGAAAATTAGGTATACTCGTCGTTTAACCTAGAAAACTTTTTACTGAAATCACTTTTTAGAACAGTAGTTTTCCTTATATGTATAAAACAACCGTTCTTTCATAACCTGCAAACGCTTAGACCTATTATTAGTTCATGGCAAACTTCATGATGCCCCCTATGAGGCCGGCAGCGGCATTATGGATTGAAGCTTAGATGCATTAATAGAGGACAGGCCAATATAGACAGCGTTTCGTGGTCAATCCTAGTGCAGATCGGGGCATGAACCAAGGCCACGATGGCATGCAGCGGAAGGAACTGGCGGAGTTGGCGTAAACAGTAGAAGCACGAGCGAGAGCCGAGAGACACTATTGACATGATCAGATAGAGAGAGAACAGGGTCTAGGACGAATGATCACGGACTGAGTCGGCATCGATCCTAGCGAGCTGGACACGATTACCGAGCCAAATGTGCTGGGTCTTATCATGATTAAGACTAAGGCGATTAGAGGACAGCCAGAGATCTAGGGCAGAGGAAGCCTCCAGGATGCGTTCAACCATAAGAGCAGCTGAGGTAACTGGCCCATGGAGGTAAGCCTTGTATCATCAGCGTATTGGTGAGACGAAACACCCATTAGACCCAGAATCCCGGCAAGATTCGGGGTATACAAAATGAACAGAAGGAGAGCGAAAACAGAGCCCTGGGGTTGTCCATACGGGACGTGGGACCAAGCGGATGGGTGGGTCCAAAAACAACAGAAACAGAGCGATCAGTAAGGAATGAGCGAAATCAAAGAAGAGCAGAGTCAACAATACCAAAAGATTTAGACAGTCGGTCTAAGAGGATGGTATGGTCTACAGTATCAAAGGCAGCACTAATATGATAAAGAACAAGTAAAGTGACCTGGCCACGATCAATAGCATTTCTAGACGAGAATAACCTTCTACCATCCTGCCAGTCTGGATTTCGGAAACACCACTCCACCGAGACACTTCTCCTTCGGTTATTGTCTGATGTCTACAGGGCTGTCGACAAGTCACAGCTCACTCTCCTGGCCCTATTTGACGTCAGTGCAGCGTTTGATACTGTGGACCATGACATCCTGATAAAGCGCTTGCATGTCTCATTTGGGCTTTCTGGTAACCTATTAGAGTGGGTTAGATCTTTCCTCCAAGGGCGAACCTTCACAGTGGCTCATGGCGAAACTAGGTCTAGGTGGGTTCCCGCCCCGTTTGGTCTCCCTCAGGGCTCCGTCCTTGGACCCATCCTGTATATCATCTATACTTCCGGTCTTGCCTCACTTCTAGCTGAACACGGGGTCCAGGGTCAACTCTATGCTGACGACATCCAGGCATACCTGCACTGTAAACCATCTGATGCGCCCCTGGCACTGCAGTCCATGGCTGAGCTCTTAGGGGCCTTAGAGGCCTGGATGGCTTCCAACCGCCTCAAACTGAATTCCTCTAAAACTAAATTCATCTGGTTGGGTGCATGGCAGCGATTGGCTGGGCTTGACCTGGCCTCGCTCGCTGCTGAATTCCCCTCATTCTCCTTCTCCCCTACTGTGCGCGACCTTGGCGTCATACTCGATCAGGAGCTTACTTTCCTGCCGCAGCTTCGTCGCTTAACCCGCGACTGCTTTTATCAACTGCGCCAGCTCCGTACCATTGCTCGTGCTCTATCTCCATCTGTAATTTCCACCCTGGTCCATGCCTTCATCACAGCCCGGGTAGACTATTGCTCCTCTCTCTATATTGGCCTGCCTGCGGTACGCTTGGCCTGCCTTGAGCGCGTCATGCGTGCTGCTGCCCGACTCATTGGTCGGCTGTCCAAGTTTGACAACGTGTCTGACATCATGCTTTGTGACCTATATTGGTTACCTGTTGCTCTGCGCATCCAGTATCGGATTGCCTCCTTGGTCTGGCGCTGCCAGTTGGGTCTTGCTCCGACCTATCTTAGGTCCCTCTGCCAACCTGTCAGCGAGACCCGCGGCCGACTACTTCGTTCTGCAGAGAGGGGGGAACTCGCGGTCCCATTTGCTCGTACTGCAACTATGCAAAATCGAGCCTTTCTGGTGGTTGGCCCAGCGGTATGGAATGCCTTACCACTGGCGCTGCGTCTCCTTCCTAAAATCCAATCTGAGTATTTCTATACTGCCTTAAAAACTGCTTTGTTCGTTCGTGCTGGAGTCGGGACCGCCTCTGAGTAGCCCCCTTGAAGGGGCGCTATATAAATGCTCAAATGAATGAATAGCTTGAAATGCTTCAGCTAGAAGGCATAGTATAAGCGATTCCGTCGAGTGGAATTTCCTGAAACCAGACTGAAGAGTAGGCATCAGAGAGTTAGAGTCAACGTAATAGATCAGTTAACAAAAAACACATTTTCCCAAAGGCTTTGAAAGGAAAAATGGTTTGAGATAAGGCGATAGTTTGAAGGATTCAATTTCACCAATTTTAGCAACCCTTATCTAATCAACCCTCGGTAGGCACCCTAATCCAAAATCTGTAAAAAAAATATGACTAGTATGTGATCCAGTGATCTAGGCCTAGTGATCCGTATGAGGCCCTAGCCAAGAAGCGAGTAGCACGTTGTTGCAAAAATAATTAATCTGTTACATTGTGCGTGTCGACGACATACCGAGTTGTCAATCAATTAGGTTTCAGACCGATAAATCAGGGGACCGATTTGTATCAGAACATTAACTCGAGAAAAAAGGTTTCAGACCGATAAATCAGGGGACCGATTTGTATCAGAACATTAACTCGAGAAAAAACACAGTCATTTATATTTGTATTTCTTATTAACGAAACGAACAATTAAGTCGTAACAGCCAGGCCCGAAAACAGGCAAAATCAAGATGAGGCAAATGAGTGTGGTGTAGTGGGGCGGGAACGCGGGGGAACGCCGTTCCCGCACTTTTTTCCAGGGAGGGAACGCGATCCCTCACTATTTTGCAGCATTTCTGCTGAAATAAATGAACAAAGAAGACTTCAAGACTCACAGTTTCAACTGCTTACTTACTGGAGCCTTTCGCAGTTTCGCAGATATATTTATATATGTGTTGGCTTTATACTAAATAACAAATTCCTATGTATAAATTTACATAATTACATTTATTAATTTTTTTGTTATTTTTCTACATTCAACAGTTTCAAAAATAGCAGCGCTCACACTATGCAAAATTCTTGCAAGATTGCACTTTTTGCTACAGTTGCTACTTCAATTTCCAGGCGTTCCCCCACTTCATTTTTTAGGACTACACCACTGGGCAAATCCCCTCCCATTCTCCTGCCCTCCCCTTCGCTTTCCTATTTTACCCCTAATTTTTTCCAATTCCCTGCCCATCCCTGCCTTCCTTGCCACCCTATTTCCTGCCTTCCCCTTCCCAAACCCTTCCCTGCCCTCCTCAGCTCCTTCCTTTTAACTGGGGGGTCCGGGGTATCACCTCCGAACAAATTTTATATTATAGACGCTCGTAGGTTAGTTTTAAAGCATTAGCAGCATTTTGTACTGCCTAAATATGTTTCGGAATGTTCTGTAAAAGCCTGTCTGCAGCTATGATCTAGGGCTGTACCGAATATTCGCTTCGTATTCGCTTCGGGGCCGAATAGTGGGCCAAATAGCTATTCGGTATTCGGCCGAATAGTAACGGTCGAACCGAATACGAATAGTGGTCATGTGACATTTCTGCATATGCGGCTGCTATAGCGAGTAGAGTGAACGTTAAGTAAGTGATAATTTCTAAGTTTAGTTAAATTAGTTCCATTCCTAGTTTACACAGACTGGCAGAAGGATGCAAAAATGACATGTAGTTAACTGTTTACTTTTAGTTTATGCATTAAATTTACTGAACTGAAACTTTTGCTTATATTTGAAATTTTGAATGTTGTCGGTAAACCTATTTTGTACACTATTCGTATTCGTATTCGGCCGAATAGTTGGTCCAATTATTCGTATTCGGCCGAATAGTAATAATCAACTATTCGGTACAGCCCTACTGTGATCATACCTGAAGCCGAAGCAAATTTTTGAAGTAAACATTACATTTTTCGGATTTTTTTGCAGGACTCTAATTGTGTTGTTCAACCTGTTCTAACTTCTGAGGTGTATTAACAGATTTCATTTGTCTAAATAACAAACACTATTCAAGTTGTGTTGCACAAAGAATGTCATGTAACACAATAAAAAGTTCTTAATATTCCACAATGAAAAACAGAAACATAGTTGTTTATAGGTTGTCGACGCATCATGATCTTGTACTGCAGATGACTAAGTCTTCTAATTCTAGCTTATTTGAAGTTATATCTTAAACTTAATTCGTAATAGTTATGATTTGAAAAACAGATAGCTAATCTTTTGATTATGTTCGATTACCGGAACCTTCGAAAGAACGTAAAATGACAATTTGAAATTGTAGGCTATAGGTTGGTTCCATAGTTACCGGTACCTAGGACGCGTTCCTACATATAAAGGTCAGCAGAAGTGACTCAATAATATTATTTAGACCAGACACTTGGAGAAGAAGTCAGGCAAGGTAATCGTAATCGTAATCTCCAAACTTCTGCAGCGCCACTCGAAGGCCAAGCGCAGGGGAACCAGCCTAATCACGAGCGCTACATCAAATCAGAGGAGATTTTCCAGAGAGTGGTCCAAAAGAGGTCCGAGTCGGGATCCAGAGGGCCAGATCAAGAGAGGAGGCAGAGCAGCTGTTAAGGCGGGTGTCGTTTAGGACGAGAATTGGAAAGCAGAGGATCGGATGAGTCAGGGTAGAAGTACTTGAAAAGGTGATACTTCAGTTTTAAGTAGAAAGCCAGGGAGGTGATGAGGAGGAGGATGGAGCACGGGTTACAATCATGATGGAGGAACCGAGAATCTGCGGAATTCAGAAGGAGATCGTTCCAGAGGCGTGGTGCTGTGTTGGATATGGCTCGGTTGAAGAACTTGAGATGAGTAGTGACTAGGGGTCGAGAAAGACTGAGATAGGAGGAGGATCGGGTTTGTGCGGGTTATAGTCCCCGGAGTCAGTCGCTAAGGAGTTAGCGACTGACTTGATGAGTTAGCGACTGACTTAGCGACTCAGTCGACTAAGTCGCATGCTTATCGACTGACTAAGTCGCTTAGACTTATCGACTGACTTAGCGACTTGTTATCGACTTCTCATGTAATCATGTAGACATACCTGATTACCTTACAATATAATGCATTTTATCCAGTCTTGTTGTCCTCGAGACCAAGGTCTTGGTCTCGAGTGCACTCGAGTTCGTTTTTAAAAGTCTTGGTCTTGGTCTTGGTCTTGAGGTTCAAGGTCTTGGTCTTGGTCTTGGTCTTGAGGTTCGAGGTCTTGGTCTTGGTCTCGAGGTTCAAAGTCTTGGTCTTGGTCTCGCAAGACCAAGACCAAGACCGGCTGTCAATATGAACAGTCATTTAACAGAACTCAAGAATTCTGTATCAAGCCTGCTTGCATCATACGACCAATATCTATGGATGGATACAAGTCTTGTTGGTCAGGAAAACCCATTGGCAGCAGCAACAGTTATTCTGTATCAGACGGTATGATAAACCATGGGTAGATTTCAAAAGGACTCACTATCTGTACATTTACATCCAGTGCTTGAAAAGCTTCTCTGTGTGTGTCAGCGACTTCAGCACCTGTAGAACGTATTTTTTCCACATGGCGGAATTTTTATGAGGCTGCATAAGGCACGTCTTGGTCAGAAAATTCTGAGCGAATTGGTTTTTATAAAATACAAAAGGCATTTGGAATAATAGTTTGCATGAAGGACTTTTGAATACAAATTCGGATTTCTCTGCAGTTTGCATTTAAAGTTAATTTGCTGGAATAAAATAAAAGACTCGTGTTTTCATTAAAATAGCGAATATTCCGACTTGACAATTTTAGAAGTCTTGACCTGTATTGCGATTTTTTGGGTCTTGGTCTTGGTCTTGAGGTTCAAGGTCTTGGTCTTGGTCTTGGTCTCGAGGTTCAAGGTCTTGGTCTTGGTCTTGGTCTTGAGGTTCAAGGTCTTGGTCTTGGTCTTGGTCTTGAGGTTCAAGGTCTTGGTCTTGGTCTTGGTCTTGAGGTTTAAGGTCTTGACAACAAGACTGATTTTATCGCATTCTGTACTGACCGTGCCATCATACCCGTGGGCATTAGATGGAACCCATATGAGCTCTATATGGGTCCAATAAGGGAATATGGGCTCCGCTCCATGTGGGCATGCTGACAGAGGACAGAACGATGACCGTGAAATTTATGTTAATGTGAATTCGTGAAATTGAACGCTAAGTAAATCGAATGAAGCATGGAGAACTTTTAGCAATAGGTACCCGATCTTACGGCCAAAAAGTTGGCCGAAACTGCTGAAGCGTGGCTCTTTCAGGCAGTAACAGAGAACGAGAATCATGTACTCCGGCACTTAGGCTATTCCCAGTGTAAAAATTGTAGAAAAAAGACTGGGGGTTAGACTTTGATCCATGTGGAGTTGAACATTTTGTTCGTATTTTACAAACTGATGTCATCGAAATTTGAAAGCAACTGATTTCAACGCTAGCAGTTTTGCAAGTCAAACTCGAATCAAAATCAATTCCATTGTTGAGAAAATTCAAAATGCATACATGATACACCATGGAAATTTCTTCACTTTGTCAAAGATTCACAATCAAATAATGCTAAATCACACCAGCATAACTGAGGGGTTGGAAACGACCCCTGAGGTGTGCAATGAAGATTTAACTGTGGGGGTCCTAAGAAAGACTCGGGGTTGAACCCCAAACCCCGACAATTCTCACCCTGCTTATTCTCCCCTCTTCGTAATCATCAACAGCATCTTCGTAATAGAATACATAAACTCACTTTACCAAAAAAGACAACAACTATATCCTCCATATTCTGTATAAGAACTCTTACTAATAGAGCAAACTCTTTCTCTTATAATGTGCCAAGTTGCGGCATATGAGCTTGTTTTCCTCAACAAACGAATATTGTATTGTTTTGTATTGTAAGTGTTGCTCATGTTCTGCTGCTGATATCTTCGTCAAATCGAAATTCGGAAACCGCGATTACAACAACAAGCAAAATATTAAGTGAACGAAGTCGCTAGCAGTCGATAGCCTAGCGACTGGTTTCGACTTGAGGGCTTGGCGGCGGCGGCGGCGGCGGATGGCGGCGGCGTCGGGGACTAGCGGGTTGCCTGGATGGTGAAGAGATCACGGAGGTACATGGGCTGTGAATTTAGTAGGGAGTTGTAGGCTGGTGATAGGACTTTAAAGTCTATTCGCTCTGGAGTTTTTAGCCAATGGAGTTATTTGAGGATGGTAGTGATATGATGATGTTTGAGCGTTCTATAGTGAGTTTTGGATAAGTTGCAAACGCTTGATTTGGGTGGAATCAAAGTTGAGGAAGAGGGAATTGCAGTTATCAACGTTTGAATGAACAATGGAGGTAGCAATGGTGGAAGCAGTTTGAAGGTCGAGCATGGGCCGGATCATTGCCTTCTAGATACTAGAAGGCAATGGCCGGATGCATCAGAGCCTTCAGAGGTCACGAATGTGCATGAAGCAGGATCGCGAGAGGTTGGAGATGTGGTTAGAGCGGAGGCGTAACTTTGGTCAAGAAAGTGGGCGGTATCAAATTTCGCATCGTTTCCCCTTCAAGACTGTTAAATAATAATAATGGCACCCAATGAATTTGACAATTCCGAATAATTATAATAATGATGATGATGATGATGATGATGATGATGACGACGACGACGACGATGATGATGATGATGATGATGATGAAGATGATGATGATGATAACAATAAAAAAAAATATAATAGACCCTTAATAATGATAATATGCATAATAATAAATATAATAGCAATAACAGTAATAATTATTATAATAATGACAATAATAATAATAATAATAATAATAATAATAATAATAATAATAATAATAATAATAATAATAATTGAAAATTACTAACAATTGACGTTTTCATTATTGAAGAGACGTGTTTTGATAGGCCCTACTAATTGAAATGATGTAACAATAGGCTTTATTCTCTAAATTTAAACTTAATAACAATTTATTGACTTTTTCATAACTGAGTGACGTAACAAAGGCCTTTATTGTCTAAATCTAAAAATTCTAATTCTAGACGTGTTTTTCTAAATCGAATGACGTAGGCCTATGTAACAATTGCTAGTCTTTTATTCTCTAACTTTAAACTCAATGACAATAGACTTTTTCATAATTTAGGTAACGTGACCAAGGCCTTTACTCTTTAAATCCGAGATTAAAAATGATAAACGCTTTAACAATTAGAATGACGTAACAATAAACCTCTATTTTCTAAATTTAAAATTATAATAACAGTAGATTTTTTCATAGCTGAAGTGACGTAACACTTTTCGATAATTGAAGTGACGTAACAAAGATCTTTATTGTATAAATCTAAAAATTACTATATAATATGTGTTTCATAATTGAAGTGACGTAACAAAGGCCTTTATTCCCGAAATGTAAACTTATAATGACAATATATACACTTTTCGATAAGTGAAGTGACGTAACAAAAGCCTTCATTGTATAAATCTGAAAGTTAGGCCTACTAAATAATGTGTTTCATAATTGAAGTGACGTAACAATAGGCCTTAGGTTTTAAAATTTAAATTTATACAATCAACGTGTTTCATAATTAAATTGACATAAAAAGGGCCTTATTCTTAACATTCAAATTTACTAGCAAAAAACGTGTTTCATAATTGAACTGATGTACCAATAGGCCTTTTTTCCAGGGGCGTAACTTTGGTCTAGAAAGTGGGGGTACCAAATTCTCATTGTTTTAGCTTCGCGACTGTTAATAATTAACGGCATCGTTTATATTACAAGCATTATAATAATTATAGGCGGCGGCTGCTGCTGCTGCTGCTGCTGCTGCTGCTGCTGCTGCTGATGATGATGATGATGATGATGATGATGATGATGATGATGATGATGATGATGATGATGATGATGATGATGATGATGATGATGATAATAATAATAATAATAATAATAATAATAATAATAATAATAATAATAATAATAATAATAACAATGAGAGTGACGATGAGGGTGGCCACACTGATAGGCCTAATAATGCTCGGTAATTGTTTTGAATCTTGAGGGCTTCCTCAGATAAAATAATAATGGACAAAAACAATGGGTATGAAAATGGGGATATGGTACTATCCATGCAGTCCAAAAGTGCTTGGTACGGATACCCCTCGTACCCTCCATAAATTACGCCTATGGGTTAGAGAACGAGAGGTGTGGATCAAAAGTAATACCAAAATTGAGGAGTTGAAGGTAAAAGACCACGAGTAAGTCGATAGGTGGATGGAATTATAATTGTGACCGAAGACTTATATAGCGCCACTCAGATCAGCGGTGCTTTCAACCCGCATCAATGCCAGCACCGGCATAAAGGAAAGTTCTCAGGCGTCTACGGAACTGGAGGGGAGAGAGGGCAAGAAGCTGTTGGCGGAGAAACAAGGGGAGACAGTTCCAAGCAGAGGGGCAAACATAGGCGAAACTCCTGGATTGTGCCGTGGAAGAGCGCATACGAGGGACAACCATAAGGCCGCGATCCGAAGATCGCAAGGAAGCCCTTGCAGGCAATGAAGAAACTGGGTTGCACAAATTCATTAGGTTAGACGGAGCAGAGGCAGGAGAGATGGAGAGGTTGCAAGCAGTGGTTGGAGGCTTTAACAGAGAAGGATCGGAAGGATAAGTAAGATTAGAACCAGAGTAGAGCAGTGCCAGAGACGCCAAACCAAGAAGATAATCGTTGAAGGAGGAGGCTGTGAATGATGGTATGCGGCTGAAATATCGAGGAGACTTGCTGATGGCTGAAGGTCGTTTATTGCACAGAGATGCAACTTAAGTTTCGGTTAAGTGGTGTTTAGTGAAGCCAGATTGGTGAGGGTTATGAAGTGAATCAGAAGAGAGGTAGTCGTTTAGCCGAGCAAGGACAATAATTCATTCAGTTAGCTTAGAAAGAAAGGAAAGATTGGAGATGGGATGGTAGCTATAGATAAGTTTTCCTTGTCAAGATTTGCTTTTTTCAGAAGGGGAGTTACTAAAGAGTGTTTAAATGCAACTTGGAAGTTGTCGGTAAAGAGTGAGAGATTGATAATTTGGTGATTAAAGGAGCGAGAACAGAGGTAGGCCCTACAGTCTTTAGAAGAGAGGTGGGGGATATATGATCAAGTTCGCACTTCTTGTTGGGAGGAGAGTTTAGGATGAGTCACACTTCTGCTTCGGAGGTGAGAGAGAGAATTGGGAGCGATAACTGCATGATAGCCAATAGGAGTAGTGTTGAGAGAATGGGATGTCTCAGTGCTGGAGGAGCCAAAGGGGAGTTTGTGTGTCTAGAAGACACTGAAATACTCTATTACTCCTTACACGATATCTTAATTCTCATGCCTCATACTGGCTGCGAGCCTGGTAACAGCCCTTGGGTCATCGACATACAGGTTTCTACACTCACTAAATTCACCAGCGACATTTTTACAGCCCGGGTGTGCTTCTAGACAGAGAACTATCAATGGGGTATCATGCGAATCATCTTTTGAGTTCCTGTTTCTACTGTTCGCGTTAGATACGGGTCAAACGGCGTTTTTCTGTCATTCAGCGCTGCAGTAACCCTCGATCAAGACGCCGTGTATTCAGTGGTTAAATTGGTCATCCAGAGGTGGTGGGTCTCTAAATATTTGCAAATCCAAAAACCTACGGCTAGTCCTAAATTACAACAGGGACGTCATTTCAGCTTTTTCCAGGGGGATGCAAAAAAGAGGTTAAAAATATTTTTTCGCACTCACGCGCGAAGTTTTTTCATCTATTTGGGTGTTTCTTTTAAATGCTTTGTATTTAGTCTACATGTGCAAAACTTTAAGATATGCTGTAAATGAGTCTCTTTTTTCTTTTTTAACCCCGTTTTCTTCTTTTCTTTTTTACCTAATTTTTTCGTTCTTTTTCTCCAAAAATCAGGGGGGCAAATGCCCCCAAATGACGTCCCTGAATTACAACATCCATGAAACACTACACATCACCGATAATTGAAAGCAAAAACATTAACAATTAAGATTGAAACATATTACTTTACATAACATGTTACAGAAGCTTTGATCGACATGCCAATGCAATAACTTACAAAGCACATAATGAAAAAATACCAAAATTAATATGCAGACTACTTTCAAATTGAAGAACTCGGTAAGTAAAGCAGTCTGACTATAGCCTTAGATCATAACAGGTGTAAACCCAGTGAAAAGCTGAAAATTAAGTAGGAGTGTAAAGACGGTCTAACCCTCGTTACTGGCGATTATTTAGCGCCAGTGTGTATTGCCTTGTGTCCATTGATATTACGGTTTAATTATATAGCGCCAGGCCGTACTGCCGTTTCAACTAGCTTCGCGTCTGTTATTCGCGCGCTTTGCCTACGTCACATAATAGGTTGCTAAGGGGTGAACCGCTCGACGGCCGAGGGTAGCTTCAAAGGGAGACCGCCGCACAGACCTAGCGATATAGAGAGACAGAGTCGACGGGTAAAACGCGCATAGATGTAGGTTCTAAGGAATTTCGATATGCCGCCTTAGCGATAGTTAGAGGGACATCGGCACGGCCAACCGCGCGACGGCGTAGGTCAGGCAGACGGTCGAGGCCGATCAAAGGATTATACCGTCTTTGCGGGTGAGCCCAGCCGCACAGAAATTGGAGGGGGGTTTGACTTGAAAGGGGAGCGTAGTTCATGTGAGTGCAATTTCGTGAGCGGTCTCTTTCAAGTCGAATTTGAGAATCTAAAAATAACTCGGTGACATCCGTCCAAATTGCGGAGGGGTTGAGGCCCTTAGCAACGGCTTTACTATATAAGATTTCGCTCTGAATTTATCAAAAACAATTGTATTTCGAATGCCAAGAAGAAGGTCGTTAGGTTGCGTGTGTGTTTGGCACACAGAATTTCTTGATATTCGGCGTTTTGTACGCCTGGGAGAAGCGTGTGTGGCACGCTAGTTTTCGCCGATGTGGTCGGCTGGTATTTGAAATATCAATTGGAATATATGTATCAAATTGAGCGAATTTGATGTGCGCCTTTTCTGGAGTCGGATATATCGTGTTTTCAATCTATTTCTGAGCGGAAATTCTGGAATATATTTCGTCTTCTCTGTGGATATAAATATAAATTTGATAATTCGGCAATTTGTGGAAATACGTGATTTACACGTATTGGCAAAGGAGATAAGTTCTCACATATTGGAGATATCTGGAGTATAAATATCTTATCGATTCACGGAGATAAGTTCTCACATATTGGAAATATTTGGAGTATAAAATATCTTGTCGATCGACGGTAGGCCGAGAAATTGAATTGTTCTTCCGGCCTTGTAATTCGTTGGCCGGTGATCTTTATTTCAGCCGGGGAAATTCTTAGATAAAATCCCTTTTACTCCAAGTCAATAGAAGGCTATAATATTAACTTGTTTCTGATAAGTAAGATAACCATTGTAACTTGTCTAGAATAATTATATTGCTAGATTATAAGATAGCTTGTATAAAACTGTTGTATTGTTAGATTGTAAGTAAGATAAGGATTAAAACTTGCATAGATTAGCTTGACTATAAGTGTTTAAAACTATAAGTAAGACAGTAGGCTAAACGTGTTAAACATAGAAATAAGATTATAAATAATACAGTTGAACCTTTTTAGTTTGTCAGTACGATAGTACGTATTATTTTCGATTAATAATAAACTTATAAAACTTGTACCAAATTGATTAATATGGAAACTACAGATGTTGAAAGATCTGTATCGCGCCAGTCAGGTTCTAGCTCGATAGTAGAACAGGCCTTAGACCGACAAAGTGTTGTGTTAGAAAGTTTGCGAGTAAGTCAAGAGCGAGGCCTGGAAAGAATGAGTGTGATCCAGGAGCAAGCCTCTGAAAGACAGAATGCTATCCTGGAAAGTTTAAGTGTTGCTCAAGGGCAAGCCTCAGAAAGACAGTGTGCTATTTTAGAATTGCTGGTATCACGCTTAGAGCGCCTCGAGCAAATGCCTAATAGTAAATTCGCTGTGGAGTCACAAGCGAACCCTGGTTCCAGCAATATTGCTGGGGCTGTTGCCCATCCGGCAACCGCGCCAATCCACTCGACCATCAGCCTGGTAAATAAGTATGATAATACACAGTTAAGACACGCCTCTGATCTCAGCCTAGCCAATGACATGGATAGTTCTGACTGGCCTACATTTCGGGCTCCACAGCGATGCGCCGGGTTGTCTTTGGAGTTTGCACGTGCGACAATTAGCACCGGAAGTGACGTGAAACTTGACGAACTCGCCGGCGCGACAGGAGTTTCAATGCTGTCATTCTGTCAATGCCACAATATGATACGTGGATGGAAATGATACGTGGATGGAAATCGTTCGACTCGTCTGCCTTCAGTACAGCTCTACGTGATACTCTCCTTTCTTCGCCGGATTCTACTCTGGATAACCTCTCAGTTGCTGAACTATTCGACCTATACACTTCCACGGTTACAAGTCTCCTCGACGCCATGTTACCTCGGCGTAAAGTTTGGACACGTCAGCGCCCGCTGGCAGTCTGGTTTGACGCTGACTGCCGTCAACTCCTCCGTCGTACCCGATGCCTCGAGCGCCGTAGTCGTCGGACTAAAGATCCTGTCGACCGACTATCCTGGATTACTCAGCTTCGCTCATTACATCGCCTCTACCATCAGAAGGAAGCTGAGTATTGGGAGAAGCTAGTCTTGCGCAATGAAAAAATCCAAGACGCTTGTGGTCGTCTGTTTCGGGTCTCCTTGGGCGACCATCTCGTTCTACTGAAGCTCCATCTTTCACCGCAGATGAGTTTCAGGAAATGCTTTCCACAAAGATCGACCGACTTCGTGCTTCGACAGCTGATGCTCCTCCTCCGACCTTCACATCTACATCCACTGTCTTCGATAGTTTTCGTCCTATCTCAGAGTTTGACCTTCGTTTAGTATTAACGTCTGTTAATCTTAAATCAAGTGAACTCGATCCGCTACCCCCTTTTGTTATTAGTGACATTCTAGATGACCTTGCTCCCTTTCTTGTTTATCTATTTAATAGATCGCTTTCTGAAGGGTGTATTCCTCCATCGCAGAAGCGTGCTCTGGTCTTTCCCTCGCTAAAAAAGCCTAATCTTGATACTAATCTCTGCAGTAATTACCGTCCCATCTCCAATTTATCTTTCCTATCCAAGACTCTTGAACGTCTTGTCTCTCTTCAGCTCCTCCCTTATCTTGAGCAATCTGGACTCCTTCCTGCTAATCAATCAGGCTTTAGGGCTCATCATTCTACTGAGACTGCTCTCCTCTCTCTCCTCTCTGAAATCTACTCTGCTGTTGACAGGGCTGAACTTAGCCTCTTGGCTCTTTTTGATGTTTCTGCAGCCTTTGATATGGTAGATCATAGTATTCTTCTTCAGCGTCTTGAGACTTCATATGGGTTGCAGGGCCTTCCTCTTTGCTGGTTTCGATCATATCTGTCTGAACGAACCCAAATGATTATATCGGGCGACTCTAGAACAAAATGGATTCACATAAAGCTGGGCGTTCCTCAAGGCTCAGTACTTGGTCCTTTACTCTTTATTCTCTACACGGCTGACATTCCTTCTCTTTTCCCACTCTCGGGAGCTACTGGTCATCTCTTTGCAGATGATGTGCAAGCATTTGTCCATGGGTATCCTTTATCTCAATTGCACTTAGTTGAGCGTATTGAGTCTCTATCGAAGTCTCTCCATTCCTGGATGTCCTCAAATCGTCTCTGTCTTAATGCCTCCAAAACTCAGTTGGTTTGGCTCCCCTCAACAGTTGCTGAAGATTGATTTCGCGCTCCTCTTGGAAATCTTCCCTCACTACTCCTTTTCATCAAGTGTACGTGACCTAGGTGTTACACTTGATAGCTCTCTCTCCTTCAAAGATCACATCTCTAACCTCACACGTGTTTCCTACTTCCATTTAAGGCGTCTCAGGGCTGTTCGACGATCTGTCTCTTCCTCTATTTTCACAACGCTGGTCCATGCTTTCATTTGCTCCAGAATTGACTACTGCAATTCGCTTCTTATCGGTCTTCCTAAGGTCCGTCTCATGCCTCTGCAGTCAGTCCTAAATGCAGCTGCGAGATTAATTGCCCGTCTGTCACGCTACTCACGCATTTCATCCTTCATGTTTGAGAAACTGCACTGGCTTCCTCTCTATGCACGTATTAAGTTCAAAATCCTTATTCTGGTGTCAAAGACACAGCGGGGTCTCGCCCCCAAATATTTAATTGATGTAATTCACCGGCCTCTTTCTGTCTCCTCGCATCGTCCACTTCGCTCCTCGAACAGATTTGATCTCTCAGTTCCTCATACTAGAACAGCTATGGCTCAGTACCGATCTTTTGCCTCAATTGGTCCATCTCTCTGGAATACACTGTCTCCTTCTACTCGCTCTCAAATTTTAATAAGTAACCCTTCATCTTCTTTTGCTTTCCTCAAGACTTATTTCTTTTCTCTCGGCCTTGCGCACTGGGAGCGCCTCTGAACGGTTCACCCTACTAGGGGCGCTTTATAAATGTTTAAATACAATACAATACAATATGCTGACTTAGAAACATTTCCATACTGCCCTGCATGCTTCTGTGGCTATGTGGACGTTTTCGGTGCTTTGCACTTGCATAAATCTGTTGCACGCTAACCACTCACTATCTATCCCGCTATGGCAGAACTTTGGTTCGAGGTTTCTGCTCCACTTGTGCCTCCTAGCCAACCCAGCTATAATGAGTACACCGACAGTCCACTGTCGGTGGGAAGACGAGACGGCGAGGGAAAGGACAGGCCACTCGCCCTCATATGCCAAGGCTCAGAAAATGAAGTCGCTAACACTTCATACCCGGGGCTGTCCGATCAGGGCTAGATTAATAGCTTAATTTAAGAGACTGCAATTAAATCTGTTGCAGCATGACGACCCTTAATTAGCAATCCATCCACGTACAATAGCTTTCTTTGCACGCTGGCCAACTTTCTTTTCGACATATCTGCAGACTGCAGGCGCGATTAATATAACTAATCAAATGACGTGCCATTCGAGATTATCAAACGATTCCAGCTCAGCCTTCCGAAATTAAGCAAACGGTTATTAATGAAGCAAACTACTGTGTTATCGCTCGGATGTAGGCCCAACTCTACTTCTGTTGCCACAGCCTTGGGTTACTACCCTTCGGCAGCAATTATAAAACAGCGGGCGATTTATGTAAACGCATAGGCCCAAGTAGTTTTCTGTGATGCTAGTGAATATTGAACCGCACTGTGAGGCTGACGAATGCTAATCTGATCTTCGGTGGTGGATCTCCCTATTGAGGTGATTGGTCTCCCTTCCTAGGTGGCGGATCTCATAATTTGGGTGGTGGGTCTCACAATGCAGGTGGCGGATCTCTAATCAGAGGTGCCGGATCTCAGATCCGGCGGGATCCGGCTGAATTTAACCACTGCGTGTATTAGTGAAATACTATATTTGCCAGCTTCTCAAAAATCTGGTTTGGCCCAAGTCCAATTCGTCCATAACTGTGCTGCCAGAGTTGTAGCCAAAAGGTCAAAATTTTCGCAAATATAAGGGAATATATCGATGGCTGGAAGCACAAAGGTGCTAAGCGCACTTTTTTGGGTTTTTCAAAAAAGTAGTGCATAATATGCCTGGAAGAAATATACATCGGAGCACAAAGGTACTAACGTTTACGATGTTAATTTGGATCACTTGGCACCAAAAACACAATTGGGCTAAGTCTCATTGGCTGAAATCCATAGAGCGCAAATAGCTCAAGCGCACTTAATACCTATGTGCACCCTCTTTTTTTAACGCCTTGTCTTTGTTGTTGACTTCCACGCCATTCGCCATTACTGTTTATCGTCGTCCCCGTTACAAAAATAATAAAAGTTACATTAAAAATAACAGAAACAATATCTCGAAATCTTTATTATTGAAATGCATAAACGAGTGCATCGTTTCAGTTCTGCAAAAGCGCTTCAGATGATCATGGACCTTAATGATTCAATCGAGGAATCCAGTGATGATGGTAAGCTTATGAATAGGAACCTTAGAAAATGCTGTAAAATTATGGAAAATAAATGTTGATGTTTGGGAAATTAAGTGATTTAAAGCTCGAAATCGGCTTATGTGGTAAAATTGTAAAAATTATGCGGTATTATGCAGTAAGGTTTGTGCTGCATCGAAAGGCAATGTCATGGACGTCTCATCGGTATTATTAAGCAACTACAGGTGGGATCGTGACCACCAGAACACACCTGCAGACGCATAGACCGGTATTGCTTGCCATAGTGAATATTAAAACCAGCGATGCATCCCTCCGTGTTTCTTTACATTGTTTAACTTGGGTATGCATTTTGTCTGTCTTAGGAACATCTACTGAACATCTGGCAACTGATTTGCCTGCAACTATGCTTCCTCTGGACCTCGAGATTTCTTCTCCGCTTAATCGTACACCTGCTATGACAGTTGAAGGGCTTGATCCTACACTTCCTCTAGTCTTGGAGCCTTTTTGCAGAGAGGTTTCTGCAGTAGAAGTGCTCGACCATTCACACCCGCTGGCAACTGATTTGCCTGCAACTATGCTTCCTCTGGACCTCGAGGTTTCTTCTCCGCTTAATCGTACACCTGCTATGACAGTTGAAGGGCTTGATCCTACACTTCCTCTAGTCTTGGAGCCTTTTTGCAGAGAGGTTTCTGCAGTAGAAGTGCTCGACCATTCACACCCGCTGGCAACTGATTTGCCTGCAACTATGCTTCCTCTGGACCTCGAGGTTTCTTCTCCGCTTAATCGTACACCTGCTATGACAGTTGAAGGGCTTGATCCTACACTTCCTCTAGTCTTGGAGCCTTTTTGCAGAGAGGTTTCTGCAGTAGAAGTGCTCGACCATTCACACCTGCTGACGTCCGAGCCTTTCAACCTTCATGTTGCAAGTATGGCCACTCCGATGGAAAGAACTCGTACCCGTAAAGTTATCATCATTACTCGCCTAAGGTAGTTCTTTGTACTATCATTTCAAATGTGGTTTCAATTATTATTTTAAGATGTAGGTCTAATAGTCATTGTCTCTATGGAGTAGTCATTTTCTTGTATTTCTGCCATTATAATTGATGAATTAATTTACTTAAACTACTCTTATGATGAAAATACAAAAGTTAAATTAAACTTCTGTTAAACTTGTCATCAGTTACTACAGTGTACTATGATTATGAATGTTTCATTGTAATCGCAATGCATTCTGTGAATGTGAACTTCAATAAAGGAAGATTATTAAATTATTAAAAATGAGTGTTTAATTGGCATTTATTTTTATTTTACATGTCATGTAGGCCATCAATCTTGCAACCTTTGCAAGTTCCAGTCGGGGTTATTTCTTCTCAACAGATGTCACCTGATTCAGTGCTTCCAACAACAGTTGATGTAGTTAATCCTCCACATCCAACAGAAGTTACAGTGTCTACTCGTTCAACTTCTCTCTCTAACGAAGAGCCTGGTCCCTCAGGAAGTCTTCCTCTCAGCGACGATGCATCTACACCTTGCCTACCACCATCAGATATGGAGGAGCGTTCACGAAAGCGTAAACGAAATACACAAGGTTGGAAACGAAATGTTAGGCAGCTATCTCGAGCTAATGGAAAGGAGTATGTTTCGAGGAAAGGGAAACTAGTGGCGGGAAAAAAACCATGTGGGGGTTGCGAAGAAGGATGTCGTTTTAAGTGTGGGGTCATGATTTCGGAAGATAAGCAAGTGCAATTATGCAACGAGTATTACTCGTTGCAAGACATTCAGTGCAAGTCTCAGTTCCTCTGCAGCGCAGTCACTGAAGTTGCTGTCCGCAGGCGTAGCATAGATGCTGCAACTGGAGAGGCTGTAAGCACAAAGCGCAAGAAAAGTCGAGAGTATTATTTGATGTCCGATGATGATCGAATGCGTGTCTGTAGAAACTTCTTTTGCAGTACTCTTGCTATTTCAATCAAGATTGTTAACAGGGCTTTAAAAGGTAAATCAGATACTGGTTTATTTGTTGGAAAAGATGGTCGGAAAGGAAAGGTTCCTGCAAATAAAACTTCAGATGAGAATATCCAGAAGATCGTCGATCACATAAACAGCTTTCCGCAGGTTGAATCGCATTACACTCGCAAAGACTCACGTAAACGGTATTTGGCACCTGATCTTAATATTCAACAGCTTTACCGTTTGTACAGTGAGGATTACTGTCAAAGGCTTGGAGTAGCACCTGTTAAGCAAGAAATCTATCGAAGAGTCTTCAATACCCAATTTAATCTTGGCTTCTTTATTCCTAAGAAAGATCAGTGCTCCACTTGTAATAGCTACAGAAATGCTGTGGATACAGAGAAGACGAACTTGCATGATGCATGGGAAGCACATAAAAGGCGAGAAAAAGAGTCTATGGAGGAGAAGAGTCGCGATAAAGTAAAAGCTTGCAGTGACCAATCGTATCGAGCCATAACATTTGATCTTGAAGCAGTTCTCTCTACTCCACATGCAGGTGATTCACAAATATATTATAGAAGGAAGCTTGCTGTGTACAACTTTACGATACTGGAATCGGCATCCCAACAAGGATTCAATTACATATGGGACGAGACAGAAGGTGGTAGGGGAGCAAATGATATAGGGTCCGCCCTTCTGGATTACTTGCGAAAACTTCCAGCAACCGTCACGCACGTCACATCATTCTCAGATACTTGCGGTGGACAAAATCGCAACCAGTTTATCTGTGCAGTCATGTTGTACGCCATTAGAACATTGCCTTCTCTACAAACTGTTGATCTAAAGTATATGGAGAGTGGCCACTCGTATTTAGATGTAGATCTAATGCACTCCCTGATTGAGCGAGCTACAAAGCATCTCAAAATTTATACAACTCGTGATTGGGAAGTGGCGATAGCCGGTGCACGAAAGAAAGCTCCTCCATTTATCGTTCAGCGAATGATGCACACAGACTTCAGTGACTTGAAGATGCTGGCTTCTACTCTTCTACTAAATCGCAGCAAGAATATGGAGGGGGATACGGTGAATTGGCTACGTGTTAAGTGGCTGCGCTTCAGTAAACTTCACCCATTTGTCATTGAGTACAAATACCAGATTAGTGATGAGAATTTCCTTCGCCTCAACATATCCAGCAAACGCGGCAGGCCAAACACACTGATAGGGGACCTTACACCAGCCTATCTCTCTCGAATCCCAATCTCGACGGCCAAAAAAGCTGACCTCCTTGCGCTACTGAAGAGCAGAGTAATTCCGGCAGAGCATGCGGTTTTCTACAATGACTTGCCTTCAAATGCTAGAGCTCGAGACTGTCTTCCGGAGCCCTGTGCTGACGAGGAAGAAGACTGAATTCAAACTTAATGTTATTCTTTTCTTATCTGAAACTAATGGCTTGAATGCAGAGCATTATTTTATAATTACTGTTGCATTTTATTGTTTTACTTCTTCAACGTGTGAAATGTGGATAAATTATGGAGGAAGATGCATTTTGGTGCTTCTTGATTTTCATTATAATATTTTTTTCTTAAATCTTTATTGGATGTTAATTATAATGATAAGTATGACAGCTATGATTATCACATTAATTTGAAGGAAAACTCGGCGTAAGAGTCGCTCATACTTGAATTAAATTATTTTTGGTTATTTTCCTGATATTATTAGGAGTTTTTTTGCTTAAAAGACATTTTAAAATTAAATAATATAATCATGTGGTGCTTAATAAATTAACAAATGCTTAAAGGCTAGTTAGAACAGTATTTATTAAGGGTCTTCTAAAACAATTGTCAAAACAGTTGACATGAATTAGTATTTCAGGTGTCCCAGCATCAGCGCACAAAAGTCCTAAGTGCATATATTTCCTTACAGTAATTTTACAAAGTCATTTTTTTTTTACAAACAGAATTATTTGTGCAAAAATAAAAATACTTGTAACACTGCAATAAGCTCTTCTTTTGGAAAAGTCATTGCAAATCGAATTATTTTGAATAATGAATTTTAGCAACACATAACAAAACTTCAACTTCAGTTTTCTTAGAATTAAGAAAAGTGCGCTTAGCACCTTTGTGCTTCCAGCCATCGATATGCGATAAGCATATTTCACTAGCTTCCTGCTGTCGAATGTATTGTAATCAAGATCAGCATGTGATACTCAATGTCGGCTAAATATGCGGTCCTGCGAGGAGTGGCCGTCTGGGAGGTCGACCGTATAGTCGTTTCCCATCCCTGGGTATTCAAAAATGTTATCGTTGTGACGGCTAACATTTTATCTTCTTTCGAACATTTTACATTACATTCTCAGACTATAAATATAAATGGATTGTTAAGCAATCAGTTGTTGAGGATCAGGCTCTCCAGTCCGCAACTTAGGCGTGATTTGTGACTAGCACCTTATAGCTTCTCCGATCATATCACCCGGGTCATCTCTCCCGCTCTTGATTTATGCACATCCGCGACTTCGCAGAATTCGCCAAATGCTAGACTGCAAAACTACATCCACAATAGCTACTTCTATAGTCCACGCAAAATTAGATTACTGCAATACACTCTTTTTAAACATAGACACCACCCAAATAAATCGCCTCCAAGCCATTCAAATGCACTCGCCCGTGCTGTGACTAAAACTCCCAAGCACCACCACATCGCTGGATCCTGTCCTCAAATCTCTCCACTGCAGGCTTAAAATAGGCCTACCCGAACGAATAGAATATAAAGTCATATCACTCACCTACAATACACTCCAATCCTCCCAGCCTTCCTATTTAACGGTCCAACCACTCGATCCGCTCAACCCGCTCCTCTTCTGTCCTAACGCGTACTGCTCCGCCCTTCCGTCACCTCATCACTAAAATTTGCCAATCGCTCCATAGCCATAGGCCTAGCTGTCCCACCCCCCTGGAGCAAACTCCCACCAGTAGGCCTACTGCGAGAAATTTCAGATCCATCCTACGAACTCACCAAAACCTCACCACTTGCTATATCTCCACAGGTCTTTCACTCAAAACTGAAAACAATGCTCTTTCACAAATCCTATCCCGATTCCTCCTCCTCCCCCTACCTCCCTCGTTGTTTAAACCATAAACACCACCCACCTTAGCCGTCTTACTGTCCACCTGACTGACTCCTTTGGAGCTTGACGGTTGTCTCCTTGGAACCGATTCAATCCCCTCTGCCTATCGATTTTGATTTGACTAAGCGCCTGTGAATAAGCTGGTTCCCGCGACTTCGCTTTTTTGGGCGCTGTAGAAGTCTCGAGATTGCGATTACGATTCTCAGTTACACAAAAAACATGCTATGTCCAAGACAGAACCAGAACTTTCTGGAGCTACCTACGTTCAACCAATTAGTCGCCAAGATATTTACATGTAGGCCCTCTACAGTCAGTCTTGCCTTGCAGGCTGTGCTCCGTCGTACGGAGCTGTGCGTCTCAGTGTCATCCATTCTTGGCCGTAGAGTTCTTCGTTCTGCAACTTCTGCTGCACAGGCCCAAAGGGTGACCTAGCTGGTTGTCTCAACCTCAACCAGAATTTCAACTATGTAGAACAGAAGCTTCCTTATGGTCGTTCCAACTTTCTTGAGCATCCAATGACATGAACTCCTTCGTCTTTCTAGATCTGCATCTTTATTCCATGTGAGAGTGCGTGTGGATGGTGGTTCGCCTTACGATGATGGCTTATTATTTAAGAGATTTATATGTCGGCTTATTCATAGATTTAAATCTCGGGCTTGCAGCGATGGTGAATTATCTCACCCGATCAATTTATTGGAAAATGAGCAGGGTCGAGGCCATACGGTCGCTATATAAAAACGTGACCATTTACATTTATTCCTTAGGCCCTTTTCAATCTGCAGTCATCAGTCATTATCTCGTTATCCAAACGATTCGGTTACCATGCTGCACTTCAATTTTCCGCTTGAATTCCCCAAATTCTCCGTTCCTCCGGCAAAGTCGCCACTAACCCACAATCATCTGCCTCGAGTTCCTATAGATCCATCACCCCCAGGATTTCCACTCTAAAGCCTTACCTCTTCCATGTTTTGCTCTGTTTGTGAACGTCCTTCCCGTCATGCTTTGCGCGAAAAAATGCTGAACTAGCTTATTTCTTACTATGAAGTCCAACGCAGCGTAATGGGAAGTTTCAAAGGTTTTTCCGATGTGATTTTGAAACCGAAAGTGGTAATGAATGTAATTGCTATCTTGACAGACATATTAATATAATCATGGATGTAAGTAGCAATACACGATATAACTCACAAATTGCTGCACGCATGGCTATCTAACTAATCCAGGCGAGGGTACTTTAAGACAGTTTGAAGAGTCAAATGTAACAGTACGTAAATGCAATGGAAGACTATTATAGAAGAATGGTACAATACATGGCAAGGCACAAAGGGCTCATGTTAAGTGCGGATGAGAGGCATCTGCATATTTTCATGGCCACATTATCGCTCACCCGGTTCACTTTAGACTGATCACAGCTACTAGCCTAGTCTACTATTTAACGCGCAGATTACAGAGTAATGAAATAGCGTATAACTCAAAACGATGTCATGAGTTGAATATAATTAGCCTACAGAGGAACGTCTAATGGTGCAATCTATTTAGTCGTCGCAGCCATTCGTGTTTCTAGTCTTGTCGTTTCGCGTTTTGACATGTTTTGGGCGACTGTTTAGTTGCTATGGTTGCCTGGCAACAAAGCCCATTATCAGAGTCGCCCACGGGCTGCCAAAGGCTGCTGCTTGAGGAGGGGTTTCGACCGTAGATGGTTCCGACGATGGGTGGCCAGAGGTAGTAGACTGCAGGCTTATGCTGTGAGTGTTATGCACGCTCAGGGGAGAGTGAGGCAAGACGGGAAATCTAACGAATATATATATGAATTTCATGCCTGAAACATGGAATAAAATTATGATGGAAGGGAACTGGTGTGTTATACCTGGGACTAACATTTGCAAATGTTAGTCCCAGGTTTTACATTCTATGTCTCTATGACACTCAATCAGTGGCGTACGGAGCTGAAATGGCGCCTGGGGCGAGTGCCCAATATGCCGCCCTTGGACACTTAATTTTCTATAGGCCTATGCTATTTTCTCTAAGATATTGCATAACGATCATATTACATAGGCTATTCAATTTTATTTGTGCAGTTTATAGAGGTCTAGCCTTTCTGGATTTTTCACTTTTCACTGTATTTATTTTGTAATTATCCGTTTTAGCTATACATTTTCAACTTACTGAAATTTATTTTATTACATAATTAAAAACATTTTTATTGCATGACTTGCGACTGTCGCTGACTCACTGTGATATGTTGAATGAATAAGACTTCAATAAGTGATCATTTCAAAATTATTTATTTTATTTATTTATTTATTTATTCCGGATATTTCTATAGCGCCTCTCGAAGTCAACTACTACTCAGAGGCGCTCCCGACTACAGCATTTGATACTGTGCCGGAATTTTCACGCAAGCGCCACGAGCAATTGCGAGTGAAGGACTTGCCCAAGGTCCCTACGCAGCGCCTAGAGTGGGATTCGAACCTGCAACCCTCCGGTCACAAGGCGCCGAACTTACCACTGAGCCACCACGCCAAAATAATGCAGTCAATTTCTGTTAAACCCAGAAAAATTTGAATATTAATTTTAAAAAGAGGTCTACATTGTAAACTAAGTGGTGAAATGCTGTGGTGGTGATATTGATAGTTTGTGATTAAATTTTATTCTAAGTAATTAATTCGTGTAGATACCTATACATATGACATATATATACATGTATATATGTATATTATATATATATATATATATATATATATATATATATATATATATTTGATTATGAAGGGCGGCAAAAAACAAGAATATACTTTAAAGTTTGCTGTATGCAGTCTGTTACTCTGTTTACTAGATAATGCGATTCTGCTTCCTTTACTGCAATTCTGTTTAGTGTTTAATGTAGAGAGTGTGATGTCGCCCCTAACGATCAACGGAAGCCAAGCTGACTTGACTAAAGTGACGGTTTCTTTCTTCCTTCTTTTTTTTCTCTCCTACTTTTTCCTTTTTATATTCAAAATTCACTCTTTTTATTTTTCTTTTACCCTATTTTGCCGCCCCTAGAAAAGTACCGCCCGGGGCGACTCGCCCCCTCTGCCCCCCGTTCGGTACGCCACTGCACTCAATTATAAATTATCATCAGACAACAGCGCAATAGGTCTTCCTTGATGACTATTTAGTCAAGTAAACTGCCTGCCAGGAGAGTGGACAGTTTGCCTCATACCTGAGGCAATATTCATTGGATATAGACTTCTGGCCCTATGACATAAAAACAGATATCTGGTGTCATTTCAAAGCTTTATTGTTCACTAAAAATAACTCAAGGTGTCACTATGCTTTGATTGTGGACCTGACTTTTTGCTAACACAGTTCATTTAATTCTGCTCCACACATTTAGCAAGGGGAAAGATATCATCATCAAATGCACCATTGCTTCAACAGAGATCTCGTGAAACCAGGTAATTCATTTATTAAAGGCTATGCAACCTGCCAACCAGATATTAGCCTCATGTAGCCTAAGTTATGTTCTCTTCTGAAATGTCATATGCAAGCTGACGCATATCAGTAGGCTCAGGGCTGTAGTCGAGGGTATACACGGGTATACAGTGTGTACTCACCTCTAGAGACCGTATACTCACCTCACAAAATATTTATATTTATTTATATTAAAATACTGTAGCGTAAACTTAAAAAATACTGTAGCATATACTCGCCTCTAATTTGTTTCGGAAAACTAACCGGTAGCGTGTACTCACCTTTAATTTTACCACTACAGCCCTGAGTAGGCCTAGTGGTGTACCTCTGCATCATCCACTGCATCTGCAAAACGTGTTCAATTTGTGCCAAGAACATACGTATAACGACCTAGTTGCCCTGGTTTGAAACAAGATTGCATAAATGCCTAGTAGGTGTTTTTCTGGGGATGCCACAGGGCCTACAATAACTCAGCCTTTCACTTAGTTCTCAAGTTCTATCTATGGTTTATGCCTACCCGGGTACCCGAGTTATCCAGGATTTTGGGAATCCGAAAACCCGGGTTTAACCGCGACTGAAACCCTGGTTTGAACAATGACATTAATATAGGGCCTAGCCTAACTTGAATCGATGTTTTACTATACAATATAACTGTAGCCTAACTCGGATGCCTATCATTAATATCATTAATATACTACAAACGCAGCCAAACTCGTAGGATTAACAACAACGGAAGCCGTTAAGTTTCTAAACCCTTCAGAATCTGGGTACCCGGGTTTTTACTGGCGCCAACACCGAAAACCCGGGTTCGTAAAAAGCCCTCGTATTTTCGCCGTATTTTCCTCGATTAGTTTTTCTCTTGAAGCACCTGACCGTTTCTGATAGGATGGTTATCACCAGGGCTGTAGTGGTAAAATTTGAGGTGAGTATACGCTACCGGTGACCAGCAGCGTAAAAAAAATTTGAAGACCTTTTTTTAGGAAAAATTTCAGACTTTTCACCAATTCTCAGAAAATTTTCAGACTTTTTACGATTTTGTCTCTGAAAAAGTTGATGACCTTTTTTTTTTTTTTTTTTTTTTTTTAGTCATTCGCCCTAAAAACCTTTAAAAACCTCTCTATTTTGAAAAATTTTCGTTCCCAGAGGTAAGTATACGCTGTATACCCGCGTATACGCTCGACTACAGCCCTGGTTATCACAATAAACTAATCATACACTTCAACCATGTACATGCTTGAAACTGGATTGGAACGGAAAACTTAATATAACGGAGATGGTCATCTGTCTGGCCGGGCATCTTGCTCCGTTCTCCCCTATAGCCTATTGCGTTTCTCGTGTGACAAGCAAACCTTGCATAATAATATATATGTTGTTTTTATCTCGTACAAAGTGGAACCTGCCTGTTGTACACGCTCGACCGACTGTGCATTGCTAGTGCTTCTTGCCGTTTGTTTGCGTTTACTGCGCAAGGCCGAAATATCGACCATGACAGGCAAATTTTACGTCGGTCGGTTGGTCGTTGCCAGAAAGGAAAACCTCATTGATATTCAGGCCGATCATTCACCGCCTCTTTAGGCAAGCGTCCTTCAGTCTAAGGCTGTCAGTCGGCTCAGCAAGTAACGGAATCGACAGGTAGGTTCATTAATCTGGTCGCTTAATTTATTACTTGCATTTAGCTGATGCAGCAAAAACGGAAAGTGATGAATAGGTACTTAGTGTCAAAACTATCGTCGTCGTCATCGTTACTATCAACAATAATTAAACATCTTGGTGCTAGACCCCCACTGATCCACGCGCAGGAACCCTGCCGTAGATTAGCCTTATTTCAGCTCGACTTAAGTGATTCAGGTGCTGTAAGGAAAAATGTGTGTTATTGCAGTTAATCGTAATCGTGATCTCCAAACTTCTAAAGCACCACACGAAGGCCACGCGCAGGGCACAAACCTATTCACGAGCGTTAAAACTACAATTTATTATAGTCAGCTTATATAATGGATGTAAACCATTTATGTATAACTTTTTAGCTTGGTTACTTGCAGCAGGTTTGGATATGTGAAGTTTTTGTATGGGTCGCAATGTGAAATATAATGTTAAATCATTATTGTTTCAATCATAGGCGCCGACTCTTTGGGAGTCTTGGGCAGTGGGTTAAGAGCCTAGCCGGTGGGCCCTTGGACATTCTAAGCTTGGCGCCCTTACCCGTTAAAAAGTGAAAATAATGAGATAGCTATTTAAAACTGCAGTGAGATAAAAAAAAATTACACATTCTCATCAATGATCCATAGTTCAAGTCACATTAATAGTTCAAGACAAAACAAGAATAAAACAAAAATGTATTTGCCAATTTGACCTGTCGCTTATAGGCTAGTTAGCCTACATGCTACATGCATACTATTGCATAGTTACTGTACACCAGTGATTTTTTCAGCCGGAACACACCGGGATGGCACCTTTTTTCAGTTCCTAACAAATAATTTATTTATTTTAATAATAAATACAATAATTTAGTTATTTTACTTTAACTTCAGTGTTGTGAACTGCTTCCAGTGTTTCTAGAGACCCATCCCAACCCCTAATCCCGTTTTTCTTGAGATTTTAGCCCTTCCATAATTGTTCAGTTCCGGAACTTATTGTAAGAGAATTACATAATGAAATGAAGAATCATGAACAGAGTACTACATCATGCACAGTGTAATAGTCAATAGGTTAGTAGGTTACCCTAATGAATAGTTAAAGTGAGATTAATAATTGAAGTTAAATTGTCTTGAATTATAAAATAAAAATAAAATGAAATGTAGGCTATTTGTGTGCTGCCTATGCATGCTACTGCCTACATACACAACTTGATGTAATGTAGACTGTAGTCTGTAGCTCTTCAGATAATTACTTCATGAGTTTGGCTATTCTAGCTTTACTGTTCGCAAATGTTTCTATCGAAGCATCAATATTCACTTGTTTTGCACATTCGTTTTCAATCGCAAGAAGAGCAAGACCTTCAAACCTGTCCTGTGAGACAGTGGATCTAAGATACATCTATATATGATTTTCAATTATGAGAAGGAGCGCTCCGCACTGGCGACAGTGAATGGGAGAGTGGCAAACAGCACACAGGCAGTAGCGAATTCTGGAATAGATGATTTGATGTGAGAGCTGAACATTTTATGACTTTGATTGAGTATGTCCAACACAGTTTTTGTTTTTTCAAATTCCTTCCTGAACTCATGTCTGAAGGATTGCGCTTCTCAGTGCTGACCTTAGGATATTTTGGGCCCTGTGCAGAGTATACTGTATGGCCCCCCAATGAAGCAGTCCCTGAGTCTTCAGAGACCCTATACATAGGTGGGCTGATAGGCCAATCTCCGGAGACCTAGAATTTTAGACAATCACGTAATCAACTTTCTCGATACTACTTTCTTTTTTTAACAGATACACAGCGTAACATTTAAGGTTGAAGTAAAAGGCATTAGTAATGTTTCACAAAGTGAAACAGATTACTTATGCATGACTTAAAAAAACAGAGCAATAACCATGAGTTGAGTCTACATCTGGTTGAGTTTCTCTGGTTTAAGAGAGCTTAAAATGTTGATTAAAAATTTAATTTAAAGTCTTTTTTGTTTAAAAGTAAACGAATAACTGTATTCTGAACATAAAGGACTACTTTAAATACTGCAGAGAGGCTGATACCTACATGGAAAAACATGCAGTTTTTTAGTTAAGAAACTTGGGACCCCTGGACTTTGTCCACCTTCTTATATGGTTTTTACGCCACTGGCCTTTAGTGCGAATGCAGCCAAAAGAATGTTCATTGAACCCAGAAGATATTCGGACCTTAAATTGAAATTTTTTACGCCTAAGTAATCTTACAACTTGAGAAGTACAACTGCAACACAAATACCCAGCATTGCATGATCTCACAGTCATATTTATTTATTTTATTATTTAAAATAATAAATAAATTATAGCACTGCAACGTCCAAACATCACCGATTCCAATACTTTTTCTAACCTCATAACCCTTGACAAGAAAACAATTTTCTTTCTCCGAAAATCCAGTAAAACTCATCCACCTAAGGGAAGGGGAAGGGGGAAGAGAGGGGGAGCGGAAGAGTTGGGGGAATGGTGGAGAACCCATGCACCTAAAGACAAAGGCAGAAGTCGGCACTTATGGTTTCAATGGAACTATAAGCACTTTGCACATGACGTGGCATGCAGACTTGACAGGTGGGGTACAACATAAACCCGAGACCAATGGTTTTAGAGCAGTGGTTTCAACTGGGGTTCCGCGGAGCCCAAGGGTTCCGCGGGTGTCGGCCAGGGGTTCCGCGCACTGGCATAAACTTGTCCAAAATATTGGAGGGCATTTGGTTATTTTTTCTACACTTGTTGCATTGAATGTACAGTCGATCTCAATTATTGGGGGGCACGTGCCCTGGCTGCCCCCTCCCCCAGAGTCTACGCCTATGGTTCCGCGGCAGTTTAAAGTAAAATTTTAAAACATCAACTGAATAATTCACAAAGGATTATTAATGAGCAGAATTCTTCATAGCTTTCAGCCATTCTTGCTTGACACAATTCTATGTTAAAATAATTAACATTTTTACGTGAATGTTGCATTTTATATGTCGTTATATTACCTACATACCCATATGTACAAGAGTCTACTCATGACTTATAAATTGTAAGAGGCATATGCGCCAAGTTGGAATTCTCTAGATAGTTTCCAAATGGCATTCAGACAAAGTAGGCTACCAGAACATTTTACTGTTTATTTTTAACCATTTGGATGCTCTGTCCATTCAATAACTATTTTCCATCAGTTCCTGTTGAGCAGTAGGTCTACGACTGGGTTATAGAAACCAATTTGTAGGAATTAAGTAGCCTAATCTTTGGATCAGTTCACTTTGAAAGAGAAAAACTCACTGAATGATGGAATGCTCAACATGCACAGCTAGACTTGGACTCTTTTTGGATATTAGTTGAACAGGAATATCCATCTCTTGCTCAGATAGAGTTGCGAATTCTAATAGACAGTTTCGACTATAGTTACCTATGCGAGTTCGAATTTTCTACGATGACTACCGCAAAAAAGCAAAAAGCGAGAACGGCTCTTGTCGGTTGAGGGCAAATTATTATAGGTGTGTCTACTGTTACACTGATGCCATCAGGCACAAATTTTACACTAACTTGATGAAAGTTACTTGCAGCACAGCGTTGCTGTAACACTGTTGCAGAATACTTTAATATTCTATCCATCCGTCGGAAATAGTTGTCAACGAAATACAATAAAAATGCTGTTGTTCAGTGATTTTGCGCACTAGTTACACTTGAGTGCTAAAGTATATACTTGTAATCTGACGTTATAGCCTGCACGAGCAGCACATGTGCAAATAACTGATATTAAAAGTTCAAAATTCTAAAATCTAAATATTATCTCAACATTAGAAGTTGCAATTGCATTTATTTCTAGATGGGTGAAATGCGCTGGGTTCCGTGAGCCAAAGAGCATTTGTGTAGGGTTCCGTCACTACAAAAAGGTTGAAAAATACTGTATTAGAGGCCATCTGAAATAAATTTCTGTTAAATACTGAACTTTTAAGGGCAATTGGTATATGAACGAGAGTTATAAATATTAAAAATTACTTTCTATAGTATAAATTTGATGATCAAGGTAAAGTTTCTAATAAGAGTCTGTGACTAGGTCAAATACTTCAGTTATCAGTGATTTTTAACACTTCTACTTGATAATTCTGTCTGAAAATGATTTTTAAGGTTTTCTGATTTTAGATACTCAGCGTAAGCCGAAGTTAACATCTCAGATTTGGATTAGACAGTTGTGAGTGAATTTTGACTCTTAAGTTAAGTTTCTCTTAATTCTGATTTTGATATTTTTAAAAATCCTTAAAAATTTTCTTTTTAAAAATGTGATGCGTCAAGACGGTTGAGATCTAAACCCTCTAATACTTGTGTAAAACTGTTTTTCATTGGACACTGCTGTAGGCTTTGTGCTTTTATCCAGTCTCGCATTCTTCCATTTTATTCATGAATGTCTTCCTATTCTATCTGATTTGCTCAGTTTGAATGACCTGTTCTGACCTGTATGCATAATTTCTCTGTCACTTGAGTACAGAGGAATTGTTTAATAGCTCTATCATTTCTGTGATATTTTCTTGTGTAAAAGTTTATGATTGTTATAAAATTAAAGGCTTTCTGTTCGACACAAATTTTTGTTAACAGAAGTGAATTGTGTGAATTGGATTGTCATGCCACCTAAGAGGAAAAGAGGGGGAGCAGCAGGAAGAGGCAGAGGTGGCAAAAAGGCTAAGACAGCTGAAGAAAGTGATCAGTCTGAGCCAGAAGCACCAGTTCCGGTTAAAGCGACTCGTGGCAGAGGTGGCAAAAAGGCTAAGACAGCTGATGAAAGTGATCAATCTGAGCCAGAAGCTCCAGTTCCGGTTAAAGCGACTCGTGGCAGAGGCCGCGGCAGAGGTGCTAAGAATGCAGCAGCCAATTCAGTCCCAGCTGAACCAGAACCAGAAGCACCTACAACTACAAAGCAGATCATTGAAACTCTCAAGAAAACAGATAACAAAAGGAGAACGGCTAAGGTTGACCAGTACTGTAGATTATCAAGGCTTCCTGCTACGGTAGGTCTTTACAATGCTCTGTTTGCTCTCTCTCTCTCTATTTTTGTTACTATGTCTGTCTCTGGCTGTCTTTCTTTCTGCCAGACCACCAGAATTATCTATAAAAGCCCAGATACATATTATACATACAGAGCTTACATTAACTATACAATAACTAGAGTATTTGCTTGTCATATTATGATGGCAGTGTAGGCCTATATAATTATGTCGTTGGTTAAAATGGCTCTGATCGCCGTTGTCAAGACGGCAGTACTGACGTCACAAACGGTGTCTGTTTCACAATAGATTACAGAGCGTCCTCCGACAGACACGCACTCTATGGATATTATATGTATAGATGAGTATATCAATGAATGAACTTGTGAAATAAGTTTCTGTAAGATAGGCATATAGCTTTTCAGCCAATGAATGTTAATGACAGAAAAGCTGCAAATATATGTTGGGAAACTTCACAGTATAAGCAGGTCCGTATTAATGGCAATGGAATATATCCAACACATGTAGAAAAGTTACAATGAAGCAAAATACTTTCCAAACCTTGTTGCTGGTGCAGATTACCAGTAGTAAGGTTTGAAAGTATTTGCATTTCATATTTCATATTTTAAATGTTCCATTTATATCAGTGTGAAACTTTACAGGTGTTGCATAAAAAAATTGTTAAGTTGTCGATTTTGCAAGTAGTCGGCGGCCTTGCTGTGGCTACATTTTAGCTGTGAATAATAAATAGGCTGTTGTAATACATTTAGCATAAAATAATTCAGAATATTTCCTGGTGTTATTTACCTTTCTTTGTTATACACTAAAATTAAATTAATTAGGAGAAGTGTGTTTGCTGTATTTAATTTTAATTTCTTGTATTGAGCACAGTGCTTTTCATGTACATGAAATAATTATCTTGTTCATTTAAGATCAAAAGAATTCTTCAAATCTCAGAGCTTTTGAAATTAATTGGTTTCAGTTTCCATTTGGAATAATTTTAGTTTGATGTACCTGGTTGCTTTTATTCAGATTAGTGAATGCAGCTTCTGTTTGACTAGGTGTTGGAAGAGTATGATTGTATGCTGAACCAGACGAACATTGGACAAAATAACAATAAGTATTATGTCATACAAGTTATCGAAAGTGGAGGCGATTACTATTCATGGAACCGGTGGGGCCGAGTGGTAAGTATTCAAATCATAATGTCATAAATAGTCAGTTAAAACTTACTGGCTTTGAAGCCAGCAGTAAATAAAGTTGCTAAACCACAAGTTGTAATTGGAATTGTAATTAATCGTAAATTTACGTAATGACATTGCTTCAAGAGAAACTAATCAGAGGCACTTTTTGTGCTAGTCTAAATACAGTGAAACACCATTAATATGCACACCATTAACACGTGAGTCCAGTTTACTTTTACCATGCCTCTTAATGAGGTAATAAGCAGTTGTTTTATGACTCAGTATCTCAAGGAACAAGATGCCAAGTACATCGAAATTATCCAATTACGACTGTTGCTTCGTAGATCGCCCCCACGCAGGGAAACGACTGTTGAACCCAGGAAAGGAGGAAACCAGCCTCACTCTCTCTGTCTTGCCTGTGCAACCTTTATTTGCTGCTCACAGTCGTATCTGCCCTTCTCCCTTTCTAGGTACGTTGAAGTCTTTGATGCACTGCCTCAACAAACGCGTCCACTCCATTCTTTCTCGTCATCCATGGCAACCATTATTCGCAACTCGGGTAAACGTCACAGCTGTTATCACTTTCGAAGCCCATGGAAGCCGTAGAGCCTTTGACTCCTTTTTTTCTCATCATACATGGCAACCATTATTTTTTTTAACTCGAGGCCCATTGAAGCCTTTGATACACTGCCTTTTGTAATATACGAAGAAGTATTCTTATACGTAAACTCGGCAAGAGTTAATGTTCAAATACTTGTGCCAGAAATTATCGAGTAAATTTGGAGTTTAGATGAGTAGAAAAATACAGAAACTGAAACAACAATTGACATGACTTCTGACATATACAGCAATCTAAAAAAATATGTGCAGTGGGAAGTAGGGTGGTTCATCGGCAATGGTGAAAAAATAAATTCTTAAAAGTTGCAGCTCTCACGCCCCCATTATGTTCCAAATAATTAAAAAAAAATTTATGGCAAAGTTTCAGGTGTTTCTGAATATATTTAGGGGTGCCTCTACAATGTGATTGTACTTACCAATAGAAGCTCAAATAAGAGTTTGCAACAAAAGTTGGTGATGTTCCTATAAAAGTCCATTTGGACTGTAAACTTCTTTCACACATGACCGGAAAAGCTAAAGTTGAGTGCTTGCCTGCATGGGTGTCCGAAGGGGGGGCAAGAGGGCATTTGCCCCCACCCCAATTTTGAAAATATTTTTTTTAAATAAATTTTTTTTATTTTTATGATTATTACAACAGTCCCAGCACGAGTTTCAATGCGAAAAACACTTAATTGTTGAAGTAAGTCCTTGATCATTATTTATTTTTAAATTTATTTCTATGCAAATTTTTTTCTTTGCAAATTTTTTTCTATGCAAAAACGACATTTTAGCCCCCATAAAAAATTTTGGCCATAAAATTTTTTGCACCCCTCAAAATGCCTGTGGACGCCCATGCCTGCCTGCATTGGCATCTGGAGCAAAGAACAAGATGCCAAGTACATCGAAATTATCCAATATAGGTCGTATCAGCTGCTTGCTGTTCCATACTTACCAAATGGGACCAGAGAAATAACAACCGCTGCAGTATTTGCAGCTATCGAAGGTTGGGGTATGAAGTCACTTATCTGTGCCTCTGTTGCATGGCTTCGACATCACACAGTGTTTAATCTAGTCCCCCTCTTCTGGGAGGGGAAACCAGGTTTCTGGGGGGACCAACCAATTTTTCAGACTTTTCCAACTTTCATCGAGACTTTTTACAACTTTCATCTTCGAAAAAAGTTGATGACTTTTTTTTTTTTTTAGTCATTCGTCCCAATTTTCCTTTAAATTACTCTCTCAAAAAAGTTGATGACCTTTTTTTTAGGGATCCGTCTCTCTGGGGGGGGGGAACCATGTATCACCATGTATCCTGGGGGGAAATTGCCTCCCCAAAACTTCTCTACATTATAATATTGCCGGCCTCTGGGGGGGGGGAAACATCAATCCTGGGGGGACATTTACCCCCCCAAAGACGTCTAGATTAAACACTGGACATCACATCGTCGAACACAGGTCTTAAGTCAGGTGCATGCACTCTTATGAAGGAGAAGTTTGGCAAACGTTTGTTATCTTTTGCCTGTCGGCATCATATTCATGAGATAATCCTGGATAAGATCTGTTCACTGACATTAGCTCCTTCTTCTGGACCAGATATGCAGATGTTCAAACTTTTCCAATTCTCCTGGAGGCTGATATTGATCATATTGCTTTCCGTCCAGTTTTAAATGATGTTGAAGTCACAAGAGAGATCACACTAGGCAAAAGAGCTGAAGTTTTGAATGTTGTTGAACAGCAACTTCAAGAAACTCAGCCACGAGAAGGTTACCAGGAACTGCTCAGTCGTGTCGTCATATTTCTGAGAGGCATCCCTCTAAGTGGAATTCATTTCAGTACTCCAGCTGGACTTCACCGAGCAAAATGGATGGCGAGCTTGTTATACGGTTTCAAAATCTCCATGTTAGGTCGTATCCAGGCAGATGTCCAGTTTAAGCTGACAACCAAAGAAGAACATGGTCTACTTGAGCTTCTCTGCTTTACCATAGCAGGTGGATACATCCAAGCTTTGGTTCCGATTAATGACCTACTGTTCCTGGAAAGGTTACAGTAGTCTGCAGTAAATAAGGTCATATTTGATGATGCGGTGCAGAAGCTATTGGGGTGCCTATGGTATCTGAATGAGGAAATCATATGCCTTGCAATGTTTGATCCGTCTGTCACTCTTGAAGTGAAATGAGGAAAGGTGAATGCAATTAACAGTTGGCCTCTTGGAAACAGCAATCCACCAAAACGAATCAGGAATCTAACGGTTCTAACCTTTTGTCACTCAGCAGAGTATTCAATTCTTCACAGCATTGAGCTGCCCATAGAATTCCTTAAGATTGATCTTGGTCTGTGGTGCTACAATTCTGAATTCAAAACAGCGCTCAAGTATGTCAAGGCACTGAAAGTTGTTAACTGCACGGCAGAAAGAGTTTCATGAGTTTAATGCTGATATGACCAGAAACGAAGAACCGAAACACTTTCTCCTTCAAGTAGTTGCAGCAGCATAAAAAAGTTGTTCATGGACTCTAAGAAATCCACAGTTATAGCCGGACTGAATGCTAGACATTAGCGTTTAACAGTAGACAGTCTTTTCGTATTATGTGCTTTTTATGTTGAAGGCCATGTCGGACTAGAACCATTTTCAGGCTTACTCTAATAATCCTTTAATTAGCTGTTGATTACACGGTGTTACTGCTTCTGGTTAATAATGCGTGCACTGCTAGGCAGTAGACAATGAATACAATATGTTTATTGTTTAGACTTAATACTAATTAGCGGTGTTGTACGAAAAGGACATGCCTGTGTAAAATTACACTTGCCATGAGGCACCCCTAAACATCATCCTAAAAATCACAAACTTCACAGGAAATTTTATTTATTTATTTGGAACATTATGAGAGGGTGAGAGTTAAAAAAATAAGAAAATTATTTTTCTGAGCCACCCTAGTGGGAAGTGTATTTTATGCTGATCAGATATCCACGCTCTGTATGTGCCATAATCAACTTTTTTAGTACAGTATGTAAACTTTTAATGCTCTACGACCCTTTGCTATGGAAATGTGATATTAGTGTAATTCTTTAATCCATGCATATGGGTTAGAACCCAAAGCCACAGCAATCCTATGGGATATGTTATACTATCACTACTTGCTTTGGCACTCATTTAATGACCACAAAGGTGGATCCATCGATGGTCAGTTGTGTTTTCTTTAGCTATTATGACAAATGGTTTTGAGAAATATGTTTCTAAATGTCATCTCTTTTCTTTTTATTGTGGGTTAGGGTGAACCTGGAGCCAATAAACTGAACGGCCCAATGGGTCAAGACAAGGCAATCAAGGACTTTGAGAAAAAGTTTTATGATAAAACAAGAAACAATTGGAGTGAGAGAGAGACGTTTAGCGCAGTTCATGGCAAATACACTCTGCTCGAAATGGGTGATGAAGAGGAGGAAGAACTACCTGTTACTAAGGTGATGCTCTCTCTGTGTGTTTCTTTTCTCTCACACATGAAGCAGAAGAAGTCGATAAGAATTGTTGTTTTAAATTTTCTGACAAGTTTTTTTGATAAATTCATTGTTTCTTAAATATAAATTGTTGTATTTCTATTAAATTTAAATCATCTCAATTTTTTTAATTTGAGTGATGACAGATAAGTTTATATGCATACATGCACACAGATTTATGAATTTTCGCCATAATTTGGCATCCAGTTTGCTTACACTGCTGATCAACATATTCTCCCAGTGAGCCTTCCTCCACTGTTTAGGTTTTGTAATTCGAACGTTTGAGGCCTGCACTAACACAACTTGCACTCTGATGGTTCCCTGTTCTGGTGAGGTACCTGTCAGCTGAAAGTCATGCTCTTTCGTGCATATGCCATAAATTCTTAAAGCTCACTGTTATGTTTTCATTAGTTTCTGTCAATCGTGACCCCATCGGTAGCCTCTGTGAGAGCTGGTCTATGCCTCATAGTATGCTTGCGAGCTGTCTTTTTTTGTTGTCTCAAAATCTTATGTCAGCCATTGTTGATGTTTTTCAAAGTACCAGTGATGCCTTTCCTTCTGTGTTATTCAATTTCTTGATTGCTATACCTGACCAAACTGATCATCTTCCAAGACTGGATTGGCATAGTAAAACATTTCGATGGTATATTCTAAAAAAACTCATTTTGAATATCAAGATCTGATTGTAATATGTTTTAAAATATCTTGATTAAGGAACATTGTCCTTCTGACAATCTTGCAACCACTACTTCCATTGCTTTTCCAAACAAACCATCACTGACATTATAACATTATGACTTTCTGGTTTTGGCATAAACTTGACAGACTGACCCCAAAAGTGACATTTGGTCATTGCTTCCTTCTTCTGATTTCAACTGATCTTTGGATGCCCTCTGTTGCCAGTTTACTTTACCGAACTCGTTGATAAGGACACTCAAATTCAAAAAGATTGTTATTTCTGACCCAGAGTGGTTTAATTCTTAAGCTGCTAATTCTTTACATAATTTTAGCTTATTTTGATGTACTTTTTGGCATCATTATCAACTTCCCTTTTATAATGCGAGTTCAAGGAACAATGCACAGTCATTTGGAATATGGTTACCTAAGCAAAATTCTCGTATCTTACAAATCTGGTATCAGAAAACCCTTCTTCCCTAGGTCTGTTTGAAAGGCCGTCAGTAAGCCACTCCATAAGGCCAAAAAAAAATAATGGTGTGTTTCCGGTAACGCGACCGAGTCACTTTTTTGGCGCGACTCGGATAATTTTGGGAAAAATTTTTTTTCCTGTAACCCACAGCGTGTCAGAGTTGCAGATTTCCGACAATTTAAAACATTGTATTCCGTGCCAGACGTGCAGAATTGCGACATTATAGATGCGCTCACTTCAGCAGATGGCTTTGGGAAATCAGCAGTCTTTCTATGTAAATAAGTGCACCGTTAATTAGAGCAATGAATGGGCTGTAAGTTTCCCACGGTCAGTTTTACAAAAGTGGGAGGGTCGGGGAGATAATAGATCCGAAAGTCGGCGATTCCCACGGTTTCTCGCCAGCGTTATTTCACTAATCCGATCGTCGTACGTATTCAATCTTTCAGTACATGTAGGTACCAAAGTAGGCCTACCAGCAAAGCTTCCTTTGTAGAAACCAGCCTCAAGGTCAGCCTCAGCCTCCTAAGCAAACAGCAACATCTACGATTATCGTACGTACCAAAGTAGGCCTACAAGTAAAGCTTCCTCTATAGAAACCAGCCTCAATGTCAGCCTTAGCCTCCTAAGCAACCAGTCTACTTAACAACCAACCTCCGTAGCATTTAACCTTAACAACCATCCTTCTTGGCAACCAAATTTCCTAACAAACAGCCTCAATGTCAGCCTCTTTAGCACTCAGTTTCAGAGTCAGACTCGGGCCGAGTCTTTAGCAACCAGCCTCTTTAGCAAACATCCTTAACAGCCAGCCTCCTTAGCAGCAGGTGTTCTTAGCAACCGCCATCTTTAGCAACAACTTTCTTAGCAACAGCACTCCTTTGCAACCAGCCTCCTTAACAACCAGCCTCCTTAGCAACCGTTTTCTGGCCTCCGCTGAATATCAATCTCTGAAGCACCCCTCGGACACGGTTTGGATCAGCTATTCCGGGGTCCGCTATACATGCCCTATATACATACCTACATACATACATACTGAGATACATACACGCATACATACATACATACTTACATACATACTCGCATACATACATACATACATAGAGTATGCATGCATATATACATACATACATACACACATACAGAGATACATACATACATGCATACATACATACATGCATACATACATAGAGTATGCATGCATACATGCATACAAGTATGCATACATACAGACATATACATACACATGTATGCATGGATACATACATACATACAAGTATGCATACATACATACATGTATGCATGTATGTATGTATGTATGTATGTATGTATGTATGTATCTCTGTATATGTGTATGTATGCATACTTGTATGCATGTATGTATGCATACATACATACATACAAGTATGCATACATACATACATACATACATACATACATGTATGCATGCATGTATGTATGTATGTATCACTGTATGTGTGTGTATGTATGTATGCATGCACTCTCTATGTATGTATGCATGTATGTATGTATGTATGTATGTATATAGCGGACCGCGGAATAGCGGACCCCCGAAATAGCATTGTATAAAAATATTTTACCAAAAAAAAAATATTTTCCTACCTTCCTACCCAGTTTTTTTAAACTCTGTTACCGGAAACACACCATTATTTTTTTGGCCTAAACACATCGTCCAAGCTACTCAGACTTCCTCACCACTCACTCTAGCAGCCTAGTTGATGCTTTTATCAACTTCTTTGGTGACAAGACATCCGATATGATACTGAAATACTCTGGTATGCCACTATCAAATTGCTTTTCATCTAATGAATGACTGCAATCCAGTCATAATTCTCTTGCTAATGCAACTTGGGTGAAATGTAGTAACTCCTTCTCCCCTGAAAGACAGTTACTTCTAGCTGCATATTCCAACTCACCTTCTCAGACATTAGTTTGATGAGCTTGGTACGGCTGTCTTGACAGTAATCAGTCTGTCACAAGCTGTCCTTTCTCCCAAGTGTTTGTGTGTTGAAGAAACCGTCTCTGGACGCTGATACTATTGTAATTGTAATTGGACACTTGTCAAGAATACACTCATAAGTACAGCTCCCAACCCAAACCAGTGAAAATCACTGTCAGACTTCAGGTGCTTTTGGAACTGTGGAAGGAACAAACTGAAGAGCTGGAGCCAAAGCTCTTGAGAAAGGTGAGTCCAGTTGGCGGGCCGAACATAGACAAAGCTTCTGAACTGAGCTGAAGTAGTAAGCATATGAGGGACATTCAAAAGTCCGTGTGCAGCTGACCGAAGGGTGTCTCAACCCAGGACTGAGGAGACTGAAATGCAGATGTCCCTAAGGTGTGATGGAGCAGAGCTGACAAGACAATTACGCTGCTGGATGAGGAGCCAGTGCAAAGTGTCTTGCATAAAGGAAGCTATATGGCCAAACCTGGGGACACCCCAATGAGATGGGCAGTGGAATTAAGAACCACTGATGCTTCAAAGTATTAGCTAGTGAAAGTTCAGCAAATATAGCGTTATCAAAGTGCACCCTAGTGCAGATAGGCCATGAATTAAAGTAGGGATTGTATGAAAGGAGAGGGAACGGTGGATGGTACAGAGCTGACAGAGGTGGTAAAAGCAGAGTGGCAGACACTGTTAACAAGATCAGTCAAAGAGAGATCCTGGTTGCAGACAACACCAAGATTACTAGTTGTGGAAGAGAAAAGAATGTCTGGAAATCTCTGGAATAGAAACAAGATGTCGATCTTAGCAAGCTGTGTGCAACCTTGGTCTTATTACAGTTTAATTGGAGGCTGTTGGAGGACATCCAGAGATTAAGGACAGATGTTGCATGAAGATTCCTCTCAACCAAAGAAAGAGCAGCAGTCTCTGGACCATAGGCAAAGGCCTGAGTGTCATCTAATGGACAACAACACCAATTGGAAGGAGAATCCATCCCAGGTCGACAGTGTGCAGATATGTATATTGGAGGGGCCAGGATAGAACCTTGAGGAAGGCCAAAAGGAATAGGGGACCAGGCAGAATGTGTGGGCCTAAGAATACAGCGTGGGAATGGTCTGAGAATAAGTAAGTAAGAATGGTCTGAGAGGAATGATTGAAGCCAAAGAAGATATCTGCAGACGCTCCAAGACGATAGAGTGACCTACAGTATAGAAGTAGTGCTTACATCATAAAGGGCAAGAAGAGTTACCTGTCCATGGTCAAAAGCTCCAAAGACGTTGGCCAAAAGACCTGTGATAAGCTTTCTAAATCCAGATTGCAGAGGAGGTATAGGGGAGGGGCCAGGTTAGAACCTTGAGGAAGGCCAAAAGGAATAGGGGACCAGGCAGAATGTGTGGGCCTAAGACTACAGCGTGGGAATGGTCTGAGAATAAGTAAGTAAGAATGGTCTGAGAGGAATGATTGAAGCCAAAGAAGATAGCTGCAGACGCTCCAAGACGATAGAGTGACCTACAGTATAGAAGTAGTGCTTACATCATAAAGGGCAAGAAGAGTTACCTGTCCATGGTCAAAAGCTCCAAAGACGTTGGCCAAAAGACCTGTGATAAGCTTTCTAAATCCAGATTGCAGAGGGGGTATAAAAGATTTGGAATCAAGATAGTTGAAAGGACACACATCTTCCAAGAAATTTAGAAAGGAAGGAAAGGTTGGACGTAGGTCAGTAATGAGAGATGTCACTGGGATCGAGAACCTGGTGCCTGCGAGGGGAAGACCACAGCTTGCTTATGTGAAGCTGAAAGTGAACCCTAACCTAGCTAGGGAGGTGTTACAGAGCAGATGTAAAAATAGTAATAAACATCAATAAAGTCCTTCATTAAAAATGATGGTTAATGATGGACCAGTTCGCCCAAGGTGACCTCAGCAGGATGACCTCAGCAGGATGACCTCAGCAGGATGCAGCGAAGAACGTCCAAAGGCAAAGGCTTCCAACATTAAACCAGGATGATGTAGGAGGAAAGGAAGGAGGAGCACCTTCTGTAGATTGACAGATGGAGTCAATGTGACGCTATGTCAAACTACCAGAACGGAGGCATACCTTTCTTCGAACTCTTGACATCTTCCTTTCTAGTAAGTATGTCACATCATGAATTTCACAGCACTGTACCTTTGACAATTTCTCTTTTACCAAATCTATTACTGTATTATCTAAGGTCTTTAACCGAATGCAGTCATGCGTGGCAGATGATCAACTACTCTTAAATTCATCCAAAACTGAGTCTTTTTTTTTCGGTACTTCACAACAAATAAAGTTTCCCTGTCTGCCTTTTTGACTGACATATGCTTTGGTATCTAGCCATCGTCATGTAACTCGCTTCTTACTGGCATGGCAGAAACTGATTTGGTGATGTTTAGTTTTACTATTCTGTGCTATATAGACTTCTGATGACATCATTAGGTTGATGACAAGTTGAAAGTTACATCGCCATGTACACTGGACAAGCCAACTCAGGATCTTATAAAGCTCATTTTTGACAATGACATGTTCAATGAAGCAATGAAAAATTTGGAAATTGGTATGTACACAAACTGCATCCTGTTATCCAACTGATGTAAGTAGTGTTGAATTGGTAATGAGGTGTTTTCACTTTAGTTAAATATGTAGGCTTGTGACAGATTATTCAGCTTGGTTCTAGATGCAGAATCAGAGTGTGCTTGTAACCTCATTTAATGCTATAAAATGTATATTTCAGTTCTGCTCATAAAAGTGAACTGCATGATTTGGAAGAAAGCCATTGGTGGCAGTTGTTTATTTCATGTGGTGTTATTTTACAGTTGGTTATTGTAAAACTTGTCTTGTTCAGTTTTTGTTATCAGTGATTGTCGATAACCTTCCAAAGTTGTCAATTGATTGAGCTTCAAACTCTCGACTCACCCGATTTGTAGCATAGCATTAACTCACCAAAGACACACAACACAGTCTTTGATTTTCTTACGTATTGTTAATGAAACGATCAATTCCAATTGCCACAGTACCTGATTCTTCGGCATACATTCTCTGTATGCATGAATCTATCACCAAGACTCATAACTTAAACTATCGACTTGTTATACAACAGACTAACACTACAAAATCTTACACGATATACTACTACTGCAAAGTCTTTTTCACACTCTCTACAGTGCATTTGCAATCACGCTACATATGCTTCTTCCCACTAAGTTAGTGTTCACTGCTGACGTCACTGCATGTGCAAGAACGTCCACCAATCAGAAGCACACATTTAAAATTGGTGCAGACATGAATCCTGCAATAGTGCCAGCCAATTGCAAACAAGTCAACTACCAGGAAACTCGTTGACCTTACTTCACAGTAAGTAGTGCCTTGGTGTGGGAATAAAGCCAGTCAATCACAAACAAGTCAATAGCCTGATGACTTACTTATCAATGTGATATCACAGAAATTTTTTTATCAAACATTTTCTTACACACTGAAATTGATCTTTTGTGCTTTGGTGTATGTTTTTTATAACTGCAGATGTGAAGAAGATGCCCTTAGGAAAGATTTCTAAAAGTCAGATTGCAAAAGGTTTCGAAGTTCTGGAAAAGATTGCGGATGCCTTGAAAAACAACAGAAACTATCTGCTGCAACAGTTATCATCTGACTTCTACACTTTGATACCTCACAACTTTGGAAGACAGCGGCCACCTCCAATTAGTGACAATGAATTCCTCCAGAAAAAAATGGATCTACTGACTGTAAGTGCAAATGAAAGAAAAACGAAATATGTTAAATCTTTGAAACTAAGTTGCTTTTGATATTCATTGCTATGAATAGGACAGCGTATGCACATGAATTTTCACAGAGACCATAGGGCTACAGCCCTTCATTTTTGATGATTTATCAGTTTACATCCTTCACCACTGCTACCCATTTGAATGACTCTGTGGCAGTTTAGGTCTCTTTATATGGACCAAGTTATAAATCTCTTATGGGAAGTTACACTCATCAAGCAGTTAGAGGACGTCTCATGTAGAGAATCTTGATTACAAATAAATTCACATGACAAACTTTAGCTAGGCTTGTTTATATTTAGTCAGTTTATCTAGGTGTAAAATAAGGTGTCCTAGGTCATATTATGTTTGCCCAGCAAGTCATTATAATTGTATTGAAGACAATTTATGTACCATTTATACAACTGTAACTAGCGAGCTACTCTAGGCTCCAGTAAAGTACCAATTATCAACATCAGTGCTAAGAATTAAATAAAATAGAGTTTCAGTTGTTTTCAAGTAACAATTTGTTAGGCACTCTACATGAGGGTTAACTTTCAAGAACTCTAAATTCATTTTTCAGCTATGCAAGAAAGTGTTATGTAAGACTTATGTGTGTGTTTTGTCTAGCCTAAATATTTTCCATCCCAAGACTTCTCATGACAGTTGCTGATAAAGGCTGTGGCTGTTTGGTTTGCTTGATTTAAAAAAAACATGAATTGTTTTTGATGTTGAGGTTCTGGGTGACATAGAAGTGGCACAAGCAATTCAAAAAGAAGAAAATAAAGGTGACTGCAAATCGGTCAGTATAATTCCTCCTTTCTGTGTTCCCTTGCATTGGGTCATAAATAGAATGCTAGCTATTTAACATTATATCATTAAATCATTCCTAGATATATACCTTGGTTTATTTTATGGCCCATTTAAAATAGCTTCAAAAGTTGAAACTTCTGATCTGCCTTATAAACCATTGTGTTAAATAAGTCAGTGGTTACTACAGAACTGTACTGAACATAATTTTTTTACCATTCAACCAATCTCCCTTATAAACCACTTTCTTAAATAAGTCAGTGGTCACTACAGAACTGTACTGAACATAATTTTTTACCATTCAACCGAATACGAATAGTAGGTAACAGCAAAAGTAAGACATGCTGAACATTTTTTTTATTTTTAAATGCTAGTAAAGAAAGACATAAGCTCTAGACAATTTTTTTTACAAATGTTTCATATAACTTGCTTGGCTACGGTAATTGAGCTTCCCAAAGCTTGCAGTGTAAATTTTAATTGTGATTAGTGACTTTTATTGCACCGGTGTCTAATGCATATGCACAAGGTATCGACCAATGGCACACCAAAACTAAGCTTTAATCAGGCCAACATCGAGAAGATCAGTCCATAAGACTTGAGTGTATAAGCAGTTTGAAAGAGGTAAGTTTTAAGTTGAGAATAAAATGACACAATGACTGTCATATAAAATGTAGATTTGAGTATAATAATAATAATAATCTTTTCTTTATTTAAGCGGCTGCTAACCGCACTGCGCTGTACAGTGAACATACATTATAGAGAAACGGCAGCCACGCAGGGCGCCTTAGATACAGTAGGAGCACATGATGACAGTTTTACAGGAGTCGATTATAACTGTTTATACGGCAGCCAACATACGGCGCCAATCACGGCCTACTATTCAATTAACCACCGCCGCCACCTAGCGAGTGGTCACCTTGTCACCTTGTGCTGTCAACTTCTGGAGCTCTAGCGATCGTCATGATACACATTTTCCATTGCTTCCTGTTCGAAGTCAGGTCTCTTAGTTCTTCCAAATTCATGCCAGTTACATCGTGAATCTCATCCATCCATTTCTTCCTTGGTCGACCCCGTCTTTTTTTTCCCTCACCACAAGCCAGCATCATTTCCTTTTCTAGCCCATCAGATCGCATAACATGACCAAAGAATCCTAGCTTCAATCTTGTCGCCTTTTGTTTTAATGACTCTTCATTCTCGACACCAATCTCCACTCATATTGATTCATTCGTCCTTTTCTCTATCCATGATATTCTCAACATCTTTCTCCATATCCACATTTCACATGCGTTGACCTTTTTCTCCATGTTCTTTGTCATTGTCCACGACTCACAACCATACAGAACCGTTGGAAAGATTAGGGCTCTCACGAGCCTTTTTTTTGTATCTATGCTCACATGCTTGTCCTTCCATATCTTTTCCAGTCCAATCATTGCAGCTTTCCCAATCGCAATCCTTCGTTTTATTTCTGTATCACATTTTCCTTCTTTTTCAACCAATGATCCCAGAAAAGTGAAGCTTTCTACCACCTCTATTTCTTCTCCGTCAATCTCAAAAGTATCCCATTCTGCTGTTGTCATGACCTTTGTCTTCTTTATGTTGAAATATAAGCCAGCTTTTTCACTTTCTCTCCTTACCCTTCTTATTAATTCTATCAGCTCATCTTTTCTTTTTGCCATTAGTGTTGTATCATCCGCATAGCGAGTGGAAGGCTGAATAAACCTTACGGGGTCCACTGGGTTCGATCTTGGTACCTACTGCTCTTTACACCAGTGTGTTATCCATTACTCCAGCGGTGCGCAACCTGCGGCCGTACGGCCGCTTGCGACCATGACAGGGAGATTTGGCGGCCGTGGACAGCTGACCTAATCATAATGTTTTGACGGCCGTCTGTGTATTAATTCTTAAAAAGGAAATTCTTGAATTTTATTTCATGAAGAATAAAAATTGTCCCTTAAGCAACAGCAGCATCGCTAATGGAAAAGGATGAAATACAACGGGACGACATTCCAACTGCATCCTTTACTGCCGTAATGTCAATTTCCCAAATTTATGAGTTTCCACACGTGGAAATACCGTTTTTTCACAGAATGTGTGCTAAGACGGTGCGTCTGAAACCTGAAAAGTTTTCCCGGGGAGAACCCCCAGGCTCGCCTCTTCAACGGTGGTGGGGGGGTTGTAGATGGAAAGGCAGGCCCGGCCCTAGAGTAAAGCGAACGAGGCAGCCGCCTTGGGCCCTGTGCTTTCAGGGGCCCCGCACTGCTGGCTATATTTTTTTTACTGCGATGAGATTGAACGGATATTCAAATAAATCATTGCTTTCATAGTAAAATTCTAGTATTAAGTTAAGAGCCTGATTTGCATTGTGTGTTTATTAACCGATTTAATTTAGATTTTGCATTAGGAATACGTATGGTATTGCCAAATGCCAATATGGTATTGGCAGGAAATCAACTGCGCAATGCCATTTTTGCTTGAGAGTGGGACCCCCTCATCGCTTGCTGTCTTGGGCCCGCACGTTCTAGGGCCGGGGCTGGAGGAAGGGAAAGGACTTGGAAGGGGTGAAGGGAAAGGAAGAGAAGGGAGATAGGAAAAAGGGGAGGATTGTGGAAGAGGGGAGTTACAGGAAGGAGAAAGGGATGGAGAAAAGGGAGGGCAGAGGAGGAGGGAAGGGGAGAAAGGAATGGGCTTAGGGCTTCAAGTCTGAAATTCTGGCACCGCCACTGGTACTAAAGTTTGTGGAGAAGGAGATGGACGACAGTAAGCGTATTCGTAACAGTAGGCCTAAGCATCTTTTTATGGGTGTCGCCACTGTTTAATAGTGTTTATTACTAAATCTAAGCTCGTGTCCCAATGTTTGTAAATAACTTAAGATATTTTGGCGGCCGTGATGAGAATATTAACCTTTGCTACGGCCGACATTAACGAAAGGTTGCGCACCCCTGCATTACTCTATGGGCCCCCCATATTTGCTATCATGAGCATAGAAATGACATCCCAGTGAATGATTACCCAGCATTCCTAGTGGTGTGGTGTATAATGCAGAACAAAGGAAGACCAAGCACTGAACCCTGTGGAACACCATATGTCAACTAAGTACTAGAGTTAATTACCATTTAAATGCACAGATTGAGAGTGTGGACTAAGATATGTAAAATCCTTGAATGGATAGTCACGAATTGCATGCATACTCAACTATCATCAAACTCACTGATTTCCCATTTCAGGTTGCATTTAGTAAGTTTCACTTAACAGAATTCACAATCCATTTTTTTAGAGAAAATGGCAACATGATCTGAAAAATATGACTCTACAGAAATAACAGAATGAAGTGGTTTAGAATCAGCATGAGTTATCAGGACATCCAAGAAATTAAGAAATACCAGAGAGCAGTAATTAACTATGTCTACATGAATATTAAAGTCACCCATAATAACTATTTCAGAAGCAGAGGAAATCAAATACTCGAGTATTGACTGAAATTGAATCAAAAAGTCGGTTAAAGAAAACGACGTATTTATGCATCTTGTTGTTGTGCTTGAACTAAACTGTAGATCCCAACAATGTTGAGTTAAGCACATTATTTAGAATGTTGGTGTAAAATTGTTTGAATGGCCAGTGCTCTTTAAAATTGATGCCTTACACATGACATGTGGCTTTGCTCTGATCTATGTCCAGATTATCTTATTATTACTGGATTTGGCTCAGTCATGGTTCAAGTGCAATTTTTCTAAAACTGTAGAAGTTCTATTTAACAATAATATAAGAATAAGAAATTATAAATTGCTTTTCTCAAGACCATCAAACCAGAAGTTATATTGAGAGTTTAGATCAGCAATGGAAACTGTAATTAAATCGTTACTTTTATTGTATTGTATTTATGAATTTATAAAGTGTCTCGCAGTACAACCTAGTGCAAGGAGCGCCGTGAGGAAAGAAAAGTCCTAAGACAGCGAGAAGTAGCAGCAATGCCTCCAGTTAGGATCTGAGAACAAATCATGTAAGGAAGATCATGCCAGAGCGACAAGCCAACAGATGCATAGGCAAGAGGTCATGTCGGTCTAAAGAACGGAGAGGATGGCCAGCTGCAGCCAAAAGAGATCGACAGCTTGGAGTACTGGCACGTCTTCAGATCCAACTCTCAGTTACAGCAAGGATGTCAAGATTGTGGGCAACGAAGGCGAATTTGTCTGTCTAAGAATGGGCATTCCATGTAGCAATCCGAAGTCCAGCACTGGAAATGGAGAAAGCCGGCTGGAAGAGCATCGAGGAAGACGACAGGTTATCCACAGGAGGAGTAGACAGAACCGGATTTTCCATGGGAGGTGTAGATGAAATGTATGTTTTCCAGAATGGACAGATCAGAAGGAGAGCAGCGATGAAGACAAATGCTCACCGGGCTCGAGATTTGAGATCCAAAAAGTACCTTCTGAAGCAGCCGCTTAGGTCGTAGTCCCAAAAACCATACTTAGTACATTTGCTGTTAGCCGTTGTTAAAATTTATATAGCATATTCAGTATTTGCGTTTGCTTCAAGAAACCATTTGGCTGAATACGAATAATCTTCAGATCATTATTTATATCTGAAGTAAATTGACTAAGATATTCAATGCAGCTCCATTTACTACTTGACCAGTTGTGACTATTCTAACTTCAGCACAGCTTAACATAATACAAATGTCCAGTAATGAATTAACACATGAAGTTTATCTAACTGAGCAATAACATTTAAAACATTTTAAAGCCAAGAGAAAATTCAACTGAAAAATTAGTCCAAAAAGAAAACACAATAAAATTTTATCAGTACAGTTCTGTGAAACTTTCTTGTACACTTTGAAACCGACCTCTGTGAATTAATATAATTGAAAGTGTAAAATTACCTAAGCTTACATTATTGTTCTGATTTTTTCAAGGGTGAAGAAAAGGTACCACATCCTCTTGACAACAAATATGGACTGTTGCAGTGTGATCTAACCCATCTGGAGGAAAGTTCAAAAGTGTTTAAAGTACGTATTTGAATTTGAACACTTGTACAGTTTTAACTAAATTATTAGTCATTGCTTTGGAGTTCAGTCTTCTAAAATCAACTGTCGATTATTTTTATCTACAATGCCTGCTGATTGTTTTACCTACATATATATACAATATGTTGTAGTTTTTCTCTTATTTCTATTGTGCCACTGCTTAGGTGTTACTGTAAATTATGTCAGTGTGCACTTGCAATTGTCATTGGCTTGATTCTCCTTCATACGAGAAAGTGCTGAATCAATCTATGCGAAATTTTTGTGAAGGTATGAAGAAAACAAAGAACAATTCTGTTGAAAAAGTAATTGGGGTGATTGATAATATAATTTTGTTATTAGATTCTGGAGAAATACCTCACTGCAACTGGGTATAGCAATTTGAAGATCCTAGATATCTGGCAAGTAAACCGACATAGTGAGGTGAGTATTATCCAGTTGAGAGGTGGAAAATTTTAATTCTAGCTATCGCTAATCATTGCCCTTTATAGAACCACCAAAACTAACAGAATACTTCGTACTTAGATGTCTGGGTGTGGATTGAAATATTTTGGACAGTGTTAAGGCTGTAAAGAAAGAATTCAACCTATAAACATGTTATGTAAGATGGAGACAATCAATCAATCAATCAATCAATCAATCAATCAATCAATTTCGTTTATTCTATCCATGCTGACATGTGCGCAACTGGGTCATTGCATAATTAAGTAATGCCGAAAATGACCGTTTTTGACCCACCCACCCACCCTGTAATGCTTCGTAATGTTTCCCTATGGACCCACCCACCCCAGCGTTACGTAACGAAAAATCATTTTAGATTTACTATGTGATCGCGCAATTATAACTGATATTATATAGCGAATTTAATATAGTATGTGAATTAGAATTTGATAGTAGGCCTAAAATATACAGAACGGTTTATTTATATAAATGACAGTCATGTTTGAAATGCAAATTATTTTTTTTTTTTAAGTTTTACGTCAAAGTTTTACACTACTGAAAAGTTTCATGGACTAAATTGCATACTAATAATTAATCAAAAATAAGATGAACTAATTATTTGCTTAGTCTGAGCACTTCGCTAATTATTAATACAAATATTGCTCAGTTTTGTCGGGCATCAATTTTAAATGTTTGAAATTTGTGTCCACTAAGTAAAATAGGCTTTAAAGTGGTTCTTCGAGGTCAGGAATCCAAGGAGAATTACAATGTTGTTCCGATGGTAAAACTATGAAAGATCTAAACAATTCGAACAGTGGTTTTCGGTTCACACAAACGGGAGAACAGACTGTTGATCTGAACTTTTGCTTGTATCTGCTGCCGGATCTTCTTCAGCTACTTCGGTAACTGTTGGTACTTTGGTTAATTTCGGTTTTTGTCTACGACAGTCGCGAGAATGATTTGTCTTGGCGACAACATTTGGAAAATTCATACCGCAAAGCTTACATTGTCTCTTTTGCAAATCTTCCATTGAGGCAAATGGACAATATAGACCGTACCCGGCTGTCTGAGTTGATTTAATTCGTAATATCCGGGTGAGTATCTTGAAGAAGAAGAAGAAGAAGCAGAAGTGCAGAGAGTTTGCAAAAATGATGATCTGCTGGTATTGGATCCTTCGTCGGCAATGCTTTAATCCCAAATTCAGTGTGCTGAAAAACCCGAGGAAATGGTAAAAACCGGTTTGGTAAAATTTTAATTTATCCTCAGGTTTCAATCAATGGCAGATAATATTCAATAAGTTTGAACTTGATTGCACCGTGACAGTGTATTAAACACTAACTTAGTGTTGATTTATACTATTGCGTGTTTTTAGTTAAGTTTTAAATCAATGACGCGAAGTTTCAACTTTGAATCCTGTCTAAGGTGTCATTCGATGTTAATTTAAAATTCATTTATAACTAAAGTTTTGGTAAGAGCGTTACGTAACGTTCATCTCCATACACCCACCCACCCACGTAACGTTTCGTAACGTTTTCAAGGACCCCACCCACCCACCCTCGAGCGTTACATAATTATGCAATGACCCCGTACAGCGTTAAGGTAGTTACAATAATATAGGGGCCTACTGTCATCAAAAATGATCCCAGCCTACAGGATTTATATGCAAATAATAATTATGCAAATACGCCACTACAGAAGGGTAGCTTCTGTCATCGGAGGAGATACCTTGACTATCTGTGTCTTGGGTTTCTAATGTAATGACTTGTACAGCACAGTTATCATTAAGCATCAATCGATGGTCACTTCAACTGATTACATTTCAATTTTAAATATCGTGTGGCATTTATACATAAATTTTGTCATTTTAATCGGTCATTTCTCAATTCTGGTCTTAATTTTTGTTCTGACTGGTTCTTTTGCTGCCTAGATAAGTTTTAATAGTTAATTTCTTCTTTGTATTGATTTTCATACTATTGTGCATGTAGATCAGTGGGCTGACCTGTACTTTCTCTGCTTCATGACTTGGATCAGCGCAGTGAGGTCCTAACAACAATCTCATTATTTTATGGTGTTTAGGGCACACTGATACTGGTTGGCTGGTATGCTTTCAATTATCTGCTTTCAGGACTTGTCCATGAATTCAAGAACTGTTCTTTCACGACTTTTTACTGGATTTATAGTTACCTCATTACATTGCGTGCATTTGTATTGTATAATGTATATTGTCCACTTTTATACTTCTTGCCAAATATGGTGGAGACATTCTTATTACCTGAGGATACATATACATTGCTGTGCTGTGGTTAGTTTTTACTTGACTCAGGCCCATTCATTTGACCTGCGTCCTTCCTGTGTTTAACGCAAATTCATGTAGAACATCTTCAACTTCACGTATCTTCTTCTATTGATTCTTTTGTTGGGTGATAATGATATAAATCCGGGTCCAGTTAGAATTCAGGGTCTGGTATATTGATTAATTAAATATTTGCTGTCTTCGGTATAAGGCTGTAGCATTCCTTACATATACTTGCTCATAACAAGACCTGTCTGCAAACCTAGTGATACATCAGCATTTATTTCTGATCTCATTCCCCAAATCTTTTCACTTTAAATGCCTTGCTATTAAACCAGCAGTTCCCAAACTTTTCTGGGTCGCGACCCACTTGTGAATATCTTGACATTCTCGGTACCCACTGTGTAAAATTGAGCAATTGAGCACTGTGTACTAAAAGTTGCTTCGTAAATTGGCATCGAAATATGCGGATTAATGTACAGCGCTTAGAAATTTAAAGCATTAAAAGGAAACCTAGGTGAAACAGCTTACAATTTATTGAAATCCAGCTAGTTATAGCCCAACCATAGCCAAATGTTGTTGCTGCAATAAAAATAAATGTTTATCGAAAAAATTTGGCGACCCACTTGCCAGAGCTTCGCGACCCACTTTTGGGTCGCGACCCACAGTTTGGGAAACTCTGTATTAAACTATTAAAGGCATATATTTTTTCAAGTTTTTTAGACCTTCTGGCATAATTTTTTAACAAGGGGCCCTCCAAGCTTTACATAGCTTAGGGCCTTAACAAATCTAAATCCGACACTGGCTGCTTTATTGACATGTGGAGTTCCACAGGATTCCATGCTTGGTTCTTATTTGTTTACATTATACACCACACCACTAGGAGCATTTCTCGACAAGTATTTACAGCATTTCTATGCTGATGATACCCTAACATACATTTTATTTGATAGTTTCTCTTGTGACTTGTCTATATGCAGACGTTGTTTGCTGCCTTTGAGACAGTGTCTTGGATACAGTACTGGATGATGGCCAATTACTCCTGCTTAATCCGTTCTAAAATGAATTTCTGCTAAAGGTTACTCCGCAGCAACTTTAGAAATTTGAATGGCTTAGACCTTTGAAACTGGTCATTACTTGTTGAATTGACTGATGCTGCTCATTTGTTTCTACTGTGGCGCTCACCAGCTATGTAAATGGAATTTTTAAGTCAGCACTTATGCAAAATTAGGTGCAGGTGACAGTGATCCTTGCCAAGCCGTGTTCTTTTTGCAAAGGCACTCCACTTGCCTAATTGTAATACACATTCGCTTGGCACTCTGAGTCGAATTATAGAATCATGTGCTTTGTGCTGGTTGTGCTCCTTGTATTGAATCTTGTACTAAAAAAAGGGCCTGAATGGCCAACTTGCTATCATCATTTACATCATTTGTCAAGACTTGCTTTTTTACTCTGGCCTTCAAATGACTCTGGCTTTGCACTTAGCAGATGTACTTCATCACCTTTGATTCAGATTTATTGACCTTGTGCATGTGACTAGTTCTTTAATAAAGAAAGCTATAAATAAATATACCGAAGAAGATAACAGACTGCACTTGTGTTGCTTTCATATCTGCACATTTTGCAGGATGATATAATTCTGAGAAATCACTTTTCTTAGATGTTTATTCATCATTGACACTTCAAATAAACAGTCTTCTTATTCTTGATTCTTGACAGAGGGTGTGCATACATATGATAAATAATAACCTTCTATAAGTAGAGTGTAAAGTTTAGATGGAATCCTGGAGATGGCTGTTAGTTTGGCCTGTGATATCCATAAAAAATTATAATGCCATCTTTCTGGCAGATGCTAGTGGTACCATCCATCAGAAAATCGTCTTGTTTTGCAAAGGCTGCCCAGGCAGCCACATGCATTAGACCCAGAGCAGAACTGCATTGCCCCTACTGACAATTGGGCAGCTTTTAATAAAGGGATGGCAAAACAAAGGGATGGAATAGAAATTGCCAGAGGAGCATATTTGAACAGCTGGTAGCCAACAATTACCGTAATTTTGGTGGGAGATTATTTCAAAGTAGTGGAGCCATGGGCGTCCAGAGGGGGAAGGGGGACATTTGCCCCCCTGGATTTTGAAAGTTGTCAAATTTTCTGTGTTCGTAAATAGCTTTTCCATGCAAAAACATCATTTTGCCCCCTGGAAAAATTTTTCCCTCCTAGAAACATTTGCCCTCCCCTGGAAAAATTCCGGTGGAAGCCCATGAGTGGAGCTACTTGAGCTATAAAGCGATTACTGTGTTTAAAGTTGAAGTAGCAGCAGGGCAGACTGTAAGCTGGTTGGAGTGAGTTGTACATAAGTGACAGGATATTTTATACAACGATGTCACTAATAAATCTATGAATATGTTAAAGAAGACAAAGTGATTGTGGGGAAAATCATCTGTGACATAACTCAGATATTTTTTATGCATTTAATTTTGTATTCTTCATTTGTAGGGACCGCGTTTTTCTGTGAACGACAAGATAGAGAATCGCAAATTGCTCTGGCATGGAACAAATGTGGCAGTTGTTGTGGCTATTTTGAAGAGTGGTTTGAGAATCATGCCTCACAGTGGAGGCAGAGTTGGCAGAGGAATCTACTTTGCCTCAGAAAATTCAAAGTCAGCTGGCTATGGTTAGTGTTACCGGTAAATGCAGTGTATATAACTATTTGTCCAGATACTTGATATGGCACCTTTTGAGTATGCTCTGCACTTGGCTATCAAACTACTGGTAGACTTGAGACGGGAACACAAGGGGTGCCGACAGCTCATATAAGCAGAACTATTCTCAGAATGTGTTATGCCTTTTTGGAATTTTAACTGATGTGTGGTAGGAGAGTTTTAGTTCTCAAATATAATGTGATTAGGACAGCATTGTGACTGTGATATGATAACACCCTAAGTTATGAGTAATGTTATGAATGATGTGATTTGGATGCTATCTGAAGTTCATACCAAATGCAAACAATGTGCATATAGTCTGAATGAGGTGAGTTGGGCTAAACTGCAGAAGTATGTCACAAAGTTGAAGAGAACTGAAGGGTCAGAATTTATGAAGAAAGGGAAGCTGAAGAACAGGAGAGTGCTGATATATGAAGAAAGGGAAGCTGAAGAACAGGAGAGTGCTGAGATATGAAGACGGGAAGCTGAAGAACAGGAGTGCTGATCTGGCACTGCAGAATTATTGTAATGTCAGGTATTAACCCCAATACTAAATTTTCATTGCAGAATACTTTAGTTGATAACTTGTTAAAAAAGAAATTAAATTACTTGTAAGTGACATATGCATATATTAAGAGAGTGTTTGTTGAAGTGACGTTCTAAGTTGATTTATAGATTTACATAACATTATAATTTAAGTAATACAGTGTTTCTGGTAATTTAAATTTAGTGTGCTTTGTAGTTGGAACAACTGCTGATAGAACTGGAATAATGTTTCTGAATGAAGTGGCTCTTGGCAAAGAGCATACCATCACACGTGATGACGGCTCTCTGGTTGTTGCTCCAAAGGGATTTGACAGCATTGTAGCAAGAGGCGGCACAGAACCTGGTTAGCAGAAAAACTCCTGTCTTTACTTTCATCGTTGTTCATATACGATGGAGAAATTCAGTCTGATGCCTTTGTTGTTATTTCTGGTTTATATCATTTTGGAAATAATACTTCATTTGATAATTCATTACCATTTATGAACCATTATAAAAAAATGGCAAACTTTAAACGTCTTCAGTTGTAACCTCTGCCAAATATTGATGAAACGTAGTACATTAAGCAGCAACAGTTTTGGAAACATTGATGATCTAGTTTTAGTGACAAGTGAAAGTAGCCATTTTGGACCAAAATGTTTCTTAAGTGTACAACTTTTCCAGAAGGGTCAGTTCGGTTGCTTATAGTGGTTTTCATCAAGATGAGTAGAATTCCTTAAGGGAGGGAAGACAAACAAGATGGGATGAAAGAGAAAATGTTATGCAGTAATGTAAAGAAGACAAGTTGCTACAACGCAAGAGCAGCTAAAGAGTAAAGCAATTTCAAGGAGAGATTTACTCATGAAAACCAACTGCCATATAATTGCAAAAATGGAAACTTCATGTCTTTACGTAGAATATCCATGATGTTCAGCAGAATTTCAATGTCATGAGGCAGAGTTTATATTATACCTCTTCCTAAATCATTAGCTAGTGTAAGAAATGGTTATTACTGTGTGATGTTACTGGTGTTGGGAATTGGTCATGAAGCATTTTTGAAGCCTGACTAAACCCTCTGAAGGGTTGTTTGGTGAGCTATCCAGGACAGCACTTCTTAGCTGAGCAGGACGCCAAAGCAATGATTTAAATACAGGAGTTTTAATGCTCATATCTTGATGTATTAGCCTTGACTCTAGTCAAAGCATTTGAACCCTCTGGAGTTTATGCAAGTTAAACTTAGTGATACAGGTTAGTAAGAAGTAAGTTACAGTAATCCAAGCAACTTGAAACCAATGCATTTGCCTTGGATATTCTTGAAGACATAGGGACATGACACCTAATTCTGTGCAAGTTTTGAGTATGCTTGTGCAACTACAACTGACATAGTTGACAAAGGAAGAGTAGAGTTAGAGACAACACCCAGGTTATGGCAGGGCTGGCCCTAGCTCAAATGGCAGGGTTATGAACCATGGGTTATGAACACCACCCAATGTAACAAGTGAGTCTCAAGTTTGAAAGATTTAAACCATTCAAGGTTCTTCAGCTGCGTAGAGTTCCCAGCAGTAGAGATTGATGGATTAAGGAGGAATTTATTAGCCTCCAATTCCTCCATCCTAGACTGCACCAAGCACCGAACCCTGAGGGATGCCATGCATTAGGAAAGCTTTGGATGAATTAATTGCCATTTAGATATACTGAGTGCATGGACATAGATAATTAAGAAGCCAATTCAGAGCAGGACCAGAAATCCCAAACCAATGCTAGCTAAGCAAAGGGAGTGAATGGTTCACTGTGTCAAAGGCAGCAGACAAGTTAAGAAGATTAAGTGCTGTCAGCTTACTTTTATCCATAGAGCACAATATGTTATTATGAACAGCACGCAGTATAGACTCCAATGAGTGAAACCTGCAATATGCAGACTGAAAGGGGGATATTAGCAAATTGGAAAATAGGTGAGATTGCATACAACTGAAGACCACCCTTTCAAGAATTTTCTACACAAACTCAAGTTGAGATTGGCCTGTTATTGGAATGGTCAAAGAGTGAAGGGAAGTACTCTTTCAGAAGACATGCAGGACTAATTTAATGTCGGTCAAGAACTGCTGGCTGAAAATAAACATAAGGTGTAGAATTGGGAGCATTTTTATCAGATGCAGAGGAGCTTATCAGTTTTAACCTGATACCAAGTTATTATCTGCGAAGAAATTCAGTTGATAAGAAATTTCTTGGCAAGCTGATGGGCAGCTGAGTGCAAAATATGGTTTGCATTAACCTTTCCACAATGTAGTAAGTTATTCATGGCTTTCCACAGAGTTTTAAGTGAAGTAAAGCTCTTGGAGAAGTGTTTATACAAGTTTGCATTGTTCATATTTAATACTGTGAGATGGAAGACGAGAATGGTGCACCAATTCTCTAGCTGACATCTATGGGGCTTAGCTTAAGAAATAGCAGAGTTAAATCAAATCAAGGCTGTGGCATGCACTCATCAGCCTTCTCGGTTCTTAACAGAATTTGCCTATCAAGGTGCTCAGTTATAGTACAGTACACTAAAACTGCACAACTAACTCATTGTTTGCGCTTAAGATAACTATGGAGGAGATGCTAGAATATATTTCTTAATTTTGTGCCAAGAATGAACTTTAATAATTTGTAATCTTGAGGTGGTTTAGTTAGGAAGACAAATTTTGAAAAGATGATAATATGATCCGAAAGCTACAACAACTCAACAGGAATGACAAAATGAAGTTGTTGTGTCCATAGAGTAATGGTAACATCACTGGCATGAAGAGCAAGCGGTAGCGGGTTCGCTTCCCGCTACCTCCCCAAATTTAGGTCCACTCAGTCTTTCATTCGCGAGATGGCGCGTTTGATAAAATGAGATGTAGGACGTGATGGGTGCCTTGCATGGCTGCCGTGTACAGTTAAATTCGACTCCTGTAATAACTTGTAATCATCCGTTCATACTGATTTGTAATCATACTGCGTAATTGTCAGTTTGAAGATATTAAACGAAGATTATTATTATTATTATTATTATTATTATTATGAGAACGAGTTACAAAGACATCCAGAGTATGGCCTTTGTTATGCATAAGGAAGCTGTTTCAAGTCCAACCCTTCAAACATATAAAGTAAAGCTGCAGTGCTTTGACTGGCTACGTCAGTGGTGCACAACGTCCGGCCCGTGGGCCAAATCTGGCCCCCGACGAGCCATCATGTGGCCCACGATGTCCAACAGGTAAAGCGACTATTTATGAGCCAGCACTGACATTAAGTCTACAGTGACTTGCGCACTGTGGTCATTGGAAAACCATCAGTATTATAGTAATATAGAAATACCACGAGTCCCCTTTATAACTTTTTATATTTACTTTTATACTTGTTTTAGTGCACACACCATCTTCATAGGCCTAAATTTTTAGATGCATTCATCCTAACTAAGCGGAGTCATCACTTGTTTGGCTCCCAAAGGGTTTGAAGAAATGGCTTAGTGGCCCTTGGTTGAAAAAGGTTGTGCACCACTGGGCTACGTCAACGACTCAACATGAATGTTAAAGTCACCCATAATAACTATTTCAGGAGATGAAGAAATCAAGTACATGTATTCAAGTAGTGACTGGAATTTGCTCCCAAAAAATCAGACATTGAGAGGGATGGTGACTGATAAATGTTTACAAGTCGCAATTGCTTATTATCAGAATTGAGGAAAGTAGCCAGGACTTCAAATAACATGGGAGCTGAAATAGACAAAGTGAATCTATCTAGCCTGCAGCTTGTGGTAAACTGTATGTCTCATTTCAGGCAGCAGTGAACAGTTAATAGTTCTAGCTGAAGGGCGGTTGATGAGAAGACTACCGTAGTTGTCTTCTGACCTGGTTGGGTGTCACAAAAGAAAGCCAGTGAATTAGTGTATGTGCCCACATGTACATGTATTTGGTCAGGATGTCTTAAGAATTTTTCTCAGACATTTCTCCCTGGGTTAGTGATGCAAGAGTAGAAAAAGGACAAAGACGTCTGATGTATATGACATTGATTAAGTTTATAAAGAAAAATATTTTAATTGTAGCCACTTTAAAAGTAACCATTTGTTGTTTTATTCTAGATCCCAAATTTGATACTGAGATTGTGTTGGACAACCACAAGGTGATCGTTCCACAGGGTAAAGTGATCAATCAGCCTCAGTTCAGCAACAGTAGCTTCTCACAGAGCGAATATCTAATCTACCGAGAAGACCAGTGTCGCATTCGTTTCATTCTTAAACTGAAATTCTAATTCCATATCAAGTGATCTATGGCTGAAGCAGTTGCTGCTCACTTGTTTTATTGATGATGTTTTGAAATAAGTAGGTGTTTAACTTTGTGTTTCTCTTCTTAATGTTTCAATCAATTGTGCATCTTAGGAACATGATTTTCAACTGAATGTACTACTGACACCACTCACTACTCTTACAGTTACTACTAATAATTAATATGCTGCTATGGTTTTGTATTTTTACCTAGGAAAGTAGGGGCAGTGACTGAACAATTTATCAGCATTTAAGTTACCACACTACAGTTCACTCACTCTAGATAAAGCACAGTTTTGACCTTGTCATAAGTAAGTCAGGTATGAGAATTTATTGGTACCTTGAGGCATGTGCTGCAGTGTTTCAATGGGGCTTTCTGCTTGTTATTTGCCTGCAGTTGAACTACTAGTTCTTTTTGAATTGTAGCATCATTAGGCTGATCAGCAGCCACTTCAAGAGGCTTATAGGAGGCATTACATAAGTTCCTGGGTACATATGTTCATATTTGTAGCTAAAATCCAGGCCAAAGCAGGACAAATTCTCAACCATTTGACCACTTACAGAGAACCAGTCTATAAATTATCAGAACTCCAATCTAAACAAAAAATTTGCTTTATAAATGCAGCATATTTTATGAAAAAACTGAGGTTTTGACTTGTGTTTTGAGGACAGAATTCTTGGTAGCAATGTATGTTTTTGGTATCTATGTGTTGTATTTAAGCTTGTTTACTCTTTGAGCTTCAACATGTTGCTTCCGCAGATGAAAATAAGGAAATTTTGTGATGATGGAATGTGATTAATGCATGCCAAAGAGAACTACATGTAACATATGTTCAGCTGCATTTTGTAACAGTTCTTTGACTAATGATTTACATTTAATTAAACTGTTAACTTCAGTTTAAGGAACGAATGGCTGTGGGAAATACATCCACATAAGTAATAACAGGTATATCTAAAATCAGCAAATGATGATTTTCTTTTATCATGTCTTCTGGGCTTGAAATTTCATTAGAACCAATTTATGTTGTCAGCGTGCCTTTAGACAGTTTTTTTTAGTTGGCTTAGAGCTATTGAAATTATTGTTTAGGAATTTTGTATTGACTCTAACATGAAGATACGTAGAGTGTGTAATAGGAGCAGCTATGGTTTCAAGTTTGTCTTATTTTGTATGATGTATGGTTCTCAAAAATAAAGTTGCAAATCAAGTGATTTTGCACTTCCATAAACAAGTGGATGTGGTGATGATGATGATGATGATGATGATGATGATGATGATGATGATGATGATGATGATGATGATGATGATGATGATGATGATGATGATGATGATGATGATGATGATGATGATGATGATAGTTGTAGTAGTAGTAATAATAATAATATAATGAGGCATTGAGGTGTTCCGTGTGGCAGTCGGCCTTCTGGTGTCCGTAACATTTGCGTACCACACCAATGCGGCCAACGGATCAAAAAAATAATAATACATGCGTATGAATCTCAGTAAGTGCGACCTGTTTCCCATGGCCTTGAGGACCTCTCCTTTCTGATATCCAACACTTCGATTGCTATTGACAGACTAGGCTACTTGGGGCACCACTTTTCAAAAGACAGGCATTGGATGCGGCTTCTGAGCAGCACGCGGGCTTTTGAGCAATGCAATTCAGAACCTTCACTGTCTGCCTTTTCAAAGCGCCCTCATTTTATCAAGATCGTCTTTTGGTGCTCCCAGGATTGGTCACCTGCTTAGCTGTTCTTCAAGCCTTGACCACCAAACTTTGGAAGTACTTGACAATATCATATGCAGAAGCCTTGAATCCATCATCAATATTAAACTTGACAGGACCATGCAGTTAATGGTTGCAATCCACGCTAACCAAGATATTGACACGGAGAGGGTTGAGTCACTGGCTTCTTCTGTCTACATCTATTTGGCTTCAGCTGTGGCCACCCTTGAACTCCAGTCCTCTATTTTCAGTCATCGCCTTAATTGCAGTTGCTGATACACACCTGGGTGAGTCGTTGATGACTCGGAGGGAGACATTTCCATTTAGTGCTGACCCGATACCAACAAACACTAGACGACCTGGGACGTACCTATAATTGAAGCTGAGAGGTTAGCGTTTGCGAAAGCATCGACCACTGTTGGCTACAATCGGTTTCCCTCGTTCAGGTGATTGGCTAACTGCTCTTCATGTTTCATCATCTGTGTGGTCTATGCTTCAGCAATGAGGCACTGCGAATAGCAATTGGCCTTCGCTTGGGCCTCAATCTCTGCAGCTCTAACCCATTAATGTTGCTGTGGCCCTTGGGATCGTGGGGATATGGTTGGCACTGATGGCTGTAGCGGGGCTATGGTTATCAAATACCTTAGTTCCATTCCCTATATATAGTCAAGGAGCTAGCTCATGTTTCGTGTGCACTTCAATGTACCCTCAGTTTGACCTCACAGGGTTATTATAGGTCATCAAAGTGTGTCAAAAAAATTGGTCACATGACCCGCTTATTGATCGCTTAGCCGCCATATTGGAATCAAGATGGCGGAAAAAGGACTTTAAATCACATATCTCGGCCATTTCTTATCCGATTTCGACGTTTTCGTCGTTAAATTGTAGGTCTTAATAAGAGCTATCTTTTTCGTATTTATGTATTTTTTACTAATTTAAATTTTCCAAAAACAATTTATTTAAAAGAAATTTTATGTATTTTTTACTTTTTGCCACTTAAGGAGTTGAAAATGGGAAAATATTACTCTGACAAAATATAATCAGCATTTAATAAGCTTTCAAATGGTACTATTGAAAATAATATTATGTTGTGCCATTTTCTTCTAGGATTCAAAATTGAAATCCAGTGCAGTGCCATTCGAGTAACCAAGCGTACCTTTCATATGCCTGTTCCACAGCTGTTTTCCATTCGATTTTGAAGTTTTTTTCTTTGAATTGTATGTCTTAATTAGAGCTATCTCTTTGGTCCTTGTATATTTTTTGCTAATTATAGCCGTTTTTGAGAAATTGAACAAAACAATATTTTAAAGCAAATTTTCTGTAGTATTACACCAATTTTTCAATCTCTTTTGTTTTTTACGCTAAGGTTCTTGTAAGTATAATTCAGGGGCCCAAATGGAGAGGGTACATTTAAACAATGTTATGAAGAAGAAACATGACACCTCATGTGTTATCTGCCAAAAAAGGGGGCGACAAGCTTCCCGCTTACAGTGAGAATAATGACAGGAAGAAAATTCCAATATGGCGGTTAAGCGATCAATAAGCGGGTCATGTGACCAATTTTTTTGACACACTTTGATGACCTATAATAACCCTGTGAGGTCAAACTGAGGGTACATTGAAGTGCACACGAAACATGAGCTAGCTCCATGACTAATATGCCTCAGCGTGTTGAGTCTCCCATAAGGTCTGGTCGACCAGGCCTATAAGGCAAAGGTCAGCAGCGCATCAGTGGAATCTGAGCCTTTGATCCTGAAACTTTAACGGTCGATCGATCGTTAATTAATATGCTGGGTTATAGATTAAGTTTCTTCTTCATTAGTACCGAGAGCAGTGATCTGGCACCCCAATATTTCATCCTGCAAGGCTGAAAGAGGGTTCCCTGGGAGAGGAGTGGAATGGGGAGAGAGCAATTATGTCAGCTAGAGAGCAAAGGAAGAGGGCATCTCTGACAGATATTACCGACATAGAGCTTAAATACAATAATAGCCTACTCAGTGTGTGGGCTTTCGGAAATCGGAGAGACGGAGAGAAAGAGACAGACAGAGACAGAGAAACAAAGAGAAAGAGAGAGAGACTGGGTCGGTTAAACTAATTTGAAACCCGATCGATAGGCTTGTATAGGCTTTTTTTACATAAGGTGTATCGAATCTGAGGTTCCTCGTCGTTACAAGCGTTGGCTCTGACAAAGACGCTCGTCTTTTATAATATTAGGCCTACTGTTAAAATTTAGGGCGCAAATGATATTGCTATAGTATTAATGTTTCAGAAAAAGTTGTGTGAGCAAGCTTTAATTCTGCCTCGGCGCCACAGAGAAAACTTGTGTGAGGATCAGCGCCTTTGGGTCCATGGCTAAGATGACTTACGGACCTCTGCTTCTAAGGCTAAGCAACCTAGCTGCTTCAACCAGTTCTAGACCAACTCCAGCTAGACGACTGTCACTACTATAGGTAGTCCAAGGCGGCGCCGCCATCCGCCTTCGGCGCTAAGCCCTAAAGTCAAAACCAGTCGTTTTAAGGGACCGATCGACTGCTTAAAGGCTTCATTCACTTAATTCCCTCGCTTATTGTTTTAATTAGGCCTACGGTTTTCCAATTTCGATTTGACGAAGACATCAGGAAGCAGGACAGAAGTCAAAATTAGAAGTTACATTTTTATTAATTAAAATTAGAATTCACAGTTAGGCTTAGCGCATAGATAGGGGCCTAGGCCTAGGCCTTTCTGAACTGATGAGCAAACCAATCTCTTCACGCTCCTCTTTGGACTTGTTTGTACCTCGGTCGCGAACCTCATTAACTCAGCATCGGGCCTTTGCTTTGGCTGGTCCTCAGTGGTGGCGCCAGGATTTCAGGTTTGGAGGGGCTGGAGCCCCAGGAAGAATATTTAATCGCGAAAAAATTTTTGATGTCTTTTTTGTGCACGAAAAATGCGTTTAAAAAGCAAGGGGCAAGCACTTTGTAGCGGCATGTTGATTATGTATTTTCATCAAATTGTATAATTACATTCAAACTAATTCAGATCTAAATTTAACTGATTTTTATTAGTTAGTTACATATTGCGAAACAATATAAACAGAATTATAGGTAAAAAAACTCATTAATTATTGTTAGTTGCTGGTGGCAACGTGTTGACGTGTCAGCTGCCTGGTCTCAGTTATCAAGTTTCCACTTGGCAGTTATTTAAAAAAAATAGCAATAAAAAAGTTTCTTTAAACATCGAAGGACAACTAGTATACTGTGTCCCCCTCACTGTTAAAGGTGGACCTTCCTCCCCCCCCCCCAGTATCGCCGCTCCTGAGTATATCATCAAATAATCGAGTTTCAGTTACTCCAGTGATTGTACGATATAATCTTGCAGATGATTTACTACACCTGTGATCTAAATCAACTCGCAACACGTTCATATATTCGTGAGTTCAACGTAGGCTAGGGCCTATATTATAACTCCTATAGATGTACTCAATTGAAATGTATGCCACACACTGACTGGACAGGTCAGAGATATACGCAAGCAGAGCGATGACACGCACACACACCTACACACGCACATCTAGATACACACACACACACACACACACACACACACACACACGCAGGTTGCAGCGGAGAACTCTACCAGTCTAGGCCGCCGTGTCATTAACGAAGCAACCTCACGGTCCTCACCCACCGGATCCCCCTCCCCAACTGTTTGGCCGGTAGATCACGTAAGCCGTTGGCCCGTTTGTCGTAGGCTCGTACAGGAGACGAGATAATGTAGGCCTACATATATATCACAGACTGCACGGCAGTGGAGACGTGCTGCTGTGCAGTAGGCTATGGGTTCTGTTGTTCGAGTCGTTTGCTACTGTTATGGAAACATAAGAGGATTTCGATCCCATGTGGAACAAAAAGGCGTTTAAACCGATAATGGTTTAATGTAGGCTGTATTATCACACGGGACAAAAGAGATATCATGAAAAAAATGCAAACCCTCACTTTCGGCCAAAATATGTCAACACTTTCGAAGTTCTATGGAGATCGTTCTCCAAACCCCACCTTTGGTAGACGCCTCTGGTTGTAGGCACACGTTTTGTAAGGCTCCTTTCGCAGTCGTGCCATCCAACGTGTGTCTGGCTATTTAGTTTTGCAGATGTATATAATGTTTGTAGTAATAAAGGACCTCTCTCTTTCTGTCTGTCTAATGTCAATTACAGAATATTTTTTTTACACCTTAATGAAATCCCATATCCTGTGATTGAATAGCCTAATTGTTAAATTCCAAATACCCATTCTTGTAATTGAGTTGTAAAAATTAAAATAAGAAAAAACTACGGTATATTCATTCATTCATTCATTTGAAGATTTATATATATACCGTAAATTTATAAATATTATATATATAACTTTATAAATAATATATATATAAATTTTTAAATAATATATGTCGCGGTCTACGCGGGTGCATGCATCAAGGGAAGAAAACCGACGCGTCAACAAGCTTGTTTACAACGCACGGAAATTTCTGCAGCAAGCTGTCAACATTAATTCGGTGCATGCAACAAGGATATACGTGTTCAGTAGGACTTTCCAGGGAAAAGTACAGTGACGTCACAGAACGTTCTGGAATCCGGGAGAACTCTATATAAGATAGACCTGATGTACATTAAGGGCCTTTTGACGAAGATTTGTAAACGTTGAAACATTGATCGTATGACGTTCAATCGAGACCAGCCAACCTGTGTGCTGTCTACGATTGTGATATTTGATAGACGAGTTGACTTACTTTACACTTAATCGACTTTATTTTTAATTAAAGATCTTTTAATAGTTCCTTCGTTGGTTCGTCGTTGCGATCGAAGGAGTCGACCGCGACATTATTGGTGTCAGAAGCGGGATCATCGGTGTTGGATCCGGTGAAGAAGACGCGAGCCGGCGGAGGAAGGAGTCAACCCGGAGGATCAAGAGACGGTCTGTTCCAGACAGCGAGCGGATCGAGACGCCTTTCTACCGTGGGAGACGGGTGAATCGGCATACGACAGTCGGACGGACGAAGTGCGTCGTTCGGCTGAGACAGCAGAAGACAGCAGTCAACATACGGGTAAGATCCTAGGTGTTGTCGTGGCTGAGAAGGAGAAAAGAGAGTGGAGTTGCAGCCGAGTGGGAGGCAGCCATTGTTTCTCTTTCAATATCTGCTGATTATTTCTTTGAAATTTGATCCATTGTTGTGATCGAGGCCAGACTTGCGTGAGCTTGTATAGTTTTTGCGTACTTGGCGAGTGTACTTCTTTGGATACTGCATAGTTGCACTTTGGGTTGTGGAATTTTCCTTTTGTGTGGCGGGTTTGCCGCGTGGTGTCTGTTTTTTTTGTTGATTGTTGTTGACTGACTGTTTGTAAAAATGGAAGCGTTGACAACAGAGATGCAAGCGAATATTCGCAAAATGTCGTCTGAGCGCCTTAGGGTGTATCTTATGAAGGCAGGAAGGGACGAAGATGATGTTATGTCATGGGATCGAAATCAATTAATGGAAGAATGGGCCATGGAGATTGGAAAAGAGGAAGAGGAATTTAAGGGTAGTCCAATATCTCCAACAGGAGTGGATTACGAGCTGCAGAAGCGCCGTCTGGAGTTCGAAATCCGTAAATATGAAGAACAAAGGGAGGAACGGAAGGAGAAGGAAGAAAGAGAAAGGGAGGAACGGAAGGAGAAGGAAGAAAGAGAAAGGGAGGAACGGAAGGAGAAGGAAGAAAGAGAAAGGGAGGAACGGAAGGAGAAGGAAGAAAGAGAAAGGGAGGAACGGAAGGAGAAGGAAGAAAGGGAGGAAAAGAGGAGAGAGGAAGAAAAGAAGGAACGGAAGGAGAAGGAAGAAAGAGAAAGGGAGGAACGGAAGGAGAAGGAAGAAAGAGAAAGGGAGGAACGGAAGGAGAAGGAAGAAAGAGAGAGGGAGGAACGGAAGGAGAAGGAAGAAAGGGAGGAAAAGAGGAGAGAGGAAGAAAAAAAGGAAAGGAAAGAGAAAGAAGAAAGAGAAAAGAAGGAACGGAAAGAGAAAGAAGAAAGGGAGAGGAAGGAAAAGCAGGAAGAACGAAATGTTAGAGATTCTTTAGCAAGTCGTACTAAGCGTTATAGTGATGCCCTTAAGAATATTCTTTGGAAATTTCCTTCCGACCCTATAGAAATTCCAGGTTTCTTTGATCACTTGGATGGTTTGTTTAATGTGTATGAGGTGGATGAAGATGTTAGAGCAAAATTATTGCTAGCCATTTTAAGTGAAAGAGCTAAGGCATTAACCATGCGCCTTACTGAGGCACAGCTCCATGACTACAAATTCCTGAAGGAGTTTTTGCTAAGGGAGTTTAAGATAAGCCCTTCAAATCTTAGAGCCCGATTTTGGTCGTTGCACAAAGCATCGGACGAATCATTTACGATCTATTCATCCAAATTGCGTGTGGCTCTTATGTATTATTTGAAAAGTAGAAAGATAACTGATGAGTTTGATAAACTTGTAAGTTTATTGGTTGCGGATCGGCTTAAGGAGTCCTTGTCGAAGGCTTGTTTAGATTATATCTTGGCCCAAGAAAAAGAGGAGTGGTTGAGCTGTGAAGACATAGCTAATGCGGCTGACATTTATGTAGCGTCGCATGATGGTGGGAATGACTTAGTATGCCGTAGTCATCCGACACCGAAGTATAACAATTGGACGAGAAGTCAACCACATGTTCAAGTCAATAACCAGACAGCTCAACCCAAGTCTCCCAAACCGGAAATAAGGGGTGAAGCCAAGATAGGTGCGAGGGTGTCTCAGGAGGAGGCCAAGGTAAAGGGTCTCTGTTTCCTATGTCATCAGAAGGGTCATATGGCAAGGGAGTGCCAGACCAAACCAAGTTCTAAAAAGGTGAGTACTTGTATATCTGGGAACCCAACTGAAGAAGTGACCGACTTATTTGTTGAGAAGGTCAACGTGTTGCATGAGATACCTGAACAGGTAAAGCAAGGGAATTTATTGGATAATTCTAAACCAATAGGGTTGGAAACTGCTGTAAGGGTATACGAGAATAGTATTGCTGGATTACACGAGAGGTCGTATATCAATGTACAGATTGAAGATCTCCCTTCTCAGCCAGCATTATCTGATTCAGGAGCAGAAATTTGTTGTATTGATAAGAAATTAATTGAGTCACTAAACTTACCCGTGATTAAACGGATTAATATAATTGGTTTTCAGGGAGAAGGATGTAAGGCAGATGTAGTATACCTACAAATGAAATTAGCTAATTCAATGGAAGGAACGACAAACATTGCGCCATCTTTGTGCGTCATGTTCGCTGCAGTCCCTGAACTAAATGAACGGGTTATTTTGACACCCCATGTTGTGGACCTATTAAGGGATAGTTCACAATATGTAGTGATGGTAGCTGGCGTAGATCGATGTGTACAAATAAATAAAGGGGCAGAAGAAGATAACTTAGAAGTTAACAGCAACGAATCCTTGCCGTCAGAAGTGAATGAATATTCTCAGGAGCAACTAGTTGATGATTCAGATAATTTTCTTGATGTTGAGTCAACAGAGTTCAAGTCTGATGAGGGAGTAGCGAATAATGATACTTTATTGCGTGAGCAACAGAATTGTCACAATCTTATATCTTGCTGGCAACAAGCGAGACAGAATAAAAATAATTTCTTTATAGATAATAACCTCCTGTACCACAAAGGGGAAATTATGGGACATAAGGTTAATCAATTATGTTTACCGGAAGATAGAATCGAGGTTGTCTTGCGAGTAGCACACGATGCCCCATGTGCTGGGCACATGGCTTTTAAGGCAACGAGAGCCAGGATCAAATTAAACTTTTGGTTTCCAAGAATGGATGAGAGGATTCGCGAATATTGTGCGTCTTGTCAAATTTGTCAACTAAGAACTCCAGTTAAAGTGGCAGATCGAGTCCCGATCACTCCTATTCCGAGGGCGGATGAACTCTGTTTTAACCATCTAAATATGGATTGTATTGGCCCTATGGTAGTGACTGGAGAATCCAACAAATCGAAACCCCAGTACAATTATGCTTTGGTTCTGGTGGACAAATTTTCTCGTTGGCCGATGGCGTATCCTCTTAGATCGCTGAATGCAAAGGGAGTTTGTGAAGCTCTGTTGCAAGTTTTTACAACTTTTTCTATTCCAAGGATCATCAGTTCTGATTGTGGTACCAACTTTACCAGTCGTTTGACGAAAGAATTCTTGCGGCGAATGGGTTGTAGTCCCAGATTTAATACCCCTGGACATCCTGAGGCAGCTGGATTGGTTGAAAGATGCAACCAAAGCTTGAAAACCATGATCTTTAAGCTTGCTCAATCTGATCCTCGTGGATGGCACCAATTGTTACCGTTTGTTCTGTGGAGCCTTAGAGAAAAACCTTCAGGCACGACTCATATTTCGCCATTCACTATGGTTTATGGAACTCTTCCTCGGGGTCCACTTAGTGTGTTGAAGGAATCGTGGGCTGGCGAACGAAAAGTACCTCTTAACTTAGGTAAATCACCCGAAGAGTATCTCCAATCACTGAAGGAAAACCTCGAATTCGCGAAAGTTTATGCAGATTACTATAGTGATATAGAAACCAAGCGGTATGCAGATTATTATAACTTGCGTAGTACTGACAGAAAATACGAAGTTGGAGATAAAGTAGCAGTATTAGCACCAGATTTTGGTAGTTCTAAATTTTATAGTCGATGGCAAGGACCTGCTACCGTAGTCAAGGTTAAATCCCCATATTCTTATATAGTAGAAATAGAGGGAAAACAAAGACATTTACACGCAAATAAGATCAAGCGATACCATGAACGACTCGAACAAGCGATGATCAATAGCTGTTCAGTAATTGTTGATCAAGATGAAGAATTTGGTATAGTAGAGGTTGTAGATCAGGAAGAACGTGAACAAATAAGCCCGAGTAAGCGAATTGATCCTCTGATTATAGCGCATCTTTCGCAAGAGGAACAGAAGCAACTTTTTGAAGTTTTGGATCGGCACACGGCAGTATTTGTGGATAAACCTGGGTATTGTCCAGTATTAGAACATGAAATTAAGATAACTCATGATTTCACTCCTAAGCGTTTAAGGGCATATAAAGTACCTGAGCTACTTAAACCTGAAGTACAACGCCAGATAGAAGAAATGTTGGCATTAGACATCATTCGACCATCGAAAAGTGAAATGGCCAGTCCGGTAGTTTGCGTTTTAAAGGGACCCAAAGGTCAAAATGGCGTTCGATTGGCAATTGATTATCGCCATGTTAACAAATATTCTCTAGGTGATTGTTACCCGACCCCAGACATTGCTGACGTCTTACAAAAGGTGGGACGGGCAAAGTTTATTAGTGTTTTCGACGCGAAATCGGGGTATTGGCAAATTCCAGTTCGGAAAGAACATCGATGGCTTACGGCATTCGTATGTGATGCAGGACTTTTTGAGTTCACAAGGATGCCGTTTGGACTCAAGTCCGCTAGCAATACCTTTATTCGTGCTATGACCCAAGTTTTACATCCAGTGCGAAGTTTTACTGAACCATTCGTCGATGATATGGCAGTGGTTTCAATGAATTGGAATGACCATTTAGAACATCTAGAGAAATTCTTGCAAACTATTGAGGAAGCAGGACTCACTTTGAATTTAAGAAAATGTAATTTTGCACAAAACAAAATAAAGTTTGTTGGCCATATAGTAGGGTCAGGTTGTATTGAACCTGATCCAGGTAAGATCGCTACGATCAATGATATCCATCCTCCAACAACAAAGAAAGAAGTTAGAAAGGTTATGGGTTTTTTCAGCTACTTTCGAAGTTTTATACCTGCTTTAGCTGAAAAAGCACGGATAATAACTGATTTGACACGAGATAACATACCTACGAAGGTGCCTTGGGAGCAAAAGCATCAAGAAGCACTAGATAAGTTAAAGGATGATCTCAGTAAAGCTACACAGTTGCATACCATTGATTTCACTAAGGAATTTGGTTTAAGTGTTGACGCAAGTGCCACCGCGGTCGGGTGTTGCTTGTTTCAGTGGACCGAAGAAGGTCAAGGAAAACCAATTGCTTTTGCTAGCCTTAAACTTACAGATACACAGATGCATTGGTCTACAATTGAGAGAGAGGCTTTCGCAGTAATTTGGGCACTTAAACGATTCAAGTCATGGATATTCTTATCAAAGATAATCATTTATTCAGATCATAATCCTTTGTCTTATCTCACAGATGCAGGCCCTAAGAGTGCGAGGCTGGCTCGTTGGGCGTTGGCGTTGCAGGAGTTTGGCGTGGACTTTCGATGTCGTCCTGGACGTCAGAACACGGTGGCTGATTTCCTCTCTCGGTTGTGACTCGGATGGTGAAGGGGGGGAATGGCCCGACACACAAGGATCGAGCCCGCAAATTGTATAGATAAATTGACTAACTGATGTGTTTTGTTTTGTTTGTATATGCTGTGTCGAGATGGAGTCTGGAGGCCCGGCTTGCTCGTGGTGACCCGTTCGGGATGGTGCTGAAGACGTGTCGTCATCTGAGGGCGGAGGGAATGTCGCGGTCTACGCGGGTGCATGCATCAAGGGAAGAAAACCGACGCGTCAACAAGCTTGTTTACAACGCACGGAAATTTCTGCAGCAAGCTGTCAACATTAATTCGGTGCATGCAACAAGGATATACGTGTTCAGTAGGACTTTCCAGGGAAAAGTACAGTGACGTCACAGAACGTTCTGGAATCCGGGAGAACTCTATATAAGATAGACCTGATGTACATTAAGGGCCTTTTGACGAAGATTTGTAAACGTTGAAACATTGATCGTATGACGTTCAATCGAGACCAGCCAACCTGTGTGCTGTCTACGATTGTGATATTTGATAGACGAGTTGACTTACTTTACACTTAATCGACTTTATTTTTAATTAAAGATCTTTTAATAGTTCCTTCGTTGGTTCGTCGTTGCGATCGAAGGAGTCGACCGCGACAATATATGTATATATACATAAATTTATAAAATGGTGTTGGTCTTAAACCGTTGGTCTTGTATCAATGGTCTTATGTGCGTGGCTACCTACAAGTATTGGTTTACTAAATGCAGAGAGACAGACAGACAGACAGACAGACAGACAGACAGACAGACAGACAGACAGACAGACAGACAGACAGACAGATGGAGAGAGACATGTGGAGTGAGAGTGGGAAGAGCGGGACGAAGGAGGCATATTGTGCAGAGGCCAGCTACCAGCTACTAAGATGGAAGGGCAGGAAACGAGGAATCTTCTGGCCTACAAACGTGCTATACAAGGTCATGTGTCAAGCGGTATGCCCAAGCCTTGGAGCTCATACAGTGCGGTGGCCTGTACAACCCTAACTGGATGATAGATGAGTGCTGGGCTAGTCATCTATACCAGAGGGGCCAATACACAGTGGGCTAGCTAACTACGTTACTGAAGCATAATTTCTTTGAGAATAATTGGGGAAATTCTTGTGCTATGGAGCCTGCTATTTATAAGTAGACATTCAAAAGCTTCAGAGATTTCTCGCTTTTGATTTGGGGGCTGAACCACATTTTGGGGGGCTAAGCACCCCCTAGCCCACCCCTGGCGCCGCCACTGCTGGTCCTTCACTGTGGAATTAACTCCCTTCTGAGATCCGGAGCAGCATCCTTGGGGCGTTTTCACCAGCTTCACTTAAATGCTGCAGCTTAAAGACCTTTCTTTTTGCACGAGCCTATCACGTTGAGAGCGCTTCTGAATAGATGTGCTGCGAGGAGCGCTTTATAAATGTTTACATTACATTACATTACAATTGCCTACAAGGTACGAATCACACTGCAACAGACTAACAGTCTAACAATCAGTAGGCTATATCACCAGTCCTTTACTTACTACCGTACTATAGTACCTACTTAGGCCTACTACTGTCGCATCACAACAGACTTTTTTTATTAAAACTTACCTGTATAGAAATACTTACCAAATATCTACTTGTTCGCGTTCGCACGTGATATTATAAATCCATGAGAGATAATATCCATTAGAGATAATATCCATGCAGTAGAGGTAGGCCTATAATCCCTGCAGGGAGAGCACTGGCGTAAACTTGCCCAATTCCCAAAATATAGGGAGAGAGGGGGAGCATTTGGTTATTCTTTCTATTCTATACTTGTTGCATTAGATGTACAGTCCATCTCAATTATTGGGAGGCACGTGCCCCGGCTGCCCTCCCCCCCGCCCCCGGAGTCTATGCCTATGCTGGAGAGTATAATCCATTGTGAGAGAGTCCCATTGAAGTATAATCCATTGGAGGAGTAATTCGTTTGGCTGCGAGTTAAGATATGAGGAGACGACCGCTATTATGCAGGCGATGCATGGAAGAGAAGAGGAGAAACCATGCAGATTGACTGCCTGCTAGTGACGCAGGCAGCGTCTATACGTCGCACGCCGATGGAACGCATGTATACATACATAATTTTTTATTCTCTAACCTCACAGGCTCACACGTGTTTCCTACTTCCACTTAAGGCGTCTCAGGGCTGTTCGACGATCTGTCTCTTCCTCTGTTTTCACAACGCTGGTCCATGCTTTCATTTGCTCCAGAATTGACTACTGCAATTCGCTTCTAATTGATCTTCGTCTCATGGCTCTGCAGTCAGTCCTAAATGCAGCTGCGAGATTAATTGCCCGTCTGCCACGCTACTCACGCAGTTCATCCTTCATGTTTGAGCAACCAGGCTTCCTCTCTCTGCACGTATTAAGTTCAAAATCCTTATTCTGGTGTCAAAGACACAGCGGGGTCTCGCCCCCAAATATTTAATTGATGTAATTCACCGGCCTCTTTCTGTCTCCTCGCATCGTCCACTTCGCTCCTCAAACAGATTTGATCTCTGCAATACTAGAACAGCTATGGTGCAGTCCCGATCTTTTGCCTCAATTGGTCCCTCTCTCTGGAATACACTGTCTCCTTCTACTCGCTCTCAAATTTTAATAAGTAACCCCGCATCTTCTTTTGCTTTCCTCAAGACTTATTTAGTTTCTCTCGGCCTTGCGCACTGGGAGCGCCTCTGAACGGTTCACCCTACTAGAGGCGCTTTATAAATGTTTAAATACAATACAATACAATATTCGACTTGCGCATTAGTTCAGCAGTGTCAGCGCCCGAGTGTCAACCCAGAGTCTGCATTGCGAGTGTGCTCAGTGTTCGAGAGTGTAGCCCTCAGCAGTCATCCCGGCGGCGACGAGGAAGGATTCCGCCGCCTGGATCGAGAATGCAGTCAACCCTGATTGAATGGAGTCCGCCTAAGGAGTGTCGATCCACCACTACCACCCTGCGAGAGATAACGTCCCGATAGATGTCGCGTAAAGTCATTTGTGTAGATCGTGGCAGCTCAAGATATAGGAGTCTGTCGTAAGGAGCCATCCATATATTACGTACGCAAAAATCCTGGGAAAATTGGACCCCTCCCCTGTTTGCAAGCGTACTTTCCTCCACACCCCACCTGCGTACGTACGCTTGACGCAACCCCCCCCCAGACCAGCTGCAGAATGTGTCAGTTCGACAGCTCCAGGCAATGGCTGTCTGCACTTTATGCCAGATTGAAGGATGAGTAATCCATAGACTCACTGCGTTCAGAGGTAAGGAAGTAAGGTGGCATACAAGTGACACCTCTCCCACAGTCTTATGCTGGTAGTACCTGATAGCTGAAAAGACTGAACTTTGGCTGACCCGAAGGCCAATTAATTTGAGGGCCAAAATAGACAAATTATAGGTTTTACCCCCTCACCCCCCGTTTCCGTTCGAAAGCGTACGCAAGTACATGCATTTGTGTTACCCCTCCCCTCCATGAGTACGTAATATATGGATGGCCCCTAAAGTGAAATCCACGTACGTGATTAAGCGCGAATCTTAGAATTATTGGAGCTTTGAAACCGACTTTGGAAAATCTTATGTAGATATCGAAACTCGTTCGTCTGAATATCGTGTGTGTTATTCTGCAAAGCAAGGAGCTGCATGGTAGCCTATCTCTGGTTATCTGTGTCTGTTATTCACGGCGATCCAGTATAAGCACGGAGCTAACTTACTCAAAGTTAGTTATCCGATCTGCGCCTGAAGCACAACGCCGATCGATCAGCTCCTGAAGAGAAACGGAAAAGAAACTATAACGAAAGAACAGTCGTATCATGTTGATTGATTTAAGCAACCTAATATCCTAATTAAACGCCCTGTCCCTTTCCAGTTTACTAGGGGAAGTTTGCTTTAATTTGTACGAAGGTCTTCTATGTTTTGTAGAAGGTAGAATTGTTTTGTATCGTGAGTGTGATTTCTTATGATGGAGAATTGTGCTTTTGTAACTGTTGCTTGTGATAAGATTAATATTAATGACTGAAAAGAATATTTCTGTTTACACTTCGTGGATAAGGATCAGAGGAGGAGATAGAGGAGATCGAAGCAAATCAGTCAGTTCTACCTCCCCCCCAACCAACCCATCCCTGGCACAGATCTTAGGAAGTCTGGTTCTCGCTCCTGAGGACAGGGTGAGAATTGTCGGGGGGTTGGGGGGGGGGGTTGAACCCCCCTAGTCTTTCTTAGGACCCCATAGTAAAGTCTTCATTGCACACCCAAACTCCACATGAATCATGGTCTAACCCCCCCAGTCTTTTTTCTACAATTCTCATACTGCCTGAGGATAAGTGTTGACTCGCTAGTCCCTGGACAAACCTCCCTTAGTGACCAACAGAACGCCCTGATGGATGAGCAGTCAGGTATCATATTGCTTACCTGGACGTTCTGTCTGAAAGAATGAATTGCATGGAAGCCCAGCCCGTAGCAGGGGCGCCCGCAGGCTTAAAAAAATTGGGCGCACAAAAAAAATTCAATTTAGATCACATCTAAATGCTTTAACATGCCGTATTGCCGTTTAACAGAATACTGTTTTCTGTGAGGATTTATTTCCGCTCTTGATTAAAAATAATTTCAGAATGTTCTGTTTTGCATGTTATGTAGGTGATTCAATTGCTTTCAAAAATATCGCTGCGAAGCCTATTCCTTGTGTGGATTTTATTTGGCGTGACTCACGTGCGTCCAGTGCGTCACGCTGCGGGCGCCTCTGGCCCGTAGGCCTATTGAACGACCCAGATCCTCTACCCACGAGGATTGCTCCTAATGTAGCAGCCGTGCCTCACCCTCGAGCCACCACGTTATTCATACCGGGAGAGGTGTCTAAGGTAAGTAAGATCACAGCCGTCAGTGGGTCTTCCAGTATTGATCCGCCGCTTAAGAGAAACGAGCAGACAGAGAAGAGAGCGTACAAGACTAATTCTATTCCAACGGCCTTCTTCGTCTCCCCAGAAATGGCATTGCCATCTGAGCCATACCCATCCATCTACCATCGGGGTGGGAAACTTCTTCTAAGAGTCTACGGAAGGTCGGCACCCTAGCTGATACTACCTCAAACGTCCGGAGTAGCGCCCGTAACGCGTTTCAGAGGCATCCGACGCGACACACTTAACTAGCCATACTTAAATTACCACCAGTGATCTCTATTAATGGTAGTAGTATTAATACACATCAGTGATTACCACCACTCTATTGTTCATCGTTTAAAGTCTTTTCTGTGTCCACGAGGCTCACACGCTGAGAGTGCCTCTGAATAGTTCACACTGTGAGAGGCGCTTTATAAATTACCAGATACCATACCATTTCAGAAGTCTGTCATGTTACCTGACGTCACGCACTTGTTGTCATCGACAATGGGGTCTCTTCGTAAATGTCTCGTTGTAAAAACGCTGGTTTATACGACTTCAGAAGTGGTAAAACTGCAGGTGAAGCCAGGAAAATTGATTATATGTTTGTAAAATTGTGGGAAATATGCGGCCATTTGTGTTCCCGAGAGAAATCCGGTCGTATGCTTTATTTAATTTTTATAAACACTCAAATGCGTCAGTTGCCTTTCATAAATTCACACCGACATTTCGCATTCACCTGTCTCTCCTCTGTCAGCATGCTCACATGACCCGTATTCCAATATTGGACCCGTGTAGAACACTAGACTGTAGAGCCCATTTGGACCCCATATCTAATGCCCACAGAAATGACGGCACGGTCAGTACAGCACGCGGCAAAAATGCATCATATTGTTAGGTAACTAATTTTAGACAGCCTACCTGATTTCCTGAGAAGTCGGTAGCAAGTCGGTAAAGCAGTCGATGAGTCTAAGCGACTTAGTCAGTTGATAAGCATGTGACTGAATCGACTGAGTTGTTAAGTCAGTCGTCTACTTATGAAGTGAGTAGGTAACCTTAGAGCAACTGACTCCGGATAGGCTACTACAATTAGGCCTCATCCATGATCCAGGTATAATTGTCATTCCTAAACCAATAAGTAGTCAAGAAGTGACATAATATAGCTAACTAGCCTACCACTGGCATTCTCTCTACGTGTTCAGACCATCGGAGTCTTCATTGGACGATTTTGTCTAACAGACTTGTTTGGATACCTACTAATCAGTGTTACATAACATAACATAACATAACGTTTATTGGTCAAAAAAAACTGCAGATATTAAATTTTTTCCTAGACTGTTACAACTAACTCTAAGCAATCATCTCAATAAAACATACAGAAATAATAGTAATTCTTAAATAAATCAGTTCCTATTCAGGTTAAGAAGGAAAACTCTGTTTGTTTAGTTTAATATAATAAATGAAGTAGAGAAGAAATATGCAAGAAGTAGTCTTCGAGGTATAAGGAGTAGGATCTCAATGGGATGCTCAGAAGGGAAGAATTCCCGCTGGGTAGAGTTCAGTAATTAATAACGATGGTAAGGTTATAATTAGTACTTCTTTACTTTATTAATGCTGAGCCATGCTAGTCAGGACCAATAAACAAATAAACAACCATTAGCCACTAGAGGGAAGTTCTAGGTCTGACAACGAGGAGACTGAGATGCCCTCCGAGAGCAACCATTTCCTGAGATGTTTTTTTGAGGGTTGGAAGAAGTTTGATCCTTTTGGGCAAGAGGTTCCAAAGCAAGGGGCCCCTGCATATTATTGTAAATTTACGAGTGTTTGTTCTGGCATATACACGCCTCATGTCTGGGGCAGTACGTGTGTTGTGGGAATATACCAGATAATTGGTGGTAAAGAGAGACTCGAATTCCTATGGTAGTGCTTTGTTCGTGGAGCGGTACATAAAGATACTGATTTGGTAAACCAATATTTGGTCCAGGTTTAGGAGTCCTAGCTGGGGGAATTGACCTTCCATGTGAGCTAGCCAGTGTTTAATCTGGCACCCCGTCAAAAGAGCGACAAAAGAGGTAACTTCAAATAAAATCAAATACTTCTAATACCAGTTGACATAGCTCAATTGTTGTTTAAATACAAGTGTCGGTACTCTTCTGGCGGTGGCGCTCTTATGTCGGCGCTCTTTTGTCGACGCTCTTTTGTCGGAGCTCTTTTGTCGGTCGCTCTTTTGACGGGTCACCGTTTAATCTAGACACCTTTGGGGGGGAATTTCCCCCCAGGATTTAAGTTTCCCCCAGAGGCCAGCAATATATTTTATGGAGACACCGTTTTTGAGGGGAAATTTCTCCCCCAGGATACATGTAGCTCCCCCCAGAGAAAAGTAAGCAAGTAATAGAAAAAGAGTAGGCCTAATATAAGAATAAAATAGCAGAATGAGATTATATGAAGGTTTTTGAGAAGAATTCCTAAAAAAAGGTCGTCATAGGGTAAAGTTTCCGAAATAAGTGAGGAAATGATGAATTACTAAAAAAGGTCATCTACTGTTTTAAGATGAAAATCCAAAAAAGTCATGAAATTCCAGAAAAGTTTGGACGCTGGAACACGGATGAAATTTCCCAAAAGGTCGCTTTTGTTGGTCCCCCCCCCCCGACAAACCTAGTTTCCCCCTCAGAAGAGGGGGACTAGATTAAACACTGCCTATTATTGTCTGTAATCTTGAATTCCCTGCGATTTTGTCGGAGCCAAGCTATGTGAGTTGAACTCATAACATTCATTATTAAAATAAGAAACTCCTTAATAATTTAGGACTAGTAATTTTCGAACTTGTTGAAGATGTGGATTGTTTCATTCATAGACACGAGTTTTCTCGCAGTTAACATACCCCAGACATCAATGTTGTAATCTAGATTAGGCCTACTTGCCCATACACTGAATATCCCTACAAATTACTATCTCATCAATCAGTCAATCAATCAATTGATTTTATTGGTCAAAAAGAACACAGGCAGATAACCATAGAAATTACAGTGGATAGTTCTACATTCGATAGGGCACTGAAGGGGTACCCGGTAACCCAGAAGGGACCGTGGTCCGGCAGGCTAGGGCCACCTATATAGGGGCCTAACATTAGAAATGATGGCTGAAAGCGACAATACTAAGATATGTTACAGACATCCAGTTACATCGCCAGTGTTTATCTAATATTTTAACTACAGATGAAATAACATGAGACATAAAAACAGAACAACAAATTGAACAACAAAATTGAACTGAATTGTTACATTTTACTTACAATTTAGAGTTTAAACTGCTTCTTAAATAGATTACGGTTGGAGATGCAGCGTAATTCCTGGATAGACCGTGCACTGGATGAACCGGTAGATTTAACTGAAAACTTACGAGAAATAGTCCGAGCATATCCACTTCTATATGAGGTTAAGTTTCATGTGTAATGAGAGTGAAAATCCGAAGCTATGTTGTAGTAGTTGTCAAATAATCCGGCAACGTGTTGTAAGTATGTAGTTGCATAAGTTCACTGATCTGTATCTGGGTGATTTGTTCGATCCTTAAAATGCCAAGTTTAGTAAACATTTGCTCAGTGTGTAAATTATAAGAAAAGCCCATTATTATACGAACAATTCTATGAAGTCGAGATGTTTAATTAGAGGCCAGGTCATGTTACAATAAGCAAAGTTTGCATAGATCAGAGAGTAATATAAGGTGAGTAAAATTGTAGTGGTTAATAAGTTAGCCAACCGTGATCTTGGATGTTTGCCCGTCTTAAGACGGTTTAAAAAGAATGTGAAAGTGTATTTTCCAATATGAGTCATTAAAAGAAAAACGTAACGTAAGAAATTTCTGTTTGTTTATATTATTAATTATTTATATTATTGTTTAAATTATTTTACCCGAATAATATAATTACCCGGATGCGTGGCGCTAGCTGGCGAAAAACGGGGAGGATCTTTTCCCGTCCTAAGAGGTTTAAAAAGCATTTGAAAAGGTAAATTGGCCCGTTTAAACCCGTTAAGCGCGTTCGTTTCAGCGTGTTCGCCACCTAAGTAAATTCGTTTAAGCCCGCTTGAAGCCGTTAGTTTAAAAGAGCAGCTCTTTACGGTACATTTACGTTGAATGAAGTGTGAAACGAACGTCTGTTCGAATCTTGACATGTCTGTTTGTTTTAATTATTAATTGCGTGGTCCTGCTACCCCAATAATATCGTTCCCGGATGCGTGACGCCAGCTGGCGAGAAGATCTTTGCCCGTCCTAAGAGGGTTTAAAAAGAATTTGAAAATGTACGTTGGCCCGTTCAAACCCATTAAGCGCGTTCGTTTCAGCTTGTTCGCCACTTAAGTAAATCAGTTTAAGCCCGTTTGAAGCCGTTAGTTTAAAAGAATAGCCATTTATATTTAAATTTACGTTGAATGAAGTGTGAAACGAACGTCCGTTTGAATCTCGCCATTTGTAAACAGTGATGACATTGGTAACGAATATTCATTAGTTGGAAGCAGCCAATGAGAGGAGCCTAACAGAAAAGTTGACTTCACGAGTGACTTCGTGACATTTCTTTTCGTTTATATAATTAATTTTTAGCTATTTTCGGCGATATTTCTTCTACACTGTGTCCCGATGAAAAGTAGACCCCAAGGAAAAGTGTCATAACTAGGTCAAAACTTTTAGCATTTTCCTGAAATTTAAAAAACAACAACAGTAGCCATATTGCCACCAAATCGTAACGCCGTTTGGAAATGTTAGTGAGTTTGTCAAGTTTATGAACGTTTGAGATGCAGTACTGAAAAGTGGAAATTTCCAACATACAAGAGCCATAAGGAAGTGAAGTTCAGCTACAGCTGGTGTTCAAAATGTCCTCCTTATTCACGGACACACGACCGTAGACGTGGATGCCACTGTTTGATGGCCCGGTCGATGATCACGTGGTCAAACAGCTGCCACTCTTCAATCAGACCCCAAGTGATCAACGTCACGAATGCGGGAACGATAAACGCGCTCCTCCAGTACACTCCAGATTTGATAGTCAACCGGATTGAGGTCTGGACTGTTGGGCGGCCACAGCTGCGGGGATATGAAGTCGAGTGTCTCCCGAGATAGCAGAGCAATGGTCTCACGTGCTCGGTGCGCAGGGGCACTGTCTTGTTGAATGTGAAGTAGCCGCCCGATGAAAAGTAGACCCCTAAACGTTTGTCAAAAATTTGTATGTTGGAAATTTCCCCTTTTCAATACTGCATCTCAAACGTTGATAAATTTGACAAATTCACCAACATTTGCAAACGGCGTTAGGATTTGGTGGTAATATGGCTACTGTTATTGTTTTTAAAATTTCAGGCAAATGCTTAAAGTTTTGACCGAGTTATGACACTTTTTCTTGGGGTCTACTTTTCATCGGGACACAGTGTATGTAGTCATTCCAAGTAATGTGCTGGGTCAACGTAGACTCCGAGAAATTTTGCAGACTTAGCTTGTGGACAGTCTCATCTATATTAAAGTAACCTTTATAGTGTGGTGTGGGTTTCGAATGGGAGGAGAATGGGACATAATTAGTTTTATTCAAATTAAGTGACAGTTTGTTAGCTTTACACCAGTCAGACACAAACTTTAGTTAATTGCTTAACTGGTGAATGAAATTATATGATTTATGTGAGATAAAAACGTTCGAGTCATCAGCAATATAGGATAAAATATAATCATAGGTCCAAGTAATAACTACCTTTTCTCCCTGAAATAAGCAACAAGAGTGGTATCATGGGCGGCGATCCCGAGGGTCGATGGAGACAAGACCCCACCTTTAACAGTGGGGGACACAGTATACAGTTGTCCCCCCACAAATCTGAAGAAACACCAAAAGAGGCCAAGAAATAGTTTCCGTGCGTGAGCGTGAATAAAAATGTTCACGTCTTTTTTTGACCAGGTCAGTTCAAAAGTGTCCCTTGCCCCCCCCCCCCCGGGGCCCCCCCGTCAAACAAGATCGCCGCCAGTGCGTTGTAGGCCTATTATGTGCGTAATGATGCCGTAATCACACGCTTATAGTTCTTTTCACAATGACTTCATAGAGTTTTGCATTCCTAGTATCGTCCCAATGTTTTGAGACGACCCCAACGTAGAAACATAAATTTATTGTGGCAGTAATGACAGCCGAATCCTTGCGCGTGCTACGCGAGCCAGTAAAAGTATTAAGTTTGCATTCAATAGCCATGTGTGCCGTTACCTTCATTCGCATTCGGTTTTTGGTCATTTAACCGAATAGACTAGGCTACGCGTATTAACAAAAAGTTGCTAATTTTAAAAATATATTTCAAGCGATTTTACAAAACCCAAAAAGTTCAGTGCAGAGAAGTTGGTAGGATTCGCACGTTCAAATTATTTTGGATTGTGAGCTTACACTTAGGCAGACTAAGGAAATACTATGTTGTTCAACTGCACAATAGTGTTGGTTTCAGCTACTTTGTACTTACTGTTAGGCCTACATACACACGAAGCTTTGTCCGACGAAGCTTACAATAAACCAGGTAAGCTTAATTTCCTAGGTCATTCATTCGAGTATTAGGATGAGACCGACTGTCTCTCTTTTGCTCTTCTTGTTTCCTTCGTTTCTGATTTCATTGTGCACACAAAATGTAGCCTATGTGCTCTTTCTTCACTCCTTAGGTCCTATACTGCGTCCTTGGCTTTCTTTAGTTATGGTTATTCTACGCTTCATCTGCACGATAGGCCCTAAAGGCATTATTACGTATTTATTAAATTTATCGTGAAAATTGATTGAATGTGCAACCAAGCTGTATAGGCCATTAGCCTAGGCCCTATATGTAGCCAGATAGTTATGCAGCAAAGTGACTGGACTTCCAACCATTCGAGATGAAAAATAAAGGTCATCTATAAGAAGACCTTTATTTTCCTTGACACATACCACCCCACTAACACTGCTCGCATCTCCTTGGAACGAACTAATCAGTTCTCTGAACCTATATGATACCCACTGTAGCCCATGCAGATCCTCTATCTTCTTACCTCTGGTCTTCCAGAAACCGCATGTTGTATATATGATATAGCGCCGGTGAAAAGCTGGTCTCTCTGACGCGGTTTTTGTGTGGCGCTGAGAGATTTTGAAGATTTACATTTACATCATTACATATTCATCTTGTACTGTATTTGGTAACCTATAATATATATATATATATATATATATATATATATATATATATATATATATATATATATATATATATATATATATATATATATATATTGCAACAACGCTCATGATTAACCGGATATCCTGCATACACCTATTAATTTAAGCTTTAGAAATTTGGCGTTAACGATTGCTCATTTAAAAATTTTCAGCTATTTCGGATGCTCAGACATCAGAAGAATACTGTCTCATGGAATCGTTCAAACCTCGTTGTCTGAAGAATGAGGTTATTCTAATGAAAAGCGCCACTTACGGACGCATGCGCATCGGAAAATGTATAACAAATGAAGAAGTTGCTGAACAAGGGACACCACACGAGCAAGATCCTCGTTTCCTTGGCTGTTCAACTGATCTTTTGGAAACGCTTGACCAGAAATGCTCTGGGAAGACTGAATGTGAAGTTCCAGTTTGGGAAATTTCCATCGGAAATAATTTACCTTGCTTCCGCGGTCTGAAAATGTATCTTGAAGTCAGCTATAACTGCATTAGTAGTAAGTCATTTAACTAATATCTAATACTTTTAAGTAATCCACCAGACAGCCCCTATATAGGCCTATGCAGAAAATGAAAAATTCACTTTGTTCAAACTAACCCAGAGTTCAAGCAATTGAGTACATATTGTGTACAAATTAACGATCGATATGTTAATTTAAAGTCAAATTAATTTGATATAAAAAATCATAATACGAAGAAATTAAGGAATTCAGACTAGTGACTACTATCAAAATGCAGCCACGTAGCATTCGACAGAGCATATCATGATGGCATATGGAGAACAATGCAAAATGCAGAGGTATAGGCCTACACCTACATGAATTCTGGAGTGTGATAAAGGTATACAAAAAGTTGAATACTTTAAAATAAAACCGGAGATATTCAATATGGTATTATTGGCACTCAGGTTTCAAATTTAACAGAGATCTTTTGGAAAATCTTTGATTTGTTGACGACATTGGCCTTCTAACTAAAACAGAACAAAACCAAGAAATTAAAACACCGTGAAGAAAAGTGGTAGGAGAGTTTGTTTATTCACTAACAAAGAGAAAATTTATGATCAACTTGTCATTGACTCTTGTACTTGATCGTAGCCTACTTAAAATGAAAATATTTGGACTTGCACTTCGCGTGCTTGAAACAAGCCCATGATGTAAAAGACCCGAAAATGACCATAACGGCCGATGGTGAAAATAAATCGCTGTTTTTAAATAAATTATTGTGACTCGAAAGTTAAATAGATGAGTGTGATGGCAGGAACGCCACTATCGCCATTAATGCCAGCGTTATCCAGGAGTCGGTCATAGACCTCCAGGATTCACGGTGGTTCCCAGTCCTCCACCCTATTCAGCCCCAGAACAAACTATCCAAATATGCCGACGACTCCTATCTCTTCATCGGATCCAATCATCTGTCTACCGCGATGGCTGAACTCAAACACATTGCCAACTGGTCGAAAGCAAAAATCCTCAAGTTTAATGCTGCTAAAACGCGAACACATCAACAACATTCTAAGCAGCGGCTCCGCATCAATGTACGCTATAAGAACACTCAAGGCGCATGAGGTCTCCATGGGTGCACTTCAAGCGATCACCCGTGCCACCATTATGGCCTGCACCATGTACGCATTCCCGGCACTTTTCAACATGGGGACTTGCAAGTGAAAGGGACAAAACCCGCCTTGAGGGTTTAATGAAGAGGCTCAGTCAAGCTGGCTACCTTCACCCTAACAGCTGAAAACTCGTACACGAGGCAGATGATGCCCTGTTCAGTGCTATCCAGGTAATGAGCTCCACGTTCCCGCAGTCTTTGACCCCAGCAGCGAGGGACACAACAAAACTTTCCGGAAAGGCCACATAATTTTCCCTCCCCGACAAGGACTCAAGGAACTTTATCTCACGAATGCTTTGTAGAAAGAAAACATCAGTTAACAATCCAAAACATAAGCAGATAATTTGTCTACTGTTAATGTTCACTTACAGCGTTTTACCTGTTGTTATACGAAATAAACGAATAGGCCTATATACATAGGCCTACATATGAGTATTAAGTAGAGAGCAACTGTCCTTTAATTTTAATGCTGCACTAATATAGAGGCGTGTTCACATATGGCCTATAATTAAAGCTGTCCACAAACTGCAGGTTTGCTTAGCACTCTGCACTGATTTTTATTCCTAATCTTCAACTTACTAACGTTAGCATCGTTTTAAAGTTGTAGATGAGGAGCGTTCGTGTACTGTGGTTGCTTCTAAGAATCCGGTCCATATTATTGAATCGCTTTCCTCATCAAGATTGTGTGGAACAAAATCTCAACCATGGGTTGTTGAAGCATCGGTCGGTAAAAGAGTCAGCTTGACGCTTCTGAAAGTGATGATTCCATCCACCAGTCAGATGGAAGAACAGACGAGGCAGCCATGCCACAGTTATGGTATTATTTTGGATACGGTTGGGAAGAGAAACGTATCGATCTGTGGAGATGGAGTACAGAGAGAAAAGAACCTGTATTTATCGAGTGGTAACACAGTGCACATCATATTCAATCATTCAACGGAGAAAGATGCAGTTAACGATGGAAGGATGTTCATATTAAAAGTCGAAGGTTAGAATCGCTATTTCCTATTAAAATGCAATGAGTGGTAATCGTAATCGTAATCGTAATCTCCAAACTTCTAAAGCGCCACTCGAAGGCCAAACGCAGGGCACCAGCCTATTCACGAGCGCTGTGCCAATTCAGATGGGCGTTTCTAAAGAGTCTAATCCAGAGGAAGTTCGAGTACGGATATCATGGGGGTTACGATATAGGATATTTTATTATGTTTTGTATTAACGCGCAATAATTAAAAACTTTTCAGGCTTTAGGCCTATTCTATCAGCAAAATAAAGGCAATATATGAGTGCTTTGCTAATCTGAACAGCTTTAAATTCTTCGAGTGGCACCAGCAAACATCTCATTACGTGTATATTTATTTCAAAGAAGCTACGAAGCAAATTCTGATTATTACATGCGCGAATAGCCGGCAAAATGGGAGATAATAAATTATGCGAAGAATTCAGTTCTAGCCTACATCCAAATTTATATCATAGATTCACCGAGTTAACGAAATGCTAATTAAGTTACAATATATAGAAGGAAAATGTAAAAAAAACCAGTGACATATGTTCAAATTTAGTTTGTGTAATCTATCTGTGGCATTATCCAGTTTAATAATACATGAAGGTAGGTATGCTCATCGTTCACATTATATATAAGCCTAATGCCTATGTACTGTAATATAAACAATAGCTCTGCTGCGAGGAGCGCTTTACAAGTGTTTACTAAACATTTGAGGCACAATGGACCAGATATTTGTAATCAGACAACTCTCGGATAAACACATAGAGCGGAATAAAACACTGTACAATAATTTCATAGACTACAAACAGGCATTTGACAGTGTGTGGCAAGAGGGACTGTGGAGATCAATGAGACACTGCGGAATACCGGCATTTGACAGTGTGTGGCAAGAGGGACTGTGGAGATCAATGAGACACTGCGGAATACCGGAAGAGCTCGTACTGTTAATAGAAGACCTGTACAGCAAGTCTGTAAGTGCAGTGCGAGTAGACGGTGAATTGACACAATGGTTTAAAATCAAGGTAGGAGTGAGACAAGGATGCGGAATGTCATCAGATTTATTTAACCTGCTACTGGAGATGGTGATGAGACTTGCAAAGGGACGAGAGGAAGTAGGCATAAACATCAACGGACGAATAACAGACAATCTACGATTTGCTGATGATGTCGATTTAATAGCCAACACAAGCAAGAATCTACAGGAGCTTACAGATCGAGTAGACGGCGGCAGCAAGAGATTGGGACTTAGAATAAACGTAGAAAAAACAAAAAACATGACAATTGGAAAACAGCACGAGGAGATAAATATAAAGATAGGAGACACAACATTAGAACAAGTCACGAAATTCGTATACCTAGGAGGAGTGATAACGGAAGATGGCAACTGCACAGAAGACATCAAAAGAAGATGTGGATTTGCCTGCGCGGCATTCGGAGGATTGAACAAAATGTGGAAGACAAAAAACATCTCCATCGGAACCAAGATGAGACTATACCATGCCTTGGTGGAACCAGTGTTGCTATATGGATCAGAATGTTGGTGCCTGAAGAGAGAAGATGAAAGAAGACTATTGGTAACAGAGATGAGTTGGCTGAGGAGAATTAGGGACAGAAGTAGAAGGGATAGAATCAGAAATACAACAACAAGAAAGGAGTTGGGCGCAGAGGTAACGGTAGTAGAAAAGATACAAAAAAGAAGACTCAAGTGGTTTGGCCATGTAGAAAGAATGGATAACAGCAGATTACCAGTCGCAGCCCTACATGGGCAGATCGAGGGAGAGAGAAGTAGAGGGAGACCACGAAAAACGTGGATGGACAATGTCAAGGAAGACTTGAAGAGCAAAGGCACGGACTTAACCATGGTGCGCGAAACTGTCAGACAGAACGCTATGGAGAAACTTCATAAGAGCCTCATCGTCGGGAAACTGATGGAAGAGAAGAAGAAGGAATTAAACATTAATTTTGTAAAGCGCTCCTCGCAGCAGAGCTCTCAATGTGATAGGCTTGTGTAAAGAGAAAGGTCTTTAAGCATTTAAGTGAAGCTTATGTATATATAGTAAACTTGTCAAATTAATGCTGTTTCTGAGTGGAAATAGCCTATATCATTGCAGCTATCGGCTGTTTGGATATTATTCCGCCTGAAGACTCCTGGTTGAAGAGGAATATGGATGCGATTGTTATGGGTTGCTATTCGAGTCGTCAAACATGGCAACTCAGCTGTAAAGAAGGAAATTGGGTTGGAGTTTTGGGAAACTGTTCACAAGGTCAGAGTTTAATGCTGTGCGTCCAGCGAAAGTGTAGACAGTAGGTTTAAACCGATTTTCAATTCCACCTTATCACACCCCATACTACTAAAAATTGTGAGTGACTCTGCTTTAGTAGACCGAAATATGTTTAAGCATCTGCAAAATCGAATGCATCATAAAATTGTCGAAACCGATCTGACTTATTGCCCAACACGCTGATTGGTTACCACCGGAAATTGCTGATCTTCACAAGTTGATGCAAGAGATGCAACGAGTAGGCCTATTGGAATTACAGAAGAGAGACTAAGGTCTCACTTGTTGCACGCCTTTCGACATTAATTTTGTTGTCAGAGTCGTAAGGCTATTTGTGGATTGAGGAGTAGGCCTATTTCTATTGCAGTGCAGGTTAACACGACAAGAGCACGTCACCGGTTTCACAGCCTTTCCTTTACGCATTATACGCTTTAGCAAAAACTGTCAATTACCAAAGACGTCTATAATTTGAACGCTTAAGCCACATATCATTTTTAATCTCTTTAGTCATCTGTTATAGTTCAGAGTATTTATATAGCGCCCCTCTCAGATATCTACTAAGAGGCGCTTGCAGTCCAGCCTAGGTAAAAGACAAGAGTTTTCAAGTGTCGGCAAAATGGGCATGCGGAGTTCTTGTTTAGACGGTTACGGAAATCTATAGAGAGCTATAATAATAATAATAATAATAATAATAATAATAATAATAATAATAATAATAATAATAATAATAATAATAATAATAATAATAATAATAATAATAATAATAATAATAATAATAATAATAATAATAATAATAATAATAATAATAATAATAATAATAATAATAATAATAATAATAATAATAATAATAATAATAATAATAATAATAATAATAATAATAATAATAATAATAATAATAATAATAATAATAATAATAATAATAATAATAATAATAATAATAATAATAATAATAATAATAATAATAATAATCTTTTCTTTAATTAAGCGCCTGCAAACGCACTGCGCTGTACAGTGAACATAGCCTACATATAGTAGAAACGGCAGCCACGCAGGGCGCCTTACATACATGTATTAAGTAGAAGCACTTGATAACAGTTTTACAGGAGTCGAATATAACTGCTTATGCGGCAGCCACAAACGGCGCCAAATCACGACCTGCTATTCATTTAACCACCGCCGCCGCCTAGCAGAATTAACCTTAAATTAATGGATGTCTACAGGGTTCGATCTTGGTACCTTCAGCTCTTCACGCCAGTGTGTTATCCATTACTCTACGGGACCCCCCTCCACCACCCGTTTGTCACAGTAACGTGATATTAAGTCGAGAATCGGTTAAGACAGATGACTGCAACCACATTTGGTGCTCAAATAGTAGGCCTACAATGTATAAACAGTTTATTGAACGTAATGTTTTCGCTGTTGAGTAAGCAAGTTTTAAGCCTGCCTTCGTATGAAATTTTTCTGTAACGTCACATTGATGACTGATGAGTCATTGGACTTGTTTAAGCGCCTCTCTGTCGCGCGCAGTTATTTGTCGGCCTGCGCTGGGGTTGTTGTGACGTTGGCTGGCGCGCATTTTATGGCATGGGCGCTCGCGGAGTATAATAATAATAATAATAATAATAATAATAATAATAATAATAATAATAATAATAATAATAATAATAATAATAATAATAATAATAATAATAATTGGATATTTGGATGACCTGACATTGGGGGGTAGCAAGGAGTCAGTGGCCGCCGATGTTCACCTTATTGCGCAAGAATCAAAGAAGCTGGGTTTGCTATTAAACCGCAGCAAATGTGAGATCGCCTGCCAGAACATCCAAACGCCGATCGATGACCCGGCGTTTCAAGACTTTACAAACATGGCCTTCGAACAGATGACCTTGTTGGGTGCGCCTCTGATACAAGGTCCAGCTGTGGATAAGGTCTTAGAAACGAAAGCTAACGATCTTGAGAGAGCAATCGCAAGACTATCCTTACTTCATACACATGATGCTCTGGTTCTGCTGAGAAACAGCTTAAGTGTACCGAAGCTGTTATACAGTATGCGCACAGCCGTCTGTGCTAATTGCCCGGGCTTGGCTCGGTTCGACAAATTATTGAGAGAAGGTTTATCGACCATCCTAAATGTAAACCTTGACGATGACCGGTGGCTCCAGGCTTCTTTGCCGGTGAGAGACGGTGGACTGGGAGTTCGTTGTGCATCTACGCTGGCACTTTCCGCCTTTCTGGCTTCTGCTGCTAGCACAACCGAACTGCAGACATGCATCTTACCAACAGAGGCGGCTGAGATACCATACGAACTGGTCAATTCAGCACTCACCGCGTGGAAGACCCTGACAGATGCAGAACCACCAACAGGAACAGCAACTCATCGCCAAAAGGAGTGGGATATCCGATACACAGACAAGGCACGGACAGGCCTGCTCGAGTCCACCAGCTGTCCTCGCGATCGTGCTCGCCTGCTAGCTTCACAAGCACCTCATTCTGGTGACTGGATGCTAGCTCCTCCAGTGACTGCTTTGGGCCTTCGCCTCTCAGACGAGGAGATACGGATCGCAGTCGGGGTGAGGCTAGGCACGGTACTCTGTGAGCCGCACTTGTGCCACCACTGCCGAGAAAATGTCGACGCAAGAGGGCTTCATGGTCTGGTTTGTAGAGGAGGAGGAGGGAAACAACAGCGGCACGCTATGCTCAACGATGTGATCTGGAGAGCGCTGAGCAGAGCGAAAATCCCTGCTCAGAAAGAGCCTCTCGGCCTCTCAAGAGGAAATGGAAAGCGACCAGACGGTGTCACGCTGATTCCGTGGTCACGCGGACGATGCCTGACATGGGACGTGACAGTGCCCGATACCTACGCCACCTCCCACCTTGCCCACACATCCATCGGAGCTGGCGAAGCCGCTGAACGTGCAGTTCTGATCAAGAGGGCGAAATACGCAGCCATCACTAACACCCATACCTTTGTGGCGATCGCCTTGGAGACGGGGGGATCTTGGAGTGTCGAAGGTCTACAGTTCGTTGTGGAGCTGGGAAGCCGAATATCAGACTCAACGCACGATCCACTGGAGACATCGTATTTGTCCAACGGATTTCAGTGGCCCTGCAACGTGGAAACGCCATATGCCTTTCCAGGACCCTGCCACCTCTGTCTGAGTGACGCTGAGATGGCGCTTCAGATAATTTAATCATTACTGTTAAATATAATAATAATAATAATAATAATAATAATAATAATAATAATAATAATAACAATAGTAATAGTAATAATAATAATAATAATAATAATAATAATAATAACAATAATAATAATAATAATAATAATAATAATAATTATAATAATAATAATAATTATAATAATAATATTAATAATAATAATAATAATAATAATAATAATAATAATAATAATAATAATAATAATCTTTATTATTTTAAACTGATAAGTACGTAGTAAGATTACATTGAAACATGACAGTACAATCAAGATCTTAATTTAACACACGGTTTGGCAGCTATGCAAGGCGCCGTCCTAGTGGGAGGTTACGGGTATTGAACCGCGATCTAATGCCGTCCTGGCCATGAGTGTTACCATTACTCTATTCCCCTCTCCATATATACGTCAGGGTTATGTTAATGACTCGTAGACGTGTCTTGACTTGTCTGCTGATGTGGTGGGGGATTTGCAGTCACAAATGCATTGCGGGAGAGTACGGAAGGATGCTGTAGAGATATATATTATATCCTCTTATTATCTATCAGCTGATTTTGTAGCTACAAATGTCGTTGATTATTGCTGGCTACCGTTGTGATTTAACTGTTTGTTTAATTAATTATCAATCAATTTTTTGCATTGTTCACTGCCTCATTTCCAAGTAAACAATGTTTACATAATGCATAAAAAAACATGTACAGTTTCAGTGACAAAGGGTAATACCCTAAGGAACCTAAGGTTCCGCTAACAATTAAGGTAGCCCTAATACAAGTGTGTAACAGTCAGTCTAATTTATACAATAGCAAATCGGACTGTGTTTTTCTAGATTTAGCTCTAGACGTTAATAATTGGGCTAGTCTATGGTTCACAGAATATTTTCTGCGCGATTGATACGTAAGGTCGCCGATATGAGTTTAGGTTAACACATAGGGGGGCCTAGAGAGTACAAAGCAACATTTACTGAGGCAAATAAATTGATAGATCGTACACCTAGGTCTACAAAATGTAGGTATTACATTATATATATAAATTAATAATTAATTTTAGGTTGTGTTCTGTTTAATATGACGAAACAATGCAAGGGCATTTAGGCCTATAGAATGTAAACGTTCGCAAATTCCCTGTTTCAGAAATTTCAGTTCGAGATTTGCGGATGGATTCAGCTCTTAATACAAAAATATCAAGCGAAGAGCAAGGTATTTTCTGATTGCACAAATTCTATTACGATATTAATTATTAGGCCTATAGTATTCTGCATAAATGATACGTTTACACTTGTAAGAACTAAGAACTGATGAACGTTTAAGCTATCTTGCTAAATACAAGCTAGCCTACGATAAATGCTTTTCGGTGAGCAGAACAGCATTCAAGATTGCAAGTAGGCTACTATAAGGTCACAGAGTGTTTTCCGCGGTTAGATCCATGGATATGATTTGCGGTTTGCCTCTCTGAAGCCCACATCTGTTAACAAATGTGGGCTTTCCATGTTCCATTGCCTTTGTTGCTTTACCAACGAGTTACAAATGGACTGCTTTCTGGCGATTAGTGTAGACTTAAATTATAGCTAAATCAAGCAAATATAGGCCTACGGGAAGATTTTAAATAATTACATGAACCTAACATTTGGGCTACGTGGGCATAATAGGACTTTAGCTAACAGGGTAGCAATTAAGTCAAAGATGCCATAAATTAGGCCTAGGCTTAATTTTAACGGGTATGAGGATCCGTACCCCCGCCACTTAAGACTTGAAACAATCAAAGGACATCATCGTCACCATCATTGTGATTATTAATATTAATAGTATATATTATTATTTTTTTATATTATTATTATTTTTTTTAACGCCCGAGGTAAAAATAATCCCTCAGACTCTTAGAAACTATCCGAAAGCTTTGACGTTCTGGAGTTAAAGTTATTATTATTATTATTATTATTATTATTATTATTATTATTATTATTATTATTATTATTATTATTATTATTATTATTATTGTACAATTTAGGCTAGTATGGTAAGGTTGATGAGAAACAGATGGCGTTCCCGCGTTGGACAGCTAGGCCTACCGAGAGTCTTTGGAACAGGTAGCTTGTCTCAAGTGTGTCCTGAGTTGCATTAGTCAATCTTCGTCCCAGTTCCAGCACAAAATCCAAACCTTCCAAACTCCAAGCCCGCTGGACTCCATTGCCGCAACAAAAGCATGTGTTCGGATGAATGTGGAGTATTTCGATCTTTTGGCGGCGGCTGCCCGGTTTGAGGCCTCACCCGCTCCAGCTGATGTTTACAACCAGATGTGACGCTGCAAATATGTCCGAAACGGTCACATTATTATTATTATTATTATTATTATTATTATTATTATTATTATTATTATTATTATTATTATTATTATTATTATTATTTGGTTTGTCACATAAAGGAAGCCGTTCTAATTATTTAGTAGTAGGCAGGGCTGTAGTCAGGGCTGTAGGCCTAGTCGAGGGTATACGCGGGTATACAACGTATACTTACCTCTAGAGACCGTATACTCACCTCACAAAATATTTATATTTATTTATATTAAAATACTGTAGCGTATACTCACAAAATGCTGTAGCGTATGTTCACCTCTAATTTGTTTCGGAAAACTAACCGGTAGCGTGTACTCACCTCTAATTTTACCACTACAGCCCTGGGTAGGGAAACGATGCGAAATTTGGTACTCCTGACTTTCTAGACTAAAGCTATGCAGGCGATATGTTTTCTATAAACGTATTATAAATGACACTCTAGAACAACTGTACACTGGTAATTTCGCTGTAGTTAGTATATAGGTAATTTCGCTGTAGGCCTAGTCAGTATGAAATCTATAGATGCAGTTGTGTTAAATGTAGGAAATATTTAATAAGCGGTTGAATTGTGTGTTTTAGTTTTAGCATTGGTTGCCATTGTTGGATGTACTCTGGCAATATGTCTTGCGATTATGTGCGTTGGAGCTGTTTGTTTGCGCAGGTTTGTTTACAATCGAACTACATGTAGGCCTACACTGCTCCAGTGGTTCTTTACTCGATTTCTAAGTTTTATTTAAAACATTACAGTTTAATTCATAAGTATTGCTTTATAAAAATAACTTTATTAATTGTATTTTATTTATTTAGTTTAGTTATTTGTAGCATCATACTTTTACTTAGGCTATAGATAATCAAACTGTTAAGTTAACGGTTAACTTTTGGTTCTTTGTTTAACTTTTAGACTCTTACGTATTGCATGTTATTCCTGGTCACGTAGGCTAATAATGTGGTTTTTTTAAACTATATCTCGGTCTCTCTGTTTCTACGTGTTTTAGTTAAAATCAGATAACATTTTACGACAATGACTTTTTAAATAATTGCATGAAAGAGAAAATACTCACTGAGAAGGGATTTGCTCTCTCTAATTTGTTAAAACTACAGAGGTCTAACTTAAATATAGGCCTAGGCTATGCCTTACATCTCTTCGCATGATATTATTTACATTTATCATCGTAACATATGAGGTCAGGTGTGTAACTGCACAAACATTAGTCTATTGACATTAACATGAAATCGGCTGTCTTCTTTCCCGAATGGTGCAGATATTACGCTCAGAGTAAGAAGAAACAGGTTTACAAGACGCTCAATTACCAAGTCAATACAGCCAGAAGTCAAGCAACAGAGCAACGATTTCTGTCTGCTATTCCAACCGACTTGACTGACAGCAACATCGGTGCACAAGAGATGCCAAAATATTCAATCTACGTGGAAGATGGAGAATTTCATCAGGACGTCAGCGGTCATACCAATTCGACGGCTGTTCGATCGTGAAGTATAGTCGGTCATTAATGCCGGTTAATAAATTGGTCTCCCTGACGCGGCTTTTATGTGGCGCTGAGAGATTTCGGGGATTTAAGTTACATTACATTTAATTGTACTAAAGTCCTGGCAGTTAGCCTTGACCTCTGAAGTTGAGTAGGCCTACAAACTCACAATAGGCCTAACGTTATATGAGCTCTTTTTCGCGTATAAAACTATCCGCTTTATTAGTTGGACGACTAGATTTCGTAAACTTATCTAACTTGTCAACTTCTGTCAAATTTAAGTACATACTAACTGTACTAAATATGTTTTTGATTTCTTAGGCGCTAGAGAATCTAGGCTGGTCAAGTTTAGATGCACTTAGGCCTACTACTTATGGGCCTATCCATAGTGAACGGAGCACTGGTGTTTAAATTACAATTCATCGTCTAAACCATTGTTTGTTCCTTATGACAAATATAGAAATAAGTGTTATTTATTAGTGTCATGATAGTTTGATCAACATTTTCATCGATAAGCTGCGTTTTCGGCATCTGTTGAACCGCTTTATTCGTAACCCAGTGTTTGCATAATATAGCACAGTGTATAGGCGTATGTGTAGGAGAACTAAAGGCAAACCTGAAAATGCAACGAAGGAACAGCATGGGCGGCGATCATGGGGGTCGAGAGGGACATGCCCCCCCCACCTTTAAGAGTGGGGGACACGCCACACATTTGTCCCCCCCCCAATTTTGAAGAAACACCAAAAAAGGCGGAGAAATGTAATTGCGCGTGAGGGTTTTCCTTTTTGACCAGATGAGGTAAAAACAAAATCTTTGAGCAGAAGTGTCCCCTTCGAAAATTCTGAGAAAGAAGAAGAAATTCGTAAAACAAATTAAAAATGTTGCTTTAAAAAGGGTTTGGGAGACCGAAAAAGTAGTAAAAAGAGATGAATGACTAAAAAAGGTCATAAACTTTTTGGGGGACGTGAATTCCTAAAAAAGGTCATCGACCAGACCATGGCCGACTTTCCCTCCCCCCACCTCTCAGACAAGATCGCCGCCACTGAGGAACAGCATCTGTTCTAATCACAGTCCACTGAGTAAAAAATTACTATGGGAAGCTCAATTACTTCATAACATCTATTTGGTGTCAATCAGATTGTAAATTAAAATTTTACTAATAGTTCGTGGTACCCTAACACTGGGGTAAAGCGAATGCTTCTGTGTATGTATACACACGTATGGATATAGGGCCTACGTTTGTACAGCACTCGTGAATAAGCTGGTGCCCTTCGCTTGGCTTCCGAGTGGCGCTTTAGAAGTTTGGATATTAAGATTACGTAAATTTCCATATATGTGTGTAATGTAGGTTGATGCAGTTGTTATTTTGCTCATCCAGAGGTGGCAGATCTCCAAATTTTTTGCAAAATCCTAAACCTATGCCTGTTTGGCAAATCAATACGCGATAGTCGCTATTCGAATAAAGCATAAAATGTGTGAAACTATTTATACTTTCGATTATCAGTCATCGAATTATGCATTTTTGAGACGACCCCCGACCTGCTTTTAAGCTGCTTCTTGTACCGTAGCGTACAAAGTATATCACTGCGCACTGACAGTAACCACAGCAGTGCGTGTTAATGCAGAGATACGCGAGTGTGCTGGCGTCGTTGTCTGCAGTAAAAACAGGATTATGACTTTCGCAATAATCCTTTTCTATGCATTTTTCGACAGCCCATTTTGGAATTCAGCTAGACCTATAACAAAGAATGCATTTATCTTTTAACTTTATGTCGAATAAGCCAGCATACAGAATACCTTCTTAAACAGTATTAGAATTGGACGATTTACTAGACCTATGCCGTTCGTTGAGTCGAAATTTCTTCATACAGAATAGGGCCTATAAGTTATGGCATCCAAATGCGCGAAACTAATAATTGCTGTGTTGTTATGGTTCTGGTTTATCTTCAACCTATCCTTGTCTGCTAATGCAGAGAATGATCCAGGTAAGCCTATTTAGTGTTTGTTACATTTAGATCTATAGGCCTATTAATTCATTAACATCTATCTCCTTTCTTCTTTTGCATTTTAGTCCTTTGAGAGAAAAAACAACAACTTCGAATAATACTTGCCAGATGTTACTTACTGGAATATGGAATTTGTTTCCAATCACAATTAACTATTTCCATCTTTCAGTGTTTCATAACGTAACGAGTTAGGCCTACTCTTAAATTTTGTTTGTGCGCGACAAAACGTTCACAAAGTCGATAAGAATTAAGAATCTAAACTGAGTTTAATACGGAACAGGAGTAGGCTGAGATTGCTGGCTAATTACATGAAAACAGTTTCTTTCATACATAGTAAAAGAGATGCACTTTTTACAAATGTAGCCTAGGTCTCTTCGTGGTAACTCATGAAACACCGCAAATTGAAGTTTAAAATAACTTTGACCCGTTCTAAGTCGTTGTGCCTAGGGTTCGTTAATGTTTTATGAATAATTATAATAACTTGGAGCGGATTCATATGCCTTTGAACTGCCCATCAATACCTCGATTAGCAAGCAAATCAGTTGCATCTTACAAAATCAAATTAGATGTCGTAACACGTGTGTTTAGCACAGCACCCTATATTAGGGGTCTGCAGGTATATATACCTACCCGCGGGTATGCCTGTACCCGACCCGTATCTGGGGTCGAGTACGGGTCGTATATGCATTTCACTGGTCGGTTAAGGTACGGGTAGGCGCATTGCGGATAGGTCTACGGGTTCACCGGGTTTTACCCGTGAGTCTTACATCGTCAAAGACGTGTTTTTTTTACATCTGGCTTATCCTGGCTAAGTACCATATACCTGCGTTGACCTTACGTCCGCGCACCTTAGGGAACTTGGAATTTATTAATAGATATTCAAATTACATTTACAAAGTTGCTTGTTTCCATTAACACTAAGTGTAAAGCTTTTACTTGTATATGATTTGAGTTTCTGTCATGACAGAGGTTCAGAGGTTCCTGATTTACTAGAAAGCCAAGCGCAGGGAACCAGCTTATTAACGAGCACTACGTTAAGTTAGAGGGGTTTTACAAAGGTTGGTCAAAAGCAGATCCGTGTCCGGTTTCCAGGGGTTCCAGATCAAGACAGGAGGCAGAGCAGCTGCTAAAGTGAGCGCCGTTTAGGTCGAGAAGAATTGGAAGACGTTTGCTTAGTTGAGTTAGGGTAGGAATTCTTGAAAAGGTGAGACCAGTTTTAAGTGGCGGATACGGTACGGATAAGATTTTACCTGAGGGTACGGGTAAGGTCGGGTAGTAATATTAAGTATGGGTTGGAAACGGATACGGGTACGGTTCTGTGTTATGGGTAATGATCGGGTAGCAAAATGCCCAACCCGCAGACCTCTACGCTCTATGACTGTGAGTCGTAAACTAGGCCCCTATTAAACAGACTGAGCAGGATAAATACTGGCGTTTGAAATATAATATATTGCTATAGAAAATATTACATCTGAATTGAACAATGAAGGTGACAATGAGGCGGTCTGAAGAAGGCTGAAAATAAAGGAGGGCCTAATAGGCCTATAAACAATAATAACATGAAAATTGGATCTATTTGGGCATATACGTAGAAAGGACGACAAAATAATACTAATAAATGTGATGATGGGAATTATGGATAGAAAGGGCAACGAGGAAGACCTACTAGGTAGTGAACAGATGGTGTCAGAGATTGGTGCAAACAAGATCAGCACAGCCTGAGAATGGCAGCCCAAGATCAGGGACTGTGGAAACAAGTGATGACGCGTGAATTGGAAACATACGGGTCTTTGTCCCATAGATGATGATGATGATGATGGTGGTGGTGGTGGTGGTGGTGGCGGCGGCGGCGGTGGCGGTGACGGTGGCGGTGGTGGTGGTGGAAAAGTGGTTATTATATTTTCATGACTTGTCATTTGCATTATAATCGATACACACATCTTCAAATTACAGCACCAAGGAGATGTTATAAATTAAATTTGTTGGCAAAGCATCATGAAAAATTGAAATAAAATAGATCCAAATAAGAACTTAATCGTAATCGTAGTTAACTTCAAATTCTAAAGCGCTACTCTAGCGTAAAGCGCAGGATACCTGCCTATTGACGAGTGAGAAAGTTTCAGAGCTAACAGGACAACGAATGTTTCTGCAGGTTTTCTCATGGACGGTCATAATATGCAAAGTATGCATAGGTCTAGTTGCATCAAGTAAGCGACATTTATTATTGCAGTTGTCAGTATATAGTTTAAATGTAAAAACTTGTTACAGAAACTGCATTTTGTCATAAGAAAACAACCATCTGATAATTCTTCTGTCATCGGATGACTTCATATTGCTCTTTAGTCACATGTACGCCTTCCAAGGAATAATCTACTGCACATGTAGATATCAGTAGCAGATTTAAGGTAACTGCGAAATGAATGTAAACTTTTAAAACTGACGAACTGACGCTTGTCCTATTTTTTATTACTTTGGTCCAGAGACCAGCAATACTTCATCAACTTTCGCTCCTCCATGTTGTTAAACGCTTAACTAAAGTTATTCTGGCTTCTTTTCTACAGAAGAGTACTGCCTTCTGGAATCGTTTAGTCCCCGATGTTTGAAGAACGAGGTCATATTTATGAAGAGTGCCATCTTTGGACGCATGCGAGTAGGTCGATGTATTACAGCTGACGAAGTTAGTGGTCTGGGACCAATCGTCGGAGAAGATCCTCGTTATCTTGGTTGCTCAGAAGATGTGCTGCCTTTACTGGATCAGAAATGCTTCGGAAAAACTGACTGTGAAGTTCGTGTGGGTGATATTTCAAGTGGGAATGTCAAGCCTTGCTTTCCCGGTCTAAAAGTGTATCTTGAAGTCAGCTACACTTGCCTTACTAGTAAGTAATATTTTTATCAGCACCTTCTCATGTTCAGTTGCAAATGTATTTCATAGTAGGCCTATTATGGATGTTGGACTTTTTAATATAAAACTCGCACGAAGTCTAACTAGCTTACAGTATATACGTGTATACATCTTTGTCTTTTGGCCTAAGCTAGACAAAGGGAAAGTCAAGCAGATAACAAAACTCAGAAGAATTAATGACTACCTTCAATAAAACTTTAATAATAATAATAATAATAATAATAATAATAATAATAATAAAAAAAAATAAAAAAAATAAAAATAAAAAAAAAATAATAAAAAAATAATAAAAAAAAAAATAATAATAATAATAATAACAATAATAATAATAATAATAATAATAATAATAATAATAATAATAATAATAATAATAATAATAATAATGTAAATAATGTTGAAGTCCCTGAGGGATCCTGTATACCTTGGGCAAAAAATAATAATAATAATAATAATAATAATAATAATAATAATAATAATAACATTTACGTAACAGCTATAATAATAATAATAATAATAATAATAATAATAATAATAATAATAATAATAATAATAATAATAATAATAATAATATTGTTCCAGATCTTGACCAGGACGGCCACTCCAGAGTCAACATATTTAAGTAGTATCTGACACCTGAGGGATCCTATATACCTCGGGTAAAAAAAAAAAATAATAATAATAATAATAATAATAATAATAATAATCTGTTCTTTAATTAAGCGCCTCCAAACGCAAGTGGGGCAAAATATGGTCAAATGTAAAATTTTGTTTCTACAGCATTTTAGTTCTCAAGGAGTGGCAGATCCAAATGTGTAAACTTATAATAATAATGATAATAATGGAGTGTGCAAGCATTTACATTGATGTTTCGTTGTGATTTAAGCGTAATTATTTTTACAACCGGTTCAAACGCTTCAAAATTTCTAAATGTTCTGTATCAGAGTTGGATTCGTGAACTTTTGGCCAGAAATTAAAATTTAGAAAATTTCCCAAGAGGTCATGGCAATATGGCATCAGCAACGTTTCTTTCCATCAGATGCATCTGTTATTTCTAATTCGGTTCCTGTTAAAAAATCCCGACTTTTTGTCAGTTGGTATAACCTATAATATTGAAAGCCTATGCTGCACCTTGATTCATGGAATTTGTAGCCTGCTTACGGGTAAACTAGCATTTACGTAACAGCTATTTAAACTAAACAGTTTAGACTTCGGATAAGAATAAATAGCAATTATAATTATCACGACTTTAAATGGTCTATTGTTAAATTTTACAGATCGCTTGCTTACCTAAGCTAATATCATTTTGAAGTTGTAGATGAGGAGCGTTCGTGTACTGTGGTTGCTTCTAAGAATCCGGTCCATATTATTGGATCGCTTTCCTCTTCAAGATTGTGTGGAACAAAATCTCAACCATGGATTGTTGAAGCATCGGTCGGTAAAAGAGTCAGCTTGACGCTTCTGAAAGTGATGATTCCATCCACCAGTCAGATGGAAGAACAGACCAGGCAGCCATGCCACAGTTATGGTATTATTTTGGATACGGTTGGGAAGAGAAATGTATCGATCTGTGGAGATGGAGTGCAGAGAGAAAAGAACCTCTATTTATCGAGTGGCAACACAGTGCACATCATAATTTTATTCAATCATTCAACGGAGAAAGATGCAGTTAACGATGGAAGGATGTTCATATTAAAAGTCGAAGGTTAGAACTCCGTCAGCTAGAGCTTCTCTTTGTTGTTGCTTTTTCGTCTTATTGTTACTCATCCACTTATTGAATCAGGCGATTGAAAGTGAAACCAATGGACCATAATCATCATCAAAGGGGTGTTCCTCTCAGAAACGTTGCTGTTTCCACGATTTTTCACCAATTGTCTTGGGCGTGGGTTCGTGGCTGTCTGTCACCCAAAGTTCAGTCGATAAATCCGTGATCAGCCTCCACCATCCGGGTTCATGTGTGCCTTGGCCATCCGACTAGGTTCTTCTTATTACTTGGTGAGGTGGAATTCAGAGCTTGGAGCACCATGGCGTGGTCTTGCCTTCTATTGTCACGTGCTCAGTTTCCAAACATTCGGAGTCTTCTAGTTTCGATCATCTCCGAAACTGGGGTCTATCTCTTCTGCATTTGTGATATGCACAGTATATGGAAGTCATGTAGTCGTCTAATTGGGTACGCCCTGGATCTTTACAGTTAGTCTTCAACATTAATAAAATTTACTTTAAAGTTAAGCAAATGTTCCAACAAAACAATTAAATCGACGCTAAACCTACATTTAAATCTAGCATCATCGCCGTTGATTGCCTGCATTTCACTACCGCATTCGAGGGCTTTTGCTGTTAGTTAGGCCTACTTCTGGAAAAAGAAAAAGAAATTAAAGTTTGGTTTACCATGCGTTTTGCGTAAGAACATTAAGACGTTCTAATTTGCTGAAGTTCAATTAAACGACTGTATCGCTTATCTCTTAAACCACAGACTGTTTTCATTTTGTATCAAAATCGTTTAAGCTGAAGCAAGCAGGTTTTCTAATCCTAATGTTTTCAGTTATTACAGCGTCCATAGTTAATTAATTAACTGCTACTATGGAGCAGCGCGCTTTCTAGGTGGTTGGACCCACAATTTGGAACGGGCTTCCTCCTTAGCCGCAGTCTCTTCCTCGAGACTCATCCACCGTTTTTCTCTGCTCTAAAGACTTCTCTTTCGCCAGGGGTTGGGCTGGGAGCGCCTCTGAATAGCTTCCTTGAATGGGCGCTATATAAATGTTTAGTTGATTGATTGATTAATTGATTGACTGATTGATTATGAACGTGGTAATTTTTAATTTTTAAAATAATTTCTCTTAGCTATCGGTTGCTCTGACATAATTCCACCGGAAGACGCTTGGCTGAAGAGGAACAACGGTGTGATCGTAATTGGATGCTATTCCAATAGACAAACGTGGCGTCTCAGTTGTGAAGAAGGAAAGTGGATTGGAGTTCTGGGAAACTGCTCGCAAGGTTAACTTGACTAAATGTCATACTGAAGTATATTAGTTCGATTAGTTGACAACGAGCCAGCTTTTCCTAACTACCTTTGGGTTCGCACTACACCATGAATGTGAAATTAATATTATTATTATTACAGTTGTTTTATGTAGCGCCCCTTCAATATTTTCTACTCAGAAGTGCTCCCCAGCCCAACCCCGGTCAAACAGGACAGCCTTAATGCCAAAGAGAAACAGGGCAGAGACCCATAACGAATGCATCAAAATTTGAACATAACCTCTGTGCTTAAATCTTTTCATTGGCTTCCTGTTCAACCAAGAATTGATTTCAAATTAGGGCTCATAGTTGATAAAACTGTGAACAGAGGCCAGCCACAATATTCAAAATCAGATCTTATTCCTCAGACAGCATTATTCAACGAGGTCATCTGATTATCTTTTTCTGGTCATACCTAAATCAAGAACTGTAACTGCTCTTGGTGAACGAGCTTTTTCGGTTGCTGGACCTACTTTTTGGAACTCTCTCCCTGTGTATGTACGCTCTACTCAGTCGCTTGTCATTTCGCGCTCAACTTAAAACTTCTTTCAAATTGTTTAACCACCTTAGGCTGCCTCTCCTCTTACGGACTGATCTTCTGGATATTGACCTGGTGTTCCATCAGTTTATGCCTTGTGCATTAGACACCGGAGCAATAGAAGTTACTAGTTAAAATAACCCCCCGGTAATAGACACAATGCCATCGGGAGGCATATTACGAAAGTACACGGCAGCCCATTCCAGGTCACAGGGCCTGCCAAGAGAATGCAAGGCGCTGCCGCATAGAAGTTCGTGCTCGAGGGACAAGGAGCTCCGCCCGCGCAGCAGAGCGAATGGAAGCCACGGCGCTGGACCGCCACAGCGTAACAAACAACAGAGTTTCCGTAGATGTGAAGAAGCCAGGCCTTCTACCCCATCGCCGGACTATTGTGGAGACCTGGTAGGCGATGCGCTGCAGGTAAGAGAGCCAACGGAGTGTCCCGAAACTCGGTCGAACTTAGGAATGCGACCCACGAGAAGAAATTGACAGACAGCAACCGAGAGCGGCACTTAAGAAAATATCACAGTTGAAGTTGCGATTCACCCTAACAATACTTGAAATCAATAGCTGCGCAATAAATAAGCCATCATCCCATTTTATTTATAGATTCATATAACACTAATAAAATCACAAATAACACCCTAAGGTAAAAACACAAGCGTATTTCATTATCTTACGCGATCAAGAAGCCAAACATTGTTAGCTCAGCTTAGCTGTGCTGACATAATAAATAATAAGCTTATATAACAAGAATAATGTTTCTTCCTATATTAGGAGCGTAGAGTCAGGTAAGAAACAGGAGAAGAAGAGAAGTCCGCAGACTATACATGGGCCAATATTCTTTGCCCACAGGAATAGCAACGAGACCGATTTCTGATTCCATACCGTTGCCTCGGGCTTCCATTCAGGCTAGAACCTCGTGTATACCTGAGGGGTGGGGGTCAATAACACCAGACACCCGGTTGGGACTTTAGGTATGCATACTCCGCTTAGAAGTAACAAGAGAATTCGGATACGGATAAAAACTTGCAGTCTGATTCTATACCAACGGCTTCCTTTGTCTTAACATCTTTGGCTTTATCGTCAGGGCAACCCTACTCCTTCTACCATCAAAGAGAGGGATCTACTTCAGGGGATCTGCGGAATGTCTCAAACAAGCGCCTAGCAAACGACTTGGGTCATAGAAGTGCGCAACGACAACCGTCGACCAAAGGACGGAACTATCGCATCTGAGTTCTTGGCCCTCTGCCGGACGATTTGCACAAGACCAACTTTGTCTACGAAACTCCCCAGTTTTAAAATTCGAACTATTATATCGAATGATGCGTTGGCATTACACAGTGGTACTATGCAATTTAGTATAAATACGCTGAATTGATACAAATTCCAAGCATTGGCGAAATCGGTTATGGCTAATCCCTAGGCTATGTCTAAATTTTCGTCTCTTTCTTGATAACCTGAAAGTAATAGCCAGAAGCGTGCCAATATTCTTTATAAACGTCACGAGAGCATGTTCAAATTTAAATGTTAAGTTTGAAATGTTTTAGATTCTTCGGTTATTCACGAATCTTTCGTGGAGCCCAAACCCAAGACGAGTATATCAAGCGACGAGCAAAGTAAGTAGGTCCTAGGCCATAATTAAGATATTATAATTGGCAGTGCTTTTTTCTAGACAAAAAGGTCCTGGAACTGAACAATAGGTTCCGGAACGGTACAATTATGGAAGGGCTAAAATCCTGAGAAAACGGGATTGGGAGTTGGGGGGTCTCAATAAACACTGAAAACAGTTCACAACACTGAAATTAAATTAATAACTAAATTATTATTTTTATTATTAAAATAAAGAAATTATTTATTAGTAGCTGAAAAAAGTGCCGGAACGCCGTTCCGGCGCGTTCCGGCTGAAAAAAAGCACTGGTAATTGGCATCTGTGTATTGAATGCTACAGAGTCTCCGCGTAACATGGTATTTCTCACAATGGAAATGTTTGTATTTTTCATAAAATGGAAACTGTACTTTTGATGCTATACATACCTACGTTTTTGACTTAACTACATTTCATTATTTTCATTTGCGCATATAGGCTTCTTCAAGTGAATCTCTTATATTTTAGTTCTTGCATTGGTTGCCATTGTTGGGTGCACGTTGGCAGTATGCATGGCGATTATATGCATCGGAGCTGTTTGCTTACGCAGGTACGTTAAAACTTTCATATGCTTTGTTGTCCTCACCACATTATGTAGTTGCGTTCTAAACAAAGAGAAATATTAGCATGTTTTAACCATAACTGAACTACAAATGCAAAGAATGTCCAGGTAGTTATAATGGGATGATAACCAGAAACATCTGTATCTATCACAAAGCTCAGAGCCAACTTGAAGTCATACAACTATAAACATAGTAACCCAGTCCGGGTTATGAGTGGGACTTTAGATGCCCTAGAAGCGTGGATGTCGTCAAATCGACTACGCTTGAACCCGTCCAAAAGCAAATTTATTTGGCTAGGCACGCAACAGCAACTCGCTAAACTTGACCTTACTGCTCTTGCAATTTAATTCCCAAACTATACCTTCTCAACTCTTGTCCGTGATCTTGATGTCTGGCTCGACCAGGAGCTTACTTTTGCTCTACAATACACCGTCTTACTAGGGACTGCTACTATCAGCTGCGCCAGCTTCGCACTGTTACTCGTTCGCTAACGCCCAGTGCCACTGCTACGCTGGTTCACTCCTTCGTCACAGCCCGCCTTGATTACTGCTCATCGCTTTATTTTGGTCTTCCATCTAGTCGCATAGTGTGTCTAGAGCGAGTTCTGCGCTCTGCAGCCCGTCTCATTGGGCATATTCCTAAACATGGCCAAGTCTCTAGGTATATGCTGGATGTCCTTCACTGGCATCCTATGCGCTTACGCATAGAATATAGGATCGCTGCCTTAGTATGGCGATGTTGTCAGGGCCATGCCCCTGCCTATATTCGAGAGCTTTGCTGCACAGTTTCAGGTGCCCAAGGCCGACGTTCCCTCCGCTCAGCGGGAAAAGGGGTACTTTTAGTTCCATTTGCTCGTTCCACGACTGTGCAAAGTCGAGCTTTTTCAGTGGTGGGCCCCGTAGTCTGGAATAGACTTCCCTTAGAGCTCCGCATGCATGTGCCCTGCGGTCACCACTGGCCTATTTCTTGTAAATCTTAGAACTGTCTTATATGAACGTGCTGGTGTCGGGAGCGCCTCTGAGTAGTTCCCTTGAAGGGGCGCTATATAAATCTTCGAATGAATGAACTATAAGTTTTCTTTATATAGAGGAAGCAGACGGATTTTTTAGGTTATCACAATTTCTTAAGCCGTACACTTGGTCTGTCTATGGACCAATTATTCAGCAATTTAGCAATTTCATCGTTGCCACACTGTCTGTTTTATGGCTAATGTGTCATGTTTTAACCATAACTGAACTACAAGTGCAAAGAATGTCCAGGTAGTTATAATGGGATGATAACCAGAAACAACTGTATCTATCACAAAGCTGAGAGCCAACTTGAAGTCATAGGACAACTATAAACAGAGTAAATTGTCATTATTCTTTCTCGCTTGTCTTTAACGTAAGCATATTTGCAACATTATTTTTCTAAAAGTGACTATTTCACTTATTTTTCGTGAAATTCTTACAATGTTTAATGTTTACGCTTTTAATCTGACGAATCTTAGGTATCATGCTCATAGTAAGAGGAAGCAGGCTTACAAGACGCTGAATTACCAAATCAATACAGCCAGAGGCCAAGCAACAGACCCGCGATTTCTTTCTGGCATTGGAACCGACTTGACTGAAAGGAGTGGCCATGTGGTCGGCGCAGAACAGATGCCAACATATTCAGTCTACGTCGGTGACGAAGAATTCCGCGATGTCAACGTAAACACCAATTCCTCTGCTCGACTGTGACCAAGCCAGAAACAAACTTGCGCATTTTAGACTTGCTTTAATATAATTTCTCATACTATTAATCGTACGTTAGTCGGTGGTCACTGCGCTTATGTTGCTCTTTATGCTATAAAGTGTAGATATTTGTGAAAACGTGAACTTATTCTTCATTATATTAATCTTCTCATTTTTGTCCATGTCGGACAATATCGTCTTCTTTTATGTTTAGCTCTCTTCGTGTACCTTTCTTGTGTAGTATAGTGCCTACTCCTGCATCAACACATATTAAATGTCAATATTTTTGTTATATTGATCTTCGCTATAACAATAATAATAATAATAATAATAATAATAATAATAATAATAATAATAATAATAATAATAATAATAATAATAGCCATTCCAGAACAATGCCCCCTAAGTTTTGAACTCCCGAGGGATCATATGTACCTCGGGGAAAAAATAATCGCCTTCCACAGCACTTTCGTTGATCCAGATCTTGACAAGGACAGCCACTTCATAATCAATATATTTAATTAGTATCTGACACCTGAGGGATCATAATATATACCTCGGGTAAAATTATTTAATAATAATAATAATAATTTTTAATTATAATAAGCATTTTTCGCCCCGCTCGAAATTAGAATTGCCACCCCCGCAGGTTGCCAGGCTGCGGTACACGCCGCGCCTAAGTTCATCTCCACCATACCTGAAGACAACGTTTTTGTAAAGCTAGATTTCGCAAATGCTTTCAATAGCCTACGCCGCGGAGTTATGCTGAAGGCCGCGTTTGAGTCCATACCTGAGCTTTACCGTTTCATCCATCAGGCTTGTGGGGCGGCCTCTACACTCAGATTTGGCCAGTTCTCTATTTCCTCTTAAATGGACCCTCTGCAAGGAGAACCTCTCGGTCCGTTACTGATTTGCTTGCCCTTGCAGCCTAACCTCCGATCCTTGCAGTTCATACTCCCAACAAAAGAGCGCCGACGTAAGAGCGCCGACAAGAAGTCGGCCCTAATAATACAAATTTAATGTATATAATAGAATGCATTGAAAAAAGATTTGTTTAAAATTTATTAATGGAATGCATCTTAAAAAATAACAAAGCAAATAAAGTTTGTTCATCTGTAACGAAATACTTTAGAACTTGGGACAAAAAGTAACAGGAGAATTAGTATGACTATGCCAAGAAATATACAGCACTGGGAAGTGGCCTGAGGACTTCCTACAGACCATCATGATCCCTGTAAAGAAGAAAAATAATGCAACGGCTTGCAAGGACCATAGAACAATTAGCCTGCTCCCACACGCAGCCAAGATCATGTTGAAGATAATCACAAAGAGATTCCAGGCAAGGTAGAAGCGGACAAGGGCCTAGGAGAAGACCAATTCGGATTAAGAAAGGGTAGAGGCACAAGGGACGCCATCGGAGCCATGAGGGTGCTAACGAAAAGAAACTTAGAGTACGGCCAAGAGGTCTATATCTGTTTCGCGGATTATGAAAAGACGTTTGACAGAGTAGATTGGAAAAAGCTGACGAATGCACTCAGACGAAGTGGTATAGATTGGAGGGACAGGAGGCTTATAGGAAAACTAAATATGAACCAAACAGTAAAGATACGAATAGAAGGGGAGTGCTCAGAGGAAGGAGAAATTGGTAGGGGAGTAAGGCAAGGGTGCTCAGTATCACCACTTCTCTTCAACATATACATAGAAGAACTAATACAAGAGGCAATGGAACAACTGGCTATAGTTGAATACCTTGTCTTATCTCAAAGCTTTCCCTAATACTTTCTCTAAATCTGTCCCTAACCTGGGTGTAATTCTTGATAGTTCCCTTTTCTTTTTCTGACCATGTCTCTAATCTCACCTGCTTGTGCTTTTACCATCTCCGACGTCCCAAAGCTATCCAGAGATCTGTCTCCTCTCCAGTCTTTACCTCTATCGTCCATGCCTTCATCTGCTTTCGCACTGATTACTGTAACTCCCTCTTTGTTGGACTCCCCAAAGTCCGTCTCTCCTCTGTACAATCTGTTCTTAACGCAGCTGCCAGACTAATCGCCCGTCTCCCACGCTTCTCTTATATTTCCACATTCATGATTGAGCATCTTCACTGGCTTCCTCTTACTGCCCGCATCCAACTATAGGCATTTATCCGCATTTGCCGATCTTACCTGGGACTTGCTCCTAAATATTTTTGGGACTCATTACGTCTTCCTGCCTTTGCCCTCTTCGTTCCTCGGATCGACTTGACTTATTTGCTCCGCGAGTGAGAACGGCGATGACCCAGCCTCGTTCCTTTGTTAGTATTGGCCCTTCACTGTGGAATCAGCTTCCTCCTTCGGTTAGGGCTGTTGTACTGTCTGTTGGTCCTGCCACAGCTTTTCCTTGTCTTAAAACTTGCCTTATTCCCGAAGACTTTCGCACTGGGACTCTGATTAGTGGGCACTGGGAAGAGGCGCTTTATAAATTTTGAAATACAATACAATACAATTGTGGCACCTTCGTCTCCCTTTTCCAAAACTCCATGTCTCTTGTGGTTTTGGCACTGGAGAGTGGAGAGCTGTCGTCATGCGGCAGTGGTCTCGTGGCTGAAGACAGATTACGGTATTTTACAGATTTCTTACTTGTAGCAGAGAAGCCAGTCACATTAGATGATCCTTTTGCACTCGCTATGTTTCCGATTTCAGAATGCGCTTTCTCTTATAGGCGATCATTGGTTAATGACTTGTGTATTACAATGACGGTCAAATTTAATTTTAACACATTGGGTTGGTTTAGATAATTTTGCATTGGTCTGGATTAGAGTAGACTCTATTGTAGTAGACTAGACTTGCTTAGATTCGGGTCGGTGAGAGTAATTTGGATTACAGGTAAGATTAGAATAAAGATATTCCAATAACAGAATTGGCAATTATTGGTTATATAATCAATATTATATATTGATTATATATATAATCAATATATAATTACAAAAATAAATGTTCCTTAATAATAATAATAATTATAAAAAACACAATTTATTTTTTATCATTTAAATGATATTTTTGCATAACAAAAAGATATAGACTATAAACATGTCAATATGTTTATCGACTATTATGGTTCACAATTTGAAACTGTTACCAGTAATCAGTCAACAGCATTACTACTTAAGTTTTTTCAACCTAAAGTAGAAGCAATCATATTAGGGTCGTGTTCTTGCTCATCGGTTCTTGCTCATCGGTTCTTGCTCATCGATTCTTGCTCATGGGTTCTTGCTCATTGGTTCTTGCTCATTGATTCTTGTTCATCGGTAACTCTGAAAGCAGAAACATATAAACAATGTACTAATAACTTGTGTTATAGCAGAAACATATAAAAAAAATGTACTAATAACGTGTGTTTTGCACAATAGATTAGAAAAATTGCCCTTGATAATAATTTACAGCTCTCCAATGCAGTCGCCGAACTTTAATAAACTAACAGCCTGGGCTGCGGCCTAGTACGCACAAAGTTAAGGAGCCCCAATGAGAAATACAGTTTGATGGACAGCGCCATCGGTAACTTTGAAAAGCATTGTTTATATGTTTCATGCTGCCTTTTGCTAAATCTAAATTGTTTAAAAGCAGCTTTGTTAATCGATGCATCTTTAATTATATCTAGTTGTAAATGTGTGACCTTATAAGCTGCTCATGTTATAGTTTGTTTTCAAAATGTATGTAATCGTTGTATACATGTAGGCCTAATGCATGTGCGCTTGTCATATGCAAATAAAGGATACTTACTTACTTACTTACATAATCAGCCATGATCGTTTACTTTTCGTGTCAGTGTCTGTACTGATAGAAAACCTCTCGATGAGATGAAATTGAGACATTGTATCATACTTAGAGGTACTAGCCCTAGCTCAATGAGATCTCAACTCCATGCAACTTTGGCAAATTTACTTTTGGCACATCACATGGAAGGGAATTGCAATAATCAACACAGCTGAACATACGCGTATTAACCAGTGTAACTCGAATAAACAATGTAAACATGGAATTGTTATGTCTACCTCCACAAATTGTATTATGGTAGAAATGTTATATTTACAGATGACAAACAGTTTGTCATTGAAACACACGGGGAAGTCATAATTTTATACTGCACCAAATTTTGTGTGCATTCTGAGCGCTCAATTAGTCATCCACCATGTGATAGTGAGTTAGCATTTCATACATCTCAAGCCGTTGAGATGCAGCAAGGAGTAGATGGTCTGTCTTGGATGGATTTAGTAGCAGTTTATTAGCTATAATCTCAGATTGACCAACATTAAATTCTTTGAGAAATAACTGAATGACAGAGATTGCAAATCATAACGTGTAACGATAAATTTTTGTGTAATCATCGTAAATTTAATATCCCAGATAGTTGCATGACTTTGATTATCAATCAATCAATCAAGCACTTATATAGCGCCCCTTCAAGGAAGCTATTCAGAGGCGCTCTCAGCCCAACCCCGGCGAAAGAGAACAGTCTTTAGAGCAGAAAAAAAAGAAAAAAAGCGGTGGATGAGTATCGAGGACGATACCACAGCTCAGGAGGAAGACCATTCCAAATTCTAGGTCCAACCACAGAGAAAGCGCGCTGCTGCATAGTAGCGGTACGTGCGAAAGGAACAGAGAGATCACCACGGGTGGTAGAGCGAAGGGAGCGATGACCAGGTGGAACAGAGGCACGAGAACAGAGCTCATGCAGATAGAAGGGAGCACAGCCAAGCTGACATTTCCAGACAATGGAGGCAACCCGGTAGACAACGCGTTGCGAGAGTGGTAACCAGTGGAGGATATCTCCCATGTATTCAGAGATATGGCCAAATTTAGGAATGCGCCCAATCAAGCGCGCAGCGGAACACAGTACACGTTCGAGGCAGTTCAGTCGAGTGAGGGGAAGCTCAATATAGAGGGAGCAGCAGTAGTCAAGCCGACAGGTAATGAACACATGAACGAGAGTAACAGCAGATTGGGGGGAAAGAGAGCGGGGGAAAACGCGAAGCTGTCGTAGCTGAAAGTAACAAGCGCGGCTCAGCTGCAAGATATGCGGAGAGAGGGTGAGTTCTGAATCCAAGATGACGCCAAGAACTCTGACGGAGGTGGAAAAGACGATATGGGGAACTCAGAGGTAAGACAAGCGTCATCAATCTTAGCAAGTTGCCTAGGGGTGCCCAGCCAGATCTATTAGTCTTAGAGGGATTCGAGCGAAGGCGGTTGGAAGACATCCAGGCAGTCAATGAGTCAGTGGAATGGCACACGAGGCGGACTGTAGCAGCGACGTCAGAGGGAAACAGTGGGTCTAAGCCTGTATGTCGTCAGCATATAAATGGTTGGACAAGAGCAGGTGGCAAGAAGACGACTGAGGTCAGAGGTGAAGATAATATGGAGGAGGGGGCCCAAGACTGATCCCTGAGGAAGGCCATAAGGGACTGGGATCCAGAGGGATCTGGTAGAACAGTAAAGAACCAATGAGGAGCGGTCGGAAAGGTAGGAGGCCAGCCACACAAGGGGCTTTCCAGATAGACCGAAGGATATAGACAAGCGATTGAGGAGGATGGCATGGTCGACTGAGTCAAAGGCAGCGCTGATATCGAATTGTGCAAGAACTGAGACTTGGGAGCGATCGATGGCGCTATAGAAATTAGAGAGAAGGCGAAGGAGAAGGGTTTCCGTAGAGTGACCTTTGCGGAAGTCAGATTGGTAGACAGGAAGTAAGTTATTAACATCAAGGTAAGTTAATAATTGCTGAGCGACTAATTTCTCAATGATTTTATAAATAAATGAGACGTTCGCGATGGGCCTGTAGTGTGCAGGGTCCAAAGAGTCGAGACCGCCTTGCTTGAGGATAGGAGTGACGATCGACCTTTTTTCCCGAAGCTGGAAGAGTACCGTCACGGAGCGAGGAGTTGCATACGAGGGTCAGGAAAAGGAGAAGGACATCGATGTAATCCTGGAGCAGAAAAGGAGGAAGTGGTTCAAGCTCGCAGGATTTCGCTGCAGAAGCCAAGATATGCGGCGCAGCTCAAGACTGGAGACCTCGTGGAGAACTGAGAGCCGATGGTCGGTAGGAGAAAAGTCAGGCGCAGGAGAATCAGCGGTGTCATTGCGATCCGATTGGACTTTAGCGACGAAGTAGTTCGACATGTCGGATGCAGTAAAGGATAGATCACAAGGCGATGGTGTTGATCGATGGCGGCCGAGCAGGTCGTTGAAAGTCGACCAAAGCCGCCGTGGGTCGCTGGCGTTGGATGATATCTGGCGCTCCCAGTGATCCTTTTCCTTCTCTCGATGACGTCGGTGCCTCCGTCGGACGAACTGGATCCATGCCAACCCGTCGGCTGGCGAGCGTGTGTGACTTGTAAACGCGCTCGAGACGACCGGCCTGACGCCGAAGTGAATGAGATTCAGCGTCGAACCACGGGAAGAGAGGGTGACGGCGATGTCTGACCGGACGGGATGGAAGAAGACGGTTTTGATGATGGCTGTCATAGAGCTCTTATAGATGTCAAAGAGTTCAGTAGTAGATGAACCAACAAACTGGCTCGGGTGAAAGAAGGCTGGAGCAGCAAGGATAGCTAACTGGAAAGCTTCGCGGTCCAAGGGCTTCCAACCACTAGACTGACGAACAACATACACAGGTGCCGCCAGGAGGAATGGAATGTCAGCGAAGAGCAGCCATGGTCTGAGATGATGGGAGGACAGATGCTCAGGTCAGCAGGGACGCAGTCGTCACGAGTGATGAAGACGTCGAGCCAGCCAACGGCCTGGTGGGTGGGGGCAGCGACGTGCTGGATTAGGCCGTACTGTTGGAGGATTGAGGAGAATTCAAGAGTAGACGGCGATGAGAGATCCTAGATGCAAGTTGAGGTTGCCGAGGACGACGATAATAGAGTCATTTATGAGAGCTCTGTGACATGTTGTATAGAGCAAATTGCTCCGTTATGGTAGCGAACTCGGTGAAGAAGGCAGTGGAAACAGAAGCCGATCGGGGGCGATAGATAGTGATGACAGTAGTGGAGCCCAGAGGAGAGGAGACAGAGGCGGCGAGAACCTCAACCGTAGTAGGAGGAGAGGAGATGGCGATCTGCTTCACGCGAAGTGTGTCTTTGTAGAAGAGGACAATGCCTTCTCCGCGACAGGCCTGTCCCTAAGAGTCGAGTCTGGGGCTGTCGAGTGAAGCGTAACTCGAGGGTGTAGATCGTAGCACTGGCACATCGAGAGAAGATTGATGCCAGGTGTCAACCCAATCCTTCCGTTGACAATCCTTCTGATTAAATCCTTGTTCTCTGTCTACTTAACGCCTATTTAACGTTCACCTTTTGAACACTAATTCTACGTATAAGTAGCTTTATTTTCTACTGTGTAGCCTCGCCTGAATTAATCAGCAACACAGTTTAATATCTTTTAGTTTAATAAGAAACAAACAGACAGAACTCAATTCGATTACAACTCAACTAGTCAGCAACACTACTACAGCGAACATATATATTTAAACTTCTCTAGTCAGCATAATTCTTCGCGCCGCTTGACACACCTGTCTTCTGTGCGCCTAAGCGAAATCTAATAATATACATATAGCGCGCCGCTGCCCAGATCGGCCGGCCGCGCGTGTCACTAAGACAGTACGACTAAACGTGATGCATCTATCATATATACATATACACGTGAAACTAAAGTAAGCGCACTAAATATATACGCTAATATCTCGCACTGCAAGACTGTACACAAAACTCAGTTCACATTACCTCCTTCCTTTTTCTGGAATTGAGCAAATTAAATTTCAAAATTTGCGAAATTACCAAAATACATGAAACATATATATATCTAACTAATTAATAAACAGTCTTACGATTACTTATAACCTTGACAAACAATCAGCAATAACATTCAATCTGCCCTTCTTGTACTTCACCTCAACATCAAAAGTTTGTAAGGCTAACGCCCAACGCACAAGTTTAGCAGACTTAGACATTGACTCAGTCAAATATGTAAGAGGATTGTGATCAGTAAAAATGAAAATTTTTGATCCAATTATAATTTCTTTTAACTTATTTAAAGCCCAAACAATAGCATAGGCTTCCTTTTCCACAGTAGCCCATCTCTTCTGGGTATCAGTTAATTTCTGACTGATAAATGACACAGGGCGTTCTATTCCCTTGTCGTCCATCTGTGTTAAAACAGCACCGACTGCAAAGTCACTACTATCGCAGTACAAATTAAATGGTTTTCCAACTTCAAAAACATATAATACTACTTTGGATCGCACAGCCTCTTTAAGTAAATCAAATGCTTGCTGATGTTCAACAGTCCAATCAATCTTATCAGAAACACGTTTACTAGTTAAATCAGATAAAGGTTTCGCAATCTGTGCAAAGTCCTTAATAAACTGTCTGTAATAATTAAAAAATCCAAGCAGTTGCTTAACTTGCTTCTTAGTTTCTGGGATCTTCAAATTACTCAAACTTTCAATTCTGTCTGGATTCATCTTTATCTTACCAGACCCAACCACATGACCGATAAACCTTACCTCAGACTTACCAAATATGCATTTTTTCAAATTTAAGGTAACGTTATGCAATCTCATTTGCATCAAAAATGCATCTAACTGCTGTAAATGAATTTTCCAATTGTCAGAATGCACAGCAATGTCATCAACATACGGTTCTGCAAAGTCACTTATAGGCTGTAAAACTAAATTTATCGCCTTAACAAAAGTTCGTCCTGAATTTATCATTCCAAAAGGAACACGAGTAAATTCATACAGTCCATTATGTGTTACAAAAGCTGTCTTCCATTGATCAGATTGTTTTACAGGACAAGTCTAATAAGCACTTCGACAGTCCAAAATAGAAATCACATTAGACTTTCCAACTTTGTTCAAAACGTCTCTGACAATCGGCATCGGATATTTACAATCCACTGTGAATGAGTTAATGTATCTGTAGTCACAGGCAAGTCTCAAAGATCCGTCTTTCTTTTTAACAATAACCAAAGGGCTTGCCATTCTGCTCGATGATGGTTTGATAATGTTTGTTTTTAACATTTCTTTGATCTGACGTTCCACTTCTGATCGATAAATCAAAGGAATTCGATATGCTGCAAATTCCTTTCCATGAAATCCTGGCTTTAGTTCGATTTCATGTTCAACCAATGTACATAATCCGGGTTTTTCTGAAAATCTGTCACAGTATTTGTTCAAGACGTTCAACAACTGTTCTTGCTGAATTACTGTCAAATGGCTAATTTGTTCAGGATCGAGGTTAAGTGAAATCTTGTCATCTTGAACCTCATTCCTCATTGGTAATTCAACCACTGAACCAAAATCTTCATCTTCTTCAACGATTAGACCACAACTTAATGCTCGAGTAACATATTTTCTGATCTTGTTGGCGTGAATTATTTTTCGACCATTTTCACCCATATCGATTAAATAAGAGTACTTTGATCTTCGATGTATGATCGTACATGGACCATGCCATCGAGAAATAAGTTTGTTCGTTGACGTTGGATACAAAACAATGACTTTCTCACCAGCTTCAAATTCTTTGTGTTTTGCTCTCTTGTTATACTGATTCGTGTATTGTAATTGCTTTTCTCGAGAGTAAGATTCTGCAAACAATAATGCTTTCTCCATATTTTCTTTGAGTTCTTTCAAATACTTTTCTGGTTTAACTCCAACATGAGGTGGTAAGTTTATTTCTCTAGTCCAACTCTCTTTTAATATTGCCAATGGTCCTCTCGGAATTTTCCCATAGACAAGCATATATGGTGATACTCCAGTAGTTGCATTCGGCACTTCTCGTAATGCCCACACTGTGAAAGGAATTATCTTGTGCCATTTCCTCGGGTTGTCTATTATCACATGATGGATCATCTTTTTAAATGTCTGATTCCACCTTTCTACTAATCCAGCAGCCTCTGGGTGTCCTGGTGTGTCGAATCGTGGACTACAGCCCATTAAATCGAGAAATTCTCTTGTCAAACTGGCTGTGAAGTTCGTTCCTTGATCACTTGTAATCACGGACGGCACACCAACGTTCATGAATAGTTCCATCAACGCTTCACACACAGCCTTCGCTGTCAGCGATTTCAATAAGAAGATTGTAGGCCATCTGGTGCACGAGTCCACAATGCATAAACAATACTTGTGACCTGCAGCAGAAAATGGATCGATCGGGCCAACGAGGTCCATTGTCATTCTCCTGAAGGCGACCTCTTCTCTTGAGACTGGAGTGATGGGCACTCTATCCATCACCAAACTCCTTGCCTTTAGTTGACACTTCTCGCAAGACTTACAAAATTTCACAATGTCTCTTCTCATCTTTGGCCATACAAAAGACAACTTTATTCGTTCTCTTGTTTTCTCTTCTCCTAGATGTCCTCCAAATACCGACTCATGTGCCAACTCCATCACTTTAATTCGTCTCTCTCTTGGTAACACTAGTTGATATATCGTCTGGTCTAATATTTGATATTTCTTATGCAATAAACCGTTGATCACACAGAATTCAGATTCTTTCTCTTGTGCTAACTTCCACCACGGCTTCAACGATTCATCATTTCTCTGTTGCTCTTCGAACTTCTTCGAATCGGCAATCTGCACCTTTTGTTCTTCGTCCATCTCTTCATCTCTATACAAGTCTCCTATCCCCACATCACATTCATTGTCTTCTTCCGTTTCATTTAATGTGCCATTCTCGCATGCAGCCATCTCTTGCTCGTTCATCTCTGCTATTACACCATCTCGCGATAAGCTTCGTTGCTCATTACTTTCGCTTTCCTCATCACTTGAACTTTCAGTTTCATTCTTCTCATCAACATCTACCATTTCCTGTTTCCGACTCTGCGCTCTCGTCATTACATTTGCTCGTACACTCACATCTCCTTGTATCGTTTTCACTTTCATCTGTGGTACGGCTTTTAATTCGGCAATTATCTCTGGATGCAGCAAGAATCTTTCTGTACTGCCCATCTTTGCAATACTAGCACACATCAAGGTGACATAAGGTGTAAGTGAACACTGGATTTTACGCGGAAATCCCTCTTCTTCCACGTCACTACCACACAATCTAACATCCACTTTCACTAACTTCGCAGGAATGGCATCTCCTGCCACACATTGCAAGTTCACTTTTCCAATTTGTTCCACCTTCATGCCTTCCAGTAATTCTTCACTAATCACCGGAATTTCTGCACCCGAGTCGCTCAGTGCTTTGACTTTCACTGGCTCTTTACCGTCTACTCCACGAATTTCGACCTCGACATATTGCAGGAACGATTTCTTCAATATTCGATTGTCATCTTTTCCTACGACTTCCCTCTGAATTCCAGCATCCAATAGAATTTCTTTTTGAATACCGCATTTCATTACTGACTTTACTTCAGTCTCTTGGTTTTCTTGACTCGCGGTTTGATTATCTGTATCACTAACCACTTGAATCAAATTCACCCTTGTGTGTTCTTGATTTCTGCTAGAACTAGCTGCTGCCACTGGAACTGGACAAAATTTAACCAAATGTTTGTCTGAACCACAGTTGTGACAACGCTTCACAACCATACCTCGTTGTTCATTTCCTTCATTTCTCTTATACTGCGTAAACGATGTGTTGCCTTCCCTCTTGGCAAACGGCGCTGACGATTTGTTAAATCCCTGACGACCAAACGTCACTTCTCTGGTCTCATTGGGTATAGGGACACTAGCCTTGACTTCTTTACCTTTGAACTGATTCCCTGTTTCTGGATTACTTTTCCACTTTCCACTCTGGCTTTGGCTTACGGAACGTTGAGAAGGATAACTGTTTATATTTGGGATCGCAAACCCAATTCGATTGTTTACATGAATGTCTGCTAAGTCTGCCACTGCACTAGCTTGGAGACAGTCAGTTCCTTCCTTCGACAATACAAACTGTAGTGGACCTGGCGGTAAACATTCTTTTAGCTTATCCGCTACCAGCAAATCAAAGAGCGTATCATACTCTCTGTTCACGTTTCGACTTCTCACGTAATAGTTTAGCAAGTTCTTCAGTCTTGCCGTAAACATCGTATAAGTCTCTTCTGTTGTCTTCTTAGCATCCACAAATCTGGCTCAGTATTCTCTCGAGGTCAATTTAAATTCTTTTAATAAGTGCTGCTTGACTCTATCATAATTGTCTAGATCATCGAATGACAATCTATTTAGAACGGTTCGAGCTTTCGGCGTCATCAATGGTAGTAATAATTTAACCCAAAACGGCTTTTCCACAGCAAAACTGCGAAACGCGTTCTCGACTGTTTCAAAATATAATGGCACCTCCATCATATCAGTTGGCATTTGAGGCAATACATGCTTCATTGCATCACCTATTTTCTTAATTTTTGACACCAAAGTTTCACTTTCTTGCTGTTTCCTTCTTTCTGCTTCCCGTTCTTCTCTCATTTGCGTTTCTTTCAATGTGAGTTTTGATTTCTCCAGTTTCAGACGTTCTTGTCTTTCTGTTTCTGCCTTTTCCAAACTTTCTTTCTGAAATTTGAGTTCTTCTTGTCTTATCTGTTCTGCGCGTTCTAACTCTAACGTTCGCGCTTTTTCTTTTTCTTCTTCACGCATTCTCTTTGCTTCAATCTGTTGCTGACGAACCTCTTCATCACTTTTTCTAGCTCTTTCAAATTCAATCATCTGCTCCAGTCTTCTTCTTTCAGCATCTTTCCTATCTCTTTTCAACTGTTCTAACTGAATCTCAAACTGATGCTTTTGCAATTCCAGTTCTGCCTTACGCACTTGTTCTGCTTTATCTTCTCTCTCTCTCTCTGCAGGCGCAATTCCTCTTGCCTTGCAAGTTCCGCTTTCTCTTCTTTCTCTCTCTGCAGACGTTCTACTTTCTCTTCTTTCTCTCTGTGCAAGCGTAATTCTTCTTGCCTTGCAAATTCCGCTTTCTCTTCTTTCTCTCTCTGCAAGCGCAATTCGTCTTGTCTTACACGTTCTGCTTCTTGTCTCAGCTCTTTCTCTTCCTGTCTTCGTCTCTCCTCTTTTTCTTTCTCTTCGTGTCTCCGTTTATCTTCTCTTTCTTTCTCTTCTTGTCTACGTTTCTCCTCTCTTTCTTTCTCTTCTTGTCTGCGTTTCTCCTCTCTATCTTTCTCTTCTTGTCTAGTCATCATCATCCACTGCATCAACATCTCCATAGACATAGGCGCAGGAGGTTTTTCAATAGCCTTTTCTACGGCACCGCCAACTGCACCTTCTTCTTCGACTTCTTCTTTAACCCACACTTCAGCGAGTTCCTGTATCATGTCACCACGTGACATACCTTCTAATTGTTCTTCCTTAAAACCGGCTTTCAACAAACGCTGTTTTAGCCTCTCCGTAGACATCTTCTTAATATCTGCTTGTCTTTCAGCACTTAGTTTCTCCATCTTACTTGTTTACTTTGGTGATTTCTCTTTTCAAAGAAGTCACGGTTTTTCTTGGTGTGTGAATCGATAAAGAAACGGGATTTCTTTTGTATTTGTTCGTGAAAAACAACGAAATTTTTATACCGTTTTCTCGTGTTCCACCGTCGTTGATATCGTAGACACGTCACACAGCAACAACGCGTAGATTCTTCTAACACCGTCGTAGATTCTTCTAACACCGTTGTAAATTCTTTTATCACCTCCTTCGGCGATAACGAGAATTTATATCCACTGTGAGTTTATATCCACCGTGAGTATTTATTCCACCGTGAGTATTTATCCACCGTGAGTTCTTATCCTCCGTGAGTTCTTATCCCACCGCTGCCACCAATAATGTCAACCCAATCCTTCCGTTGACAATCCTTCTGATTAAATCCTTGTTCTCTGTCTACTTAACGCCTATTTAACGTTCACCTTTTGAAACACTAATTCTACGTATAAGTAGCTTTATTTTCTACTGTGTAGCCTCGCCTGAATTAATCAGCAACACAGTTTAATATCTTTTAGTTTAATAAGAAACAAACAGACAGAACTCAATTCGATTACAACTCAACTAGTCAGCAACACTACTACAGCGAACATATATATTTAAACTTCTCTAGTCAGCATAATTCTTCGCGCCGCTTGACACACCTGTCTTCTGTGCGACTAAGCGAAATCTAATAATATACATATAGCGCGCCGCTGCCCAGATCGGCCGGCCGCGCGTGTCACTAAGACAGTACGACTAAACGTGATGCATCTATCATATATACATATACACGTGAAACTAAAGTAAGCGCACTAAATATATACGCTAATATCTCGCACTGCAAGACTGTACACAAAACTCAGTTCACACCAGGATTCAGTGACCGCGAGAACATCGAGGTCATTATGTGTGATAGAGTCTGAGATTGCAACGTAATTACGCATTATTTAAAGTAATGCTAATATAAATTTAATATAAATTTAATATAATTTTAATCAATTTATTTATCATGAACACTGAACAACATCACTAGATCTGAAATTTTGTTCTTATTCAACAGTTTCTAGCGTCACTCAAGGCCTTATTTTGACAACCAAAGAAGAAAACACGAAGATCTTAAGCATTTGCTGCCAGAACTCAAAAACTTTCGGATGACGATATGACAAAAACGAGATTTGATTATTGTCGTTTTCTTAAAACGAAAATCTAATAGAAGTTATTGTGAAAGTAACTCGATCAAATATAATAAAGAGATTTACTTACAAATCTGTCAAAGCTGAACATTACTTTTCAAGGGCATTAACTTTTGTAGCTCTTCATTTTTGCTTTTTTGAACTTTGGAACCCGACAACAAATCCTTGGCCGCTGGAACATTACTTTTCTTGGTAATGTCTGCGCTAGGAGGCAACGATTTCAATGGCATTAACTTTTGTAGCTCCTCAGTTTTGCTTTTTTGAACTTTGAAACCCGACAACAAATCCTTGGCCGCTGGAACATTACTTTTCTTGGTAATGTCTGCGCTAGGAGGCAGCAATTTCAATCTCCTTAACTTTTGTAGCTCTTCATTTTTGATTTTTTCAACTTTGGAACCCGACAACAAATCCTTGGCCGTTGGAACATTACTTTTATCTGCGCTAGGAAGCAGCGATTTCAATGGCATTAACTTTTGTAGCTCTTCATTTTTGATTTTTTCAACTTTGGAACCCGACAACAAATCCTTGGCCGCTGGAACATTACTTTTTTTCGTTTTATCTGCGCTAGGAGGCAGCGATTTCAAGGGCAATAACTTTTGTAGGTCTTCATTTTTGTTTTTCTCAACTTCGAACCCGACAACAAATAAAAATAAGATATTTTCATTTCGCTAGAATAACAAACATCATATAATAACATTACTTTAAATCGCAGTTTCATTTTATTATGGTAAGGTTTTGGAGGAAGTTAAAACTTGGGGGATACTATATACAATTTGGGTGTTAAAGAATTCAATGGATTGTGTTAAACCAAGGAGAAGATTCAAGTGTGACTTTGTTGAGCTCCTGGCAAAACGTTCGATAAGACAAACAGAAGAAGTGAAGCGAAGAAACAATGGAGTGTGGATGGGAAGAGTCTACTCACGTTTTGCAAAAGCACTGAACAAGATAAATTATCCAAAGCTATGGATGACACTTGAAAGAAGGCATTAGAATCGTCAGTAAAATATCAGGCAAACACTTCTATTGAAGAAGTTGTACGTTACGGAGTGGCTTAGAGCCTTAGACGATAGCAGGCTACTGTTCAATGTGTATAACTGAAATATTCGAGATTTATTTATGAGAAATTGGAAATAGGTGTTTAATGACTGGATGGATAGCCTCCGCAAACAAAAATTTTAAACCACGGTTGCGTCCTGTTCTGAGGATCATAAGCTTCAAGAGCTTCTGTGGTGTTAATAGTGGGATATTATAGGTAGAAGTTGTGCGTTGTGGTAATTTTGAATCTTTGGGTCAAAAGTTACGGTGATAAGTCGTAAACCAGAAACGCGACAACTGAGGTGCTATATATTCAAAACTCCTTAAAATCGTCAGACATAATTATGTTGCAGACTTCTTGACTTGGTGCTCTGAGCCTCTGAATGACTCTAAACTGTTATGAAAAGATCATATTCTGTTGCAAGGTGGGATAATTATAATGATTTAAACATTAAACCTAGAATAGATAAGTGAAGGCATTGAGATTTGCAGATGACCAGGCGATGCTGGCAACTAGCCAGGAGGGCTTACAAAGGATGATGGATCGTCTAAATACGGTATCACTGGAATATGAAATGAAAATAAACGTAAAGAAGACAAAGGTAATGAAGATAAGCAAGAGAAGCGGTATAATACCACAAACAATAAAGATCACACTAAACGGACAAGAAATAGAACAGGTGGAGAAGTTTTGCTATCTAGGAAGTGTGATCACAGACGATGCAAGATGCCACGAGGAAATAAAAAGAAGAATATCCATGGGAAAAGATGCATTTTACAAAAGAGGAGAGCTGATGAGAGGAACCTTAAGCAAGAATCTAAAGAAGAGAATGGTGAAGACACTGGTGTGGAGTGTTGTGCTGTACGGCTCCGAGACATGGACAATGAGGAAGGACGACATAAAAAGATTGGAGGCCTTCGAGATGTGGGTGTGGCGCAGAATGGAGAGAGTTAGCTGGGTGGAACGGAGGACGAACGAGGAAATCCTGCAAATGGTAGAAGAACAAAGATCACTCATAAGTACTATACGCGGACGACAAAGGAAATGGATCGGGCACATCCTAAGGAGTGAGACACTGCTAAGAGACATCATGGAGGGAAGGAGGGAACGATGACAGAGAACGATGGCGTCATTGGTCATACGAACCTGCCGGTGGGCAGAGAACATAAAGAAGAAGATAAGTCAATTAAAAATAAACCTTTATTAGGAAGTGAACAAAACATGGATTCATCTTATCTCCATACTTATTTAACCTAGTGTTAGAAGCAGTAATGTCACTCAGCCTCAACAACACCGAGGCAGGAATAAAGCTAAATGGAGAGCTGGTGAATAATCTCCGATTTTGACGACATTGGCCTCCTCACTAGAAGCGAGCCAGAGCTACAGGATATTACGACACAGACTGGCGAAACCAGTCGAAGATTTGGCCTAAGGATCAACGCAGAGAAAACTAAAACAATGGTGATTGAAAAGACCAAAGCGACACCATTAACTATCTCAATCCAAGGAGAGGCTATTGAGCAAGTAGAACAATTCGTCTATCTAGGAGGGCTATAAACCCTGATGGCAGCAACGAAAAAGATATACACAAGCATTTGGAAAGATGAACAGGATGTGGAGGAGCAGAGAATTAATAAAGAAAACCAAGACAAAAATATACGAGACAATGATACAACCCATTTTCCTATATGGATCGGAATGTTGGACAATGCGATAACAAGATGAGAAGAATTCTTACAGCAGAAATGAGCTGGCTGAGGAAGATCGCGGGGATTTCAAGACTGCAGAAAATAAGAAACGATAACATAAGACAATCATTAGGCATCAAAACAACTCTACTAGACAAAGTCGTTCAAGGAAGACTCCGATGGTTTGGACATGTAGAGAATCCCAGTTGATAGAATCCCACACAGTGCATTACATGCGAGGTTCGAAGGGAAAAGACACAAAGGCAGACCAAGACTACGCTGGATAGATAATATAACGGAGGACATAACATCCCTCGGACTAAACTAAGAAGAGCAGTAGACTTGACAAATGTCCGAGGACAATGGAGATCATTTATTCGTACCATCGCCGCCAAATGGCTGGCGTCAGGAACTGATGATGATGATGATGATGATGAACAAAACATACATACATGCACACCTATATCAAGATAAAATAAACATAGATACATGCACGAAGGAAGGCAAATTGAGTGCAAGATTACACTTTCCTAACGGCCAGTGAAGCCGTTAAATATTCTGCAATTTACACCTGATTATTTATTTAGGGACCTTTCTGGCACTTTCCGGTGATGTAAGTCTAAAATTAAATTTTTCCAATATACAATTAAGCCTCCATATACAATATACATACATACACACATACGCATACATATAATAAGGTGGCCTTTATTTTCTTAATTTCGAAATGTGTACGTCCTAACTCTTAACTTCTCATATAGTTTAATTTCAACAACCACAAAATTCTGTGTGAAATTTGAAACATATCGACCTGCATTTGGAGATGGCTCACGGGCCAAAGTTTAGTAGTTTACTATGTAAGAGGCAACGTCTGCAGGGTATACTGTATACATTTTTATAAATTTCACCATTTGAGTGTGTTTTACCAAAAAACGTACGAGCTTCTAAGTAACCAAACATCGCCATCACTTAATCAAGAAGCTTGAGCAACTGTCCTACTAATGGAAGGTGATAAAGAAAAACAAAGTCGTCAGTCCCAAACTCGAGAAGCCAACTAAGCTACGCATATACACGCGATCGAGGAACTGTTTGGCCTTGCGTATGTTAACGCCATATACCTCACCAAGCATCAAGAAGACAAAGCTGTTCTACGATTAACAGCGGAAGAAAAGACGAGAGGGCTGCATTACAGGAGTAGACAATGCGCAGCTCCAACAAGGGCAGAAGCAGAGGGGAAAGAGGAGACGTTGCAAAGGTGGTGACAGCGATAAAAACTTGAGAAAGATAAACTCGCGATGAAGAGCAGCAGTTTGAAGCTGAAGATCAGGAGCCACGTTCACACATTCATTCATTCTGAAAATTTATATAGCGCTCCTTCAAGATACCTACTCAGGAGCGCTTCCAGTCCAGCCACGGCGAAAAAAGAAAGATTTGAGTGATCTATGAAACGCAAATTGCTCAGAAGTAATAATCGCAGTTCCAGCGGGAGCTCATTCCAAGTGGAGGGATCCACAACTGAGAAAGCCCGGCACTGCTCAATAGAAGAAAGAGCACGTGGGATCAAGAGCTCCCCTTTGGTCGTGGAGCGAAGTGCCCTACGCGCTACGACGTCGGACACCGGGTGGCAAAGGTCGCGAAGGTAAGATGGAGCGCAGCCAAGAAGACAGCGAGAGACTAAGGCAGCGATCCGATAGGAAATACGCTGGGCAATATGAAGCCAGTACAACACATCACGCATATAGGCAGAGGCAGGAGCGTACTTGGGAATGCGACTGATGAGCCGAGCAGCTGAGCGTAGAACCCGATCCAGACGCTCTACGACTCCGAGTGGGAGACCGGCAAGAATCGAGCAACAATGGTCAATTCGGCTAGTAACAAAAACGTGGATGAGGGCCACAGCAGCATCGTATGAAAGAGAACGAGAAACGAAGCTGACAGTAGCAGCTTCCGGTAAGCAGTTCTCAGCACGAGTACTGCTATTCCGACGAAAACGAGGACGCAAAGTGCTGTGTCAACAGAACTTGCCGCTGTGCTTCATCGAAATGTACTGCTATAACGATTGTCTTTGAAGCGATTATGGCTCTCGGATAGGTGCCAGAAGCTCTTACGATAAACAGGTCAACCATCTATTGTCTACAGCGAAGAAATTGAAAATCAGCAACTCCTGGCATTGTAGACAATGTAGAGGCATTCAAACCAATACGATGATGACAGTCCACTGACAGCTGATGTTTGATTTGACAGGGAAAGAGAGAGCGGATAAACTGCCCATTCTTTTTTCCACAATGGGAAGGAAATTGTCGTGAATTCCAAAGACACTCTTAGAGCTGTGGTCGAAGCTGTCTGAAACGCAATACGAAAATGGGGCCAGGAAGTCTTAGTCCGGGGAATGTTCTTTGGCACAACCAGCTGTAACACTGACAAACTATCAGCTGCCTGCGTATTGCGTAATCCTAAGCAGCCTCTGGACCGGACTCTTCTACACTTCGACTGTGGACACCATATTATCAGAGAACTTGTATTGGATGCCACCTTTGGAGTATCTTTGGAGGCCACCATGGCCTGTTTGCTATTAACCTTGAGGCTGTTCTTTTTGTACATCATGCTGGTGTCGGGAGCTCCTCTGGGTAGTTCCTTGAATGGGCGCTATGTATAAAGTCAGAATGAATTAAATGAATGAATGAATTAATATATGGGACCAATCAAGCACTAAAAGTCCTCGTTTTCAAACGGTTTCAAAGACAGTGGTCATCCATAAACACATAAAGATACAACGATGTATTCTCCGATGGTTACATCTGAGCTCATCGATGTCCGAGATAAACTCTTCGTATTATGGAAACAGTAGCTTGAGGATCAATAACCTTGTGACGACTGCCGCGAGATACTCCAAATAATGCTTGTCTTTTTGGGAAGAACATCGATGCATGGGATCAACTTTGGAGCGCCTGGGCGGATGCATCAAGCTGGCACGATGTCGAACTAATTTACAGTATCAAGATTTGGGTGTTCAGGTAAGAGTTCAAACTGTCTCCAAGAGAATCTCGTGGACTGCTACATATTAACATGATTTACATCAAGTACTGGTTCATTGAATCTGTGGCTTCCAAAGCATCCAGGAGAGACTTACTCTTCGTGCAGCAGCAACTTGATACTAATTCTGATACCCGAGATATATCAGTTCAGCAGCTCAACAACATGCGCACCACCCTACCTCGCAGACAACATCAGGCCGATATCGGACGATCCTAACTGGCCCACGTGGCTGGAACAGACTTCCTGCGCATATTCAGGAAGCCAAAAGCATTTATTGAAACTGTACTGAACTTACTAAGTAACTCAGAGCTTTAGCATTTGCGCTGACAGTAGGCATAGATAGTATGTGTGTGCGTGGGTGTGTGTGTGTGTGTGTGCGTGATGTGTGTGTGTGTGTGTGTGTGTGTGTGTGTGTGTGTGTGTGTGTGTGTGTGTGTGTGTGTGTGTGTGTGTGTGTGTGTGTGTGTGTGTGAGTGAGTGGGTGTGTAAACCATTCTTGAAGTAGCTTGCTTCCTACGGTGCTTTATAAATGTCGTAATTACAATAACAATTACATGAAACAGCAGCGATGACCAAGGCTGAAGACACAATCATCAGCACACTAGCAGTCGTCAAGGTTCATGCAAAGCATAGCGACCCAAGACACAGTTTTACAAGTGAAGAACAGTTGCAGTATTCATTTGAAGTTATTGATCGGACCCGGGAAACTGTGCGGATACTAGAAAATTAACACTACTTGAAAACATCACAAAAGTGTACTCTATAACTTAATTTCAAAATGGCTGTGTATTGTTCAAGACTATAAAATAGACAGTATTTTTCATTGCAACTTGATGTCCTCTCGAGCCTATATATATATATATATATATATATATATATATATATATATATATATATATATATATATATATATTATATATATATTATGGCTAAACTTTAGGGTCGTTGAGCCACCTGTAAATGTTACATTTCTTTGCTCAAAATTTGCACGTAATATTTTTTATAAAAACATCTTGAAATGTTGAGACTTTACATTGCTATGCATTCAATTTTCTCTATATAAATAAAGGCCACCTAAAATAGATACAAATACATATCAGTCACGGTTACCCATCTAAATACAAAACAGGTCGGTGCTCCTTACTTATCCGTTCTTGCCAGCATTCTATCCAGAGCAACAAACTGTTGATTAGTTACAGCTTACAAATGCTTTAGAGCAGTGGTTCTTAACCTTTTCAAGGGAGCCGAACCCCAAGAAAAATCCATGACCACTCACCGAACCCCTCAAGTTTTAACAATGATTTTTTAACTAATGGGAACAAAAGGAAATAAAAAATTGTACCAAAAATGTGATACAATATTAATACATTCAATACAATACATGAACTACTAACAGAATTTATTAAATAAAAGTCCAGAAATGAAAATAAAATAGCAAATGATTTTTCACTCACACTCACTGACCCTGAATATGTATATAGGCCTATATATTTCAGAGGACCTCTGCCGAACCCCTGGCACTGGCTCACCGAACCCCAGGGGTTCGGTCGAACACTGGTTAAGAAACACTGCTTTAGAGCATCGGTTCCATTCGATTAAATTACAGGCAATTCCTCGGTGTTAGATAACAAGAATGAAGTCAAGCCTGTGTTATAAGACTTAGCAGCTATCGTCAAAGTAACATGCAATTTTTAAACGTGTGCCTACATTTTTCCGAAGAATCTGTTTTGATCTTGCTTTTCTTTGTGCGTTTGCTTTTCTTTTTGCCTTTCTTTTTCTTTGTGTTTTTAAAGTACCTGAAATTAATAAATAGAAAACATCAAGAAAGGAAATCAAAATGAAACGTAAAAAGTGGAAATCAATAGGGTTGCATGCAATTTAAGTGTATGTATTTAACTTAGGTGGCGTGCTGGTATCTCGGGCGCCAAGTTTTATCTAGTTAAGGAATATCGTCGTGCTTTCGAGAGATATGTTTCAAACTTTGCGCATCTGTTTTTTCTCTCTCGATTTTCCACGGATGCAATGTCCTCTGGAGAATGTTCAAACAGCCGTTCGACTACAGTGACCTAATCTTAAACTAATCGATGTACAATAGCCCACACAATCTACACATGTAATTTGCAGGCAAACCGATTGTAGTACTTTTTTGTTGCAAAGACGCTCCTCGACCAGTGTGCAGAGCGATTAACCAATTTCCTGAAGTCACACCCAAGGAGGACCGAGAGAAGCAAACCCCGACGAGGTCCCAAATGCAAAAGGCCTCCAGACCATGGCAAGCCGAGAACCGGCAAGTCGGGGTCTAGACGGAGGCTGAGCCCGAAGCGCCTTGCCAAGAATTATGGCATACGCTACGGTTCAGAAAGCCTTCCGGCGGGATCGTAAGAGGTGCGCTGAGATGGTCCTGGAGGAAATCTAGGAGCAGGAGGAAGCGAAATTGACCTTGAAGGACCAGAAGCCATTTTGGAGGTCCATTTTCTCCGCTGCATCCGAGGTTGTTGAGTGACTGTTTCTGAAGGCTCGAGAGGACTGGTTTCATCGTAGAGCCTGTAACCGGGAGGAAGTGGTGAAAGCAATTGCCGATTCGGAGGAAAGTGCGCCAGGTTCTCATGGAATAACCCTTGGTGAAATGAAGTTGGTTCCCCCGCACTGCTAGTTAGCTACTACAACATGTGGCTTCTGCTTGAGTATTTGCCCAAGCAGTTTTCGGACGGGGAGACCGTACTAATCCGCAAGGGCGTGGATCTGCGAGATCCAGAGAACTTTATGCCTGTCACCTAGGCCTTATGTGTGACGAGGGTCTTTCATAAGATCTTGGGCTTTCGTCTGACTGCGAAGGTCTCACTAGGTCCGAGGCAGGAAACTTTCATACCAGTTGACGGATGCGCCGATAATATCTTCTTACTGGATAACGTCATAATGGTGCCCAGCGGCAGAGGAAACCGGTGTACCTGGCTCCTTAGATGTGATCAAAGCACTTGACTTTATTGCCGAGAGGGCGGCGGGTGCGGTGCCTTGGCTAGTGACATGTCCCGAATGTCAGGAAGGACCCATTAGGAGGACCAGAGGCTGTGTCTTTCTCAGCGAAGAGCCCACCTCGTGGAGTACCATGGGAAACACCAAGTGTCGCAGAGGGTCAAAAATCGATGACTCCCGGAAGACCGAGATCGACTGGTCAGGCTCGAGGCTGACTTTCTCGTCTCCGAGGTGAAACGAGCCCTGATCAACAGTCGATTGGTGCCGATCTTCAAGGATAGGACCGCGAGGCGATCAAAGGAATCGGAATAAAGCAAGACTACAAGGATCAAGTTGAGCACCTTGTAGCCTTCGCCAAAGAGCTTAAATGTCAAACTGAGTCCGACTCGAGTGAGTCCTCCACGGAAGACTGTCCACGCTAGAACTTGAGAAGAGTGGTTCTCTCTACTACTAGGGAGGACCTCAATGACCTCCGGGAAGATCGGTAGGACAGAGATCCACTGATAGAGAGGCTCCTTGAAGCTGTTGACAAGTCCAAAACGAGAGAGATGCTGAATGTGCTGTTGTGAGGATGCTACTCGACCGATATGCAGAGCAATAAATCATCTTCCTCAAGTCACACCCGAGGACTCTCGAAAGCAAGCCTCGAAAAGGCTCCAAGGGTAAGAGGCCCCCAGGGCCAGGCAAGCCACCTGGCAAGTCAGGGGCAAGTCGGGGTCAAGGCGGAGGCTGAACCCGAAGCGTCTTGCCAGAATCATGGCATACGCTAGGGTTCAGAAAGCCTTGGCGGGATCGTAACAGGTGCGCTGAGATGGTTCTCGAGGAGACGTGGGAACAGGAGGAAGTGACCAACTTGGAAGATCAAGAGCCGTTTTGGAGATCAATCTTCTCCGCAGAATCCGAGGTTGATGAGAAACCGGTACCGAAGGCTCGAGAGAACTGGTCCATCGTGGATCCTGTAACCCGCGAGGAGGTGGTGAAGCGATTGCAGACTCAGAGGATAGTGAGCCGAGTCCTGACGAGTAACCCTTGTGGAAATGAAGTTGGTCCCCCCCCACTGGAGCTGGCCAGCTTCTACAATCTGTGACTTCTGCTGGGGTATATCCCCAAGAAGTTCTCAGAGGGAAACTATTCTGATTCCCAATGGCTGAGATCTCCTGGATCCGGAAAACTATAGGCATATCACCATGGCCTCATGTGTGACGAGGGTCTTTCATAAGATCGTGGCCTCTCGTCTGACTGCGAAAGTCCCACTAGATCCGAGGCAGAAGGCGTTCGTATCGGTTGACGGATGTGCTGACAATATCTTTCTATCGGATAAGATTATAAGGGGGCCCAGCGGCAGAGGAAACCGGTGTACCTGGCCTTCTTAGACGTGGCTAAGGCCTTTGACTGTTTATCCCACAGGTCGTTGGCTAGGTCACTCAGGAGGCTGGGCGTGCCATCGCCGCTGGTGCAATACGTATCGAGAATGTACGCCAACACATCGATCGTCCTTAAAGTAGACGGTCGCGAAAGCGGCCCTATCAGATGCGGCCGTGGGGTACGTCAAGGCGATTCCATGTCGGCCATCCTGTTAAACTGTGTAATTGACACGGTCTTGGCGGAGCTGAACTCGGCCATCGGCTACTTCCTGAACAAGGATGTAATGGTCCGGCGTTTGACTTTTGCTGATGGCCTTGTCTTGATCGCCTCCACTGCAGATGACTTGCGGGAACAGGTGACAGAGTACAATGCGCACTGGGATTGGGTGGGCTTCGACTAAACCCGGCTATGAGTGCCTCCCTCAGTATTTACATCGATGTGAAGGCTAAACGCTGGGTGGTAAATTTCTCGACGCTTCTGACCGTCGGCGGCTAGTCGGTCAAACCCTTCAACATCGTGCAGATGTACAAATACCTGGGACTGCAGGCCGGACCATTCGGTATGAGGAGGGCCCATGGGGACTTCCTCAGTGTAGGACTGGACCGGTTGACGCGTGCTTCATTGAAGCCCCAGCAGCGCATGTTGCTATTGCGCTGTCATTTATTGCCAAAATTGTACCAAGGACTTTTCCTCGAGGAGATGACTGCCAAATCCTTGGAGTATCTTGACCGGTTAGTGAGAGTGGCAGAATGTGCAGAGACGACAAAGGTGGCCGGTCGAGAGCTGAACAGCAGCAAGGATGCAAGTGACCTTCTAGCGACCCAGCTCCACACACCTGTGGATGGTCAGGGCCTCAAACAGCAGGGACAAACGCCTCGCGGAGTCTCCTGGGTGACCGATGGTCTGCCCACCTCTCGGGAGCGACTACATCCAGGCAGTCAAAGTGAGGGGAAGCCTTTTGCCGTCTGCGCAGCGCAGCTCACGCGGACAGTGCACGGGTCCAGTATGGTGTGACGTTGGGTGGAGTATTCAAGGCACACTAGTTCACATCTCCCAAAGCTGTGCGAGGACCCACCGTCTCCGGTGTGACAGGCATAACTCGGAGGTTGATCTGATTTCCAAAAGCATCGAGTCAAAGGGTCACTCGATGATCCAGGAGCCGGGAATACCTACTGGTACAGGTAGGCGCAAGCCTGACTTGGTGACCCTGGTGGACGGCGTCGCCTATGTTGTTGACGTCACCATTATCTCGGACTGCAATGATATGAGCGGTCCGTATGAGGAGAATGTCTGCTTTTTATGCACGACATGATGTCATCGACTGGGTGGCCAATGTCTTTCCGGGGAGCCGTGTGTGTTTGAGGCAGTCGTCCTGAACTGGCGAGGAGCGCTCCACCATGCTCGTCGGGCTTCCTCCGCAACTTGGGGGTAGGTCCAGCCGACAAAACCCTCACGTTGTGCCGTGTGTTGACATATACCAGCAACATGTTCCGACACTTCACCCGGTCAACAGCGAGGGCTCCGAGGACGTCGGACGTTGATACAGCCTAGGCACTGCGCTCATGAAAAGACCATACCCATATCGGACCAAGCACGAAGGTCCGTTCAACGCGGTCGGCCCGCAAGGTGACATTACGCGAGAGAGTCCCTGGTCTCGATTGCTCGTCAAACTGGAGACGCATCGCCCTGTTGGTCAGCTCGGCCGGGCTACCAGCTGCTTGCCTTCCTTTGCGGAAGAGCGCACATCCTCTTTGCGGGCAGGCATCCCACTAAATTATAACATCCGTTACCCGCGAGAGCAAAGGCACAATGACGAGACTGCATAGTCGCGCGAACGATCGGGCACTATCTGAGTGTTAAAAAAATAAATAATAAATAAAGGCGGTAAAGGAGCAGTCCATTCAGATGTGGCCGTGGCGTGCGTTAAGGCGACCTCATGTCGGTCATCCTGATCAAACTGCGTAACTGTGAGAGTTGAACCCGGCCATAAGGTACTTCCTGAACAAGGAGGTCATGGTCCAGTCTCCGGTGTTTGGCTTCTGCTGATGACCTTGTCCTGGACGCCTCTACTGTAGATGGTCTGCGGGAACAGGTGGTCTGAGTACAGCGCCCGCTGAAGTTGGAGGGGGCTGCGACTGAACCCGGCTAAGAGTGCCTCCTTAAGGATCGACACTAATAGGAAGGCTAATCACTGGGTGGCGAATCCCTCGCCAATCTTGACCATCGACGCGAGTGAGTCAAGTCGCTCAACATAGTACAAACGTACAAAAACCTGGGACTGCAGGGCGGACCACTGGGTGTGAAGAAGGCCCACGGGGACCTCCTCACAGTGGGACTGGACCGGTTAACACGTTCTCCGTTGAAGCCCGAACAGCGCGTGTTCCAATTGCGCTGCCATTTGTTGCCGATATTGTATCACGGACTCGTACTCGGGGAGATTATAGTTAAGTTCTTGGAATTCCTCGATCGGTTGATGAGAGCGGCAGTACGCAAATTGTTGTGACTGCCACACGATACACCCACCGGCTACTTCCAGGCCAAGGCGTCAGATGGCGGACTGGAAGTGCCACGCCTGCATTATATAACACTGCCGCTCAAGGCCCTTCACATGGCCAAGGTGGAGGAGTTGCGAGACCCGATAATGCTGATCGTGGCTACAAGTTCACTTTTCATAATGCAGAGCGTGGCTACAAGTTCACTTTTCATAAGGGCCAGGAGGAGGAGGTGTATAAAGACGGCAAAGTTGGCTGGTCGGGAGATGAGTGGCAACATATTTGCTAATGACTTTCTGGCGATCCTGCTTTACACATTGGAGGATGGTCGGGGCCTCAAGCAGCATGGACAAACCCCTCACGTGGATGACCGATTGGTTCAAACCGGGACGCAAATTGCCCTGGGTCAGAACGGCCGGGCTACCAGCTGATGAGGACGCTAATAACTCTGATGAGGAAGGCATAGATTCTTTGTGGGTAGGGCTCCTTCTTAAATTTAACATCCGGTAGCCAGCGACAGCAAGCGCCCGATGATGAAATCAGCTTGATCATCTGATCGCACGTTCACTGAGGGTTAAAAAAATTGCATTATACAATTAGTGTACACCGCAACGCTTTAAGTCGCATACCATTTTGCGGCTGGAAAATAAAAGATTAAATTATTATTATGGAGAGCATCAGATCGGGATAGATTGATAATTTTGGCAAAGTTCTCTTCTATTTGCACCTTAAGAATTCGTCAGATAACTCAAATCCGGAAACGTGGAATTCCTCCGGATGCTCTGTGCTTAATGGTTTAGCCGAAGGATGATCGGTATAATATTAACCATGTTTGGCAACTGTTACATTCGACCATGCATCAGTTCTCGTTGGCATTGCTAATAGAGTTTGCATGAAATACAAATTGTGGAAAATTCATTGGCAGAACCATAACAAAAGCCCCAAAATATCATCACATACTCTACTACTGCGCTAATTACACTGGGTGCCCATCGAACCCAAGAAAATTCATTTTAAAATCTGTCTTAAATTTAACAAAATATTGCATTCAAATCATCCGACCCTCTCTGTTTTCTGTGGTCATCCACCTTACCATCAAATATTGCACTCGATTTAAGATACACTGACTGCCTAGCCAAAAACAGTATTTCGCTCTCGGGCTTTCTCGTTGTCTGGTCGAAGTTTTGGAACTCACTGTTCAGGTTTTGTGCGTTTTGTCAGCTTCCTAATACGAATCAGAACTAAGCATAGAACGCATCTGTTTCAGTTTGCTTACTTTCCGTAGCTTGATATCTAGTTTTTCTTAAATTATTATCGGATTTCGACTAAGCTTCTTTAATTGCCTATTTCTTTGACAGCAGTTACATTTAATGCGACCACTGATTGTGACCTTCTGCATTGTGGCGATTAATTCAATCTGTCTCTTGCATTCTGGTAAGTAATAGAATCTATGTAACGAAATCTAAGGACTTCTAAAGCGTAGTTATAGGGGCTCAGAACTGTCAGCAAAAGTCAGGGTAACTGTTGATAAAAAAAGCTTCTTTTAATGGCATGTCAACTCTACGTCTGACAGCTCGTACGGGAATCGAACGACATCGCTGTAACCCGGAGACTGGTCATTGCACACACCCGAGGGACGAAGCGGAGCGTTACATCACCACCCCTGGGTTCGAATGACGGCGATGGCGTTGAAAACCCTGAATGCACCGATACTTATTGATCGAGAATATTACATCATCCAGCAGTCTATACGCTCGGCTGCACATGTCAGCAACAACCGAGAGGCTGAGCGGCGCCGTGTCACAGGTTTGCACGGGACCCCCTACCGCGGGGATGGAGAACATAATAGGAATCGTGCTGTCAGCCGCCTCGTCATCATGAAGCGGGGCTCACATGATTGGCGGAGAGAGGGTCTTCTCCGGCAAAACTCGGCGACGAACAGACACCCGAACAAGACCGACCGTCCATACAGCCCAGAGGATAGGGGGGCTGAGGGCGCTAGATAAGCTGCAACTTGAGAGGTGAAGTCGTAATTCGGTTGTGAACTTGACAGGATCGAGATCGTGGCGTGGGGATTGAGCAAGAGGGACAAGGGATCGGAGTTGTCGACAAAAGCAAAAAACAGACACTTTTTTAACTTTTATACTATATATTTCTTTTAATCAATAATTATTACGTATAGTGAAGTTTTATTAGATTTCTGAAAAATCCAAACCGAGTCGAGAATCAGTCACGCACCTAGGCCGAGAGGGAACACGTAAGACAAGATAGACCGCTGACTTACCATGAGGGGTGAGCAAAGAGCGGAGATATATCGGCTGAGTTGAGTGCAATGTTTCTTTAGCTACAAACAAATTTTAAACTGAATCCTTTGCTCAAGGGGCAACTAGTGTTGTGCCTCGAGTGTAGTACTGGTATAACCTATTAATAATTGTAGTTTTGTCACAGTAATTGTCAACTGAGTTTCGAGAACAAGCTCTATATCAGTGTGAAATATTGTATTATATATTTAGTTCGCTGTGAATTAGTATCGCGTATGTACAGGCCTAGATATTACAGATATATAACGTTTGAGTGTTGGCTTAGCGAGGCGCGCTGTCGCCCAGCCTGCTCTCGCTGTGCAAAAATTATTATAATTGGTTGACGTTCAGACACAGCAAGCACAAGTGGCTAAGCGCGGGAAGAATTTTGCTGACAGTTGGTGTTTTAAGTGTTACTGACTATATTTGAACTGTGTATTATAATATAAAGATTTCTATGAGTTAAAAGAAAAATAAATACTGAAAACGTTTCGGACGGTGTTTATTTGATATAGTTTACGTTAAACCATAATATGGTTCACTGTTTTACTTAACTTTACGGAGGTAGCTATCTATATTATAGATAGCTACCTCCGTAAAGTTAAGTAAAACAGTGAACAATTAAATAGGCGTAATTAGGCCTAATAGAAGTGAGATTAATAGGAATATGTCGACAAAAGAAGAAGTGTTGAAGTTATTGTCAGAGATTTTAGAACCATTTGTAGGTTGTGCAAATCTGTTTTAGTAATTGCAATAAGTAAGTTGCAGCTGTCGAGACGTCAAGGAACCAAAGCAGTTGCAAGTGAGACTAAGACCGTCTCAGGCATGTAATATCTGATTCTACGAATATCCCCAATGTGAAAAGTGAACTGATGTTTGAGTGGTTTTAACACGGTCAGAGGAGGACATCGTGGAGGTTAAAGGTATACCCACATTGCGTTTAAATTTGAACGATGAACAAGCTTAGTAAATGAACAGGTGTCAGTCAAATTTTGGAGTTCCTTCTTTGTGCCCAAGAGGAAGAATTCATTCTTAGAGGGATTCAGGAGAGGTTTGATATTGGCCATCCAAGACTCACCATCACGAAAAACAGAAGGAAGTAATATTATTGGAGAGCTGACCTAAATGAAGATCTATCATATTTAAAAAACAGTTAAATTTCGTCAACATACAAGATAGAACTCTAAAGCTAAAAATGAGAAGTGAACCGAGTCGAGTAGTAAATAATAAAAAACAGATTCGGGTTAAGCACAGAACCTTACGAGCCTTGCAGATCAAGACAGGTGGCTTCGATTTGAATTAACTGACGCGAATAATTGATTGATTACTAGAGTGCAGTAACAAACCAGCTGAGAGCAAAACAAAAGAACAAACCGGTATTCGATTCGGTGAAGGAGTATATTATCATAATCGAATGTATCAAAACCGGCAGAAAGCTAAAGTAAACTTAGATCATTTACCATCTTTGTTGTGAACATGTGACTGAAAACGGTAAGTAATGCAGTTTTGAGTGCAAATGTATTTAACATTTTGGCAGCTAGTGATGCGTTAAGACGTCAAAAATGAGCAACCAAACCAGGACCTTGTAGGAAGTGTGTTGTTTGTAGCAAGCATGGAAAGCGCAAAGACGTGAAACTTGACCCTCAAGCCTGCGTGTGATACGATGTTTCAATCAGTTTCACACTTAACATTATTTCTAGACGTCGTAGTGTGATAGTAAGGTAAACACATGAAAGAAACTGTTATTTTTGATTATTTGAACAAAAGGATATAAAAAACAGTAAACAATGATTTTCTAGAGTGTTAAGACAGGCAGGTTGGAAAGGGAAATATAGTTTTGTGAAAATATGTGACTCCTCAAACCGTCGGCAACCACCATTTCCAGAAATTTGGAGAAGAAATAGAAAGTAGCCTTGGAGCGATAGTTTGATAGGTCTTCAAGAGAAAGATGTTGTTTTTATGAAGAAGGCAAACTATGGCATGCGCATAGCTGGTTGGAAAGGGGCCTTCAACAAGAGAGAGATTGACAAAAGATATGGTAACTGGGCCAAAGACAACAAAGCAGCCTTTCAGAAGAGCTGTAGGAATGAGGTCTAGAGCGAAGTGCTTATCGGCAATGTGTCGGAAATGAGAAGATTGAGTTACAAATTTCGCCACAGTTGCTGGTTGAAATAAGCTGAGAATAATGGAGGGGACAATTAATAAGATAAGCTGTGATTGGAAGGAAGATTAATTGGGTCCGAGTCTCAAAGTCGAGATGTTGCCTGAGAAGAAACCAAAGAATTTATCAGCAAACTAAGAGTGCGATGAATAGCAGTTCATTACATTTCTCGCTGTGCATGATCTTATTCACTGCCTGCCGTAGCAACGTCTCAGAAGCGGATCTTTCAAAAACGACGCAATTAGATGGATTTCGCTGAGAAAATATCACGAGCAGAAGAACACTGATGTCTACATATATGGATATGAGTTGGTAAACTGAAGTATGATGGACGCTTTTTATGCCGGCTGCGCAACCACAGCTGCTATATCTGATTGTTACTAGAGCTGGGAAGAGCGCGCATTAACCCTTTTGGATTTAGTCGGAATATGCCCGTCCACAATTTTGGAAGAAGCTAAATGTAGATGGACCATGAGCTTAGTTGCTGTATGTACCGAGCATGACCACGGTGGCGAAGCAAAAATTTACAGTACTTACTTCACCCCAAACACAGTGAATGCCACGTTTCTGTCGAGTTTACACCTGCTCTCTGCAATGCACATTACTTGCAGAAGCTTACAGTATAAATTGCCAGGTATCCAAGACCTACTTACTCAGGTCCCGGTTACTGTACTGACCCCGACTCAAACGTTGATAGAAAAAATTGGGAAGATTCCATCAGGATCCCGGGCTATCACTTCACTCACAATGCAAGAACCACGGAACAAGGAGGAGTGGGGATGCTGATTAGGGAAGGTAGGCCCTACTCCGTACCAGCCACTCGACCTCTCCAAATTTAACTTTACACCTAGAACTTTTGAATGCTTGTTGATGCAAATGCATTTTTTAAAAAGGCACCTGTACAGTTGGAGTCATTTATAGACCGACCACCTGGTCAGAGTTTGGAGGAATTTAATACTGAGGTTGAGCAGCTCCTAACTGTGACTGCTGCAAAAGGTGGGGATGTGATATTATTAGGAGATTTTAATGTGGACCTACTGAAGATGGATGCTCATACAGGAGCTGATTCCTCCTTCTACAACACCATGTAAGCTCACCACTTTCTACCCATCATAAATGGACTTACCAGAATCACTGCCTACTACTCTTCCACTCTGATAGATAATATTTACACAAATATATAGCCTAAGTTTAATAGGCTCTATGATCATTGCTTCCGATATATTTGACCATTAACCTGTTCTGGCGCGATTCGACATGGAGATGCCTAGACATTTATCCTCCTCATTTAATGATTACAGAATTGTCAATAATGAGAGGAAGGAGGCCTTCAGTACGTCACTATGCGAAGTCGACTGGTCTCCTGTTTTCGACGCATGTAGTAATGGAGGGGCGAATAGAGCGTATGCCTTATTTACGTGAAAATATACAGATACTTATAATACTGTTTAAAAGTTTAAACAGTCGCTTCGTGCATTCTTAATTAAAGGAAATTGATTCTTTACTTACCTTAATTGGAATTCGTGCTTATAGCTAGTTAAAATTAATTAATTAGATTCATTTACGTTTCACATAACATTATTTCTTATTTTGAATTAGGCATTGAATGTACTGTTGCCACCAAGACTATGTTGAAATGTAATCACAGGTGGCCCTGCTTAGCGGGGTCTTGATCCCTTCCAGACCTCTTATTGTTGCCTATATAGTTAGGCCCTATGTTATGTTGCAATGCCTTGTACCTTGAAAAATGGTTAAAATAAAAAGATTGATTGATTGATTGATTGATTGATTGACTGATTGATTGATTGATATATATTTACGTCGCCCGTTGTAATAAGTTCACAAAGAGAAGAGGCAAGGAATCTGAGCAATGATTGGAAAGGTGAAAAAGCAGAAAGTAAAAGAGAGAAAAAATACGATAAACATGGACATGGCGCTGATTTTCAGAGTTAAGCAAGTCAGTAAGTATATTCTTTATTTTAACCAGTTGACAAAACGCACTCTGATGTACATTACATGTAGTTTAGCAGTTTGGAAGTTACAGTTTTCGGTTTAATTCAAATGCAACATCCAAATCAAGAAACTCTTTCACATTAAATTATCACCTTTGGGTAAAATCCGGTCATGTGTTCTTGGCCGCAGGGTATTTAGGCCTACAGTTTTCTTTCTTGGAGGTAAGAACCCATACAAAACATGCCCTGGACAGCCCAAGACATCGGAAAAAAGTTGGGTGTCAGCTTGTTTACATAATTGTTCATATGTCGGATTGTCGCTGGGTAGGTATCTTAGACGAATGAGTTTATTTATTAGCGATTGTAGCTTATTCCTATCTTGTTGCCCTGCAAATCCCTACCATGCCGGTGCCACATATAGTAATCTGGCCACCGTTGTGGCTGGCATCACATCACAGAGTTTTACATCATGAGAGGACATGATGCCCAAAGCATAATAGAGATTGTCTTGCCTTACTGCATAATCTGCCAATATGTTGCTCAAAACTAAGGATCTCAGTTAGCATAACTCCAAGAACGTTTAGGTCTCCCACTCATTGTACACCCGGGATAACTGCAGGCATCTTCTGGTAGAGATGAGGATTTCAATTGACTTCGGGATTGGAATAGGTGAAGAGAAACGAGCAGGTTTTTATTGTAACTTATGAAAGAAAACGAATCCACCAACAACTACATCCGGCCGAGGTTTAATTAGAATAGAAGAAAACAACGAAGTCATTTATGAGACGAAGAAAGACGTGTAAGACAGTTTGAGATCAGTTTCACTGAGATCGGGAATATCTATTGGAAGATGTAAGACGTAATTTTGAAGAGAAGCTGCCATATTTCGCCACACCATGTGAACTTTTAGACATGAACTTTTAGACATGACCGGTTACATAACGTGACAGAAGTAGTCGGCATAAGGTTAGTGAAATTAGAGGAAACGTTCCGTCAACGACATGAAGTACAGGCCGGGCAGTTTTAGTACGCATATGTGACAGTGAATTTAAAAACGGACAGTGAATAAACAGAACTGCAGTGATAACAGCATCATCGAAGTCATTAGATCAGATTAGATGAGTTGTTTTAGTTCAGAGAAAGAAAGAAGAACAAGGATCTAATAGATGGCTTAAATATAGTCAAAAACTTAGATATTGGCTAGACTTACCCTAGTTTGTAGGAGACGAACCCAAAGATTCCTATTACAATAATTATAATCACCATGGTCACGATTAAGGCTGCGAACATTGGAGAATTCTCTTGTTCTTGTGTTATCGTCGTCGGATTATTAGAACCATCACCACTCTCACCTTTGAAAAGTGCACAGGAAGATAAAATAAAAGTAAATACTTCATGAAAGCATTCATTTGGGTCTAAGTTGTAATGTTACTGTTCTTTGCAACAGTGTGATTCTCGTTAACGTTAACGATAACGAAAGTGTTCGTTAACGAACCAAAAAATGATTTCGTTAACGATAACTATAACTGTAACTAAAAAATATCATTAACTATAACTATAACTGTAACGAAAATAACACTAACGAAAATTCATCGCTATTTTCGTTAATGAAATAAAAAAGTGCAATATCGATAAACATGGCGAATTTAATCAAACGCGATATTTTATTCGTTTAACTTTTAAACTATCCTGTTTATTGTTCCGAGATAAAATGAGAAAATGTGCTGCATATTCTCCTACCGAATATTCTGGTTTCTTTTCGAAACTCTAATAATTCGAGTTTCTTTTTTGATGGAAAGATAATTTTTTCTTTTGATTGTTTATTGTAGAGTGAGAAACTTGTTTTGATTTTAATTTTCTATGTTAAAAGGAATATTATAAAAAAGTTATCATGTTCAAATTAGAAATGTTCATAATAAAAACTCAAATTGAATACACATTTAAAAGAAAACGAGATTGTATTTTTAATGGGAAAAATCCATTAAATATCTGTGACAGACAGTGATTACACAAGTACTGTAGCCTTTAAGTATCAAATTATAATCTGAATAACAACGTTTGTTTTTACAATTTCAGTTTTTTGCATGTTAGAGTCATAGAAATATTCTGAGGGTGTGGTAATTTTCTTTGACATAATTTTGTTAGGGGTCCTTCAATGTTTGACAGTGGATGACAAGGGGAGATCAAAAACTGCCTAAAATTTGCTGACATAATTAATCGATGACCCCATATATCGACCAGGAGGTCACTTGTAATTATGTACTAACTAAAATTAACTAAAATAAAAGTCCAGTAACTATAACTATAACTATAACTAAAAAATAATACTAACTATAACTGTAACTATAACTAAAATAAAAACCATTAACTATAACTGTAACTATAACTAAAATAAAATGTGTAAGGAGAATCACACTGCTTTGCAAAGAACTTACGTTTTTCGTTTTTTTAAATTAAACAATCAATCATGGGTTGTGCGTTAGTGCATCCGATGTTTTAACTGTAACATTTCTTAAAAGAGGGAAGATGAAGTTTACCCAATGTACATCTCTAGGAACGATTATACTGCTGACATGTCAGCCCTTTTATAGCATAGGAGCGATCAGAATACCGGTCGATGTTCACCTATTTGTTACATTGGACAACTAAGAGTTTGCTCTTTGAACACTTTTGGGTGTATCAGATAGATTTAGGACAATTTGGTTATTATATCCCAGGAATTCAACATTGGTCGTATGTCTGGTTACTTGTGATCAATCCTTTTCCCCCATTTACATGCATTTAGATTTAGTTATTTATAGAGTCAAATAGGTAAAAGGCCTCCATGGCAATTCTGTGAATATGTAATTAAGTCGATGCAAGTTTATGTTAAAAACAAACAAATCAACGATGCCTAGCAGTATATCAATGGTTCTAGTTGCCTACCCTACTTACCTAGACCAGCACTTCTAAATCAAATCTCTAAATTATAAACGGTCTATATTAACCTCCTCGTCAATGTAGTTTCATCTTGATGCGTAGATTATTTCTCCAACGTCCAAAGTCAAGTTCTTGTTCTCCCTAACGACGAACTATTGCTAACTTCTAACGAAAGTGCAAGTTCTATGCTGTCTTGTGAATGTGTGTGGTACGCCCGTCGTGTGCAAACTCCAGTGCTTTAGACCTCTGCTCACGGAATCTTTCGCACTGGCAGCGCCTCTGATTAGTGAACACTGTGAGAGGCGCTTTATAAATGTTTAGATACAATACAATACAAAAAATCAGCACATCAATACGTGTCGTTCCCATGCTTAAACTTGACAAATTCGCTTCCGAAGTTTGCTCAAAATTCGACAATACCGATTCTTACGACGTTTTCACCCAAGTATCATCCGATCAGGAGTCAACCGTATACGACTCTTCGACAGCACGTCTGGCGTGTCAGAGTCCGGCATTACAAACTGCTCTTGCTCACTCGAAACGTTCCCATTGCACCTGCGCAGCAGACGATAGGATCTTTACAGTCCGTTACGTTTGATTTACCAAATCAGCATCCGACACCATGTTGCTCATATCCTCGAATCACGTTAAGTATCCACTAACTTAAGCTACATTTTACATCCTCAAGTGCTGGTCAATTAGATAATTAATTAGTATTGAACAAACCTCATCTAATCAACACTTAATAACCCTAACCCAGATCATAAATAGCGCCTATGGTAATCTAGAGAAGAGTATATTTGTGTGGGCAAAAGAACATCGTTACGCCATCAATGGTGGCCAAAATTAATAGTGGGACACTGAAACAGAAGCATCAGATGCTGAGTACGAACAGCAATCAGTATCTAAGTATTCTGATCTCAGTTGCGCTAATGCGATATAACAGCATCATCGTGCGATTAAACACGGTAAATTTAATTTCTTTAAATGAATCTCATGTTTCTTTAAATTCAGATAGCGTCAATGTGAATTATGTTTGTGTTTTATATTTGGCGGCTTGAAGATGTCAACAATAGTAACAAAAACTTTTAGAGTAAGCAAATATTTACAGAATTTATTGTTCAATGTAATCGTAGTCTTAATCTCGATAATTCAGCAGCCCCAAAGCAAAGGTAAGTCGCGGGAAACTGCTTTTTTGTCTTCACGTTATCCGACGGACCTACGTGTCATGTTTTTTTTATTCATCTTAACTCATTTCACGGCAAATGGTATAAAGAGCTACGTTTATTCCTGACATTTTCAGACTGATTATTTTTAAATATTGTGCTTTTCTTTGCACATTAAATGCTGAACTAAAAATGGACGACGCAGGTGACCAATATCATCTATCTATCTATCTATCTATCTATCTATCTATCTATCTATCTATCTATCTATCTATCTATCTATCTATCTATCTATCTATCTATCTATCTATAATGAACTTCTATAGCGCCCATTCAAGAAATCTACTCAGTGGCGCTCCCGACCCAGGCCCGATCAAAAAGAAAGGTCTTAAGAAGGCCATAGAAAGTACCTGAGAGGTCTCTAGGGAGAGAGCGAAGGGAGAGAGGGAGGTCGTTCCAAGCGGTAGGACCCACCACGGAGAATGCCCTACGCTGCGCCATAGCAGTACGCGCATAGGGGACAGCAAAATCACCCCGGGAGGCCGAGCGCAAGGCACGGCGCCCCGCACAAGCGGAAGTTAAAGTAAAGAGCTCGCAGAGGTAGGCCGGGGCCCGCCCTAGGACACAATGCCACGCCATGGTGGAGACCCTGTAATGAATGCGATGCTGGACAGGAAGACAATGGAGAACGTCTCTCATAAATTCTGAGACGTGGTCAAACCTGGAGATACCGCCAACCAAACGTGCAGCCGACCGCAAAACCCTCTCTAGACAAACAATGCGAGTTTGAGGAAGTCCAACAAAGAGAGAGGAGCAATAATCCAAACGATTGACAATAAATGCATGTACCAGAGTGGAAGCCGCGGAGAATGAAAGAGAGCGGGATGCGACACGCAGCTGGCGCAGTTGATAGTAACAAGCACGAGTCAGTTCATGAATGTGCTTAAAAAAGGAGAGTTCTTGGTCAAGAATGACACCTAGGTCACGAACAGAAGTAGAAAAGGCAAAGGAGAGAATTCAGTGGCAAGAAAAGTCAAATCAAGCTTGGCCAGCTGTTGACGAGTGCCAAACCATATGTACTGAGTCTTCGAAGGATTGAGACGCAGACGATTAGATGACATCCAGGCATTAAGGGTGGAAGTAGCATCAGACATAAGCCGAACAGCAGCAGCAGCCTTAGTTGCAGAGCAGTGAGTGTAAGATTGGAGGTCATCGGCATAGCTGTGACTCGAAAGCGAGCAGGATGCAAGAAGAGAGCCTAGATCAGCCGTGAAGAGGCCTTCATGTTTGGCCTTCTCTATTTCCTGGTTTTGGCCTAAAGGTATCATTTCAATATTATTCTATAATCACTAAGACTCCTGGTACATGATCAAATACAGCTATACATACCTTTTGCAGGTTTTTTCTTTTCCTTTTTCTTTGGTTTCTTCTTTCTTTTTTTCTTTCCTTTTTTCTTTCCTTTTTTCTTTCCTTTTTTCTTTCCTTTTTTCTTTCCTTTTTTCTTTTCTTTTTTCTTTCCTTTTTTCTTTTTTTTCTTTTTTTTAGGCAATTTAGTTGTTACTTGTGGCTTTGTTTGTGCTGGTATTGTTTTTGGTTGTGTTTTGGGTCGTGGTGTTGTTGTTGTTGTAGTTGTTGATGTTGTTGTTGGTTCCGGTGTTGTTGATGTTGTTAATGTTGATGCTGTTGTTGCTGTTGTTGTTGTCTTAGGTGTTGTTGTCGTAGGTGTTGTCGTTGTTGGTGGTGATGTTGTTGTTGTTGTTGTTGTAGTAGTAGTTGTTGTTGTCGTTGTAGTTGGTGTGGTTATTGTTGTTGTTGTTGGTGTTGTTGTTGTTGTTGTTGTTGGTGCCGGTGTTGTTGTTGTTGTTGTCGTCGTCGTCGTTGTTGTTGTAACTAGCCAATCTACCAGCGACCCGTCCATGACATCCGACGCCGGATCTATTTTTCAACGAATTTTCACATCGAGGGAATGTATGAATACGCCAGATCATATTGCGAAAACCTATTCATTCATTCACTTATTCATTCATGTATTTATGTAGCACCTCTTCAAGGAGTGCTAATCAGAGGTGCTCCCGACTCTAGCACGGCTAAATAGGAAAGTTTTCACTTTTCAGTCCATATCAGAGTGTATTTCACAATCTTAGGCACTATTTAAAATTCTTGTCCCAAATAGTGTGGTCTATTTCTACAGCAAATATAAGTTGTTTCTGTTTAGATTTGCACTTGCATATTACCTCATGAAAGTAATTTTTTTGAAATTAGTGTTTAGTTTCTCCAACTCATAATTCTCGATAATTACACCAGCTCTCATCTCATTGAGTCACTTGAGTAATAAGCGAATGGCTTATCGTGCTAAGCCATCGCAAGTGATTACTATTATTATTATTTATTTATTTAAGTCAACAAAACAACAAATCAGCAAAACAGCAAAAACAAACAGAAACAGATACAATTTAGAGCACAGTGAATGCAGTAAATAAATGAGTTAACACAAAGACAGTGAAAAACAACATGCAACTATGTAAGTAACCAAACTAAATGCAGGTAATAAGGAACGAGGTTAAAGCAAGGAGTAGAAAAAGAATGGTAAAAGTTCTGTAAGTTTGATGAAACTGATGAGAAGAAGCAGGATCTGCTTATCAAGTCATCCCCAAGAGTGTATACTGGAGTGGAATAAAACCGGGAACTAGAAACATAGCTGCAGGAATCAGTAATGGCAATAGATGACGAGGGATGTGAGAGCATATAATTAAAATAGTGATCTAACAAGAGAATAAAGGTAGAAGTATAGAAGGTTAGGGCTGAAAACAAAAATTAAAAGTATTGATTAACCAGTGCTGACTTATAGGTAAACTTAAAAAAGGAAAGGGATGGTGTGGCACGTATGGTAGGATCAATGGAATTCCAAATTTTAGGTCCCATTACACGAACAGAAGAAGAGCGGGCTGAGATTCTAGATAAAACAGAGCGGTAGTCGTGGCGCCTACGAGTATCATAATGATGAAGGGCAGAATTGGTCATGAAAAGTTGACTAAAGACGGAAGGGAGAAGACCTCGATGATGTCTGAACATTAAAATAGCCATTTGATAATGATAAATGTCGTATATGGTGAGAAGATTAAGAGATTTAAATAGTGGAGGACTGTGGGCAATATGATTGGTACACAGAATAATTCTGACAAGCCTCTTTTGAAGTAGGAATAACGGTTTGCGTCGGTTTTTAGAAACACCTGCCCAGACAGTAGTGCAATAAGTTAAATAAGGTAATACAAAGGCATTACATAAGCTACGAAGTATCGGGGTAGGGAGCTTCCATCTGAGGGTGCCAATGATACCTGCCATTTTTGAAAATTTATTAGTGGTCAGTTGAATATGGTCGTGCCAGGTCAGGTGCTCATCAAGAATAATACCCAAAAATTTGGTGCTCGCGACACGCTTGAGTTCAATAGAGTTCAGGAGAAGAGGAGGAGTAGTAGAATTAGCAACAATTGTTCTAGGGCTACTGAATAAGACGTAGCAAGATTTTTTTATGTTGAGCATAAGAAAGTTAGCATGAAACCAGTTAGAGAGTTTGCTAAGCTCAAGTGCCATGCTCTGAAACAAAGGAACAGGTTGGATAGAGGAAAGAAGTGCAGTGGTGTCGTCTGCAAAGAGGATAAAAGTAAGGACCTTAGAACAGCAAGAAACATCATTAATATAGATAAGAAATAATAAAGGGCAAAGTATGGATCCCTGGGGAACACCAAAGAGGATAGGGAGAAGGTCAGAGGTCGAACCAGCATAAGAAACATATTGAGATCTGTGAGAAATAAAGGATTCAAACCAGCTCAAGGGCAGGCCACGGATACCATAGTGATAAAGTTTATCCAGAAGAACATCATGACGAATCGAGTCAAAAGCTTTGGAGAGATCAAGAAAAGCGCCCAAGGTTAGCTTGTGGTTAACCATTGATTCGGAAATGCGATCAATCGCCTCAGTGACAGCCAGTGCAGTGGAGTGGTTCTTTCTAAAACCATGTTGGTTGCTAAATAGGATATGATTCAGGTCTAGGAACTCTTGCAGACGCCTATGAACAACCTTTTCAAGTATCTTAGAGAAACTAGTTAAAGTGGAAATGGGTCGATAATTATTCATATCCTGGGAACTTCCCGCTTTAAAAATGTGGATGACCTTAGCAATTTTCATTAAATCAGGAACAACTCCAGAACTAAAAGACTGGTTGACCAGATGGGTTAGAGGTAAGGCAAGATGATTAGCATAACGTTTGAGAAGTTGGGCGGAGAAGTCATTACCATCAATGGGACTAGTAATTTTCAGATCGGTGATGGTGTTAAGTATTTCGATTTCGTTGGTAGGGGCTAAAAAGAAAGAATTAGGAGTAGGAGTGGACAGGTACTCTCTATAACTATTGGGAGTAGGAGGAATACCAGCAGCAACATTAGGTCCCACAGCAGCAAAAAACTTGTTGAATCCATTGGCAATAAGATGAGGATCAAGGGTTAACAGGTTGTCAATAAGCAGAGGAACATTAGTCAGAGCAGCGCCGGCCTTAGATATTTCGGGCCCCGTGCAGAGTATACTGTACGGGCCCCTCATGACACAGATCAAATTGTTTTTCATTGCTAATCATTTTATTTGAGTAGATTGTTAACAAGTCAAATTTAACTATACACAAGAATTCTTGGACACCGAGGAAGTTGACTTTTATTTTATTGACAAAAGATGAGATTTAATCTAAACCATAATATTATTTTACTATTGGTAACAGAGATGAGTTGGCTGAGGAGAATTAGGGGCAGAAGTAGAAGGGAAAGAATCAGAAATACAACAACAAGAAAGGAGTTGGGCGCAGAGGGAACGGTAGTAGAAAAGATACAAAAAAGAAGACTCAAGTGGTTTGGCCATGTAGAAAGGATGGATAGCAGCAGATTACCAGTCGCAGCCCTACATGGGCGGATCGAGGGAGAGAGAAGTAGAGGGAGACCACGAAAAACTTGGATGGACAATGTCAAGGAAGACTTGAAGAGCAAAGGCACGGACTTAACCATGGTGCGCGAAACTGTCAGAGACAGAACACTATAGAGAAACTTCATAAGAGCCTCATCGTCGGGAAACTGATGGAAGAGAAAAAAGAAGAAAGAAGATAATATTATTTTTAGGGTGTCTTGTTCATGTTAATTTTCTGTGACATTCTCGGACCCCCTTAAATTGCGGGCCCCGTGCGACCGCACGGTTCGCACGCCCCTAAGGCCGACACTGGTCAGAGCAATGGAAGAATGGCCCATAGCTTGCTTAATAATTTTCCAAGTTTTACGAAGATTATTGTTATGGAGGTCAAACATTTGAGTATAATAAAGTCTTTCACTATTTCGCAATAAAAGGGTGAGCTTATTTTTATAAGTTTTGTAGTTGTTTAAAGCATCCTGAGTATTACATTTGAGATAGATTTTATAAAGTTTATTTTTAGTTTTGCAGGATTTTAAAAGGGCATCAGTTATCCAAGGTCTAAGCTTAGTTTTGAAAATCCTAGTTCGACGGGTAATAAGAGGGAAGCAAGTGTGATACATTTGGGTAAGTTTGTCGTTTATAGAGGAAAGTATAGCATTCGGGCAGTGAGTATGTAGGACATCCCACCACTGTTCACTATTAAGCATATTTAGGAAGTAGGAGTGGGCAGTCTCGTTGGTTGGACGGGTTGTTGTAAACCTGGGTTTGGGTTTGGTTCGAGTCGAAAACTGCCAATCCAAAATCACAAATACTGGAAAATGATCACTGATATCAACTTGAATGATACCAGGGAGTTCATTAGGGGATAGTACATTACTGAAAATGTTGTCAATAAGAGTTGCCGAATGTGGGGTGAGTCTGGTGGGACGAGTAATAAGTGGGTGGAAGGAGGAGGACATAGTATTCAGAAATAGATTAGAGGGGGAGTGAGAAACGACATTCAGTAGATCAATATTGAAGTCACCACTCAAATAGCATGGCTTATGAAAGGTGGTCAAGTATTGGAGTAGATGGTCAAGGTCGGTGTTAAAGAGGTTAAGGTCAGAATTGGGAGGTCGATAGATAACACCTACAATAATTTCTTTCAGATCACATAACGTAGGCCTAATATTAACAAAAAGGAATTCAATAAGGCTAGTGGGGCAAAACTTAGGCTCAAGAACTTTGGAGGAGAATTTTTGGTCAATGAAAAGAGCAAAACCACCGCCATGGCCAAGAGGACGAGACTTAGTAAATGTATTATAGCCCGGGTATTTAAGCTCATCCTGTGTAATTAGTGAGGTCCAAGTTTCAGCAAGCGCTCTAATACCAAAGTGAACCTCAAGGTTGTTAATAAACGACCAAAAGTCTGGGCCGTTCCTGGCATAGCTACGAATATTAAGATGAATAAGTTTGAGACTGCTATGCAACTGGCGTTGATCAATCATATCTTTAAATTGACCTTCAAGGTAGTAGGTAGAAGCAAAGTTAGATAGGGGAGCAAGAAGGTTAGCGTCAGGGTCGATATCTTGGTCTAAGCCAAGATAAGTGGTGCCATCTTTGATTAAGGAGTCAGTAAGTGTTTCTAGTGGGGTAAGGAGTAAAGGTGAAGAGGAGTCGGGGTGGTCCACCATAGAGGGAATGGTAGTATCAAGATCATAATCACAAAAAGGCATCAGCCTATTCATGCAGTAACAACATAAATTACTAGCAACAGGCTGGTGAGTAAGCGGAATGGACACAGGTAGGCAGAAACAAAACTTAACTGAATGAAAATGGCTCATGAAGGTAACGTCACGAGCCATGGTCTGATGTGAGCTATCAGCCATGATGGGTGTAAGGACAGGGGTAAAGCGTCAACAGAGATCTTAGCTCGGGTAAAAAGGGAGTGGAGCAGCTAGGTATGTAAATTAGGGGTGCACTAAACCAAATGAGAATAGTATACATTATGATAGTAGCGTGAGAAATTAGAACAATAGATATGTAATAATATACTAAATTCATGGGGTAGATTACAATGATATGAAACCGTGAATTAGAAAATGGTAGAAGTCCCATTCCTATTAATAGAAAAGTAAGTTGGGTAGATAGATAGGGTAACGATTTATTAAGCCCATATAAGACAAAGCAAGTGAAGATAAACGCATTCAGCAGTATTCCAGCCAAGAATAACAGTCTACTCTCAAACTCTAATAAAAAAGCGACAGCATTAAAAAATAATAATTTGAAAAAAAGATTAAGCATAAGGCAATAACTTTTGCCAGTGTCATAAACAAAAAAGATCAGCGTAGGGCAGGTATCTCTGCCACCATCAGCAAAAACAAAAACCACACAATAAGGTAACATCAAAATAAACATGGTAGTAACATTATAATGTAGCATTGCAATTTGCAAGCCACAGAGCCTAGATGGTGCAATTAAACAATCAGATAGGGAAAATTTATATTTATAGTTAGAAGGAAAATTAACAGGATCAGACAATAGCAGAACAGCATAATAGCATGAGTAGCTAATAAATGTATGAAGTGTATGGGCAGTAGGCAGCAACAAGGATAGTCAGGCAGTAGAGCTGAGCAACAGGAGGATCGGCACATAATAGAAGAGCTGTAGTCCGGAACTGAGCAATAAGCATTACAGCCGAGCGCCAGCCATAATAAACGCACAACACATTAGCATATTCATACGGACACACAGTTTGTCAAAGCCAACTGCTCATAGGAATCGTTGCAATAGGCATTACAGCCAAGCGTCAGCCTTAACAGACATCAAGAACATTAGCAAATTTATATGCGTACAAAAGTTTATCACCAACAGGTCAGCCCCACAGTTGTGACTGATGATAGCCGACAGTTACATTACTGGGCTAAAGCGTGACCCGTCCAACTTCAATAACCATTCCGCTGCCTATGACAGTAGCGATGACACAGTTAGCATATGAGGGTCGCGTCACCATCATAGGTATGCTCGATAAACAATATGAATGAAATTATAGTGCAATGTTGTAAGCAGTGAAACCAGACCAGAAAACAATCACGAGGTGGTATATAGGTGAACAGATTAACTCACCAGTTTAAACACAATAATCACAAATGGTTTGTGAATGAAATAGAGTGCATGGTTGAGTCATAATCACCACCATGGGTGCCCTCCAGATCCATATGGATAGCCGTATAATGAAGGGTTACAACATAATAACATATTATTATGGGGGTTATACATGTGAATTATGGTTATAACATAGTAGTAAAGGACCAAACTCAAGGGCTCAAGAAAGTTGAGCACAATAACTACTCGTAAAAAATGAAGTTAAGATGCAAGGCAAGAGCATAATCGCCATCCTAGGCACATATTGTGGTCCATAAGGGCAACATTGTAAAGCAGTGTTATAGTCAGTAAATAAGTATTAAATACAATAGCTGTTTAATAAGTCAAGATGAAGATATGATACATAGCTGGCAACAATAGCCATTTTACGTAAACTTTATGTCTCATGAGAATAGCAATTGTGATGAGTGCTATAGTCACTGCGCCAGTTTACGGAGCAACCACGTGATGACATAAATGACAACAATAACCATTTTAAGTAGACTTTATGTCTCATGAGAATAGCAATTGTGATGAGTGCTATAGTCACTGCGCCAGTTTAAGGAGCAACCACGTGTTGACATAAATGAGTGTATATAAGGTCAACAGTGCTAGACACAAAAGCTACTACTGATTTAAGATAGAGTAAAAAATGCGTGGTTAGTTCACCGGCAGTTGATCGGCCAGAGGCAGAAAATGAGTCAAGAGTCTCTTCGGTCCATCCTTGACAGTAGTTGCAAAAATCCGCCCATTCCACGACCAGATTTTATGTAGTCTTGGATCCTGACGGTGGGTTGCAATGAAGTCAGCATTTGTGGGGGTCAGGTCTTCAGAGACGCCCACCTTGGAACCCTTAAGATATCGACGCTGGCGTAGCACAGGGGTCTCCAAAGTTTTCCAGCGGGGGCCACATTGCTGACTTTCTAAAGCTCCACGGGCCAAAACTCCGGAAAAAACCCGCGAATAAATAACTGTTAACAGACTATTCCTGAGGTCTGATGCAGTGCAGAATTTCAATGCAGATATCTATAACAATTAAGATGGTTTTTCGTTAGTCCTGATTAGTGTGAGAAGCATGAAATTTATGCATTTCTGAAATAATTCTATCCAACTGCGGTTCAAGGTGAGTGGTTCCAATCATAAGTAAGGCATTCAAATGTTCATCAGACAATTGCGATCTGTAGCAGGATTTCGTGTACTTCAGCTTGGAAAAAGTCTTCTCACACAAATACGTAGTGCCAAAAACTGAAATGAATTCACGAGCAAAGTTTCTTAAATGAACATGTTGGTCAGATGGAAGGCATTTGTAGAATTCAATCAACTTTCCTTCCTTAAATTTGTCCCTCAGGATGTCATTAGATTGCAAATCGATAACTTCCATTTGTAAGTCAGAAGGTAAGTCTTCAATGACAGAGTCAAAAGGATTTTCGAAGGTTCTTATTTTCGAAGAGCATGCATCGAGATCAGAGAAAAGTTCCTGGAACTGTTGTTTCAAAACGGAAATGACATATTGATTAAACAAGCTTGGAAACGGAGTCGCAGCTTCCTGGCTATATTTGTCACAGCGTGAAAAGTGAGATAAGCAGCTTCTTGCTAACTGAATATCAAATAATGTTAACTTCTGACGAAAAGCTTTCACCTTGGAGTACAAATCACAAATGAGTGAAGTTTCACCCTGCATTCGTAGATTGAGATCAATCAGGTGCATGGTTAAATCTGCTGAAAAGGCTAATTTCCAGAGCCATTCACTGTCTGTGAACGCACTTAAGAATGATTCAATCACAGTTCGAAGCCAAAAAAAATCGAGCCAGAACTTTTCCACAGCTAAGCCATCTCACTGAAGTATGGTAAGGTAGGTCTGGAAACTCAGCATCCATTTCCAGCAGAAGGTCACGAAATTGGCGATGATTGAGTCCATGAGATCGAATGTAGTTAACAGTGCATGGAAACAACATGCTCTAGGACAGATGACAGGCCAGATGTTTTCCACACAGTGTTTGTTGATGAATGATATGGTAATAGTAAAATACGCAAAGTTCCTATTTCTACAAACAGCGACATGGATTTTGGCAATATGCATATCAGAGTACAGCGGCGTTTAAAATTATCAATTTTCCCAATTTATTTTGTTTTTTCAAGGAGAGTTCCGCGGGCCAGAATAGAGACCTTAGCGGGCCGTACTTTGGAGACCCCTGCAATAGATCACAATAATTTAACTAATATTCAGCCTTTTTCCTACTCAGTATAGGGAGTTTCGAGTCAGTCGTTAAACGTTAGAGAAAGCTAAATGATGCATCGGGGAAGTGGAAGGAAACATCGGACGTTTCCAAGGACAATAGCTATGGGATATCGGTGCGTTCATAGGGAGTCCAACCACTCTGTTTCCTCCCACGGACAAATCGCCGGTTAAAGCATCCTAGATGTCTGCGTATTTCTTTACGCCAGCGGCCCTCTACCACCGCGTACTGCCTGGAGGCGAAATCCTTATCCTGGACTCCGTGGGCATTCTCTCACTCTTGGTCATGGTGTCAGTTACCACCTTCGTCACATTTGTTACGCTCGCAGCGTCGCTTTCAGACGGTAGCACGACCGTAGGGAGTCCAGTGACTCTTTGGCCGCCCACGAAAAAATCGCCGGTTATGAGATCGCCGGTTTTGAGCACGTGCACTCCTTCCTTCTTGTCCGCGTACGTATTAATGGCGGCAGCATTTTCGTTCCCGTAGGCCCTACCGCTTGACGGTAGCGTTCACCACTGCGTCCTGAGTGTATCCCTTATTTGATTATTCTGGCCTAGGGACGGACAAAACATTGATCTTATGTCCGGCTACTTTAGAATTCCTTCCACTAAGCCCCATTAGTAGGTCACCCTATCATAAAGTCAATTTAGAAAAGGCTGTTCAGTATTATTTAAACATTATGTGATCAATTCTCACGAGTAATCTAGAGTGTATGTAGTTGTAGATGATCTGCCGTTTCAAGCAGAATTTCACCACAAAGTTCTCACAAATAATTACAGCTCGAACAAAGTCTGTTCCCCTTGTCAAATCGAAGTTGATTCATCAAAGTTCAGTTCGAATATACTAAAAGCTGAACTGTACTCAACATCTAACGTTTTCGCGAGTTCTAGGCCGACTTCATGGTTAGAACCGGCTCACCGAATCGCTTCGTTCGATGATAACATCGCTAATACGCTATCGACACTACTCCAAAATCGACCGAATAGTTCCTTCTATTCGACACAACGAACTTTGCTTATCTCGACGTTTTCTCGCTAAGTATCGCGCAGATCAGAAGTTGATCGTCGCTGACATTCTATCGTCAGCCTTACACATCAAGGCAAGGCACTACAACGGATCCTTGTCTGCTCCACAAGTTCTCACCTCGCATGCGCAGCAGCCGACACGAATTGAAACCGTTGGATTTAACCCGTCCAATCACTGTTCGACACCGTGAAGATACTATCCTCAAACCACGGTAATATCCCCGAATCTTTGCAAAATTTTATAGCCTACCGGTCATCAAGCGTAGATTTCGAGGACGTGTACGTGGTAGAACAACGCAAATTCCGTTCCTTTCCCAATCTAAAAGGCGACCAGAAGACTTAACTTCGTTTTTTCCTGCGGTAAGATTGGATTATAAACAAGGTTAGTAAGAACGGACCCAACAGTCGGATTAAGGACAAATGACGTAATCGTAGAAGGGAAACACCGCCACATGAAGGGATATGATATGAGCCGGAAACACCGGCTTACACAGATCGTATACACACATACACACGTAAAGAATTGTACGCCTTGAAGTACGATTGGCTAGGAGTCGCGAACTACTGGAGAGGATTGCGGCTATGAACCTATTACGATACAGATGGTCACGTGCAGGACAGCATTGCAAAGCACGGACGGCCGGTGCAGTCCTCATAGGCCTGAGTCGGAATGATAACTCAGAGGAGCAAGCAATTACCGTCAGAGTCACCAGGGAGAGGAGGCAGCGACAAATCGGCAAGACGCGGATGAGGATGAGTCGTCAGGTGATATATCCGGAAAGGGAACCATTTTACGAACATGGCAGGAAAAAGAGTTCAGAATAGCAACAAGGAGAGAATAAACATCCTTTCTTTGTATTTGCTAAACCCGACAACTCTTGCGAAACCACTTGCCCTACAACATCTAAATGCAGACATCAGAGCCTACAACCCGGACGTGGTTATAGTAGTTGAAAGCTGGCTTAAGAAACAGCACACGGACACAGCCATGGGCATTAAGGGATACGATCTGTTTCGGAGAGACCGCGAGAAGCGTAGAGGAGGCGGTGTGGCGGTCTATTGCGGGCCCTGCTGGGGGCCCAAGATATTCCAGCCCAAGCATGAATACGAGAGAGACATGGAAGTCCTGTGGCTTAGACTCAGAAGGGAGGAGCGAAGCTACTATGTTGGAGCAATTTAACACCCTCCGAAGCCTTCATACAGCACAGACCTGCTGTGGAATCTATTCTCATTGAGAGAATAGATTCCACGCTAGATGAGATACAGAACACACCTGAGGATTTGACTGTTATATTGGCGGGCGATTTTAACCAGCTGCCGTCAACCAGGATAACAGAAATGGGACTCAGGGCTGAGTTTGATGGCCCATCGCATGACGGACACTCATTAGACAGAAGTTTCTCTTCGGAAGGTATATTCAAGGAATGCGTGGCTGTTAAAGCCACCATAAACACAAAACACAAGGCAATTGTGGCTCTTCCCCCTCTGACGAAGCTTGATGACCCGACAGATGGCAGAAGGTCTCAAAAGTTCCGCCTACGTACACACAACAAATTTGCGGGGGTGTCAGGCCCATCTTGGGGGACAAAGTTGGGAATTTATCACAGTTGGCAACACAACGGCGGAGGCCTTTGCAGCCTTCTATACCTACATAACATCTGTGTATGACCTTTACTTCCTCCATCGAAAAATTTTGATCAAAGACAAGGACCAGCCTCATATGACACCACTTGTAAAATATCTGATCCGCAAACGAAACAAACTGCGCAAAAGAAATCAGAAAGAGGCTCTCGGACAGAATAAATGGTCTCATCACGAGAAGCAACAGTACAACCTTCGAGGGGCTTCATCGTGGATCGCGGAATATGTGAACCGAAGTGACTCGATTGAAAGAAGACGTCCGGTGTGAGATTTGAGCGCCGATGAGAGGAGTCACTGCATCCTCATTAAACCAGCACTTCGGTCAAATATCCTGGGATAAGCAGTTTACTCCTCCTCATTTCAAAGCAACTGCTACGGATTGGACTGAGACGGTGATAGATATAGCCACAACTTTTAAGCAACTGGAGTCAATGGGGAACACGGCTGATGGACCCGACGGCCTACCATCGTGGTTCATTGGGCAGGTCGCTCCGATGACAGCCGAGCCGGTGGCGTCCCTTTTTAACATTTCGGTCCTTTTCCCGTACGTCCCTCCGCAGTGGAAGACCAGCGTCATCCCTCCCGTGCCAAAGGTGAAACATCCTCAAGAGGCCGCTGACTTCCGCCCAATCTCGGTGACGCCTATTTCATGTCGATTATTGGAAAAATACATCGTGCGTCGGTTCTTCCACCCAATCCTGCTCGACCTCCAGCTAAATCGGGACTTGAGGACCAGTTTGCATTTCGTCCGACCGGATCCACTACGGCTGCCCTTTCGGATTGAGGAACTTCTGGGTAAGGGTCAGTACGTACACCTCATTTCGTTGAATTTTACCAAGGCGTTTATACGGTACGGCACTCTTACCTGGCGGAGCAACTGGCCGAGATGCCGATATCAGACAACATCTACAACTTGATTATCGCCTTTCTAGCTGACCGGAGCCATGCAACTGAATTCAATGGAGACATCTCCTCCACTATTTATATAAACTCTAGTATAGTGCAGGGTTCGGGGTTAGGACCAAACAACTTTGCAATATCAATATCCAAGCTTAAGCCTTAGCATACAGGAAATAGGTTACTAAAATATGAGGATGATAACTACTTGCTGATCCCATCCTCAAATAGTGCCACCATCGCGGCTGAATGTGATAATGTAACGCAATGGGCGAGTAAATGTAAGTTAAAGATAAGCTGCAATAAGACCTATGAGATGATTGTCAGGGTGGCCCGGGGCCGCACGGGGCGGGGGGAATGAACCAGCTGAGACGCCGGGCTTAACCAGAGCCAAGAGCTTGATGGTTCTACGAGTAACTATGTCTGACATCCTTGGTATCGATGAGCATATCGATCGAATATGCTGTGGGGCCAGGCAGTACTTGTATGCCTTTCGCGTGCTTCCAGCCCATGGTCTTGCCGGCCCTAGGCTTTATGATCTGGTGCGAGCTACTACGCTGTCACGTCTGCTGTATGCCGCCCCGGCATGGTGGGAATATGCTGGACAACAAGAAAAAGAAAGGCTCCAGGCAGTTGTAAATAGGCTAATCCGACAGAGGTACCTCCCTGGTGATTGCCCAAATATCGAAGACATGTGCCGTCTGGCCGATACCCGTCTGTTTTCGGCGGTTCTCGAAGAACCGGGACATGTCCTTCATGTCTTGCTCCCCCCCAGTTAAGCCAACGGTTTACAGCCTGCGCCCCAGACCTGGTGCTGGAAAAAGCAGACAATCACACGAAGAAAACATTTATTGTTAGAATGTTATTCTTATATTAATTTATCATGATTTATGTATGCTGATGCTTGTTCACCAGAGTGCTGTTTGGCAAGTGGTTATGTTAAAGTATATACTTACTTACTTACTTCAATCAAGAGTTGATTTTGTGCTCAGGCACCACGAAAAGGTCGTTGCTTTCCGCACTGCGATATATATATTCGTTTAATATCAATTCGAACTGATAAACCGCAGACGATTACAAGTGGGAAGAAATGTTGTTATAATAATATCATGTAAAGATGTTAACGAGTCTGAGCATGAGCGATTTAGAGATTCTTAAACAGGCTTCTATAAAGCACCCTAGGTATGTTGTCGCACTGCATGGCGCGGAATGTCACACGCATCTTGACCTCAGCCTCAATCTGCTTCGTGGGCCTGCTCCTATAACCCTAGCGGGTATCAGTTGTGGCATAAACCAGGAGAGCTTAGTCAGAGTGATTAGGCCAGCGGGCACACAAGCGTTCTTGAGGATCTTGTCAGTGTTCGCCTGGCTCTGCAGCAGGGATTGATTAATTTTGTACACGACCTAGTGGTAATCGTCGCGGAAGTCAAATATATGTCTTGGGGAATGATGAATGAAAACGCGCCGATAGGGACAGGTGTAGCGATGATCTGCTGTCGTCAATCATTCAAAATCTAGAATCCATTTCGCGGCCGCGCGATCGTGTCCTTCTGTCAACACATGACCAGAGTTTCATCCTTGGAGAAGTCGTCACCGTAGACCATCAATCCCTTCATAGTTGTAGATTGTCCCGGAGACATGGTGTTCTCTACCTCTGTGTTGTTGGCCAGTTAGCCTGATATCGAGCGTGACCCGATGGTCGATGCGGCCATGTCCAACCGGTAAGTGGCTTGCGTGATTACCACCTAGGCATGTAGTGTTCAGGGGTTAATCCCACGGCAATGTACTGGGGTGCCATTCCAGTCGGGACGATGGCGTCTTGGTGGCCTTATAGCTTCGAGCCGCCGTTGGATTTCGGCGTTGATCTGCGGGATCTCGTACCTGCCTGCAGGCAACGTGATCATGTTTCACGTGGTGCCACTGTCTGGGCTGTAGACGAACTTCCTGTTGTTGCCAGAGCCGTTGGGTATCGAGTCATAGGTTTCGAGATTTAGCAACGTCAGCTGAAAGCGTTTCTTGGGATCGAGGCACAGCGGTAGCGAGAATAAAGTGATCCAGTCGTTGGTTTATGGGAATACTACTACGCTAAAAGTCTGGTCATGCTGCAACAGGTATCGGTTCTTTTCGAGGAGATCCGAGCTTCTCCATGCGATACATGTTAGCCATCACAAACTATGACACGAGCTTGTTGTGTTAGCTTCTTGGAGATCTTAGTGGAACACAGTAGCTCGTCGTGAATGGCGGAGGTCTCATTCTCAAGACCGTTGCTTCCCGCAGTATCAGAGGACGCACAGAGTTGGGACCCTCCAGAAGTACGTCTGGGTCTTTATAGAAGTGTACTGCAGCACCCTGACATATGAACTGGCAGACCGAACACGTAGACGAAATTCTTGGAGGTCTCAATTGGAAGAGACGGGGATGGCAAGTGCTTCGAATGTTGACGGCACATGGCAAAGATCAATCTCTTTGTGCTCAGAAAGTCCCTATGGTAGACAACGAGACCACCGCCCCGTGTGGCCGCTTCCCTGGAGTGGGATTTTCGCCGGTCTAGGTAGCGAAAACCAGTGGGCTGGACGACGAGCAGCAAAGTCCTCAGAGACTGAGTGCCAGAATTCTGTGACGGCGAGAACATCAAGATCATTGGCCGTGATGAGATCGGCGACCTACACGTACATAGTCCTAAACAATTGGACGTTAAGAGTAGCGATACGGATAGCCGAGAGAGAGAGCGTTTTGACGTTGGACGGCGTAGCGCAGAGGGAAGCCGCTGTGAGGTCCACGACGGATGACGAGAAAGCTAAACTTTAACAGAGTCTTTCTATCAAGGCGGTGAAATTTAGAAGAGCAACCGTCGAGCGATTGAATTAGGTCAGAAACAGTAAAAAAAATGAAAGAGCGTAGCCATTTTATTTCGACTAATGTCCAACTAGAAACACTGGTATAATTCATAAACGGTGAGCAAAACTCGAATAAAACTAGCGCTAGCTTGCTCAGAAGCGCTAATTAATGAAAACAGCTGATTAGAAAAACGACTAGCGTGGCGAAAAAGAAGAAACTTGATCTAATGTCAAAATCGTGATGAGACTGAGCTCACACGCCAGGGGCGTTTTTCTCATGAAATTACAGCATAGGCCTATGAACAACTGATGAGCATTTACAGGAACTCGAGTATGTTACCAGTTAGCTTTTAGCCATTAACTCTTACAGTTTGGACATTTTAGCAGTTCTTTTGTGGTGTTTAGATAGACCACAACGTGATGAGAATTTTCCTACAGTTTTCTTGTTGAACTGGAGCACACGACGCCAAAAATGTTCATAACAAGTTAGCAACATTTCTAGATTCGTAAAATTTGGTTATGATAATCTTACTGTCAAGGGTAATGTAATTTCTACATAGGGCAAATATTGTCATGAAAAAGCTATGGTGACTTTGATGAAGGCGATCGTTTGCCCACTACCACGTGCGTGATATCCGCAGAATTAGACGTCCGCGCGTGGGTGTTGGAAATTTCTGACTTTACTTAAATATGCTGTCAATATACTATGGCATACGAGAGATGGTTACCATCTTTCTACACTGTATTATGCTGCCCTCGAGAATCCTGAAATAGGCCTATTACTTCCAGTCTTAACCAAGAAAGTGAAAAAAGTGATTCTCCTTGGTGATTTTAACATAAACCTGCTAAGATACTATGATCATGCACTGACTCGAGACTTTCTCAACATTATGATGTCTTCTCACTTCCTCCCTTCTATTGATTGTCCTACAAGGATTACAGAATTTACTGCCAGTCTTATAGATAATGTCTTTACAAACTTTTGGCAAAATATAGTCGACCCACTAGTTTTGGTCACAGATACATCGGACCATTTCCCAATAATTGTATGGGTTGGAAATGGAGAGTTGTTGACCTCTGGGAAAACCGACGTTACTTCTCGGGTCATTTAGTGACCACCTCATTGAGCAGTTTAATGATGCCCTAAATACAATTGATTGATTGGTCCCCTGTAAAAATAGCCCTTGAGAATAATAATGCTGAAATTGCCTATGACTTGTTCCAATCTAAATATAAAGAATACGATGATGCTGTATTTCCCCTGGTCACTAAGATACATAAAAAGTCTGTACCATGCAAGCCGTGGATGACCAAGGGACTACTAAAATCTTGTAGGACGAAGGATAAATTATATTTAAAATACATCAAAACTCCGACTGAAGAAAATAAACGCAAATATAAAATATACCGCAATAAATTCAAGCATCTAAGAATTAAAACAGAAAGGCTATATTACTCAAATGAGTTTCTCACTCATGCGCAAGACCTGAGGAAAACCTGGGACATTATCAAATCCATTGTTAATAAAAAAAATAGTGAGACTCTTGTTGATTCTATAAAAATTAACGGTACCATAAATAGAGACCCTCAATCAATGGCGCAGGCGTTTAATGAATACTTTGCGGGAGTTGGTCAAACATTGGCTGATAAAATTCCTGATTCTAACAGCACATATGAGAAGTATATGAATGCACCTATACAAACTCATTTGTATGTACATAGACAACCCCTGAGGAGATTATAACCCTTGGCAAATCTATTAAATTCACTCGTAGTACAGGTCAGTAGTAGTAAATTGCGGCGGCTGACGCAACCACGCAATAACCACGTCACGTGACGACCATCGTATGACGTCATCGAAACTACTGGAAATCCCCACAGTTTCGATCACGCGCCTATGAGTCACGTCATCGAAACTGTTGGAAATTCCCGCAGTTTCGATCACACGTCTATGAGTCATGGGACGATTACGCGGGTTGGGGATTTCCTATAGTATCTAGTAATCTAGTTTTATGAAAAGGCTTAAAGGCATGAATGTCCATAATAAAATGGATACACGATCCGATTTCATGAAATCGCTTAAAGGAATAAATGTCCGTAATAAAATGGACTACTCATCGAAGACCGTTAAAGAACTACAAAATATCGCTCGAGAGAGAGGTGTGGTTGGTTATTCGAGACCGCGAAAAGCGGAACTGATAGCATTCATGTCGCCCAGGCCTGCGAGCAACCTGCTAGACGCTCCAGTTCCAGACATTAAGGTTCCAACGCTTACTCCTGGTAAGTATACGCCTCCGTCTAATACTTGGAAATCTTCTTTTAGTACCGTTTTGAACGAGGTGAAGAATAAGGTTAGGTCTAGTATTAATTCTTTTGCGGATTGGTTAGTTAGTTACATTCCTCCTAAGGTAGAGAAACCTGTGAATGAAAGATTGGAATCGTTGAAGTCGAGGGTTTCGAGTATTTTCAGTAAAATCAATAAAAACAAATTCCAAATCCGAGAGACCGCGAAGGCTATTAAAGGTTTTACTAAGCAATACACGATCGATTCCACCAGTTCCATCGATGTCACATCTTTTCTTAACTCTGTAAGGCCCCAAGTAGTCAGTCTGTTAGCGAAAAATCGAGGGGTAAAAGTTCAATTTAATCTTAATTGCGTAATGGAGAAAGCAGATATTAAAACCGGAGAAGCAGTCGAAACCGAACCTAATTTTAAATCAAAGACCGATATCATTTTAGACGCAACCGACGTGTGTGAAATATATAGCAACGCAGTGGATAAAATTAAGGAGAGCATGGCAAGTTTTCAGATGAGAGGTAGCAATTGGCGGTTTAAAACCGTTATGAAGTTGGATATCGATACAGTGGTATATAAGCCATTGAAAGGCAGTTCTTATATTCCACTTCCCGAGTATTTAGCCAATAAAAAGGCTATTATTAACCTGAAAACAACGACGATGAATGTTTTAAATGGTGTATTACTAGAGCGCTGAATCCAACAGATAAAGACCTTCAAAGAATCACTAGAGATCTAAAAGAACAATCTAAGAAACTCGATTGGAAAGGTATCGAATTTCCAGTTGCTGCTGACGCTAATATTATGAATAAGTTTGAGCGTAACAATAACATTAGCGTTAACGTATTCGGCTATGAAAAGGATGTATATCCATTATATATATCGAAGCACGAAAGCGATATCTGTATGGATCTACTGCTTATTTCCGACGGTGAAAAGAAGCATTATTGTTGGATCAAGAACTTCAACAAATTGTTGAATCCGCGAACAGAAAAATCCCATATTTCGATGCACTATTGTAAAAGATGTTTGCTTGGTTATAGAAGCGTAGAATCGTTGAATAAGCATACCGAGTACTGCTCGCGGCAAGACGCCCAACGAATAGTTCTTCCCGAACCAGGAACCATGCTAAGTTTTAAACATTATTTTAAATCGATGAGAGTGCCTTTTATCGTTTAGGCCTACGCCGATTTTGAATCTTTTATTAAACCTATCGATACATGCCAACCCGATCCTAGCACGTCTTACACCAATAAATATCAGAAGCATACACCCATCTCGTTTTGTTATCACATAAAATGCTACGACGACGGCGTTTATTCCCAAGGGCCAGTGAGGTTTACGGCTGAAAACGAAGACGACGATGTCGCTCAGATATTCATAGATTCTCTTGTAGAAAATATAAAAGAAATATATAACCAGTTTAAATTCCCTAAGAATATGATATTCGGCAAAACTGAGAAGAAATGTTTCGATGAAGCTACTAACTGTCATATCTGTGGAGGAGAGTTAGGTGAAGATCGAGTTAGAGATCACTGTCATTTAAGCGGTAAATTCACAGGCGCCGCACATAATATTTGTAATATGAACTACAAATCCCCAAGTTTTTCCCTGTAGTATTCCATAATCTATCCGGATACGACAGCCATCTATTCGTGAAGAAATTGCGAGGTGAGAATGGTGAGAAAATTAACTGTATTCCTAATAACGAAGAAAAGTATATATCGTTTAGCCGAGAGGTCGTAGTCGGTAACTTTGTAAATAAAGAGGGAAAAGAGATAACGGTCAAGCGCGAATTACGCTTCATCGATAGTTTTAGATTCATGCCCTCGAGTCTCGATGCGTTATCGAAGAACCTTAATAAAGATCAGTGTAAGAATTTAGGTGATTTTTTTAAAGGTGAGAAGTTAGATCTTTTACTCAGAAAAGGTGTTTACGCGTACGATTACGTTGACGGCATTGAAAGATTAAACGAGACCGAATTGCCTCCGAAGCATAAATTCTATTCTAAACTGAACGATTCAGACATCAGCGATGAAGATTACGAGCACGCCAAAAATGTATGGAAAGTATTTCGTTGTAAAACGTTAAGAGAATATCACGACTTGTATAATCTTTCGGATGTTTTATTATTAGCCGATGTATTCGAAAACTTTAGAGACGTGTGCATCGAACATTATAGGCTCGATCCCGCGTGGTATTACACTTCACCCGGACTAGCTTGGGACGCAGCTTTAAAGTTGACCGGTGTAGAGTTGGAGTTGTTGAGCGACTACGATATGTTACTGATGATCAAGCAAGGAATAAGAGGGGGAGTCAGCACGATTTCGAAACGATACGCGAAAGCGAACAACGAGTACATGGGAGAAGATTTTGATCGCAGCCAGCCTTCGGTATTCATTCCTTACTTAGACGCGAATAACTTGTACGGATGGGCGATGAGCAAAGCTCTACCAACTCATGGGTTTAAATGGATGAGCGATAACGAGCTGAACGATTGGAGAAGCATTACCGAACGAGATGGGGTGGGGTGCGTGTTAGAAGTCGATCTTGAGTATCCTAAGGAATTACACCACCTGCATAACGATTACCCTCTAGCTCCTGAGAGTATAAAACCTGCAGGATCGGATGTAACGAAACTAATTCCAAATTTAAACGATAAAAAGAAGTACGTTGTTCATTACGGTAATTTAAAGTTGTACGAAAGTCTCGGTTTGAAGATAATGAAAATACATCGAGGGTTAATATTCGAAGAAAGCGCTTGGCTGAAAAAGTATATCGACTTGAATACGGAATTGCGAACGAGAGCTACTAACGATTTCGAGAAGGACTTTTTCAAGCTGATGAATAATAGCGTCTTCGGTAAGACTATGGAATGTATCGAGAATCGAGTTGATGTATGATTGGTGTGCGATGAGAAGGAAGCTACGAAGCTCGCGGCGAAACCAAATTACGACAGTCGAACTATTTTCGATGAAAATCTAATCGCCGTTCACATGAAAAAGACCAAGTTGTTCTATAACAAGCCTATATATCTAGGTATGTGTATTTTAGACTCGAGTAAGACTTTAATCTACGACTTTCATTATAATTACATCAGGACCAAATACGGAGATAGGGCTAAGCTATTATTCACCGATACGGATTCTTTGGCGTATGAAATAAAGACCGACGATTTTTACGCCGATATCGCCGATGATGTTCGAAGCCGGTTCGACACGAGCGAGTATCCGAAAGATCATCCATCGTGTATCGAAACCGGAGTGAATAAGAAAGTGATCGGTATGTTCAAAGATGAAGCGGGAGGAAAACAGATCGAAGAATTCGTAGGTTTGAGGTCGAAGTTGTACTCGTACAGGCTGTCCGGTGAAGATCATAAGAAATGCAAGGGCGTGAGGAAAAACGTGGTTAGTAAAACGATAACCCACGAAGATTACAAAGAGTTTGTGTTCACGAAAAGAGAACAGTTAAGGAAAATGAACGTTATACGTTCGTATCATCACGATATGTATACCGAAGAAGTAAATAAAGTCGCGCTGTCGGCCGACGACGACAAACGAGCTATTTTGAAAGATGGTATTCATACTGTAGCATACGGACATTATTCGCTTCATCAATAAGAGTATTAGTCGAATATTAAAATGAGTTTTGCAACTGTGAAAAACATCGATGTCGAAGGCGTAGTTCTTCCAAATCAACCGCTAACGAATTTTGAATTATTGGATGCTGCGAAGAAGCTGAATATTCCGAATTTTAGAGGCGTGTTCTTATGAGACACCCTACCGAAGAAACCTAACCGGAATGAGTGTGGGATATTAAACCTAGACGATTCTAATGGGGTAGGACAACACTGGGTCGGCTTTTTAAAGAACGGTAACGAGAAAATATATTTTGATAGTTACGGTCTTCCTCCTCCTACAGAATTAATAAAATATCTCCAAAGACCGCTGCTTTACAACAGCGAGCGAATACAGCCGGATAACGAAGTGTTTTGCGGACATTTGTGTTTGTACGTGTTAAAGAAGGCGATGAACGACGGATGCGAAGTTCAAAAAATCATGAACGATTTACATTAAACTAATAACTAATCTTATTAAAAAACGATGCCTGTCGATAAATTTGGACATACCGATTCTGGATCTACGCAAAGAATAATTGCTGGTGGTGTTACGCTTAGTCAAGTAAATGCTAGTTTCCTTCGAATGGATGGAGCAAACCCGGCGACTGGAAATCTAAATATGAGTGGTCATAGCATTAAAGGTCTACCTACGACGAACGCTTCGGAAGCGGGAATGGATGAGGTTCTAAGTCGAGGACAAGCCATAGATTTGTTAACGAATCGCGGCGATTTACCGTCCAACGATAATCTAAAAGTGTCTAAAACCGGCGATACCATGACTGGCGACCTATTCTTAAGCATCGGCAGGGATCTTACGCGGGCGATGGGATAAGGATTTAGTTGGAAATAAAGATTTTAATATATTTTTAGGAAATACGGCGAATAAAATAGAAGGTCGATTAAACCAACCGATTATATCGCAATCGACGGATGGATTTCGTTTTAGAATAAATAATGAAACAGTCTTAGAGATGGTTAAGCCAACGGATCGGTCTAAAATAAATGTGTATAAGCCCATCTTTATGCATGGTGCTCACATTACGGGCCTACGCGATCCCAGCGGCGCCGGCGATGCAGCGACTAAAAAATATGTCGATACGACTGCAGTCGGACCCGTGATTAGCGTTTACACTATATCTCACCAAGCCATAGTCGCTAAAACTCTCACAAGAGTTTCTTTCGAAAGTGTAAGATTCCACACCGAAGAAGTCGACGAAGCGGGACTGACTCGTTTCACTCCTGGTAAAGCTGGATACTATATCGTTACGACGTACATAGATTTTTGTGATACTACTAATACCTCTTATGGTAACGTCTTCCTATATAAAAATGGGGTGTCGCACATGCAAATTGCGGGTGGAGGGGGTACGGGAGGTTCGCATAATAATGCAACGGGCAGTAGCATAGTTTTTCTACTCGGTACCGATTACCTCGAGATATTCGTTTATTCAAGCATCGCTACAAACATAATAGGTAGAGTTTTTTCAGCGGCATTCTTACGACCTTAAACTAAGTCCGTAACTTTAACTGTAGAAACCTATCGCGCGTATACAAACGATAGGTTTCTAAAAATGTAGAAATCTTATTGTCGAGAAGACTCTTCGCTTGGGTGTGCAACTGCATCGATTGTTTCATCGTATGCTCTCGAAGTCTCTTTATCGATCTCGCTTCCATCGTACACCATAATTTCGTATTTATTTCCCCATACTTTTCCGTTATAATACGATATTAGTCGAGCGTTTTCTCTATGGGCTTTAGCCGCTTTGTGCATCGACGAATACTCGATGGTCTCACCCGTTTCAAGGTCAAAAATAACGACTCGTTTCGGGTTGTTTCTGATACCTTTCAATCTATCGTATCTACCATCGTCATCACGTTCTTTTCGACGATCTTTCCAATATTCTTTCAGATATTCTTTTCTCGTTAATTTCGGTTTACCTACCAGGGAGTTGTCCTCGGGAATCAATCCTTTCTCGATCAGCAGCTCTATCAATTCCGGTTTGTTGAGATGAGCGACACCTTTAATCTTATTCTCTTTCGCTAACTTGTGTAATTCTGGCAGTTTCATTTTTATATAGTACAAGATTTTCTTTAAACATGAAATACATTTTTCATACAGACGATTAGTACAACACGCTCATTTTCTGTCCATCGGATTGGAAGTTTAACAACTTATCCGAAATTATAACCGCGTAACCTTGGGTATCAGCTGGGACTGCGGCGTTGAAAGTAGCTTTGATTTGGATATCAACGACCGACGATTTCAGTCTTTCCGACTGTTTACTAACATCGAAAACTATGAGCGGATAAAGTTCTTTATAATCGGCTGGAGTGATGTTGCTTTGCGTAATCAACGGATCCATTCCGTAGAACTTTTCGCTGAACGACGCCGCGTCTCTATAAGCTCTCGAAAATTTCTGGTTGGGAAACGATAGATCGTAGTCGACCGCCGGATATCTCTCTTGATTCATCATGACGTACATGTTTTTGAGGTTGCAATGATCGAAAATCGATGGATTATGTTCTTGGTTGCCGCTTCGATCGGTTTGAAATCCTACGACTATCCACCTAGGTTTTTCAGGAGCCGTCTTGACGCTAAGACGCCAACTAAAAGTATTCGATTGAGGAACCCCTATAGTATCGCATTGTCGCGCTCGATATGCGACGGGTACCGATGCTTTCGATTCGATAGTTTTGTACAATTGCATCTTCTCCATATCCGCCGGAGTAACGTGCGGCATAAACCACGAGATTTTCACGAGGTCGACTTTTCCAGCATCCGCGGTAGCGTGTCTAAAAATAGCATCATCATCCGATTTGCGAACCATCGTTAGCGTGTGCTTAAAACCGTACACTATTTTATCGTAATCTTCGCAGAATCCGAAGATATGACTAAGGGGCACGACGAAACTAAACGTTCCCTTAGCCGTTGGCTTCTGAATAAGATACGCCTGTCTGATCGCGAAACCCGCGTTATCCGCTATAACCGCTAACGCCGCGGTATCTTTGCACCATAATTGATTAAGACCTTGCGCTTTGGCGAAGTCGTCCGGATATTTCAACAAACCCAACATCGTAGTTGCTTGGCCTGGGTGAAATACCGTTTCGATATCTTGATTCGATAGGGAATACGCGATTTGACTAAAAAGATGCAAGAGTCCGTTGTTCGCGAGGGCTGCGGCGTCACCGTTAGCGTACGCCGTATTCATTCCATCTCCTTTAACCAACCTACCTTCGAATAACAAGTAAGATTCGGCGGGATGGCAAAATAGATCTTGAGTTTCGATATTTATGCGAATCTCGCCGGGTGTGTTAAAACCCGTTCTCGCTGCTGGTTCGTATTCGTGCCATTCGTATTTTTAGATTCCTTCGTCGACCTCTGCGGGTGCTGTAATGTTTAGAATATTCGACTGCATTTTAATTACTAAAGATTATTTATTTAAACTCACGCGAGTTTCAATCCCGATCCGTTGTTGAGACTACGCACGAGATCTCGAATGGACACGGCATTCGAAGAAAGTCCATCACCGGCTAGTATCTTATTAATATCAGTAGTTCCTACGTCGTTTTCGGTTAGCCGCGCTAAGATAGCCGCATTCTCTCGCGTAAGCGCCGGTATCGCACGCGGCGCCGGCACCGATGATGCTAAGATTTTAGCAGCGGCTTTATCCATCAATCGTTTACCAACCTCTACGGTGGTACTTTTTCCAACTTCTAGCGCCTTTTTGCCTAACTCTCTCGCGGCGTCTTTACCCGCGCTAAGGGCGGATGATGCGACTCGGTTAGCAACGCCAGATGTAAAGAGCTTCTTGAACACTCCCGTAATAGTATCCATTATTCCCGCTCCTCCTATAACGTATTTTCTCATAAATCTTCTATCAGCATATTTATGATTAGCATATCTTCTTTTAGCGACGACGAGCATTTTTATAATCGCAAAATTAAGTTTTTATACCGTTCTTTATCGATAATGTTTTGTCGTAATAGTTCATCGCATATACCAGCGATCTCGTTTCTTACTCCCGTATTACCAGCGTCGTAGCTAGCGAGACGCAGTTGTAACATTTCTACTAAAGCATTCGGATCTTGCGGAATTACGACGACTCCTTTACCCGTCTTCGGCGCCTGTTTTCCAGACTTCGTTTCCCATATCGGTTTAATGATGTTTCTGTACTTTTCGCCTCTAGACGATTTTGGTTTACTCGGATTGTTAGACCGCCTCATAGCATTCGTCGCGTCTAGAATCTCGGCGTAATCGGACAGATCGTTGCCGTCGTAAATCGAATCGTTCGGTCGGTTTAGCCATCGTTAGTAGCTCCCAAAGTCCCGGAGTACCGGCGTAAGTCTTCTCTCCGACCGTTATATCGTCGTTCTGGAACGATACGCGTGCGTCTCCGATATAAAATTTCCCGTCTTTAGAATTTAGACCGAACGTCGTATCGGTAGACTTTTTATTAGAAGTGTATTGAGACAAGTATTTCGTTGCTAGGTGTCCTAATTCTAACATTCTAACGTCTTCTACGGGATCCTCGTAAGCCTCTATCGAGGGATACTGTGGAAGCTGTATGGCTTTTAACGACGACGATATCGATGCGGGAAGCGCTTTTAGAGCGTTACTCGTGGCTGCTGAGTTTTCCTTAATAGTTGATAACAAAGCGTTTTGTTCTTTCGATATAGTCGATTGCGAGTCTACGATCGGCTTGTACAACTTTACCAAATCTCGCTGCAATCCTATATCACCTAGTTTCTCCGATAAATAATCTCGTTGAATGTTTTTCTTCGTCTTCAGAAACTCTTCGACGATAAAATCACGTTTTGCTGGATCGGTTATTTTAGAAACGACATTTTTTTAAATAGGGGGTATAATGTTTTAAAGCGTTTTTGGAATACGCGTTAAAACATTGAAATGGGACGAACGTGTTTTTTACGTTTTATGTTCTGCGTTTATGTTCTACGTATGTTCTACGTTTTACATTTTTACGTTTTACGTTCTGCGTTTATGTTTTACGTTCTGAGTCGTACGCCGATTTCTCAATCGCGTCCCTCAACGACTCGGCTATAGTTTCTCGATTTACTGATTTTCTGATTTCTGATTTCGTTTCAATAAATTTCACGCGCTCGTCTAGAATTAACGAGTATTCCTCATCCGAAATATTACCATCTACTAAAGCTTTCGAGAGGTATTTGCTGATTGTGTTGAGAGTCGCTTCGGCCGACGTTTTAATCTTTTCGTGCTTCTCCGCCTTTAGCGCGAGCTTTCTGTTGATCACACGCCCGATCACGCTGAAAACACCCGCTCCAACCGCCAGTCCTTGTAGAACCAGCGCAATAGGCGCCGCGACTATAGTGGACATAACCGTGATCGCCGAATCAGTTGAGCCTAACGCGACTAGAGTCGATACACCATCTACTACGTTGATAAGCCTAACGCCTTTACGATACTTTTTATCTAGAGCCTCTCTTATTTCACATTCCCAGGCGATCTCTTCTTGAATATCATTGATATTCGAAATTCGGAAAACATGGGCGCTTCTATCGATTTTCGTTTTCAGTGGGATCTCTCCGTTTTCGCGTTCCCAGTCGATATCATCAAGATCACCCATTTCCAAAAGTCGGTAAATACGAGCCATTCCAGCGCATTCCGTTTCCGGCGGGATCTCAGATTTCTCTCGTTTCGCGTATTCGTTATCCATTCCTTTTATAATTACACGATATTTTGTTTAAACTGCGATTATTTTAGATAATTAACGAAACATAACGAATCGCCTTCGATTATACTAACTACGGAATCCGAGTCGTTTTGAATAGTAATTTCGATGTCTTCTACTTGCCCGGTAACGATTCCATCTCGTAGACTCGCCTCGATTTCCTGTCTAAGCGAAACTAGACACGATCCTTTTGTCATTCGAACACCTAGTCCTAGCGCTACTGTAGCTGTTTCTCTAGGTTGAATCGTTATCAGTTGTTGCGCAAAAATCTCCCATCTTAGTCCGCCCAGTTGTCTGCAGGGTGTGTGCGTCGCTTTTTTCAACGTCCAACGCACCTCTTTCGGTTGGGTTCTAACTTCGATCCGACGAGTGGGTCTCGTTATAAATTTATGGATAGGTCTGTTGAATCCCGACATTTTATTTATACGAGGATTATTTTTAAAGCAACATACCGAGAATCGGAATATCTCGGAAAGGCGAATTAGGACCTAGTATAAGCCCGCTACCCGTTTTCATATACAACCCGCTACCCGTTTTCATATACAATCCCGCTCCAATCGAACCGCCTTTCGGCCACGGAGACAGATACAACCCATTTCCATCCAGTCTTACTTTACAACCCAAGTCTCCTTTTTTAACGTACAATACTCCCGATCCGCTTATTTTATCTACAACTTTCGATGCAGCTGCGGAACCTATACCCGTTAAAGCGCCTTGTGCTAAACTAGGTAGTACGCTTGAAAGAATAAATTTTCCGGCAGTGGCTAGAAATGGTAATATAGCTCCGATAAAACCGCCCTCGACTTTAGCGTTATATATTAATTGCGTTTTACTCAATTTGATCGTCGTGCCCTTTCCGTCTTGGTAAGCTTTCGCCGTTTTGTTAATTTGCGCTTTCGTAAGAGCTAAAACGTGGTCCCCATCCAGATCATCGTGAGATAGTCTAATACTAACGCCATCGCTTCCCGCTTCGAGCGCTCGTTTAATCTTGATTTTTTGCCCGTCTGAAATATTAACGCGTACGTTCGTGTACTGAGTCATTTTATATATAACTAAGATAAAGTTTTAATAGTCTTCACACTTCTCTAATATGAAACTTGATCGACATTGCTTCCCCTCTAATGTTAATTAGTTTTCCATTTTGGTCGGTAAGTCTCGTTTCCATCGATGAAACCGTATTCATCGTAAGGGGGAGATAAATTAAATTAGCTGGGATTTGGATGATCTTATAACCAGGTCCAACGGTAGGAAAAAACGAATATATCACGTTCGTCGTTGATCCATTCGAGTACGAACCCCCGATTATATCGCTAGTTACTCGAAAGCTGTCTATGTTCATTATGTTCACAATGTGCTCTGATTCGTTATACCCGGCTATGTATAGACGACTTTCGAAACCTAGAACGGTTCTAATCGAGTTCGCGGTTCTAAAATCGACCTCGTAATCCTGGGCGATAGTCAGCACCGCCTTCAACGTATTAGTGTTCGGTTCTAACGTAATGCAATATTCTTCGTTTGTGGTATTGTAATGACCGTTCTCTTTCATGATTTTCTTCACGTAGTCGTTTATATCCTCGAGCTCATAGGACCCTTCCGGAATATTTACGTCAAACCACGTCACGCCACGATCCGGCGAATACCGGAAGTTGTTGTTGGTCGCGTCTATGTTAGGGAACACGTAATAAGTATACAAATCGACTAGAGCCATTTCGTACTTTTTGGTTTTATCTAGTTCGATTACCGGATTGTTTTTCGTTTGTATTCGTGCGGTTCTGTCCTTTTCGTTGCCCACTAAAATGTAAAACGACGATTTCGGTTCCGTGTTACTCACAATCTGTTCACCTGTATCTTCACGAGGAGTTCTTCCATTTTTACTAGTATATTATATTGTTTTAATTCAGAATTTGGAATGTAAAATTCGTCTAATCCACGACGGTATTTACCGCTGCTCTTTTCACTCTCTAAGTCGATAACTACGAATTGGTGCGGTTGTTTCCACGACTACTCGCATAGTTTTTTGAATTCCTCCTTAGGCATGTCCGTACTTACGAGATCGGTATAGATATGATCAACATTCTTCCCATCTTGTACAAATAAGCAAATAAAGTTTGCATTCCCTCTGATAGTCCGTCTAGGCAGTTCGAAATAACTTTGTGAGAGGTAAAAGCAGTCCACGTTACTATGCCTGCCTCTGACATAATACTTTTCGCATTTGTTCTGCTTCTCCAAAAGTAAATCATCAAAAATCATCAAGTTATTTTTTGCGCTGCTTAAGTCACTAGGATCCAGCACATCTTCCGCGGATTCGTAAAATCTGCATTCGATATCCGACTTGTCTCTTAAAATTTTCGCTATCTCTTCTACAACGCACGCCGGAGATATATTAGACCTCATTATCTCGTCACGAATGTTAAAGAACCCGATGATCGCTTCTTTTGGCAGTTTTTCTTCGAATGCCTTTTTAATAATTTTATACTCCGGCTGAAATAGAGATTTTCCGAATACTTGTAAATTGTTATAGTCGAGCCATCCGGGTCTCAAAAGTAAGTTTAACAATAACGTCGTCTTACCGCACCCCGATTTTCCTACTATTACACCTCTTATTCTTTTAGGTAATAGGTTGTTATTAAATATTTTCGACTGTAAATCGTTCCACGTTAAGTCTTTCACTTCCATTTTAAATATATAAAACTTCTATATTAAAAGCCATAATGTATTGCGTAAAGTGTAGAAGACAGACCGAAACTAAAGATATACAAGATGCCGTGGCTAAGAATGGGAGATCTATGCAAAGAGGTGTATGCGTTGTATGTGGGAAAACAAAAACTCAATTCGTAAAAGGAGCCGCTGCGAAAGGTGGAGATCTAGTCGGTTCATTGAATGCAGTCACTAGTAACGTGAAGTTACCTTGGGCTAAATATCCAGGCGAGATGCATCTTCCAGGTCATTCGTTTACGGGACCTGGGACTAGGTTGGATTTGAGACTGAATCCCGATGGAACTCCTAAAGATTGGAGTAAACCCGTTGACAGAGTAGATAATGCCGCGTATTATCATGACTTGGCTTACGATCGACACACTGATACGGCTTCTAGGCATGTTGCCGATAGAGTAATGATTAATGATTTGAATAATATTCCTACTCCTAGCTTGCGGGAACGAATAGAGAGGGATATAGTCAAGCCTATATTATCTACTAAAGTAAGTCTCGGGTTAGGTTTAAAAAAAGCTTAAAATTACAACCCGACCCGAAATGGACTGACCAATTAGCGAATGAATTACATAAACCCGTAGTAAGACATTTTAGAAAGAGAAAGGTGTACGTTAGCGGGATAGATGAGATATGGGCTGCTGATTTAGTCGATATGCAGGCATTCGCTAAAGATAACGATGGCGTGAAATACTTGTTAACCGTTATAGATGTGTTTTCCAAGTACGGATGGATCGTGCCATTGAACGATAAGAGTGGGAAATCTACAGCTAGCGGCTTCGTGAAGATACTCGGAAGTGGACGAAAGCCCGTTAAATTATGGGTTGATAAGGAAAAGAATTCTATAATAAAGACGTAAAGGCTTTTCTCGAGCTGTACTCAACTGAGAATGAAGAAAAATCTTGCGTCGTTGAGAGATGGAATAGGACGATGAAAGATAAAATGTTTAAGTACTTTACAGCTAATTCAACGAGAAGATATATCGATGTATTAGACGAAATGGTTAGTAATTACAACAATACAAGACATTCTTCCATCAAAATGACTCCCGCTAAGGCTAGTATGAAAGCGAATGAAAAGACCGTATTTATGAATTTGTACGGCGAAGAGGTCTCACAGCCTGTTGCCCCTAGATTCCCGGTTGGAGATAAAGTCAGAATAACTAAAAAGAAGCATATTTTTCAGAAAGGATATACACCCAGATGGACGGAGGAAGTTTTTATAGTATCCCAGGTTCAATACACAGATCCACCAACTTATAAGATTACCGATTCTAATGGTGAGGAGATACAGGGCTCATTCTATGAACAGGAGCTACAGAAGACGACTCAAGAAATATTTAGGATCGAAAAAGTGATTAGAAAACGTGGGAAGAAATCACTCGTTAAATGGTTAGGATATCCAGACTCGTTCAATTCTTGGGTCGATAACGATAACTTGATGACATTGTGAAACGATTATTCAAAAAATGCTATTATGAAAAAATGAAAATCATTTTCGATTTAAAGAAAATAATATTCATATAAAAGCAGACACTATGGCAATCACATGGAAACACTTTGATATAAATAATGTTATTTTCGAAGACGTTACAAAAATGACTACACCCACCGAAATTAAATTTCAACGCATATTTCTCAAGTATAAATACGACGACGGAACAATCGATAAAATATCCATAAAAACTCCTCCGCTGTATTCTTATGGGATTCAAGAAAATCAATCTTCACAAACGGGTCTCTTAGACTCGTATTCTTTACCATTAAACATGTACGATAGAATGGTTGGTGAAACCGAAGACGAAGCGAAAACGATTGAAATTTTTGAATCGTGTTTAAAACTAGTAAAAAAACATCTTAAAAAATCCGATGTGAAAGACGCGGTTAATAAATACGAGATGGGCGCGGATGTTGACCAAATGGATATTTTTTACAGAAAGAAAGAGAAAGGCAAAATCCTTCCGATATACCTCCTACTCTATATCCGAGACTTTTAACTGCCTATGAAAAATCACGAAATCCGGATGTACCGCCTAAGATAACTACAGGATTTTACGATTTAAACGATGAACCGATAGATCCTGAAACTCTCATATATACGCGTTGTAAGGTTGTTTGCGATATTCGCATCCATAATATCTATATCGGGGCTAAACCGTCTATTCAAGTAAAAGTAAACGACGTCATAGTCATCGATCGATTCACTAGACAAAGACGTCTTTTCCACACACAAGAATAAGATGAATCGGATGAATCATAGCTTTTATAACTACCGGTTATAAAAACCAACGTAATCACCTCAATGACTCATAGGCGCGTGATCGAAACTGCGGGAATTTCCAATAGTTTCGATGACGTGACTCATAGGCGCGTGATCGAAACTGTGGGGATTTCCAACAGTTTCGATGACGTCATACGATGGTCGTCACGTGACGTGGTTATTGCGTGGTTGCGCTAGCCGCCGCAATTTACTACTACTCAGGTCCAGATGAAATTGACCCATTAATCGCAGTGCGAAAACTGGGCTCTGTTGCAAAAATCCTCTCGGACATCATTTACTGTTCCTTCTCAACTGGTATTGTTCCATCTGGATTGAAATTATCAAAGGTTGTGTCAATTTTTAAACAAGGCGATAGGCAGAGGTGTCAAACTATCGACCAATTTCTATATTGTCGTACTTCTCCAAAATTATGGAAAAAGCCATGCATCAAAGGTTGAATAACTTTGTAGAAAAAATGAATGTTCTTTATCCTAACCAGCATGGCTTTCGATCAGGGCATTCTACTGATATTTCACTGATAAATATGCAAGACTTAATCTTAAAGGCAATACATGAAAATAAGTTTTCAGTAGGGATATTCTTGGACTTAGCCAAAGTATTTGACACTGTGGACCATAAATTACTATTGAATAAATTAGGAAACTATGGAATAAGGGGTGTCCCTCTTTAATGGTTTAGAAATTACTTAACTCAGCGTTTTCAGATGGTCCAATGTAATCACGCCAAGTCGTCATGGAAAATTATGAAATTTGGAGTGCCGCAAGGTTCAAATCTTGGCCCCTTACTTTTTTGTAATACATAAATGACCTCCCTAATTCATCTAATATTTTAAAATTTATTCTTTTTGCAGATGATACTAATGTATTTCACTCATGTGAATCTGTGGTCAAACTTGTGGATACAATAAATGGAGAACTGGAAGCAGTGCCTGATTCGTTTAGAATTAATCGACTTTCACTTAATATCAAAAAGACTTGTAATATTATATTTCGCTCTGCTAAAAAACCACTTCCGGTATTGCAAAATTCCCTTATGATAGATGATATAATAATCAGTCAGGTACAATCAACTAAATTTCTTGGGATTTATATTGATGAATGCTTATCATGGAAACATCATATTAATGCTGTTACAACAAAAATAGCCAAGAATATAGGTATACTAGCAAAAATAGCGTATCTCATACCTGACTGTATACATTAATATATCCGTACTTTACTTATGGTAATATTATATGGGCATCTACTTATCCCACAAGACTGAAGAACCTCTCAATACTGAAAAAGTATAAGAGTAATTGCACTTGACAAGCGACATTCACACACTAAAACTAGATTTACGGAATATAATATCATAAAATTTCATGGGTGCGCCGACAAAACGGCGCAGGACAAAACGGCGCAGACATAACGGCGCAGACAAAACGGCGCGGCAACAAAACGGCGCAGTACAAAACGGCGCAGTACAAAACGGCGCAAAACTGAACTTAAGAACAATAGTTTATAGTAGTTTAATAAATACTAAAATATATTCTATAAATGACTGTGTAACTTCATCAAGTCTTTTAGTTCATAGTTCATACGTTGTCATAAAATTTGCGCGTCTACCCCTTGTTTGCCTGCCGATATAAGTATCTTCCCAATAGTCCGCTAAAGGTGCCAGAACAGGTGAAAACTCTCAACTAACTCGTCGAACGCAGCCGGAACATCAGCAGCCGGAACGAAGGCTAAAGCTAACAGCATCTTCACGCATATGCGAAGATTTTCATCTTTAGGGTAGGATGCTGCAAGGTTAAGGTCTTCAACCTTGCGCCACATACTCTGGCCGAGATGGAAAAAGCATCCAACAAGTCGTGTTTCCGGGAAGACAATCGCGCAGGCATTGTGACTTGCCTTCTCGAAGTCCGACATTATACGATTAAAATGTAAATTATACTAGAAGCGGGAAGAACGATTAAAATGTAAATTATACTAGAAGCGGGATGAACGATTAAAATGTAAATTAAACTAGAAGCGGAATGAACGATTAAAATGTAAATTAAACTAGAGCGGGATGAACGATTAAAATATGTCTAAAATATATCTAAAATGAGAAGCGGGAAGAACGATAAAAATGTAAATTAAACTAGAGGCGGGATGAACGGCACTTTTTGATCGCTAATAAGCAAACAATCACTAGACGGGTATCATTTTTCTTTGTACTGCGCCGTATTGTCTGCGCCGTTTTGTCGGGGTACTTTGAATTGCGCCGTTCTGTCTGCGCCGTTTTGTCTGCGCCGTTATGTCTGCGCCGTTTTGTCCTGCGCCGTTTTGTTACGGCGCCAATTTCATGATATAAATACAGTTGGTATCTTTATGTATAAGTATCTAAATAATCTGTTGCCAAATTCTTTTCCTAAATTTTTTACTAAAACAACTGAAATACATAATCATTTTACAAGATCAGCCATGGGGTCTCTGAAATATATACAAGAACTAACTATTATCGATTCTCACTTCGTTCTATTGAACCTAGGATATGGAATAGTATAGGCCTACCACTTAACATTCGAAACCTTACTACAATTGGATCTTTTAAAAATCGATGGATAAAATATTTGAAAACCAAAGGAGATTAGTAGGTGGAAAAGATTAAATCAATTAAACTCAAAAGATTTTGTTTGCTTGGGTTAATATTAGGCCTACTGATCCAGCTTTGCCAACTGATTGTCATCTGCCTGTGTTATGAGTAGCACGCGCTGATTCTGTGATCCTTACTACGAACTCTGTTAATAATAATGCACCCACCATCAATATGTAATTCGGAATGTGGGTTACCCTAACCTAGCGGGGCTTGCGCCCCTTCTGGGTCGCCCTTGTTCCATGATTAGTGCTTATTGTGTTAATTTACCTTTTTAATAAATGTAATAACAGTGGATGTTTCAATGTGAATGTTTCAGTGTTTTACATTGTATGATGTTACATGCACTGCTCACGGTACAATAAAGACTGATTTGATTTGATTTGAATCCCTGTTTCTAAACAAAGTCTCCTCCACCGAAATCGAATCTCTCCTATCGACGATACCGTCTCCCTTTTGAAAATGGGCCCATACTACTACTGCTATCATTTAATTTTGAATAGGATTTAATAATTTTTATTTAATAGTGGAGGTCTGTGTTTTCTCATGAAATAGAATGTGAAATAATTGCTTCGTAGAATTACCTAGCATGATATAAGAACACTAATATAGGACGTTGGGCGGGTTTAAGCCAATAGAACGCGGCGAAGACCCCACACACGTTGTTGCATAATTATTTAGGGCTACGCTACACATGTTGTTAGCTGGTATAAGAAGCCAGGAACAATAATTAACGAAACTCACTTTATTGGCTCCTTCATACGACCTAGCACTGTCTACTCTGTGAATCGTTGATGCAGATTAGGCCTACCATTTAATTGGTATCAAGTTAATCTATTGGCTGGATATGATGGCCTTGTTGGTCTTGAAATTATAATTATTATTACTATGCTTATTAATATAATTATAATTATTATTAGCAGTAATAACATTGTGGGACGTGGTGGTGTAGTGGTATGTTCTGTGCCTTGTAACCGAAAGGTCGCAGGTTCGAATCTACCTCAAGCCATTGCGTAGCGACCATGGACAAGTTCATCACCCACAATTGTCTGTGAGGAAGGCAACCGGAAACCACCTCACTCATCTCATCTCCGGGTGGTATAAAGCCAATGAACCTGCATTTAGGCAGAGATCTCATCATCATCATCATCATCATCATAATCATCATCATCATCATCATCATAATCATCATCATCACCACCATCAGTAATAACACTAATATTCATTGACGGTCCACGACTGCACTCATCGCACTCACTCACAACCTCAATGATATGCTACTTGACGAACCCTATGTCCGTCTATTGGCACTGGATTTTTCCAGTGCATTTGACACGGTCCGCCACTCCCTTCTCGTTGAGCAGCTTGCTTCTATGCCCATACCGGATTTCCTATACAACTGGATTCTTGCGCTCCTTCATGGCCGCCAGCATTGCACCAAATTTCAAGGAATAATCTCTACCTATTGTGCCATCAATGCCAGTATCATCCAAGGCTCTGGGCTTGGCCCGCTCCACTTCCTGGTAGCCATCAAAGGTCTCCGGCCCATTAATCTAATAAATCGGTTACTCAAATACGCCGATGACAGTTACCTTCTGATCCCGGCCTCTGCCATTCTCACTACTGCTGCTGAGCTGGAACACATCGCTAGATGGGCTGCCTCTTGCAATCTGATGCTTAATTGCGCAAAATCTAAAGAGGCGATTTTTAGGCGCCCTGGATCTAAGTTAATAGCCCTTTCCCCCGCCAGTACCTGGTATTGCCAGGGTCTCTGAGTTGGTTGTCTGGGGGTGACACTATCCGACCGCTTGGGATTTGGCTCCCACATCCAACGAATTTGTACCAAAGCTAGTCAATCCCTCTACGCTCTGCGATGCCTAACCGCACAGGTCTCAGTGGGCCTCGCCTGTATGATGTGGTCCGAGCAACCACCTTAGCTAGACTGCCTTATGCCTCACCTGCCTGGTGGGGCTTCACAAATGTCGAGCAGCGCTCTCGTCTTTGCGCGCTGGTTAAGAGGTTGATACGGCATGGATATCTACCGACCAGCCTCGAATCCTTCAATATTCTTTGTGTTAGAGCTGACAGAGCTCTCTTTTTAGCGGTGCTCCGCAACCCTGGTCACGTTCTCCATCCCTTGCTCCCCCTCCCAAAACCCGTACCTATGACCTGCGTCCCCGCTCGCATAGCAGGATTATTCCTAAGGCAGACGCGCTAACGCGTAAGAATTTCTTAACTAGGATGCTATACCAGTAAAATTTATATCCAAAGTAAGGCCTTCTATCTATACCTAACCTAGTTCGCTGGCTTCCTTTCCAACTTATGTTATTTTTTGTTTTCATGCCTCTGACTGCATAACATGTTTGTAAACCACAGTGCGTATGCAGGTGGTTCAATAAAGAATATACTTACTTGCTTACTTCGATACGCGCTTTTCTCTGACATGCGTTTTAGCCCACTATTCAATTAAGCTTATCAAGTTAAATTACTGACTTGCTAGTAGCCTACTAACTCGTAAATCTCATAATTACTAATTCATTCGAGGATCTTGTTGCATCGTTTGCTTTCCAGTGGGCCCTTGGTTAAAAAAACTTGATACTTTGTACGACGTTGAAGCAATTCGTACACATGTAGGCTAGCACGATGCTTTGAAAATGAGAAGTAGCGGAATTCCTCAACTGTGCCGATGGGAAATCGAAGGGCAATAAAAAGGTCATTGTGAACTTATGAAAAAAACTGCAAGCAGTATTACTTGAATGATTCAAGTTATCAGATTCAAGTTGAATCTGATAACTGTTATTTTCTGCATTTTATTTCTTCCCAGCTCCCCAAAAGTTAATGTCATTATTGTAACATATAAATAGTCCCCCCCGAAGACGCCTAGATTAAACACGGCCAAACGCGTTGCTGTTTTCGTAAAGACGTTTGTTAAGTCAACTCTTCTACAGTGGGAGACGTTGCTTCTGTTTACACAACAGAAGCAACGTCTTTCGTCAGACTGTGTGGTGGAAGGTCGCTTGAACGTTTTGATAGGTAGACTGTTGTACATTACTGCATTGTAAACATAATATTTCATCAAGCCTCTAACTCGAGCCTTTTTCTTAATAAGGACATATAACAATATATATATATATAATATATATAATATATATACCTCGAGACCAAGTCTTTGAACCTCAAGACCAAGACCAAGTCTTTGAACCTCAAAACCAAGACCGAGACCAAGACCCAAAAATCACATTCAGCCCAAGACTTCTTTTTTTTACAAACAATTGTCAAGCCGGACTACTCGCTATTTACTGCAAACGTGAGTCTTTTATTTTATTCAGGCAAATTAATTTTAAATGCAGACTGCAGAGTATTCCGAATTCACATTTACAAAAGTTCTTCATGCAAAGTGTTTTTCCAAAGGCCTTTTGTATTTTATAAAACCGATTTGCTCAGAATTTTCTGACCAAGGGCCTCATAAAAATTCCGCTATGTGAGGACAACAAGTCTGGACTTCTACAGGTGTTGAAGTCGCTGGCAAACACAGTAGCTTTTCAAGCACTGTATTTAAATGTACAAATCGTTAGCCCTTTTGAAATCCTTCCATGGTTTATCAGACTTCAGAAAAAGTCTCGGTAGGACTTCCAGACACAGCATACTTAGCTGCTGCTGCCGATGGGTTTCCTGACCAACAAGACTTGCATCCATCCGTAGGTATTTGTCGTAGGCTACGATGCAGACAGGTGTGATAAATTTTTAAATTCTTTTGTTGAATGCCTGTTCATATTGACAGCCGATCTTGGGCTTGGTCTTGCGTGACCAAGACCAAGACTTTGAACCTCAAGACCAAGACCATGACCAAGACTTTTGGTCTCAAGACGAAGACCAAGACTTTTAAAACCGAATTCGTGACCAAGACCGAATTCGTGACCAAGACCTTGGTCTCGAGGACAACAGGTCTGGAATTATCTCGTCTCTAACTCTTGAGACGATCGAAACGAAGAGCGTGTGTTCTGACTTTACAATCGGACGATGAAGTTGTGGGGTCAATCTACTTTAAAAATCTCTTAGAACGATTTGCGGTAACGTTGTACTTGAGTTAATGTGTAGGGGGAGGGTAGGCAGTTGCATCCGTCTGGACTGGTAATTATAATCACCTTGCCAGTGGGTGGCCAATCTTCAGAGGAATATAGGCCTCGAGTCTGAGCGGGGGGAGTTTGGCAGATGCGCGTGCAGACTGGCGCCATGTAAAGGTATGCCATGTAGGAAGACTTTCGATAGGGCTATGTAAATGGTAGCTCTTGAGGCGTAGGGAACAGAGACAGATCGGGATCCAGCGCGTTGGTCACAGCTTAGGCCGGATCTCTGCTCCGTTTGTCAACCGGGACACGGGGTCCTAGCGTGTATCAGTATCGTCTGAACAAAGAGCGAAAACGACAACATTTTCTCCATCTCTGTCGATCTACATCTAGCGGTGGTCATTCAACATCCGCTACAAATCGATGCGTTGTAATCGATCTTGTCAGAATGATCAAATGATCGAACTGAGCATGCGATCTGAATTCAGAAGTCGAGTGCTACAATTCGACAAGTACCTTGTGTAATGGCACTATACTTTGGTGCTTTGAACTATCTTCTTCTACAAAAGGAGAACGATCTGTATTCTGAAGCTGTTGGGAAGATTCTCAACACAGAGACGGTCATCCGAAGAAAGGAGCAACATTATCCAATGTAAAGCATCAGTCAAAATGTTCATTGATGTCGGAGCCAGAAAATTTCTTAAATTGATGTGTTACAATCCAAGGCTTGACATGCGAGGACATACGCATGCAGCTGGACGTGTTGAGAGATGGAATCAGACATTGAAAAACATGATCCATTATACACTCATATAATCCACGGCAGTGGCTTTCTACATATTTTTAGCAATAGAATCTTACACAAAGCACCCAGTAGCTAACGGAACCCAGCGCATTTCACCTGTCCGATATTTCCAGAAATAAATGTAATTGTAACCTGTAATGTTGGGATAATATTTAGATTTTAGAATTTTGAACTTTGAATATCAGTTCTTTGTACTCTTGGTACAGGCTAGTATATCACATTACAAATACAAAGTTTCAGTTTAAGCTCGATTTTCATCGCCCATCCAGCTTCCAGTTTGACTTATATTTTCATAGCTTATCCAGCTTCTACTTTGAACTATATTTTTATCGCTTATCCAGCTTCTACTTTGAACTATATTTTCATCGCTAATCCTGTTTCTAGTTTTAACTTCTACTTTAATAAAACTCACACTAGAAGCTGAATAACCGCTGAAAACAGCTGAAACAAGGTGCTGGGATATAGTAAAACATAGCTCACAGAATCTTTTAAGAAAAATGTATGTTATGTAGGGTAACTGTCTTCTTCGCGTTTTGATCCGACTCCAACTGTTTCCAGTCCTACATGCAACATGCTATCACTTGGAGTGAATATTCGTATTATGTGGCGCAAATGTCGGGGTGCTTTTGTCGGTTATTTTTTGGCTCTTTTGTCGGGACGCATTTGTCGGGGCGCATTTGTCGGGAAGCTTTTGTCGGGGCGCATTTGTCCGGGGCCCCTTTTGACGGGTCACCATCTTTTTAGAGTTAGGGCCTATGTAAATTTTAAAGTTGTTTTGCTTTTGGTCAAACAAACAGAAATAATTAAATTTCAAACTGAAAATTTGTTTAAATTATAGTCGACACTCAACAGTAAAAAATATATGCCAAAGTACGTTCTAGAGGTGAGTACACGCTCTTCAGAGGTGAACATACTAAAAACTATATTTTTGTGAGGTGAGTATACTGTCTCTAGACTCTAAAGGTGAGTACACGCTGCATACCGCGTATAACCTCGTCTACAGCGCTGCATCTCATACGTATTATGTAGGGGAGACTGGGGATGAAAGTAACAAATTTTGAATTTCACAAGTTTCGGGGAATTTACAACAAGAAAAATTGTAATCTTTTTGCATAACATGTTGGCTATATAATGGAAAAGTATTAAATGCTTTGTACAACAAATATAGCCAAGACTATCAAAATAGTGAGCATCGTCGGGTGTTACAACTTACCCCAGTGTCGGGGTAACTTGTAACACGAGCAGGGGCATGTTGTAACGATATTGGGGTCTCAGGGCTGGAGTTTATGGGAGGTATGCGGTGGAAAGGATAGCATAACGCTACCATTTTCTGTAGCATAGTCGGTAGCATCGATAAAGATATGTCACGAGTGATTGTCCAAAAGCAATTATAGTATAGGTCTTTCTTTTGAGGCTTTACAAGATTTCATAAGGTGAATCATAAACTGACAAAACTCTCTCCTTCATCTAACCTGACTTACTCGATGCACCAGCACACCCGACTGGTCTATCTCTAATGAAATGGTCATAAAAATAGCTCTAAGAAAGATGAATAGAGGAGGTGTTGCGTTTCCAATAGCATTCACTGCAAGTGCGACGGTAGGCCCTAACTATAGCACACGTCGTTCGCCTGAAGTTATCGCACCAATTTGCTTCAACCCCTTTTCTGCTACAACATTTAAAGGCTTCAGTACCGTGGTAACTCCTGTTTCGTCCATATTCCAAATGTCATTGCTATCGAATTTAAAACGATCTATAACTTTTGTTAATTTGTCGTAAACTTATTCAACAACATTTTTGTCGCAACCAATCGCTCTGGAGATGCTTGTGGCTTCTGGAGTACGGACAGAAGTTGTAGGATTTCTTTTCAGAAAGCCAGAGAACCAATCGGCACCAGCCATTTCACACTTACGCCAGTTTTCTGGAAAGCTCTTATTGTATGTCACAGCACTCTGAAATGCTAGTTTTCTCACTTCTCTGGGTGAAAGACCAAAGTAAATGGATGAACCATTTTTTTTATATAGGGCCTACTCTGTCTCGATCCCATCTTCGACATCTGAAAAGATCCGTCTATTTCCTGCATAGTCAACGCTCGGTGCAATATTGACATTGCGCCATTTTGTGACTGCTTTTTTAAAAATCGGTACAGCGTGACATGACAGATTTGCAACTCCTTTGCAACAGAGCGACATGACTCATTTCCATTAGTAACTCTATTTGCCCCTTCATGCACTGTTTTCAGAGGGGTCATATCTTTCGTACTTTTACGCTTCTGAATCCTCATTTTTAAGAGTCTTCTCGCAATAATAAATGAAATTCTTCATTCATAAACCTACAATCATACTAATACTATTATCAGTTAAACATGCATTGGGGTTTGCTGTAGCATACATTGGGGCAGGTTGTAGCATGTTACAACTAACCCCAGTTGATTTGTTACAACCAACCCCGCTACTACATGGCTCTAGTTTTTATTTTATATCTTTGGGAATCATTTACTTACGGTAGGCCTAATACCGTTCACACAGACGCTGCTTGAACAATAACTCTTCTAATCGTGGCAATCCTTAAGAATGTAAAACGTGAATACAGTGAGCCATGAGAAAAAATAAGAAAAAAGGCACAAACTCACTTTCATGCACAAAAATTTTGTTTTCTTTATAAAAAAATTATTTCTTTGAATCCTGCGCAGAAATTTTGTTGACGTTGGTTTTTCTAGTTGATCTACATTTGGATCAATATAAGCTGGTTCCCTGCTCTCCAGTAACGGCGCTGCGATACTTGTTACATTCAACCCGTGTTACTTTCATCCCCAGTCTCCCCTAACACCGGAAGCCTCTGAGAAACGCTGATTGTCAAGACCCAATCCCCCCACCAATATTTTGGACAAGTTTACGCCAGTGTATGTAGATATATCGACATATGATGACAACACTACATTAGCGTAATATTTATAGAACTGTTCCAAGCAAGACTGGCTGAAAGCTGTGGAGAATTTTGCACACTGTTAATCCTTTTGTGAACTCAGTTCGTGATTTTTAAATTTTATTTTAAAGTGCGGAGGAACCCCTGGCCGACGCCCGCGGCCGTTCGGCAGAACCCCGGTTGAAAATCACTGATCCACGGCAATGGCATAAGCTCGTATACCGTTTACAGTTCGGGCATTAAAAGAAGTGCTGATTGCAACGACGGGAATAACGCCGTGCTTGGTCGTTTTTGGAAAACACCCCAGAGAGTCTTTAATGAGTTTGAAAGAAAGTTGGTCGAGAGAAATCAACTTGCCTCCTCACAATGGTGCGCAACCAATAAAATACCTTAAAGAAACGAAGGAAAATACGAACAATACGCGGTATATATGCTGAATCATTGTCAGAAAGAAGCAAATGCAATATGCTAAGCAGTGCAAGAAAAGAGCAAAAACTAAAGAATTTGAACCTTGAGAAAGTGTTAAGCTTATAGCTTTATCCAACATCGACGAATAAATTAATGTCCAGATGGCGGGGTCCATGCATCGTGTTGCAAAGAAGATCAAAAGACTCATATTTTGTTCACATGGGGACGATTGCCGAAGAATCATACATACAAACAAGTGCGAAAGTATGTCCTAAGGACGCTGAGTTGTGGTTTTAATGCCGAGGAAGATAAAGATTTCGGAACAGTAGGAGAATTGCCACAGAGTATAGAAACGACGGAGGAGTAAAGAAACCGGTTGAGTTGAGTTACGAAAAAATTGCTCATTTAACTCCAAATCAACAGAAGCAGTTGTTTGACAGTTTGAACAAGTATGTTCATCGATTTTCCGGCAGACCAAGATTGTGCACTCTGGTATAACATGAGAGTCAGAATTGAAAGAAAAGAAATGCATGGCATATCGATTTATGTTCATCTATCGTTCGTGCTGAGAATGAGAAGCAAATCAACAAAAAAAAGATCATCAAACTGTCATCAGGCAGAATGGCGATCCCGCTAGTCATCGTCAAATAAGACGGGTCACTGAGATCAACATGTGATTACAGATATTTTAACTCTTTCGTCGTTAACTGTAATATCCCATGCCTATTGTCAGAGATGTGTTGAACAAGATCTGAAAATCTAAGGTCATCTCAATCCTAGGCTGTTGAAATGCTTATCGACACATCCAGTGACAGAAGAGGATCAGTGGAAAACTGCGTTCGTTACTCAGAATGAACTGTCCGAGTTTACCAGAGTCCCAATTTGTATGGTAAACTATTAACAGGGTCTTACAGCTATCAACTGAATTTTCAGAGCATTATGCTGATGATATTGCTGTTCGTTCGCATGACTGTTGCATACATTGAAAGCATTCAAAGGCATTTTTAAACCGAACGAGGGAACACAACATTACACTTAAATTTGAAAAAACGCAAAACCGCAGCTGACGTGTATAAAATCAAAAACAGATGAAGAGATTACAAAAAGAGAAGAAATAGTGGAAAGATGGAAGGAGTATTGTGAGGAACTATATGACGGTGAGGATGCAGGTAAAATAGAGGGAGAGCACGCAAAGGAACCTGCACCTTTGAGATCAGAGGTAGAACGTGCGATAAAGGAATCAGCAAGAAGGAAAAGTGCGGGGCCAGACGAAGTACCAGCAGAGTTATTCAAGTTCGCGGGAGACACGGCAACAGACAGAATGCATAGGATATGTGTAGAGGTGTGGGAAACGGGGAATGGCCAGGGGATTGGACGAAGTCAATATTCATACCGATTCCAAGAAATGGAGATATGAAACAATGCAGGAACTACAGGACAATAGCATTGGTATCACATGCGAGTAAAATATTGCTGAAGATCATATTGGAAAGGATAAAAAGTCGTACAGAATCAGAATTGGCAGATGTACAGGAAGGGTTTAGGCGTGGTAAAGGGACAAGAGATCAGGTGACGAATCTTAGAATTATAATGGAAAAGATGAGAGAGCACCAAAGACCGCTATACATGTGCTTTGTCGATTTTAAGAAAGCATTCGATTGTGTGTCACATGAGCAATTATGGCTATCGATGGTCGAAATGGGATATCCAGCACACATTATCAACCTGATAGCAGAACTGTACAGAAAACAGACGGCAAAGGTAAAATTCGGCAGTGTACTGTCAAGTGAGTTTAGAATAAGAAGGGGAGTCAGACAGAGGTGTGTAATTTCGCCAACATTATTCAACATACTATCAGAAATGGTAATGAGGGAGGCTCTGAGAGGATACACAGGAGGCATTCAAATTGGAGGAAGGAGGATAACAAATCTACGATATGCGGACGACATAGTGTTAATGGCAAGCACGGAAACGGAACTGCAGGAACTGGTGTCTCGATTGGACAGAGAAGGACGAAAGAAGGGCCTGGAGATCAACATGAGCAAAACAAAGTGCATGGCGCTGACAGGGAAGCAGTGTAACATCAAAGTACAAGGCAGCAAGATAGAACAAGTGGGAACTTTCGTGTACTTAGGCTCACTCATAACTGAAGACGCGGAGTGTAGCAGGGAGATAAGTATAAGAACTGCAACAGGACTTGGAATAGGAGCAGATCTGAATAAATTGTGGAAAAACCATAACATAAAAATTCCCACAAAGCTAAAGTTAATGAAGACACTTATATGGCCAGTGATGATGTATGGCTGTGAGAGTTGGACAATCAAAAAGAGGGAGGAGGATAGAATAAAGGCATTTGAAATGAAATGCATACGAAAAATCCTGGGAATATCATGGACAGAGAAGAAAACAAATGAATGGGTACAGGAGACGGCGGGGGTGGAAAGGAACCTATTGGGATCAATCAAAAGAAGAAAGATGTCATACATTGGGCACATAATGAGGAAACAGGGTGATTGCCTAGAGAAAGAAATTATGCAGGGAACGGTTCCAGGAACAAGAGGAAGACCAAGGAAGAGGTGGATGGACAACATTGGCGAATGGTTGGGATTATCAACAGAGAGGTTGCTGGGAGTAGCCGAGGACAGGAAAGGATGGAGAAGAATCGTCTACAATGCGACCAACCCTCGTATCGAGGACGGTTGAAGAGAGAGAGAGAAGTGGATTAAATTGCGACAGTAGCGACAGTACCGGTTGGCGCTGTTCTGAAACAAATAGACTGTGCGGAATCTGAACGCCCTATTTCTTTTATAAGTTAAAAGTTGACTGACATCCAGAATGGATGGACGACAATTGAAAAATAGGCCTATGTCATAGTTTTGGAATTGAACAAATTGAAGAAAATTGCAATTAGGCCTACGTACAAGATTAATGGTTTCAGAGACATAACCCAAAGGTCAGAGCCTATGCTAAAGTTTGTCAAGTTGATACATTGGTCATTGGCGCTGCAGACCTTTGACGTAGCGATTAATTTTAACATTGAACATTCTCGTTCATTATTTGTAAAAATTTTGACGTTGTGTAGTAATTTGTTTATTACGTTTGATTGCTCTAAATTCGCAAATTTTAAACAATAGAGCCTCTTATGCGGCGCTATGCGCACTTGAAAAATGGGTGAAGGTAGAGTGAGAGCAATTTTTGGATTTGCGATTGGCAACGTTTTGCTGAGATGTTAGACGTAACTGCACAGATTCTTATTGCACAGTTTACAGATTCTACGCTGACTAAACAAATATAATTTGCAGATTTAACTGGTATATTAGGCCTACTATCGCTCGGATGCGAAGATGAACTGTGAAAACCTATGCAGCTTTGTTCACCATTAGACATAGTGGAAATCTCGAAATTCTGACTGCGCAATTGTTAATATCCGTGCATGTAAACTCAGTTAGGCGACAAGAAATGCGAACTTGATGTTGACAGCTGGGTGAAGCTCTGAACATTATGTTTTTAGTCGGCATGGAATCTGCAAATTGCGCAATAAATATCCGCACCAAAGTTAATGTAGAAATTGATGTAAGCAGCGTGGTTTCATTCACAGTATACAGAAATAAAGCTAGCGTTTCGTGTTCTCTTATCTGAATTCTAGTATTAGGACTTTATTGAAGAGGGAAAATATATTTTAAATTATAAGGCGAATTCAGTTAAGAATCAGATAGGCTGAAAGCCTAAAGAAAGACAGTCCCGAGAGAGCTGTCAGAAAAGAAAAACAGCCGTTACAGCGGTCATGGTTTACTATTCTGTAATACAATAGCGGCCAATAGAGAAATTTTCAGATAAGATAGGATTCATAGAAATTACTCACCGTTTTTATTGCAGCGTACTAAGAATCCTGTAGCAGATTGGGGGTGTAACCACAACGTTACTGGAAAAACGTTTTCCATCAAAAAGCAGTCCGCGTCAGTCACATAATACATGGTACAATAATCTTTTGCATAGCATTCGTCTACGCATTCTGCTTTCATCTTACGAAGTGATATCGAATGTGCAACATTTTTATGTGAATTAATTCCACGCTGCTCCGCGGCATAAAGTCCATCTCCTAAAATAAAAATATAAAACATAATTTCTACAAAAGGTTATGTAAGGAAAGATTTCAAAGTAATGTGAACATTTTCTAAGCAACAATGAGCGCTTTTTAAAAATGTAGCTGCCGAAAATGCATGTGTGCCTAGCAAGGGATTAGTTTAAGGCGTCAGTGTACAGGGCCAAGTGAAACCCAGGAACGTGGCTGTCAAGACGCAAATAACACGCTTGCTTGGCCGTAACTGATCCTAAATAAGTGCTTTTGAATCAGCAGAAATAATTGTTTCAAAGTGTTCATGAGTTGTAGTAGTGGTCCATACTTATGCTCAGATAAACCTGATTATCAATATATTATAACTTCATCGACCTATCATTGAAAAATGGCAGCCAAAATTGGACTAGCATTCCTATGCTTGGATACCATATGTCTGTTTACCACTCCTCAGTGCCTCGAAGGCTGGGCCTGAGTCTTTGGCACGTTACGCTTTTCAAAGTTGTTCAAAGAAGGCTCATGGAACTGCAATAAACAGAGTCTAGTTCGGCCAGGTCTATTAGCATTGCGCTAAATTTTGTGTTAGAATTATTAACAGATTGCAGTATATACATCCCTGTTATCAAATAGTTCACGTACAGTTGAAAAGCATGTACTGCGTTACGAAGCCAATGTTAGATAAAATGTTAGTTAATGTCAGTTAAACTTTTCGTATTCTACATAACACTGAATGCACAGTTTGAAATTTCGATCATCATCAATATCATCATCGTCATCCTCTATATCATTATCTTTTTCTCGTCGTCTTTTAATCTTTGTTCTTAGTTTTCTTTACTCTCCTTCTTTTTTCTTTTCTTCTTTCTTCTTTTTTATCTCCCTTTTCTGTTCTTCTTGTTATGTTTCATGTGGTGTTTTCTCTTTTGTTTTCTAAAAACTTCCAACCGTAGCCTTATGCACTAGTCCCCTATGCCGCCGCCATCCGCCGCCGCTAAGCCTTAAAGTCGAAACCAGTCGCTAAGCTATCGACTGTTAGCGATTTCGCTCACTTAATATTTGGCATCCTGCACCTTTTGGACTCCCCGAGGGTTCAGTTCTTGATCCTCTACTACATATCCTTTTTACTGCTGATCTGGATTCTCTTCTTGCACCCTCAGTAGCGGCGCCAGACAATTTTTGTAACCAGGGCAAAGCCAGGGCAGTCATACAAGTAACCAGTGCAGAGGGCGATTTATGCCCCGAGTAAATTCTTGGAAGGTCAAAAATTATGGCAGGGCAACGACCAGCGCAAAGGCTTTTTTACCAGGGCATTTGCCCTGGCTCGCCCTGGTCTAGCGCCGCCCCTGTGCATCTTGCTCGCTGCTGAGTCACTACCATACGCGGATTACGTCCAATCTTACACCAACTGCTCCGCAACTGAGGCTGCCGCTGCTGTTCGGCTCATGTCGAGTGCTACTAGCACCCTTACTGCTTGGATGTCTTCAAATCGGTTGCGTCTTAACCCCTCGAAGACGCAAAACATTTGGTTTGGTACTCGCCAACAGTTGGCCAAGATTGACCTAGTCTCCCTTGCCACTGAATTCCCCTCCTTCACTTTTCTACTTCTTTTCGCGACTTTTGTGTTATTTGGACCAAGAACATTCTTTTACTGAGCATATCCATGGGCTGAAGCGTGCTTGCTATTACCAACTGCGTCAGCTCCGAGTCGTTTCTCGCTCTTTCTTTTTCTGCAGCCTCCACCTTGGTTCACGCATTTGTTGTAAATCGCTTGAATTACTGTTCTTCTCTCTATGTTGGACTCCCTCAGGTATGTCTTTGTTGTCTGGAACGGGTTTTGCGGACGGCTGCACGCTTAATTCATGGTATCTCCAGATATGACCATGTTTCCAACTACATGAGAGATGTCCTTCACTGGCTCCCAGTCCAGCAGCGCATCCTTTACAGGATCTCCTCAGTGGCCTGGAAATATGTCACCGGTTTATTTTCGTGAGTTCTTTACTCTAACCTCTGCCTGTGCGTGGCACAGATCCCTGCGCCAAGCCTCCCGGGAAGACTTTGTTGTTCCTTACGTTCTTACTGCTATAGCACAGCGTAGGCATTCTCGGTGGTTGGTTCCGCCGTTTGAAACGATCTCCCTCTTGAGATTCGCTCCCTTCTTACGTATCTATATTTGGTTCCTTTTACGGTCTTCTTAAGGCATTCTTTTTGAACGGGCCTGGGTCGGGAGTGTCTCTGAGTAGATTCCTTTTTGTATTGTATTGTATATGGGCATTTATAAAGCTTCCTTGAAGGAGCGCTATATTAATCTTATAGATAGATAGACTTATGTCATGAACCTGATCTCTTTTGGGTAAAGAGAGTAATAGAGTATCTAGCTAGTCCCGCGCCGAATTGTCCCGCGCTGAACTGTCCTAGAACCGCCTGGTTTAAGTATACAGGAATGTCCCCACTGAGTTGGCTAGGGTTCGAGTGAACGATATATTCGTCAAGAGCTGTAGAAGATAGCAGATGATATGAACACAACTGACATTTATAAGAACTTCTAAGAGCTAATGACGAATATGCCAGCCTAGCACCGCAGACAATTCTACTAATGTTTAGAATAATCTTAATCTTTAAGTCCCCTTATTTAACCAGTCTGTACAATGATGCGGTGTGTCAGCCTTATTATGTAATAAACGAATAATAATAATCCTTATACTTAAATACTGCGATTGGCGAAAGGTAATGTAAGGCAAAAGCATTACGTTACGTTTGTTCTGCGTGCCAGGACCACTCTAGCTCAAACTAGATCTTTAGCCAACATAGGGCCCTCTCTGTGGAATGCCCTTCCTCTCTACGGGTAACTTACTTTCTGGATGTCTTTCTACATCCCTGTCCGTGCTTCAAACCTTTTTCTTCTCTGGGGCCTTCACACTTGGAGCGCTACTGAATGGCCTCGGACTACCAACGGACATCTCGGACTACCAACGGACATCGATTTCTGGACAACTCCTCAGATACGACGCAGCGCTCGTGAATATGCTGGTGCTTTGCGCTTGGCTTTTCAGTGGCTCTTTAGAAAACTGGAGATTACGTTTACGATTGCGAAGGCTTCAGCTGAGAGTGGCGCTATAGAAATCTCCAAATACGATACAATTACGAAAGCGTGATTTTACGCTGAAGTACCCTGAAAGCAATGAATTTGCACGTTTCGAAGTGCCCTAGTGACCGTGGCCAGTATACGTGTACGCATATGTATATTACTAGTGGGATATGTTTGGCTTTGAATGGTGAGCATGCTAGCGTTCAAATGTTGACATGAAGTAGTGTCAAAGCTTCTTTTCAATCAGCTGGTTTTTAAGGGGCAATTACTTTCAAGTAAAAATACGCTTTAAAGCTTTGTGTTTCCTGATCAGTTGTAAAAATGTATGAGTTACTTCATTAACAAATCACGATGTTTTAAGCTGACAATAAAAATTTAAAACCGTTGAGGTGGTAGAAATTTTAATGTCGACGCTATAAGGAGTAATTGTCGTGACTGAATTATTCTGAGTTAAAAGACCTAAACGAAGAAGAATCAAAAATCTGAGCCAGTGAACGTTACACTAAAAATCAAGCGAATTTGATATTTAAACAAGTTTTATTCATAAACTGGAAGAGTCGTTATTCTTGATGGCAGCAGTGAAAAACAAGTATCCATATGTCACGAAAGATTGGTGGACGAAAGGTCAACGGAGAGATCTGAATTTACGTGAACGACGAAATAGAGCGAGATCTGGTTTGCAAATAATTGGTTGCCTGGGTAACATCAGCTATTGCAAGACTGGGATTCGGAATTCGGACAGAAACTTGCGATGACCTTTGGCGACCAGTTGTTTCGCTAAACGTGCTGAAAGTACAACTTCCGCAAGTGATCGTCGATTTCCTCAAGGTCATTTGGAAGATCATGTCGTCGAAATAAGGTGGACGTTCTTGATCGAAGACCACGAGTGGTAAAGATATGTACGAAAGGAAACATAAGATTGGTCAATATGTGCAACAGAACAGTTAATCAATGGTGTATGTTTACAAATAACTTGGTTAATATTTGAAGTAGAGTACTGACAGCGCTAATAACCAGATAGGACCTACTTGGCAAGGGTACCGGTCCGCTATTCCGGGGGTCCGCTGTTCCGGGGTTCGCTATTCCGGAAATCCGACGAAATATACATACATACAACATACATACTTACATACATACATACATGCGTTCATACATACATACATACATACATACATGCATACATACATACATACATACATGTATATATACATGCTTACATACATACATACATACATGAATGCATGCTACGGGTTTTGTTTTCACTCTTCGAGAGTTTCTTTAAGGCCTTTCGTATTCACTCGTCAAGAGTTTCAGCTACGGCTTTGTGTTCACTATTCGAGAGTTTTCGCTACGGCGCTTTCTGTTCAACTCTTCGACTGGTGAAGGAGTGTTGGTTGTTTTCGCTACGGCGTTTCTGTGCAACTCTTCGACAGTGTAAGACTTTGCGATAAACAGTTTATTGAACGTTGCGAAACTTATATTTTGTAAAAAAAATAATTTTGTTGTAAATAAATATTTTAAATCATACCTCTAGACCGAACCTATTACTTTAACTTATAGGAACCATATAACAGTTTAAGTGTCAACACTTCTTCTTCAGTCCTATTAATCTCACTTCTCTTAGGCCTAAGTACGCCTATTTAATTGTTCACTGTTTTACCTAACTCTACGTACATGCTATCTATATGGTATTACGTAGCCTATATCAAACACACACCGTCCGAAACGTTTAAGTATTTTCCTTCTTTAAATCAAGCACAAATATTTAAATTATAATACAAAGTTCAAATACAGTCAACAACATTTTTCTAGAGAACTGCAAAATACTTTCCCCCCTTAGGCACGTGTTCTTGCTATGCCTGAGCGACATTATCTACGCAGCAGCGGCAGCGGGCCTCACTACAGGCCTCACGCCTCGCCAAGACATTCAAACGTTATATAGCTATCATATATTATTATTATTATTGTTATTATTATTATTATTATTATTATTATTAAGGAGCTTTTATATAGCGCCCCTTCAAGGTGATCTACTCAGGAGCGCACCTAGTCCAACCATGCTTAAAGAGAGTGGTTTTTAAGTTTGTAAGAAACAAGGTACAGTGAGTCACAGGGATCACGCGGAGTGCAACAGGAGACCATTCCAGGTTTCTGGACCAGCGACCGAAAGAGAACGGCGCTGCATAATGGCTGTCAGCGTGCTGGGGACCAAGAGCTCAGCTTGGTCAGCCGAACGAAGAGCAGATCGCTGCAAGACCCCCGAGGTAGGGCAACACAACTCTCGCAGGTATAAGGGGCAAGTCCCTCCAGACAAACGCCTAACCAGTGCAGAGACCCTGTAGGCGATCCGCAGCGGGAAAGGGAGCCAGTGCAGAACATCACGCATATAAAGAGAAACCTGGCCAAATCTGGGGGTGCGACCAATAAGACGTGCGGCTGCACGCAAAACCCGGTCCAAGCACCCGGGTACAGATATTGTGTACACACACACACACACACACACACACACACACACACACACACACACACACACACACACACACACACACACACACACACACACACACACACACACACACACACACACATATATATTGTTACATGCGTACCCTCTTGTCTCATATATGCTCTCGGATTTCCTTCGATACGCTTGACCAGTTCCTTAAAGAGGAATGGCCTAAGCTATAAAAGGAACAGTCGAGAAGGAATATGCGTTGGCTTTTTTGTGACCGATCCCTGTTGGATCTTCGGGTAGTTAAGTGGCCGCCAAGCGTTCAGTGTATGTAGAGTTGTACAGGAGAGCCTAAGGCAAACTCTTTAGTTTCAAGCTCGTTGTCTCGTTGCCCTCTTAGGCCGACAGCGTTGTTATTATCGTGTACGTTTGAGGCTCATGTTAGGAGTGCTCTTCTTCAAACGAAGAAGAGATATTGTGAGTGTCACTTCTTCTATGCCGACGAAGAAGTTGCACGTGTTGTCTACCGTTCTTCTTTGGTGTACTGACGAATGCTGCTGGGAAGGTCATACGTTGCTTCGTATGTTATTTTGTGAATAAACCATTTTTAATCAGACCCATAGACTGAGCTATTTCATTCAAATATAATGGGACCTTACAATATACATACAATACTATTGCAAAGCGAACTAAATATATAAGGCAATATCTCACACTGAAAAAGAGCTTGTTCTCAAAACTCAGTTGATATTTATATCCTTCCCTTTTCTGGAATTGAGCAAATTATATTTAAATATTTGCAAAATTACCAACACATGAAACATATACATACTTAACTAATCAATAATGCTTACTTGTACTTACTTACAATCTTGATGAACAATCAGCAATCACATTAAATCTGCCTTCCTTGTATTTTACCTCCACATCAAAAGTTTGCAAGGCTAAAGCCCAACGCAAAAGTTTAGCAGATTTTGACATTGATTCAGTAAAGTAAGTCAAAGGATTATGATCCGTAAAAATAAAACTCGATCCAATGATGGTTTCTTTCAGCTTATTTAAAGCCCAAACAATAGTATAGGCTTCTTTTTCTACAGTAGCCCATCTCCTCTGGGTGTCAGTCAATTTCTGACTGATAAATAACACCGGGCATTCTATCTCTATATAATCCACCTGTTCCAATACAGCACCAGCTGCGAAGTCACTACTCTCGCAGTACAAATTAAAAATTGTCCCCACATCAAAAACATACAACACTACTTTGGATCCACAACTTCTTTGAGTAAATAAAAGGCTTGCTGATCCGTCCATCCGTCTAAACAATCTTATCAGAAACACGTTTACTAGTTAAATCGGATAATTGTTTCGCAATTTCTGCAAAGCCCTTAATAAACTGTAGACCTGTAAAAATTAAAAACTCCAAGCAGTTGCTTAACTTGCTTCTTAGTTTCTGGAATCTTCAAATTAATCAAACTTTTGATTCTGCCTGGATTCATCTGTATCGTACCAGAACCAACCACATGACCGATAAACTTTACCTCACTTTCATCAAATATGCATTTCTTCAAATTCAAAGTAATATGATGCAATCTCATTTGCTTAAAAATGCATCTAGATGCTGTAAATAAACTTTCAAACTGTCAGAATGCACAGCAATGTCATCAACGTACGGTTCTGCAAATCATTTATAGGCTGTAAAACTAAATTTATCGCCTTGACAAAAGTTCGTTCTGAATTTATCATTCCAGAGTAGTGGGGGGGATTAAGCCTTTGGTGCATTGGTTAATTAATTAATTCGTTAAATAATTAGTTAATTAGTTTAATTTTTTTAGGTTATTAGTTAATTAATTAATTAATTAATTAGCCATTATTTGTGTTTATCGGAGGAGCGACAGTGATCTGTTCACGCGACGTGACTTGAAAGTACGATGTGGTAACGGTATTTAGCTAGTTATGATAATGAAGATCGGTCAAGTGACACATCTGTGCGCGTGTCTGTGTGTGCCTGCAAGTGTGTGAGTGCGTGATCGTATTTGTGCGTGTATAAATAGTACGACGTTTCTGGACAATTACGTGCTCGTGGAAATGCCCACACTTTCGGCGAGTGTTGCGCTAATTGATCTTTTTATGGAATTCTGTTGCTTGCAGCAAGTCATAGCCTATTTCAGACAGGTATCGATGATTTTCACTTCTTCGAATGATTGAATGAATGAATTATTTGTATTTCAGTATTCCGTGTCGCGGGAGCGATCAGTATCACAATGTGGTCAAGTTTTCATTATCAACCCAAGCATTAAAAGATTCGGGATATCCCAGCCACTTTACGAAAGATTTCTTTCCGCGTCTTCTAATGATCTTTTCGATCCTATAAATTTCTTGATTCGTTTTCTGTAATTCCTGTTCGTAAAAGGTGCCCTGAATTTCTTCTCCGTTATAATCTGTTATCTTGTAGGTTGGTGGATCTGTGTATTGAACTTGTGATACAGTAAAGACCTCTTCTGTCCATCTAGGCGTATGGCCCTTTTCGAAGAACTTCTTCTTCTTAGAAATTCTGACTTTATCGCCTATTGAAAATTTAAGTTTATCAGGTGGTTCTGGGTGTAAACCGCCATATAAAAATTCATCCACAGAGCGCTTTCATTAGATTTCTTACTCGCTTTTATTGGAGACATTTTTATGGAAGAATGTCTAGTGCTGTTATAACGAGCAATCTTATTTTCTAAAGCATCGATATATAATTATATATATATATATATATATATATATATATATATATATATATATATATATATATATATATATATATATATATATATATATATTGTCAACCCAATCCTTCTGTTGACAATCCTTCTGATTAAATCCTTGTTCTCTTTCTACTTAACGCCTATTTAACGTTCACCTTTTGAACACTAATTCTACGTATAAGTATAACCTGAATTAATCAGCAACACAGTTTAATATCTTTTAGTTTAATAAGAAACAAACAGACAGAACTCAATTCGATTACAACTCAACTAGTCAGCCACACTACTACAGCGAACACACTCGAATTCAAACTTCTCTAGTCAGCATAATTCTTCGCGCCTCTTGACACATCTGTCTTCTGTGCGCCTAAGCGAACTCTAATAATATACATATAGCGCGCCGCTGCCGAGATTGGCCGGCCGCGCGTGTCACTAAGACTAAACGTTATACATCTATCATATATACATATACACGTGAAACTAAAGTAAGCGCACTAAATATATACGCCAATATCTCGCACTGCAAGACTGTACACAAAACTCAGTTCACATTACCTCCTTCCTTTTTCTGGAATTGAGCAAATTAAATTTCAAAATTTGCGAAATTACCAAAATACATGAAACATATATATATATCTAACTAATTAATGAACAGTCTTACGATTACTTATAACCTTGACAAACAATCAGCAATAACATTCAATCTGCCCTTCTTGTACTTCACCTCAACATCAAAAGTTTGTAAGGCTAACGCCCAACGCACAAGTTTAGCAGACTTAGACATTGACTCAGTCAAATATGTAAGAGGATTGTGATCAGTAAAAATGAAAATTTTTGATCCAATTATAATTTCTTTTAACTTGTTTAGAGCCCAAACAATAGCATAGGCTTCCTTTTCCACAGTAGCCCATCTCTTCTGGGTATCAGTTAATTTCTGACTGATAAATGACACAGGGCGTTCTATTCCCTTGTCGTCCATCTGTGTTAAAACAGCACCGACTGCAAAGTCACTACTATCGCAGTACAAATTGAATAGTTTTCCCACTTCAAAAACATATAACACTACTTTGGATCGCACAGCCTCTTTAAGTAAATCAAATGCTTGCTGATATTTAACAGTCCAATCAATCTTATCAGAAACACGTTTACTAGTTAAACCAGATAAAGGTTTCGCAATCTGTGCAAAGTCCTTAATAAACTGTCTGTAATAATTAAAAAATCCAAGCAGTTGCTTAACTTGCTTCTTAGTTTCTGGGATCTTCAAATTACTCAAACTTTCAATTCTGTCTGGATTCATCTTTATCTTACCAGACCCAACCACATGACCGATAAACCTTACTTCAGACTTACCAAATATGCATTTTTTCAAATTTAAGGTAACGTTATGCAATCTCATTTGCATCAAAAATGCATCTAACTGCTGTAAATGAATTTTCCAATTGTCAGAATGCACAGCAATGTCATCAACATACGGTTCTGCAAAGTCACTTATAGGCTGTAAAACTAAATTTATCGCCTTAACAAAAGTTCGGCCTGAATTTATCATTCCAAAAGGAACACGAGTAAATTCATACAGTCCATTATGTGTTACAAAAGCTGTCTTCCATTGATCAGATTGTTTTACAGGACAAGTCCAATAAGCACTTCGACAGTCCAAAATAGAAATCACATTAGACTTTCCAACTTTGTTCAAAACGTCTCTGACAATCGGCATCGGATATTTACAATCCACTGTGAATGAGTTAATGTATCTGTAGTCACAGGCAAGTCTCAAAGATCCGTCTTTCTTTTTAACAATAACCAAAGGGCTTGCCATTCTGCTCGATGATGGTTTAATAATGTTTGTTTTTAACATTTCTTTGATCTGACGTTCCACTTCTGATCGATAAATCAAAGGAATTCGATATGCTGCAAATTCCTTTTCACGAAATCCTGGTTTTAGTTCAATTTCATGTTCAACCAATGTACATAATCCGGGTTTTTCTGAAAATCTGTCACAGTATTTGTTCAAAACGTTCAACAACTGTTCTTGCTGAGTTACTGTCAAATGGCTAATTTGTTCAGGATCGAGGTTAAGTGAATTCTTGTCATCTTGAACCTCATTCCTCATTGGTAATTCAACCACTGAACCAAAATCTTCATCTTCTTCAACGATTAGACCACAACTTAATGCTCGAGTAACATATTTTCTGATCTTGTTGGCGTGAATTATTTTTCGACCATTTTCACCCATATCGACTAAATAAGAGTACTTTGATCTTCGATGTATGATCGTACATGGACCATGCCATCGAGAAATAAGTTTGTTTGTTGACGTTGGATATAAAACAATGACTTTCTCACCAGCTTCAAATTCTTTGTGCTTTGCTCTCTTGTTATACTGATTCGTGTATTGTAATTGCTTTTCTCGAGAGTAAGATTCTGCAAACAATAATGCTTTCTCCATATTTTCTTTGAGTTCTTTCAAATACTTTTCTGGTTTAACTCCAACATGAGGCGGTAAGTTTATTTCTCTAGTCCAACTCTCCTTTAATATTGCCAATGGTCCTCTCGGAATTTTTCCATAGATAAGCATATATGGTGATACTCCAGTAGTTGCATTCGGCACTTCTCGTAATGCCCACACTGTGAAAGGAATTATCTTGTGCCATTTCCTCGGGTTGTCTATTATCACATGATGGATCATCTTTTTAAATGTCTGATTCCATCTTTCTACTAATCCAGCAGCCTCTGGGTGTCCTGGTGTGTCGAATCGTGGACTACAGCCCATTAAATTGAGAAATTCTCTTGTCAAACTGGCTGTGAAGTTCGTTCCTTGGTCACTTGTAATCACGGACGGCACACCAACGTTCATGAATAGTTCCATCAACGCTTCACACACAGCCTTCGCTGTCAGCGATTTCAATAAGAAGATTGTAGGCCATCTGGTGCACGAGTCCACAATGCATAAACAATACTTGTGACCTGCAGCAGATACTGGATCGATCGGGCCAACGAGGTCCATCGTTATTCTCTTGAAGGCGACCTCTTCTCTTGAGACCGGAGTGATAGGTACTCTATCCATCATCAGACTCCTTGCCTTTAGTTGACACTTCTCGCAAGACTTACAAAATTTCACAATGTCTCTTCTCATCTTTGGCCATACAAAAGATAATTTTATTCGTTCTCTTGTTTTCTCTTCTCCTAGATGTCCTCCAAATACCGATTCATGCGCCAATTCCATCACTTTAATTCGTCTCTCTTTTGGTAACACTAGTTGATATATCGTCTGGTCTAATATCTGATATTTCTTATTTAATAAACCGTTGATCACACAGAATTCAGATTCTTTCTCTTGTGCTAACTTCCACCACGGCTTCAACGATTCATCCTTTCTCTGTTGCTCTTCGAACTTCTTCGAATCGGCAATCTGCACCTTTTGTTCTTCGTCCATTTCTTCATCTCTATACAAGTCTCCTATCCCCACATCACATTCATTGTCTTCTTCAGTTTCATTTAATGTGCCATTCTCGCATGCAGCCATCTCTTGCTCGTTTATCTCTGATGTTACACCATCTCGCGATAAGCTTCGTTGCGCATTACTTTCGTTTTCCTCATCACTGGAACTTTCAGTTTCACTCTTCTCATCACCATCTACCATTTCCTGTTTCCGACTCTGCGCTCTCGTCATTACATTTGCTTGTACACTCACATCTCCTTGTATCGTTTTGACCTTCATCTGTGGTACGGCTTTTAATTCGGCAATTATCTCTGGATGCAACAAGAATCTTTCTGTACTGCCCATCTTTGCAATACTAGCACACATCAAGGTGACATAAGGTGTAAGTGAACACTGGATTTTACGCGGAAATCCCTCTTCTTCCACGTCACTATCACACAGTCTAACATCGACTTTCACTAACTTCGCAGGAATGGCATCTCCTGCCACACATTGCAAATTAACTTTTCCAATTTGTTCCACCTTCATGCCTTCCAGTAATTCCTCACTAATCACCGGAATTTCTGCACCCGAGTCGCTCAGTGCTTTGACTTTCACTGGCTCTTTACCGTCTACTGCACGAATTTCAACCTCGACATATTGCAAGAACGATTTCTTCAATATTCGACTGTCATCTTTTCCTGCGACTTCTCTCTGAATTCCAGCATTCAATAGAATTTCTTTTTGAATACCACATTTCATTACTGACTTTACTTCAGTCTCTTGATTTTCTTGACTCGTGGTTTGATTACCTGTATCACTAACCACTTGAATCAAATTCACCCTTGTGTGTTCTTGATTTCTGCTAGAACTAGCTGCTGCCACTGGAACTGGACAAAATTTAACCAAATGTTTGTCTGAACCACAATTGTGACAACGCTTCACCACCATACCTCGTTGTTCATTTCCTTCATTTCTCTTATACTGCGTAAACGATGTGTTGCCTTCCCTCTTGGCAAACGGCGCTGACGATTTGTTAAGTCCCTGACGACCAAACGTCACTTCTCTGGTCTCATTGGGTACAGGGACACTAGCCTTGACTTCTTTACCTATGAACTGATTCCCTGTTCCTGGATTACTTTTCCACTTTCCACTCTGGCTTTGGTTTACGGAACGTTGAGAAGGATAACTGTTTATATTTGGGATCGCAAACCCAATTCGATTGTTTACATGAATGTCTGCTAAGTCTGCCACTGCACTAGCTTGGAGACAGTCAGTTCCTTCCTTCGACAATACAAACTGTAGTGGACCTGGCGGTAAACATTCTTTTAGCTTATCCGCTACCAGCAAATCAAAGAGCGTATCATACTCTCTGTTCACGTTTCGACTTCTCACGTAATAGTTTAGCAAGTTCTTCAGTCTTGCCGTAAACATCGTATAAGTCTCTTCTGTTGTCTTCTTAGCATCCACAAACCTGGCTCTGTATTCTCTCGAGGTCAATTTAAATTCTTTTAATAAGTGCTGCTTGACTCTATCATAATTGTCTAGATCATCGTATGACAATCTATTCAGAACGGTTCGAGCTTTCGGCGTCATCAATGGTAATAATAATTTCACCCAAAACGGCTTTTCCACAGCAAAACTACGAAACGCGTTCTCGACTGTTTCAAAATATAATGGCACCTCCATCATATCAGTTGGCATTTGAGGCAATACATGCTTCATTGCATCACCTATTTTCTTAATTTTTGACACCAAAGTTTCACTTTCTTGCTGTTTCCTTCTTTCTGCTTCCCGTTCTTCTCTCATTTGCGTTTCTTTCAATGTCAATTTTGATTTCTCCAGTTTCAGACGTTCTTGTCTTTCTGTCTCTGCCTTTTCCAAACTTTCTTTCTGAAATTTGAGTTCTTCTTGTCTGATCTGTTCGGCACGTTCCAACTCTAACGTTCGCGCTTTTTCTTTTTCTTCTTCACGCATTCTCTTTGCTTCAATCTGTTGCTGACGAACCTCTTCATCACTTTTTCTAGCTCTTTCAAATTCAATCATCTGCTCCAGTCTGCTTCTTTCAGCATCTTCTCTATCTCTTTTCAACTGTTCTAATTGAATCTCAAACTGATGCTTTTGCAATTCCAGTTCTGCCTTACGCACTTGTTCTGCTTTATCTTCTCTCTCTCTCTGCAAGCGCAATTCTTCTTGCCTTACAAGTTCCGCTTTCTCTTCTTTCTCTCTCTGCAAGCGCAATTCTTCTTGCCTTGCAAGTTCCGCTTTCTCTTCTTTCTCTCTCTGAAAGCGCAATTCTTCTTGCCTTGCAAGTTTCGCTTTCTCTTCTTTCTCTCGCTGCAAGCGCAATTCTTCTTGCCTTGCAAGTTCCGCTTTCTCTTCTTTCTCTCGCTGTAAGCGCAACTCGTCTTGTCTTACACGTTCTGCTTCTTGTCTCAGCTCTTTCTCTTCTTGTCTTCGTCTCTCCTCTTTTTCTTTCTCTTCTTGTCTCCGTTTCTCCTCTCTTTCTTTCTCTTCTTGCCTCGTCATCATCATCCACTGCATCAACATCTCCATAGACATAGGCGCAGGAGGTTTTTCAATAGCCTTTTCTACGGCACCGCCAACGGCACCTTCTTCTTCGACTTCTTCTTTAACCCACACATCGGCGAGTTCCTGCATCATGTCACCACGTGACATACCTTCTAATTGTTCTTCTTTAAAACCGGCTTTCAACAAACGCTGTTTTAGCCTTTCCGTAGACATCTTCTTAATATCTGCTTGTCTTTCAGCACTTAGTTTCTCCATCTTACTTGTTTACTTTGGTGATTTCTCTTTTCAAAGAAGTCACGGTTTTTCTTGTTGTGTGAATCGATAAACAAACGGGATTTCTTTTATATTTGTTCGTGGAAAACAACGACATTTTTTATACCGTTTCTCGTGTTCCACCGTCGTTGATATCGTAGACACGTCACACGGTAACAACGCGTAGATTCTTCTAACACCGTCGTAGATTCTTCTAACACCGTTGTAAATTCTTTTATCACCGTCGTAGATTCTTCTATCCGCCGAAGGAGGTGATAACGTGAATTTTAATCCACCGTGAGTTTATATCCACCGTGAGTATTTATTCCACCGTGAGTATTTATCCACACCGACGCTGTTCCACCGTGAGTTTTTATCCACACCGACGCTATTCCACCGTGAGTTTTTATCCACCGTGAGTTCTTATCCACACCGACGCTGCCACCAATAATGTCAACCCAATCCTTCTGTTGACAATCCTTCTGATTAAATCCTTGTTCTCTTTCTACTTAACGCCTATTTAACGTTCACCTTTTGAACACTAATTCTACGTATAAGTATAACCTGAATTAATCAGCAACACAGTTTAATATCTTTTAGTTTAATAAGAAACAAACAGACAGAACTCAATTCGATTACAACTCAACTAGTCAGCCACACTACTACAGCGAACACACTCGAATTCAAACTTCTCTAGTCAGCATAATTCTTCGCGCCTCTTGACACATCTGTCTTCTGTGCGCCTAAGCGAACTCTAATAATATACATATAGCGCGCCGCTGCCGAGATTGGCCGGCCGCGCGTGTCACTAAGACTAAACGTTATACATCTATCATATATACATATACACGTGAAACTAAAGTAAGCGAACTAAATATATACGCCAATATCTCGCACTGCAAGACTGTACACAAAACTCAGTTCACATATATATATATATTTATATATATATATATATATATATATATATATATATATATATATAGTCGAATTAGCCGTAAAATATTTGAACATCTTCTCTTTCATCGTTCGATTCCATCGTTCGATAACAGATGATTCTTCTTCATTCTCAGTGGAATACAAATCGATTCCTATTGATTTCACGTCTTTATTTTAAAATTCTTTTCCTTTATCGACCCACAGTTTCTCGGGTTTTCGTCCGCTACTGGAAAATATTTTGGTGAAAGCATTGAACACAGATTTTCCGCTCTTATCTTTTAGCGGAACGATCCAGCTGTATTTTGAAAAAATATCGATAACGCCTAATAAATATTTAATGCCATCGTTATATTCCGCGAAAGCCTGCATGTCTATGAGGTCTGCAGCCCAAATTTGATCGATAGCTTTAACGTAAACCTTCCTTTTTGAAAATGTCTTACTATCGGTTTATGTAGTTGTTCGGCGAGTTGATCCGTCCATTTTGACGGCGATTTTACACCTGACTTTGAATCGGATGAAACTAAACCCAATCCAAGATTGGTTTTTGTAGACAAAATAGGTCTAACTATAGGTCTTTCGACGCGCTCACGTAATGTAGGACTATTTATATTATTTAATTCATTTACCATAACTCTGTAGGCGGCATTTCTAGCAGCTGTATCTGAATACTGGTCATAAGCTAAATCGAGACGATACTCTGCTTGGTCGACTCGATCAACTGGCTTACTCCAGTCGTTAGGTGAGCCGTCGGGATTTAATCTTAAATCTAATCTGGTTCCGGGCCCAGTAAACGAATGTATTGGAAGATGCAATTCTCCAGGAAATTTTGACCAAAGAAGTTTAAGATTCTAAGTAGCTGAATTTAAAGACCCTACTAGATCGCCTCCTTTTTTGACAGTGGAAACAAATCTAGTGTTAGTTTTTCCGCATTCGACACATATGCCTCTAAGCATAGGTCTTTTATTTTTACTGATGAAATTTTGAATATCTGTCATTTCAGTTCCTCTCTTGCACTTTACGCAATACATCTGTTCCATATACATTTTAATATAAAACTATTTTTATAATTAAAAACAAATGGAAGTTAGAGATTAATCTTGGAACGGCGAGACATGGAAAAGATTTAACAACCCGTTATTACCTAGAAGTATAAGAGGTCTGATCGTAGGAAAGTCTGGATGCGGTAAGATTACGCTATTATTAAATTTACTTTTGAACCCTGGGTGGTTAGACTACGACGGCCTACAGATACTTGGAAGATCTCTCTTTCAACCAGAATATAAAATACTGAAAAAAGCATTCGAAGAAAAATTGCCTAAAGAAGCAATCGTCAGGTTGTTTGGTTGTCAAGACGAGATAGTGAGGTTAAATGTATCTCCAATATCAGTCGTTGAAGAAATGGCTAAAATTATAGTTAAAAAATCTGATATGAACTGTCGATTCTTCGAAACTTCGGAAGAAGTGCCCGATCACAGAGACTTGAGTGCCAAGCAGAACCTGATGATTTTCGATGATTTACAATTAGAAAAACAAAACAAATGCGAATCGTATTATATCAGAGGGAGACACAGCAATGTTGATTATTTTTACCTCGCACAAAAATATTTTAAGCTGCCCAGACAGACCATCAGAGAGAATGCAAACTTTATCTGTTTATTTAGTCAAGGCCTTAAAAATATTAATAATATATACAACGATCACGTAGGCGTAGATGATATGTCTAAAGACGAATTTGTAAAACTATGCAAAACTGCGTGCGAGCGTCCGCACGGATTTGTAGTGATAGACTTAACCAGTAAAAAAACAACGGCAACTATAGAAGTGGGTTAGATACATTTTACATACCATCATCATCGTAGGCATAAAAATAATCTTCATAAGATATCTTATATATATAATGGAGGCGCGGTTAGAAAAGATAGTTCTGAACACAGAAAAGATCGCTCGTAACACGGAGCCTAAAGAGTCATTTAGCATTTTGGTGAGCGAAAAGAGCACGCAAATTAGAACAAAATTTAAACCTCTGATTCAACTTGACAAAAGCAAAAAGGATGAAATGTGTCTTGTTAATCTTGAGACGTATTACTCTTCCCCAAATATCGACTTTACGAACAACAAGTTTGTGTATTCGCCGGTAATGGTAGTACATGGTTTACTATAGAAATCCCAGAAGGGAGTTACGAAATCGTAGATATAAACGAACACATTCAGAGAATCATAAAACAATCAGGACATTATGGCGAAACGGGAGATGCGTACTGTATAACGTGACAAGCGAACAACAATACTTTGAAGTCGGTGTTAGATATCGGTGCTAACTATCAGGTTGATTCGACATTCGTGGACTGGATTAGAACTGTTTTAGGAATTAATAGCCGCGTATATTCAAAAGGATATAACGAATCGGAGAACATAGTAAATATTATGAGTGTATATACAATGTGTCCCGATGAAAAGTAGGCCCCAAGAAAAAGTGTCATAACTCGGTCGAAACTTTTAGCATTTGCCTGAAATTTTAAAAACAACAACAGTAGCCATATTACCAACAAATCGTAACGCCGTTTGGAAATGCTAGTGATTTTGTCAAGTTTATGAACGTTTGAGATGCAGTACTGAAAAGGGGAAATTTCCAGCATGCAAGAGCCATAAGGAGATGAAGTTCAGCTACAGCTGGTGTTCAAATGTCCCCCTTGCTCACGGACACACGACCGTAGACTTGGACGCTACTGCTTGATGGCCCGGTCGATGATCACGTGGTCAAACAGCTGCCACTCACTCTTCAATCAGGTGATCAACGTGACGAATGCGGGAACGATAAACGTCTCCAGTACACTCCAGATTTGATAGTCAACTGGATTGAGGTCTGGACTGTTGGGCGGCCACAGCTACGGGAATATGAAGTCGGGTGTCTCCCGGGACAGCAGAGCAATGGTCTCACGTGCTCGGTGCGCAGGGGCACTGTCTTGTTGAATGTGAAGTAGCCGCCCGCTGAAAAGTAGACCCCTAAACGTTTGTCAAAAATTTGTATGTTGGGAATTTCTACTTTTCAGTAGGCCCCCTACTGCATCTCAAACGTTGATAAACTTGACAAACTCACCAACATTTCCAAACGGCGTTACGATTTGGTGGTAATATGGGTAGTGTTATTGTTTTTAAAATTTCAGGCAAATGCTAAACGTTTTGACCGAGTTATGACACTTTTTCTTGGGGTCTACTTTTCATCGGGACACAGTGTAGTTTGGAGTAACCAGTGACGTAATCGGATTTTCGCACTCTAACGGAACAACGGAAAAAATTATATATTCCTTTTGCCAAATGTAGGCCCCGGATAGAAGATTATAGAAGTGCCCGTTAATTCAGTATATCTTCCTATTACGCTATTTACGATTTCAGCTATGGAAACAAAACTTACCGACCAAAATGGAAAACTAATCAACCTTCGAGGAGAGGAGTTGTCGATCAGGTTTAAAATTAGAGAAGTGTGAGTATTAATTATCGTGGTATTAAAGTTTTTAATTTCAATTATATATATAAAATTAGCCGATATACGAATGTAAAAGTTAATGTTTCGGATGGACAAAAAAATAAAATTAAACGCGCATTTGAAGCAGGGACAGGGACGAGTATAAGACTAACTCACGGAAATCTATCCGGGGAACACGTTTTAGCGTATCAGAATGGAACGGGTACTACCATCAAAATGAGTAAAACGCAAATACACCATAATATGAAAGTTGAAGGTGGTTTCCTTCCATCGTTATTACCACTTCTAGCTACAGCTGGAAAATTTCTTCTTTCTAGCGTTCTGCCAAGTCTTGCAACTGGAGCTTTAAGCGGATTAGCGAGTACATGTTTAAGCAAGATAATGGGATCACGTGTTAATGGAGGTGCTTTATATATCAAAGAGGAGGAAGATGCTACAAGATGGTTCTTCACGCAGCCGGTCTTTACCTGAAACCATGGTCAGGGGCGGGATTAGACGATGCAGGAGAAGGACTGTTCATGCGCAGAGGTTCTGGATTTATCAATGATGCAGGATTGATTCTTGGAAACGACAATCTTATTTCAAAAGTACTTTCTAGTATTCCAATCCTTGGTCCGATTCTTTGTATGATTATTATAGAGAGATATTTTAAAAATAAATAACATATGATATATATATAATGTCGCGATACAGTATGCCAAAATACAAGTTTATAACAAAACGCAATTCTCCGAGCAGAGTTAGAACTTGACCAGAATCAGTATTTTGATTGCCTAAAGAAGTAACGCATCGCGCTATAAGACAACCGGGCTCACAGCGTTGGGAGATTTTCGCACAACGAGCGATCACAATTCAACCCAGATCGTCGGTCTCGCAAGAGCTAGGATTTGGCGTTCGAATAACTAGAGGAGTGTGTCTAGTCTCGCTTAGACAGGCGATTCAAGAAAAGAGATGTAGCTTGCAAGACTCAACCATTTGCGAAGATGTAGCAGACTACTATTCAAAACAATTCCGATTCTGTAGTCATCATTAATCAAAAAGTTTCGCTATCCTACATTAATTACCACGTTTAAATTTAAAAAAAATTTTAATAGTAATAATAATGGTTTATGCCGCACGTTATTCCATCCGATATGGAAAAAATGCAGTTGTATAAAACGATCGAATCGAAAACGTCGTTGGCTGTAGCATATCGTGCTCGTCAATGCGATACCATAACGGTTCCTCAGTCGACTACTTTCAGCTGGAGGCTTAGCGTCAAGACATCTCCGGAGAAGCCGAGGTATATAATCGTAGGATTTCAAACGAATCGTGACGGAAATCAAGAAGCTAATCCGTCGATCTTCGAACATTGCGATCTTAAGAACATGTACGTGATGATGAATCAAGAAAGATACCCGGCTGTAGACTACAACCTATCGTTTCCTAATCAACAATTCTCGAGAGCGTACCGAGCAGCGGCAACGTTTAGCGAAAAATTCTACGGAATGGATCAGTTGATAACGCAGAGTAATATAACACCGATTGATTATAAAGAACTATATCCGCTAATGGTATTCGACGTCACCAAACAATCCGAGCGATTAAAATCGTCGGTCGTCGATATTCAGATCAAAGCTATATTTAATACGGCAGTGCCGGCCGAAACCGAAGCTTATGCTATCGTAATTTCGGACAAGTTGCTAGAGTTTCAATCGGACGGACAGAAGCTAAACGTCGTCTACGGTAGGAGCTCGTCTTAAATCGCCGCGACATAGTGCTAAGTGCGAACTTGGCTATGAATAAAATTTCTTTTTTCTTTCTTAAACATGCATAAAGACATGTTTACTTATATTAGTAATAAGAAGATGAAACTGCCAGAGCTGAGAAGCTTACTGGTCCAGCCCGAACTTATAGCTCTATTGAGCGCAAAGGGGATTCTTGCTCAAGATAACTCAGAAAAAGAGAAACTAGAGAGACTACAAAGGCAAAAATAGAAGAAAGAACAGCAGAAAGAACAGCGGAAAGAACAGCGGAAAGAATATCAGAAAGAATATCAGAAAGGATACTGGAAAGAATATCGGAAGAACTAATATTGAAAAGAAACTTACGGGAAGGCGCGTATGATAGAGGGAGGTTTATCAGAAATCAACCCAGAAAAGTAGAAATTTTAGACCTAGAAACCGGTGATGTTGTCGTGTATCCGTCGATGTACAAAGTAGCTAAGGCGCACTGGTAAAACGCACCAATAATCGAGACGTATAATGAAAAAGTATGGAGAAATAGATACGAAATTAAAGTGTACGATAGAATTAACGGCCATGTAGTCGATAATGAAACGTTAGAAAAATACGACAAAGCTATCGATTCTGTTGTGCATGAGCTGTGCGATATAGAAATTTAAAACTTAGATTTTGAAAAAAATTAAACATAAATAAATTTTTGTGTTTTTTCTTAAACCATACATAAAGAGATGAATATATATATATATATATATGTATATATAATATATATATATTTATATATAAAGGAATGGACTACAAGTTGAAAACTGTAAAAGAATTGAGAGTTATCGCAAAATTGTTGCAGTCGAAGAACAAGCCGCTCCGGCTTGGTCTACGACTGCACGATGGAAGAACTCCTCAACACTCATGCTCCCCTTCGAAAAGTGACCGTCCGCCTTAAAACTGATTGTCCGTGGTTCGATGCGCCGGGTGCGGACTGTGCCAACTTAAAACGAGAAACTCGTCGACTCGAACGAAAGTACAAACGCTCTCCAAACGACGCACACACCATGATCTCCTTGAAATTACAAGCTCGAAAGCAAAGGAAACTGTTTCAACATAAACGCTCATCTTGTTGTCATTAAAAGTTGGAAAAAACGACAACAAATCGAAGAAGCAGAGAATGATGGCAAGGCCCTCTGGAAATCGCTGAATTCCATCCTATCCCCGCCACTCACCACTGAATGCCCACTCACGCCTGATGAGCTTCTTGATCACTTTGCAACTAAGACCGAAGCCATTCGCCAATCAACTAAAGACGCCCCAAACCTGACCTGATATCTAACCACCCAAACTTTCCTGGTCTTACTGCCTTTGATGAGATTACCTTGCCCGAAGTTGACAAGCTTCTCAGTGACTCCTCATCCAAGCATTGTGAACTGGACTCCTCTCCTGTCTGGATAGTTAATTCCCTTCGACATATTTTTGCCCCATCCTAATCCTACGTATAAACTGCTCTCTTTCCACAGCAACTTTACCCACATCCCACAAGCGTGCCATTATCCGTCCTCGCATAAAAAAGCCAGGCCTTGACCTTTGCCTTGACCTTTGCGATCCTTCTAGCTACCGCCCAATATCTAATATTTCATTTATATATAAACTTGTTGAACGTGCTGTCCACCGTCGGCTCTCACACTACATTGAATCCAACTCACTACTACCTTCTGTTCAATCTGGTTTCTGTCGCCTCCACTCCACTGAAACTGTTGTCCTTAAAGTTTACAATGACATAACCATGGCCCTTGATTCTGGCCTCATCACTGCCCTCTTGCTACTGGATTTTAGTTCTGCTTTTGATTGTGTTGATCACTCTATTCTTTTACAAGTACTTGAATCTCAGTTTGGTGTTATGGCCTCTGCTCTTCTGTGGATTGCTAATTTCTTGGCAAACCAAACACACTTAGTACGCCTTGGTATAAAGACTTCAAAGTGCTTTAATATTCTTTTTGGTGTCCCTCAAGGTTCAATTCTTGGTCCCCTTTTGTTTATCCTTTACACCTCAAATGTTATTCACATTACTCTTAAACACGGCATCCTCATACACCTTTACCCTGATGATACACAGCTATACATTAAACTTGCCACCAAGGACATTGATAGCGCAAAGTCCCGCTTAACCATCTGCTTCACTGAAATTCAAGCTTGGTGCGCATCTATGCACCTCAAATTAAATGCCTCTAAGACAGAGCTTATCTGGTTCACCCGCCATCCGAGGTCTAGCTCAGACATACTCCAATCTGTACTTAACCTTGGCCCAGACTGTTCCATTAAACCTGCTGAAGTTGTTTGAGACCTTGGTGTCCTCCTAGACAGTACACTTTCTATGAAAAATCAAATCTCCTCCATAACCAAATCCTGTTTTTTCCATCTTAGACGCATACGGAAGTTAGGAAAAGCCTAAGCGAGAAATGCCTTCGCACCCTTGTCCAGGCCCTAGTCATTTCCAGACTCGACTATTGCAACTCAGTCCTTTATGGCCTTCCTGCATCTACTCTTCAACCACTCACCACTGTTCTCCATTACGCTGCAAAGCTTGTAAAAAATCTCACTCCCCGGGACCACGTCACTCCGACCCTTCGTGAACTGCACTGGCTTCCCATACAAGCTCGCATCACCTTCAAAATCTGTCTCCTGATGTATCGAGTCTACACAAACTCGTCTCCTCTATACGTCTCTTCACTGGTTACTTTATGTTGTTCTCTTCAAGCCAGACGAGGACTGCTATCGTCCTCTCGAGGTGACTTTGCCATCGCTCGTTCAGTCAGAAAATTTGGAAATCGAGCTTTTGCATTAGCCGGACCGACTGAATGGAACAAACTTCCGGACTTTATTCGCACATCCTCGTCACCTTCGATCTTTAAATCCAACCTTAAAACCTACCTGTTTAAGATGTACTATGCCTAGTACTTTTCTGTTACGCGCTTTCGTGCAAGATGTCTTTTTGTTTAGGCGCGCTATAAATGCCAGATTAATAATAATAATAATAATAATAATAATAATAATAATAATAATAATAATAATAATAATAATAATAATAATAATAATAATAATAATAATAATAATAATAATAATAATAATAATAATAATAATAATAATAATAATAATAATAATAATAATAATGATAATATTGGAAGCTCCGAAAAGCGGATCTGATTACTGCTATCAGCAAAGAATTTAATGGAAGAGGAAATGTGCTCGACTCTCCAGTTCCCGATATTCGAGCCCCAATTCTTACTCCGAGTAAGTATATCTCTTCACCAAATAAAGTTCTCAGTGAGTTGAAAACTAAGGTTAGGTCGAATATTAATTCTTTTGCAGATTGGTTAATTAGTTACATACCTCCTAAAGTAAAGAAACCTGTGAACGAAAGATTGAAATCGTTTAAATCGGAAATAAAGAGTCTCTTTGTTAAAATCAATGCAAAGAAGTTCGATATTCGAAAGACTGCATCGGCTATTAGAGGATTTACGTGTACTAAACAATACACGATCGATGGTTCTTCTGGAATGGATGCCGTGTCTTTTCTTAACGCCGTTAGACCGCAGGTGGTTAGTCTGTTGTGAAGAAATCGTCAGGTTAAGGTTCAATTCGTTCTTACGTGTACCATGGAGCGCGTTGATATGAAATCCGGACAAGAAGAATCCGCGAATGTTCCATTCGTCTCGAAAACTGAAGTTATTTTAGATGCTACCGATATTAACGAAATATACAATAATGCAATAAATAAGATCCCAGAGACTAGGGCGAGTTTTCAGATTCGGGGAAGTAATTGGAGATTCGTGGCTGTTGTAAAATTAGATATCAATACTGCTGTTTATAACCCATTGAAAGGCAGTTCTTACATTCCGTTGCCTACAGAACTATCTAGCAAACAGGCTATTATCAATATGAAAAATAATCAAGTGGTGCATTACGAGAGCCTTAGATCCAACGGGCAATAATCTTGAAAGAATTACGAAAGAATTAATCATACAATCGAAGAAACTCAATAGGAGCAGTATCCAATTTCCGGTTGTTGCGGATGCTATTATAATAAGCAAGTTTCAGAGAAATAATAATATCAGCGTTGACGTATTCGGTTATGAAAATAAGATAGTATTCCAAATTTATGTGTCGAATCAACAGGACGATAAAGTTTCTATCGTTGAACTATTGCTTATTTCCGACGGAGATAAGAAACATTATCGCTGGATAAAGAATTTTAACAGATTGTTAGCATCACGAACAGAAAAATCCCATAATTCAATGCACTATTGTAGAAGATGTTTAAACGGTAACAGAAGAATAGAAGCGCTTAATAAACATACGGAGTACTGTTCCCAAAACGCCGCTCAAAAATTAGAAGTCCCAGAATCGGGAACTACTTTAGGTTTTAAAAATTATAATAGGTCGATGAGAGTTCCCTTCATCGTTTATGCAGATTTCGAATGTATCATCAAACCTATAGCCACTTGCCAGCCAGATCCTTGCGTGTCTTACACCGATAAATACCAAAAACACACGCCTAGCTCGTTTTGTTATTACGTGAAATGCTTCGACGATATATTATATCAACAAGATCCTGTAACGTACACGGCCGAAAGCGAAGACGATGATATCGGTCAAATATTCGTAGAGAGTCTCGAAGAGACTATAAAACGAATATACAATCAGTTTAAATTTCCGAAGATGATATTTACTCAAGATGACCGGAAAAGTTTCAAAGTAGCCACTTTATGTCATATCTGTGGAGGGGCGTTGGGTACAGATCGGGTTAGAGATCAGTCATTTGAGCGGTAAATTCAGAGGAGCCGCTCATAATGGTTGTAATCTAGACTTTAAAGTTCCGAAATTTTTTCCAGTAGTTTTTCATAATCTGTCCGGATACGATAGCCATCTGTTCGTAAAAAATTGCGAGGTGATCACGATGAGAAAATTAAATACATTCCTAATGACGAAGAGAAGTACATATCGTTTAGCAGAGAAGTGATCGTCTAAACAAAGAAGAGAAAGAAATTAACGTTAAACGAGAATTTCGATTCATTAACAGTTTTAGATTCATGGACTCGAGTCTCGACGCTTTATCGAAGAATCTGAAGAAACAACAATGTAAAAACATTGGCTCATTATATTCTGGGAAACAGCTCGATCTTTTACTCTATAAGGGATTTTACCCCTACGATTACGTTGCTTCCGTCGATAGATTTAACGAGACCGAGCTACCTGCGACGTCCGCATTTTACTCGAGGCTCAATGATTGAAACATTAGCAATGAAGATTACGATCACGCCAAAAATGTGTGGAATGCATTCGGATGTAAATCGCTTAGAGAATACCACAACCTGTATAATGTTTCGGATGTTCTACTCTTAGCCGAAGTTTTCGAGAACTTTAGAGACGTATGCATGAAGAATTACCGGCTAGATCCCGTTTGGTATTACACTTCTCCGGGACTGGCCTGGGATGCCGCTTTGAAGTTGACCGGTATAAAGTTGGAGTTGTTGAGCGATTACGATATGATTCTCATGATTAAGCAAGGAATAAGAGGAGGAATCAGCACAATTTCGAATCGTTATGGGAAAGCCAACAATAAGTATATGACGGCGGATAAATTCGATAACAGCGAGCCTTCGTCATATATAACTTATCTAGACGCTAATAATTTATACGGTTGGGCGATGAGCAAACGTTTACCGACTCGTGGATTTAAATGGATGAGCGACAACGAGCTAAATAATTATAATTGGAATGTATTGGGATCGTGTATATTGGAAGTCGATCTAGAATATCCGGACGATCTTCACAACGACTATCCTCTGGCTCCCGAGAGCATCTCGCCGGAATCATCCGATATACCAGAACTAATTAGAACTTGAACGATAAAAAGAAATACGTGGTACACCACGAAAATTTAATGCTGTACGAAAGGCTCGGGTTGAAAATCGCGAAATTCACAGAGGAATATTATTCGAAGAAAGCGCTTGGTTGAAGTATTATGTAGATCTAAACACTGAATTGAGAACGAAAGCTACTAATAACTTTGAGAAAGACTTTTTCAAGCTGATGAACAATAGCGTCTCTGGAAAAACCCTTGAAAGGATCGAAAATCATGTAGATATAAAATTGGTATGTCACGAGACAGAAGCTATCAAGCTAGCTGCTAAAACGAATTATGATCGCCTGACAATTTTCGACGAGAATCTAATCGCCGTTCACATGAAGAGACCGAGGTTGTTTTATAATAAACCGATATATTTAGGCATGTGTATATTAGACTTGAGTAAAACTTTGATGTACGATTTCCATTACAATTTTATACGGCAAAAATACGGAGACAGAGCTAAATTGTTATTTAGCGATACAGATTCGTTGGCATATGAAATACAAACAGAAGATTTTTACGAGGATAACGCCGATACGAGTGATTACCCAGAAGAGCACCCATCGGGTTTAAGGACCGGAATTAACCAGAAAGTTATCGGTATGTTCAAAGACGAATCGGGAGGACGACAAATCGAAGAGTTTCTCGGTTTAAGGGCCAAGTTGTACTCGTATAGAATGGATGGTGAAGATCATAAGAAGTGTAAAGGCGTTAAGCAAAATGTTGTTAAGAAAACGTTAACTCACGATGATTACAAAAACTGTCTTTTTACCTAGAGAGAACGACTAAGAAAAATGAACGTTTTTAGATCGTATCATCACGATATTTATACCGAGCAGGTAAATAAAGTTGCATTATCCGCGGATGTTGACAAAGGAGTAATAATGGAAGACGGCATTCACACATTAGCGAACGGACATTGCTCGTTACGCTGCGCACATAAAGAATCTATTCGTTGATTATAAAATGAGTTTTAGATACATTAATTAAATCGACGTTTGCGGAGTCGCCTTACCGAATGTTCCTTTGTCGAATATAAAACTGCTAGAAGCCGCTAAGAAGATGAAGATTAGTAACTTCAGAGGCGTGTTCCTACGAGACGAGTTGCCCGAGAGACGGGGGGTGACGAGAGCGGCATTCTTAACCTAGATAAATCTAGTGGGAACGGGGCTCATTGGGTGGGTTGGATTAAGAAGAAAGGTGAAATTTCGACGAAATATTCCGATGGCTATGGTCTCCCTCCACCTACCGAGCTATTAGAATATTATTTACGCAGTCCGGTTTATTATAACAGCGAACGAATACAGCCCGAAATCGAAGTGTTTTGCGGTCATCTGTGCTCGTAGGTGTTGAAAATGATGGACGATGGTGCGAATTTTCAAGAAGTTATAAACGGTTTGTTTTAATATAAAGAGACATATATATATATATATATATATATATATATATATATATATATATACTAAAAATGCCTGTGGATAAATTCGGACATACTGATGTTGGATATTCAGAAAGAGTAATCGCTAGAGGGGTTACTTTATCTCAAGCAAATGCTACTTTCCTTCGTATGGATGGAGCAAACGTTGCGACCGAGAATATTAATTTGGATTCTCATAAACTTGTCAACGTGTTAGACCCTGCCAATCCCCAAGATGGTGCTACTAAAAATTACGTAGATATTAATAGCGGTGTAAATAAAGTTTCTACGACCGGTGACGTTATGAGCGGAAATTTATTTTTAAGTGTGGGCTCGGATCGTCAACGTAATATAGGGTGTAAGGATCTACGCGGAAACAAACTGTTTGCTTTGATACTGGGCAATCTGTTAAACAAAATAGAAGGTTATTTAAACCAACATATAACGTTGCAATCGATCGAAGGTATCTTGTGCAAAGTGGGAACGAAAAATATAATACGATTCGGTAAATCGTCCAGCGACCATAAAATCGATGTTTACCAAGATATCGCAATGAGACAAAAGTCTATAACCGATTTAAAAGATGCCTGCACTAAAAATCACGTAGATAGCGCTCTTAGTAGAGCGGATAGTAATGCTCTTAAAAAGTGGCACATCGGGTACATACCTAATTTGGAGGCTGATGAAAGTGTTACCAGATTCATCGCAAGTGCTAGTTCAATTGTTACTGTCAAGTATCAAGCGTATGGAGCTTTCAATAGTCGAAATGCAGATGGTTCAAACGGAACTTTGATAGCTGATGGTAGGTCAATGTTAAATGTCTGGCTGCAGATAAAATGTCCTGAGCCGGTAAAAATTTGGAGAATTAATTTGCGTTGAAAGCGATAAGACGCAACAGAGGTACATACCAGATAACAAACTGGATTTTAAACGTTGATGGATCAACGTTTACCCAATTACTAAGATCGACGGAACCCTTGCTGAACACCGATTCTGCTCCGTCCTTTTTTAATCTTACAACGCCTCCGACTGCGTACCAATATTATAAAGTTTCGGTAACAAGCAACCCCAGTCACGCTGTGGTAGCAGTAGAAGTCCGATACATAAAATCGGGAATAAAACTAGGTACCAAAAATAAGTGCGGAAATAAATGTGAAAACGGATACAAAATTATTATATGCGCTAAGTTTACATATGGTTTTTAGTACGGGTCGCAAGCAAACCCTAACTTTGCGGCTCTGACCAAATTTATAACTGGCTTTATCATTATCTCATGAATAGGGGTCATATCACTAGGCATCATGGGAATTCCTCAATACCACTGTATATTAACTCAAGTGTTATTCAAGGTTCTGCTATTGGCCCAGTCTTATTTGCGACTAATTCATCTGACCTACACCCAGTGCATGACTTTGATTATATGGATAAATTCGGAGATGACACTAATTTCCTGATTGGCTCTTCTCACATCTCCAAATACTCGAGAAGAATTTGCAAACATTTCTGATTCGGCTAAAAACAATAACCTTCGCCTAAACCCTTCAAAAACTAAGGAGATGGTAATTTTTAAAAAGAGACGGCCAGGTCTTTTTATCCCCCAAATTATACCAGGGGCGGAACGAGTTTCCTCAATTAAAGTTTTAGGAGTAATTTTACGCTCTGATCTAAAGATGGGGTCACATCTAGATGCAGTCTTAACGGCTTCATCTTTATCCCTCTATGCTTTGAGAGTCCTTCGAACACATGGTTTTCCATCGCCAATATTGCATGAAATAGCAAGGGCAACCACATTATCCTGTGTTATTTATGCCGCCCCCTCATGGTGGGGTTACCTGAGTAGAGGTGAAAAGGATAGAGTCGACAGACTCTTAAAGCGCATGCGCAAAATGGATTTCCTTCCTTTATCCATCCAGAAAGCAGATGATCTTGCTCGCCTGGCTGATGTCCGGCTATTTAATGCTGTGATGACTAACCCACAACATGTTCTCTGCCCTTGCTTCCCAGAGAGCCGACCCACTCCTTACCTTTTTCCCCCTCGGGTGCATAATTTTTCACTTCCAACCAAGAATGATAAAAACTTTAGCCTATATCGAGGATATTATATTATAATTTATATTAGTTTCGAAATGAGTTAAAATTAGCTGATAGATTTCTATTTATTATTTTACCTATCTACGATTGTTACCTATTGCGTTGTGTCAACTGGTTGATGAATAAACGAAAATTTGATTTGATTGATTTGACTCGCCGATAAAAGCGCTATAGATCCATCCAGCGTTCAATAGGCCGTTGCTCCGCCTGCATCCGTTTTTGACTATCTTTGTAGACTTTGTTGTTGCATATTTGGTACACAATGGAGAATAAAATAAAAGAAATCGCTAAGTTTCCAAAAGATTCACTACGTGTGGCTATAAACAGTGTTTTGAACAATCCTGATGATAAAAAACAAAGTCGAAGAAGCGTTAATTGCGATTGCTGATCGTCTAGAAAACCCGGCAAAAAAGATAAAAATTACAAGGAGCTGCCAGCCTTTGTCTCGTACGGAAATTTTCAAACAAAAAAAATTCATTCCGCAAATCCGTGAAAACGTTGCAAAATATGAACGATTGGAACAAACTACAAGGGACATATATTTGAATTTGAATTTTGGATTTTATTATCGAGCTTGATTCACGTGAAAATGATCTCGCAACACTTAAGACAATACATATTGAGATTCTCGAACAGGAGAAAACGGCAACCCAACTACATCTGGTTGTCGTATACCAGCGCGGTTTGCTCTACATGAAAATGCGTAAGTTTATGCCTCAGGAAATGATTTACGAAGACTGGTGTTCCCGAGAGCTGAATCTCTCATGTTCCACAGTCAGTGGATATGTATTATTCACAAAACTCTTTTTGGAGTACCCTCGTGTCATCGTATCCGAATTGTCTTTTGCACAAATAATCAGACATCATTACGAGATTCAAAAATACCTCGAAACAGACACTTAACTCGCTGAAGCGCTAAAGTTGCATGTTACAATTTTTACCCAAAACAGATGTTTAGATATCATAGCGGTAAAACTAGATAGCGTTTCTAAACATTGTATATTCATTGAAACCATTGTATAGTTTAGTTTTGGTTGCAATGATGGTTGCAATGATGGTCGCATACTTCAGTCTATCAAAAATCTAACGACCGCAAATCGCCATTATTTGCGTAGCGAACGACGGGAGTCGAGAAGAACGGAAAAACAGATCGATACGGTAAACCTCTTTCTCCTGTTCACATTCTAACGACTGCAGGCTTCGTGTTTGTGTGTGTGTGTGTGTGTGTGTTGCTGTTTGTGTGTTTGGTTATGTTACACTGTATTTATGCTATATTGCATTGTATTGTATCTAAACATTTATAAAGCGACACTCACAGTGTTCGCTAATCAGAGGCGCTCCCAGTGCGAAAGACCCAGTGAATAGAAAGTGGGTTTAAGACAGCGAAACGAGGTACTTGGGCCACCAGCTAATAAAGAAGTACGTGTCACCGTCGCTTTTTCTCGATTCGGACGGTCTGTATATAAGCCATGTAATGTGCCAAATTGAATGAGAAGCTGTCTCGACTTTCATTGTGCCTTGCAGACAGACATACATACATACATACATACATACAGACAGATAGACATGCATACAGACCTCGGATGGTCGACTATAAATGCATGCACAATGCTTCTATAAAGTGTAATCCACTTGGAGCAGTGACCGCATTCACTGGTCCACTTTATCCTGACGCCTGAAGGACAGCGGACGAAGGAGGCTGATGAGGAAGAGGAGGAGAATGTAAACAGTGTCTCTGCGAACGACGTGTGTGCTAACTCCCGACAAAAAGGTTAATATTGACCTATCCCGTCCATCAATTCTTCCACACACACAGACACACGCATTCATTCTTTCGCTCATTCATTATAAGCATTTACACAGCGCGTCTTCAAGAGACCTACTCACGAACACAATCGCTCCGATAAACACAAAAATTGGATATATTATAATTAATTAATTAATTAACTAACTAAGAAACTAATTAACTAAGTAATTAACCAATGCACCAAAGGCTTAATCCCCCCACTACTTTCCAGAAGGGATTCAAGTAAATTCATACAGCCCATTATTTATTACAAAAGCTGTCTTCCATTGATCAGATTGTTTAAGAGGACAAGTCCAATATGCACATCAACAATCCAAAATGGAAATCACATTACACTTTCCGACTTTGTTCAGAACATCTCTAACAATCGGCATAGGATATTTACAATCTACTCTTAAGGACTTAATGCATCAAGATCCGTCTTTCTTTCTAACAATCACCAGTGGACTTGCCATTCTGCTCGATGATGGTTTAATAATGTTTGATTGTAACATTTCTTTGATCTGACGTTCCACTTCTGCTCGATAAATCAAAGGAATTCGGTAAGTCATGAATTCCTTTCCACGAAATCCTTTGTGCTCGACCAATGTACATAATCCAGGTTTCTCTGAAAATCTGTCACAGTACTTGTTCAAAACGTCCAACAACTGTTCTTGTTGAGTTAATGTCAAATGGCTAATCTCGTCAGGATCAAGGTCAGGTTAATTTTTGCCGCCTTGAACCCTAGTCTTCATTGGTAATTCAACCACTGAACCAAAATCTTCGTCTTCTTCAACGATTAGACCATAACTCAACGCTCGAGTAACATACTTTTTTTTATCTTGTTGGCGTGAATTATCTTTCGATCATCTTCACCCATATCGACTAAACAAGAGAACTTCGATCTTCGATGTATGATCGCACATGGACCACGCCATCGTGAAATAAGTTTGTTCGTTGATGTTGGATGTTGGCACAGCACGTGTCGATTCCTACGCACCAGGCTGGCGGGTGGCTTGATGTGGTCATCACAGGGACGACTGCGCCCCATCGGTCGTAGTCTATCTCCAGTCATCTCAGACCACGGTTACGTCATTGACAGCATTCCATCTCTTCATGAGACGCCCGCTCTATGCAGTCAGGCAAATTCGGGGATGGCGGCGTTTGGACAGAAAAGCCTTCGAGTCGGCTCTACTGGCAGTTCCCGCCTTCTCTGATCCGAGCAGCCTGGTTGATCTATCAGCTGCGGATCTCTTCGACATCTATGAACAATCAATGGTCGACATCATTGATCGCCTGTTTCCGGCGCACCCAGCCAAGCTCCGTTCACATCTTTCCCCTTTGTTTGACGGAGAATGTCACACTCTCCGCCGCCAAGCCCGTCGTCTAGAGCGCATCTACCGGTGTACACGTTTGCCAGCTGACCGTACTGCCTGGATACGCTTCGTTCGATCAATGCAACGGCGCCATAGGGAGAAGGAGGGTGAATACTGGGAACGCAGGATTTCTTCCAACTCTGGTGATGCCAGACGACTCTGGTCAACGTTCCAGGATCTTCTTGGTCGGCCTCAACCTGTTACTACTATCCATGTTCCTCCATTCACAGCTGCCGACTACGTCAATTACTGCTCCTCTAAGATTCTCTCTGTCCGTTCTGATGCTGATGGTTCATCTCCGCCTGACTTCATCCCAACGGACTGCAGCCTGTCATCCCTTGAGCCTGTTACTGATATCGAACTGCGCCGATTGCTTCTCGTCTCCTCGCCCAAGTCTTCAGAGCTTGACCCTCTGCCGTCGTTCCTCACTCAAGAATCGATTGACATCCTCCTTCAATTTCTCACCCTCCTTGGCAATACATCTCTACGCGAAGGAGTCCTACCGGCCTCTCAGAAACGGTCGATCATTGCGCCTACCCTGAAGCAGACACGGCTTGATCCGTGTACCCCATCTACCTATAGGCCAAGAGCTAATGCAATTTTCATTTTTAAAATTGTTGAGAAATTGGTAGCTTGTCAACTGTTTAATTAATTAGATTCCAACAAGCCAATTCCTTGTCAATCTGGCATTCGTAAGGGGCACTCTAGTGAGATCCTTCTGCTCCATCTCCTCTCTGACATCTACCGCGCTATCGATAGATCCCAGGTCACTCTTTTGGCCCTCTATGACGTGAGTGCTGCCTTTGATTCTGTCGACCATGAAATTTTTCTGCACCGCCTTTCCTTATCGTTTGCCATTAAGGCCTTGCCTCTACCCAGGCTTCCATCCTACCTGACTGACAATATTCTACAATCTTTTGCTCTAGTCGTTCTCCTTGGCTTCCTGCACCTTTTGGTCTCCCCCAGAGTTCAGTTCTTGGTCCTCTACTATATATCCTTTTTACTGCTGGTCTAGGTTCTCTTCTTGCATCTTACTCACTGCTGAGTCACTGCTATGCGGATGACGTCCAATCTTACACCCATTGTTCCGCAACTGAGCCAGCTGCAGCTGTTAAGCTCATGTCTAGCGCTACTAGCACCCTTAATGATTGGATATCTTCAAATCTGTTGCGTCTTAACCCCTCGAAGACGCAATACATTTGGTTTGGTACTCGCCAACAGTTGGCCAAGATTGACCTAGTCTCCCTTGGAATTCCCCTCCTTCACTTTTCTACTTCTGTTCGCGACTTTTGTGTTATTTTGGACCAAGAACTTTCTTTTACTGAGCATATCCATGGGTTGAAGCGTGCTTGCTATTACCAACTGCGTCAGCTCCGAGTCGTTTCCCGCTCTCTTTCTTTTTCTGCAGCCTCCAACTTGGTTCACGCATTTGTTGTAAATCGCGTGGATTACTGCTCTTTTTTCTTTGTTGGACTCCCTCAGGTCTGTCTTTGTTGTCTTGAGAGGGTTTTGGGGACGACCGCACGCTTGATTGGTGGTATCTCCAGATATGACCATATCCGAAAACATGAGAGATGTCTTTCACTGGCTCCCAGTGCAGCAGCGCATCCTTTACAGGGTCTCCTCAGGTGTGTCTTCTGTGATTATAAGCGATCAAAGAACAAACTTCACAGGCAGTTTTACATGAGGATTTCTCAATTTAATTGGCAATGTGTCTTAGGCCGGGCACCGACTTATCTTAGTGAGTACTTTACTCTTACCTCCGCTTGTGCGGGGCGCAGATCCCTGCGCCCAGCATGCCGGGGAGACTTCGTTGTTCCTTAAGCTCTTACCGCCATAGCACAGCGTAGGGCATTCTCGGTGGTTGGTCCTGTCGTTTGGAACGATCTACCTCTGGAGATTCGCTCCCTTCCTAGGGATCTCTCTGGTTCCTTTTACCATAAGACCTCCCTTTTTGACCGGGCCTGGGTCGGGAGTGCCTCTGAAGCGACACCTTGAGGAGGCGCTATATAAATGTTTAGAAGGATAGACAAGAAACAATAACTTTCTCACCAGCTTCAAATTCTTTATGCTTTGCTCTCTTGTTACACTGATTCTTGCATTGTAATTGCTTTTCTCGAAAGTAAGATTCTGCAAACAATAATGCTTTCTTCATATTTTCTTTGAGCTCTTTCAAATTCTTTTCTGGTTTAACTCCCACATGAGTCGGTAAGTTTATTTCTCTAGTCCAACTCTCTTTTAATATTGCCAATGGTTCTTTTGGATTTTTCCGTAGACCAACTAGTATGGTATGGAGCTACTCCAGTGTTGCATTTAGCACTTCTCGTAATGCCCACACAGTGAAAGGAATTATCTTGTGCCATGTTCTGGGGTTGTCTATTATCACTTGATGGATTATATTCTTAAATATCTGATTCCATCTTTCTACCAATCCAGCAGCCTGTGTATGTCCTGGCGTGTTATATCATGGACTACAACCCATTAAATTGAGAAATCCTCTTGTAAAACTGCCTGTGAAGTTTGTTCTTTGATCACAGAAGACACACCAACGTTCATCAACGCCTCACATACAGCCTTCGCTGTCAGCGACTTCAATAAAAAGACTGTTGGCCATCTGGTGCACGAGTCCACAATACAAAACAGTACTTGTGACCTGCAGCATACACCGGATCGATTGGGACAGCGAGGTCCATTGTCATTCTTTTGAAGGCAACGTCTTCTCTTGGGCCTGGAGTGATAGGCACTCTATCCATCACCAGACTTCTTGCCTTCAGTTAACACTTCTCGCAAGATTTAAAAAATGTCACAATGTCCCTTCTCATCTTTGGCTATACAAAAGACAATATTATTCGCTCTCTAGTTTTCTCTTTTCCAAGATGTCCCCCAAACACCGATTCGTATGCCAACTCCATCACTTTAATTCGTCTCTCTTTTGTAATACCAGTTGATATATTGTCTAGTCTAATATCTGATATTTTTATATAACAAGCCGTTAATTACAACGAATTAAGATTCTTTCTCTTGTGCTAACTTCCACCATGACTCCAACGATTCATCCTTTCTCTGTTGCTCTTTAAACTTTTTCGCATCGGCGATCTGCACCTTTTGTTCATCATCCATCTCATCATCTCTAAATAAATCGTTTATCTTCACATCACATTCATTGTCTGCCTCAATTTAATTTAATTTGCCATTCTCGCATGCAGCCATCTCTTGCTCATTCATCTCTGATGTTACACTGTCTCGTGATAATCTTCGTTGCTCATTATTTTCGTGTTCCACATCATTTGAACTTTTAATGTCACTCTTCTCTTCAACATCTGCAATTTCCTGTCTCTGACTCTGCGCTCTCGTCATAACATTTGCTCGCACATTCACATCTCCTGGTATCGTTTTCACTTTCATCTGTGGTACGGCTTTTAATTCGGGAATTATTTCTGGATGCAGTAAGAATCTGTCTGTACTGCCTATCTTTGCGATGCTAGCACACATGATGTGACATAGGGTTTAAGTGAACACTGAACTTTACGTTGAAATTCCTCTTCTTCCACATCATCACAACACAGTCTAACATCTACTTTCACAAACTTTGCAAGAATCGCATCTCCAGTCACATATTGCAAATTCACTTTTCCAATTTGTCCTACCTTCATGCAATCCGGCAATTCTTCACAAATCACCGGAATCTCTGCACCAGAGTCGCTCAGTGCACCTTCACTGGCTCCCTTCCGTCCATTCCACGAATCTCGACCTCGACATGCTGCAAGAAGGATTTCTTCAATATTCGACTGTCGTCTTTTTCCACGACTTCAAGTTCTCCTTGAATTCCATCGTCCAATAGAATATCTTTTTGAATACCACATTTCATTGCCGACTTTGCTTCAGTTTTGAGATTTTCTTGATCCGTGGTTTGATTTTCTGTATAACTAACCACTTGAATCCGATTGACTCTTGTGTTTTCCCGATGTCTACGAAAACTTTCTGTTCTCACTGGAACTGGCCACAATTTAACCAAATGTTTGTCTACGCCACAGTTGTGACAACGCTTCACCACCATACCTCGTTGTTCATTTCCTCCATTTATCTCATACGGCGCATACGAAGTATTGCCTTCTCTCTTGGCAAACGGCGCTGGCGACCTATTATACCTGTATAATCCACTGCTCTGTTCTCATTGGGTACAGGAACACTAGTCTTGATTTCTTTACCTTTGAACTGATTCGCTATTTCTCAATTGCTTTTCCACTTCTCACGTTGGCTTTGATTCCTGAACGTTGGGAAGGATAACTGGTTGTATTTGGGAATGCAAACTGAATTCGATTGTTCAAATGAATGAAGGCTAGGTCTACGACTGTACTAGCTTGGAGACATTCTGCTTCTTCCTTCGACAATATAAATTGTAGCGGCCCTGGCGGTAGACACTTTTTCAGTTTATCCGCCACCAGCAAATCAAAGAGCCTTCCATACTCTCTATTCACATTTCGACTTCTCACATGATAGTTTAGCAAGTTCTTAAGTCTTGCCTTAATCATCATATAGGTCTCTTCTGTTGTCTTATTAGCATCCACGAACTTTGACCTATATTCTCGTGTGTCAATTAGAATTCTTTTAGCAAATGCTGCTAACTCGTTCATAATTGTCTAGATCATCGAAGGACAATCTATTCAGAACGGTTCGAGCTTTCGGCGTCACTAATGGTAATAACAATTTCACCCAAAATGGCCTTTCCACAGCAAAACTACGAAACGCGTTCTCCACTCTTTCGAAATATAATGATATTTCCATCATATCAGTTGGCATTTTAGGCAATACAGGCTTTATTGCGTCGCCTATTTTCTTAATTTTTGATACCAAGGTTTCACTTCTTCTCTGTGCTTCCCGTTCTTTAATTTGAGTTTCTTTAAATGTCAACTTTGATTGCTCCATTCTTAGACGTTCACCTCTTTCTGTTTCTGCCTTTTCCAAACTTTCTCTCTGAAGTTTGAGTTCTTCTTGTCTAGTCTGTCCTATGCGTTCCAATTCTAAAATTCGCGCCTTTTCCTTTCTTCTTCACGTATTCTTTTCGCGTCAATCTGTTGCTGACGTACCTCTTCGTCACTTTTCCTAGCCCTTTCAAATTCGATCAGCTGCTCCTCCAGTCTTCTTCTTTTAGCATCTTTCTTATCTCTTCTCAACTGTTCTAATTTAATTTCGAACTGATGCCTTTGCAACTCAAGTTCTGCTTACGCACTTCTTCTGCTTTCTCTTCTCTCTCTCTCTCGGTTGGCTCAATTCTTCCTGCCTTACAAGTTGTGCCTTCTCTACTTTCTCTCTCTGAAGACGTTCTGCCTTCTCTTCTTATACTCTCTGAAGACGCAATTCTTCTTGTCTCAGGAGTTCTGCCCATTCTTCTTTCTCTCTCTGAAGACGTTCTGCCTCTTGTCTCATTTCTTTCTCTTCTTGTCTCCGTTTCTCTTCTCATTCTTTCTCTTCTTGTCTCCGTTTCTCCTCTCTTTCCTCTTTCATCATCATCCACTGCATCATCAGCTCCATGGAGATAGGCCCGGGAGGTTTTTCAATAGCCTTTTCTACAGCACCGCCAATGGCGCCTTCTTCGACTTTTTCCTTGACCCACACATCGGCGAGTGCATGGATCATGTCACTACGTGACATACCTAATTGTTTGTCTTCAAAACCGGCTTTCGCCAAACGCTGTTTTAGCCTTCCCGTATACATCTTCTTAATCTCTGCTTGTCTTTCAGCACTTAGTTTATCCATCTTACTTATTTAGTTCGGTGATTTCTCTTTTCAAAGAAGTCACGGTTTTTCTTGGTGTGTGAATTGATAAACACGCGGCATTTCTTTTGTATTTATTTGTGGAAAACAACAAAATTTTATACCGTTTTATCATGTACCACAGTCGCTGATATTGTAGAGTCGTAAAACACCGTTGCTGGTATCGTAAACTTGATAGCACTTTCACTAGTCACGTAGATTTTTCTACGCCACCTTCGTAGACTTGAATACCACCTGTCTCTGATATCGTAGCCTTTTCTTTCACACCTCCGCGGTAACGCAAATCGAATTCCACCTTCGTCGATATCGTGGATTTTTTCTATCCCACCGCTTCTGTCACCAATATGTCAACACTTCTTCTTCTGTCGACACAGTCCTATTAATCTCACTTCTCTTAGGTCTAAATAGCCTATTTACCTCTCACCTGTTTTATCTAACTCTACGTCTAGGCAGCTATCTATATGGTATTACGTATCAAACACAGACCGTCCGAAACTTTTTCAGTATTTTTCTTCTTTATATCAGCCAGAAAATATTCAAATTATAATACAAAGTTCAAATACAGTCAGCATCACTTTTCTACAGAACTGCAACCATCAACTGTCAGCAAAATCCTTCCCGCGCTTAGGCACGTGCTCTTGCTATGCCTGAGCGACATCTAATTATCTATGCAGCAGCTGAAGTACAGGTCGCGCGCCTCGTTAAGACAACACATTCAAACGTTGCTATATATATATATATATATATATATATATATATATATATATATATATATATATATATATATATATATATATATATATATATATATATATATATATATATATATATATATATAAAGAAACAGAAATCTCATTCACGCGTCAACATTGTAACGCACGTATGTAACGCACGTATGTAACGCTACTCTCATTGGTCGGCCAACTAATCAATATTCAGTGACGTCACAATACTGATCTTTCTCCAAATGGCGCATAAAATAAACAGAGACCGTTTCGGCTGAATAACTTTATAAAATGGTGTCTAAATTAACAAGGATGGAAGCAGGTAGGCCTAGGTCCTTCAATCGTTATTGTTATCGTTAACTCCTAATTTCTAAAGCGTGAATCTAAAGCTTAGCGTGTGGCAACAGCTTATTCATGAGCGCATAGCTTGCGCCTAAACGAATCAGATAGACCAAATAAAGTAGCCCGAAAATGCTCGAAGACAGTTAGCTCTGCCATCTCACGATATCACTTCTATAGACAAACACAAGAAACTTCGTCACTGTGACTTTCTCACTTTCTTAGTAAATAGTTTCATGTCAGTGAAATAGAACATTTTAAAGATGCCTTATGAAATAGAGTATGGATTGGATCAGTTTTGCCAGGAGTCCCATGGAATTCGATTGAAATACCAGGTCATTTGCGAAAATCTCATCGATTCCATTTATGGGCAGAATATTTATAAATGAAATGCCAATTGAAGATCTTGCGCAACGTGCCATTTTAGCTCCGACGAACAAAGATACACTTGAAATGAATATTAAAATTATTGAGAAACTTCCAGGAACACTTCATGTCTACAACAGCGCCGATTCAATTGTTCCCGAAGATACAGCAGATGAAGCAAATTATCCGCAGGAGTTCCTTCATCAACAAACACCTTCAGGAATGCCACCCAAATAGATTGCCGCTATAAGTCGGAGTTATTGTCATGCTACTTCGAGATTTAAATCTGAAAAAGGGACTTTGCAACGGAACCGGTTGCTTATCAAATCGCTTCACAATAACTTTATTGCAGCAGAAATTGTTTCTGAATGCAACAGAGGCGATTTTGTTTTTATTCCACGAATTGATTTGGCACCAAGCGACGTAAATCTTCCCTTCATCTTGAGACGCCGTCAGTTTCCAATCATTCCTGCTTATGCAATGACAATCAACAAATCTCAGGGTCAAACATTTGAATCTGTAGGTGTGTATTTGAAAGATCCAGTATTTTCCCATGGCCAACTTTATGTTGCTCTGTCCAGATGTAAAAATCCACACGAGTTGAAAGTTTTTATCAAAGAGAGCATTGTTCAAGGAAAACTTTAAAACGACGACGAAGTTTTTACCCAAAACATTGTTTATAGTGAGATTTTCAAAAATCTCTAAACTATGAAGGTCCTAATAAATTTAACGCACATTGCAAAACACAATTTCAAATTGTTTTCAAACCGTCTTAGGACGGGTAAACATCTAGTATATATATATAATGCAATATCTCACACTGAAATAGAGCTCGTTCTCAACTCAGTATGTATGTATGTTTTATGTAGGCCTATGTATATTTCGGCGGATCCCCGGAACAGCGGACCTTTAAAAAAGGCGGACCCCGGAATAGCAAACCCAAACCCTTGGCAAGTAACTTGATGCAAGAATATTAATAAGCAAGATCGTCAGAAGTAAGACAGAGATTATAAAACTTAACACGGAACAGAAAGATTTGGACTTGTTGAAGTAGGCCTATGGCTTGAAGTCTGAGCAGGAAAAAGAACGAAACCAAGTCAATAAGCGTCACGTGGGGCGCCGTTGTTGGCTGCCGGTCTTCGGACCTAGTTATTATTTCGTGATATAATTCTATCTAGAAGCGAAATAATGCTTTGAACATACGTTGGATTGTTTATTTTCGACTTTGGATAATCGATATATTTTTAAAATAAAAAATCTGCTCTTTGCAAAGGTCCTTTGAACAATATTGGACCCGATTGAACTCTCACAAAATAGTTAACAAAATGTTGGATCCTAATCTGCTGACACTGAGAGATGGTCAATCGATATAATTTTAAAAGTCTGCACTCTGCCTTTCAATGCAATATTATGAAAAGTCCACACTACACTGCTCGTTTCTCAACAGTTTCAGACCCACGCCGATTCCCTCGTGCGTGTGGAAATGACAGCTACTTAATTATATTCGACGCTTAGGTTGATTATTGAGCCATCAAACTTCGTCTGGAATAATGAAATTCTACGAACATTCTTCTTCAAACCCATTCTTCTTCATCGGCCCATGCTGACGAAATCGTGGCCTACTTGGACAGCTTAGGGGTCATCCATAAAGGACGTCCGCAATGAGGGGGAGGGAGGGTTACAACCAGTGCGGACGTCCGCATCTAAACTTTTATTTGATAATTTTTTAAACAGCACCTTGTTTCATCCTTCCCCGAAAGACAAAAAGGTCAGTGAGCATGCATGGTATAACCTTTACTGCGACTTTAGAAAGGCGTTTATTACTTTACATCCTGATAGTAAACCTGAGCTGTCACTTAAACATGCACAGGAACTGTGGAATAATTGTAGAAATAATGATGACATTAAAAATTGGCTTTGGCGTGCGGACGTCTGCAAAGGGGCGGAAGGGGTATGGTCAAATGCGGACAGGGGGTGGGTGCGGGAGGGGTCAAAAGTACCGGTAGGTCATATTTTGCGGACGTCCTTTATGGACGTCCCCTTAAGAGTCGCAGCAAATTGACTGCCACCCCTTTGCAATCTTTGTGGAACTTCATAACGAACTTTCTACCAATCTGGCCTCCAGTCTTATCGGATATTTATAGAAAATACGCCGATTATGTCATCGTTCGTTGTTGTAAACAAACTGTATGTGATAGAATTCTATCTATTTTTTTCTATTTAGCCAATTTTAATTAATCATTATCTCCATAATGATAACAAAATTATCTGATTTTTGGCATTTTATAACTATTATTATGATTTATTATTACTACCTTGTTTTATAATTCTTTGTTATGGACAATTAGGTTTTCCTAATACATAACTGTGACTTACATGTATGTAAACCAAAGTGCGGTTAGCAATGTTTACAATTAAAGGATATACTTACTTACTTACTTATTAAAAGTATTAGTATTCCTAAAGAATTTGCGTTGGAAAGAAGCAGAAAGCTGATTCAAGAGAAGCAACTGTTTTTCCTGGCGGTGTCTATAACTGCCCATCTTTCTATTAATTTAGGCCTAAATCCATAATTTAAGCTTACTGGTCATAATAGACTGCCTTGTACACAGTTCTATAGTAAAGATCTTTCAGTTGAAATTAAAACATTTATTGCCCAGTCGTTAATAAAATCACAACTATCACGGAACCATTAGGCCTACACAGTAACTGTTAATCTGTAGATGAATCATACCAGGCCTGTGCTCTACCAAACACTACTTATGCCAACACCAATTAAGATATAGTCCTATTATTATCTACTTTACCTCCTTCGTAAGTCGGCTGCTTGTCTGACATCTAGAACCACGTTAAGACAGTTTCTCATCTAACAACTCAGAAAGTCTTTAGCTGTAGCTGTCTAATAGTAAGGACTCTTTAATCTTTTTATTTTGACCGTCAAGTTTTTAAGGTTGGAACATGGACGCCTAGGTATAATATAGGTGTTTATTTTTGGAAGCTATTCGATTTATGGGCTGCTGTTAGTTCGCATCTGTTTTCTTGATGTTTCCATATGAATATGTATAAGTCGGTGTTGGACGCTCATAAATATTTAATATTTTTAAGCCAGCCGTTATTCGATGATTTTAGGCGATTGCCTAGTTGCAGCATCTGAATGTATGTGGCGCCCTCTAAATAGTTCCCTTGAAGAGGCGTTATATTAATCTACGAATGAATGAATGAGTGAATGAATCTAATTAAGTATAATGCTCTGAGTTGTAGCGTGATTTCGTAATCGTAATCGTAATCGTAATCTCCAAACTTCTAAAGCGCCACTCGAAGGCCAAGCGCAGGGCACCAGCCTATTCACGAGTGCTACGTCAGATCAGAGGGGGTTTCCAGAGAGTAGTCCAAAAGAGGTCCAAGTCCGATTTCCAGGAGGCCAAAAACAAATCAAAGGGGATTTCCAGAGAGTAGTCCAAAAGAGGTCCAAGTCCGATTTCCAGGGTACCAGATCAGGAGAGGCAGAGCAGATGTCAAGGCGGAAGTCGTTTACGGAGAGAATAATTGGAAGGCGGAAAAGTTGAGACTTCAGTTTTGAGTGGAAAGCCCGGGGGGTGATAGATAAAGGAACATGAGGATGAGGATGAAGGACGGGTTGCAATGATGATGATGGAGGCACTAAGAAACTGCGAAATTCAGGGGGGAGATCATTCCAGAGGCGTGGTGCTGTGATGGAAATGCTCGGTTGGAGAACTTGAGGTGAGTAGTGACTGGGGGGTCGAGAAAGACGATGATCGGGTGGAGCCGGTTGTCTGAATGGTGAAGAGATCACGAAGGTACTTGGGCTGGGAATATTGAAGAGAATTGTAGGTTAGTGATAGGACTTTGTAGTGGATTCGCTCTAGGATTTTTAACCAATAGAGTGATTTGAGGATGGGAGTGATATGATGATGCTTGGGCGTTCTAGTGACAGCTCTGGCTAGTGAGTTTTGGATAAGCTGTAGACGCTTGATTTGAGTGGAGTCAAGGTTGAGGAAAAGAGAATTGCAGTAATCAAGCTTCGAATGAACAATGGAGGTAGCAATGGTGGAGGCAGTTTTAAGGTCGAGCATGGGTGGTATGCGTCGGTGGTCACGAATGTGCATGAAGCAGGAGCGCGAGAGGTTGGAGATGTGGTTGGAGAAGGAGAGGTGTGGATCAAAAATAACACCAAGATTGCGAACAGGGGATTCAGAGGTGAAGGTGAGAGACGATGAGTTAGTCGAAAGGTTTATGGAAGGATCAGGGATTTTCTTGATTTGATCAGGAAGGCCTAGGACGATAAATTCAGTTTTGGAAGGGTTAAGGCAGAGGAGATTGGATGACGTCCACTGTGAAATAAGGTTAACCACGTTGAGTAGTTGTGTGATGGCGGTGGAAAAGAGCCTGGAGAGAAGGATATGAAGAGTTGGGTGTCATCTGCATAGAGATGGTGGTCGACAGAGGAGGATTTGATGAGATGACTTAAAGGAGTGGTATAAAGGATGAAAGGTAGAGGACTCAGGACGGAGCCTTGAGGGACACCACAGGAAAGAGGGAAGGGTTGTGAGCAGTGGCTGGAGGCTTTAACAGAGAAGGATCGAGAAGACAAGTAGGACTGGAACCAGAGTAGCGCAGTGCCAGAGACGCCAAACCAAGAAGATTATCGTTGAAGGAGGCTGTGATCAATGGTGTCGAATGCGGTGGAGATGTCGAGGAGACAGAGGCAAGAGACTTGCTGATGGCTGACGGCAGAGACCAGTTTATTGTACAGAGACTCAGAGAGGCAAGTAAAGTTTCTGTGAAGTGGTGTTTAGTGAAGCCAGATTGGTGGGGGTTAAGAAGTGAATTCGAAGAGAGGTAGTCATTTAGCCGAGAAAGGACAATTCGTTCAGTTAATTTTGATAGAAAGGAAAGATTGGAGATTGGGCGGTAGTAGGATAGGTTTTCCTTGTCAATGTTTGCTTTTTTGAGAAGGGGAGTGACAACAGAATGCTTAAAGGCCATAGGAAAATTGCCAGTAGAAAATTGCTCAGTGAGAGATTGATAATATTGGTGATTACAGGAACCAGGACAGAGGCACAATCTTTTAGAAGAGAGGTGGAGATAGGATCAAGTTAGCATTGCTTGTTAGGTAGAGAGTTTAGGAGGATTGACACTTCTGCTTCAGAGGCAGGAGAGAGAATTGGGAGCGATGACTGAGAGGTAGGAGGAGTAGGGTTGAGAGGAGGTGAATCAGTGCTGGAGGAGGCAAGCGGAGTGTGTCTAGAAGAGATTGTAATGTAAAGCAAATGCATGAGATTTTGTCTGAGGAAAATGAACAGAAGGTATCAGCAATAGAGGAGGAGGGAATGGAGCCAGGCAGTGGAGAGGAAGATTTGCGATGAAGGAGGGTGTTGACAGCTTTCCAGAGATGTCTAGGGTTTGAGGCACTGGGATGGATAAGTGAAGAATAATATTTCTTTTTGGCAGCAGCGATCAGTTTGTGGTATTTGTTGGTAGCTGATTTCAAGGTATTGAGGGCTTTAGTTCTAGCTGCAAGGTCAAAGGTGTGCTGGTAGGTGTGTTCAAGGAGCCTGCGGAAAGTTTTTAAAGGCTTGGAGGTAGGAAGTAAACCAAGGGTTGGTGGCGTGTGAACTGGGTTTGGTGATGGGCTTTGCCGCTGCACACACATTCTCGAATATTCTCATAAATATTTGTTAAACGCCAGTGTAAGAGCTAAATGTTAGATGTAAGTGTCCACGTTTCAATTCACTATAGTGACCATGTGGGCTCAACCGTACTCATTTTCAATAAATTTGTCGGATGAGCTCTTACGTTCACCGTTTGTATGGATGCCACGCTCTTTGGGGTCTCGTGTACTGACCGTGTTAGCTAGACATAATTTTTATCCAATACCGATCCAATTACAGCGAAGAAATTATATAGCGCAAATCTAGACAAGAACAATCTATCTCAAAACGTCTGTCTGCCATAGGATCTACAAAGCGCAAAAGTGATCGCTTCGAATTGTTTGTTAGTATTCGACTTACAAACATACGATTTAAGCTGAAGATGAACAAGACGGTAATAAGGAGTAAAAGGATCAACACCGACAAGTTGAAGGATGAGAAGGTAAGAGCAGAATACCAAGCCAGGTTTAACCAAAGATGGGAAGAGGTCATAAAGGAGGAAGTCAAGGGGGTGGAGGAAGAATGGACAAACGTGAAACACATAATACAAGAGACATCAAAGGAGATACTGGGATTCAGGGAAGGCCGGATTTGTGCAGAGTGGCTATCGGAGGAAACGATCAAGCTTATGGACGAGAGAATAACATACAAAAGCAAGAGGAAAGAAGGCCCGACGATGGCAAAACAACACAACTACCTGTGCCGCATGGTTAAAAAGAGTGCCAGAGATGACAAAGAAAGGTTCATAGGAGGAATATGCAGCGACGTTGAGAACAGCAGAGGCAACAACCAGACAAGAGCACTATACGAGGGTATAAGGAGAATCACGCAAACGCATGCCCCCAGGGTGAAATCAATAAAAGACGACGCTGGCAAAGTACTGACCGATCCTCAAGAGGTCAAGGAAAGATGGAAGGACTACTTCGAAAGGCTATACAACGATCCAAATATGACGGATGATAACTACCTGGAAAATGTCGTGATAGCGGAAAATATGGAAAGTATACCCACCGTGGAGATAGACGATGTCGAGGCTGCTATCAACAAACTGAAGCACAGGAAGGCTCCGGGACTGGACAACATCACAGTGGAGGAAATCCAGGTGGGAATGGAGGGAACGGGAATAAAGATCATACATAGACTTTGCCAGGCGGTGTGGGAGAGAGAGGAGCTACCAGCGGAATGGAAGAGATCCATCATAGTCCCTATACACAAGAAAAAGGACAGGATGGAGTGCTCAAACTACAGAGGGATAAGCCTCCTCTGCCACAGCAGCAAGGTTTTCTCAACGATCATACTGCAGAGAATAAAGAAGAGAACAGAGGAGATACTGTCAGAAGCGCAAACTGGGTTCAGGACCAACAGAAGCACAATTGATCAGATATTCACCTTGAGACAACTGGCAGAGAAATACGATGAATAATTCGGAAAGGAGTTAAATACGTCTGCTACATAGACTTCAGAAAGGCCTTCGACAGTGTATGGAGAAAGGGTTTGTGGAGAGTAATGAGACATTATGGATACCCAGAGAAGATAGTAAGAATACTAGAAAGCGCATACAGAGACACCTTTAGTGCGGTGAGAGTAGACGGAGATCTTTCAGACTGGTTCAGGACCATTGTAGGAGTACTGCAGGGATGTGTATTATCTCCTTTGCTATTCAACATATTCCTGGAACTGATAATGGCCATGGCGCTGGATGGGACAGAGGAAGGAGCGACGATCGGGGGGGGAATTGATAAGAGATCTACGATTTGCAGATGACATTGCACTCCTGGCGGAGCAAGCAAAGGGGTTACAAGAATCCCTAACGAGAGTAGCACTGGTGAGCAGAGAACTGGGTATGAACATCAATGTGCAAAAGACAGAAAGTCAGTTCCTTGGAAGGGGGGACACCCAGTTTCAACTTGAGGTGGATGGACAAAATCTGGAGCAAAAGGAGGGATTTGTATACTTGGGAGGATATATCAACGCGAAGGGCGAATCTGAGAAGGATGTGGAACGAAGAATTGGGTTGGCAAGAGGAATACTACAGGCACTACACAAGGTGTGGAGTGCGAGGGAAATCAGCAGGACCACCAAAGTACAGGTGTATGAGACACTTGTGCTAAACGTATTATTGTATAACTCGGAGACATGGACATTGAAGGAGGTGCAGAAAAGACGACTGAGGGTGTTCGAAATGGTATGTTTACGAAGGATAGTGGGAGTCACCAGAAGAGACAGGACAAGAAATACGGAGATACACAACAGATTGAATATACAGCAGGACATCGTGGACAGAATAAGGATCAGGAGACTGCGCTATTTCGGCTATATATCAAGAATGAGAAATGAAAGATACCCGAACATAGCACTACACGGATACGCTTACACGGAGAACGGAGGAGGGGAAGATCAAGGTTGCGATGGATTGATGGGATTCGAGAGGACTGCAAGTAGATGGGCCTATCCGCGCAGGAGGCTACACAGAGAGCACAAGACAGGAAGAAGTGGAGACTCACCATAAATGAGCGGCTATTGCGTGCTGGGGCATCGCCAAAGCCATAAAGAAAGATTCGACTTATTTAAGTAGGCCCTATTGGGGGCCTATGTAGAAATGGAATGCATTACGAATTACATCAAATAGAGATGCAAGAATAATTTTTAATACGAAGATTTAAGGTATCATTATGTACAATAATTCTGTTAGTTGAGCAAGGACTATACACGGATTTTTATGCTCTCTTCAACTTCTGACTATATAATTTTGAGCTAAGCATTTAGGTAACCGCGGTGGTTGAATTTGTCACAGTTCATTTGTGTAAAACGTATAACGCATTTCAAATCGTCATGCATTAATAACAGTAAAATATTAGCAATAAAAATCAGTCATGCTCACGTCCAAGTATACTCTGGATGCAGTAGCGATGGATGTATAACTGGTCCCAATTACTGTCCGATGTTGAGGACCCATCAAGTCTTGTCAGGACCCAACATTGCCTGCCATGGTCTACGACGACCGCCCTGCAGAACCCCATGGTAATACAGAAGTGAACGCAAGATAGTCGATTCATATCTGGCATCCTGATGCTATGGCCTAGATAAGTGTTTTTCAATATTGTAACGTGTCCTTTAAATGCTGCAAAATCCAAATGCAATGGAACTCATACAACGGTTCACCGTTCACCAATACATTGACATTCGCAACAGCTAGTTCACGACGATTACGATATTTTCCAACGATTATTACAGTGAATCAACCAACCGGTCAACTTTATTGTTCACCATACAGATCAAACACAATGTTATAACAGACCTGAAATTCCGGGACAATAGGTAGACTTGATGTTAAACACGGTTGCCCTAATACAAGTTTTTATTACTCATTCTAACTATTACAATAGATCATTATGTACTACTTAATGCCTTAGAAGTAATAATTATGGTAAACGTAGTTGTACAGAGAGTATACATGACATCTAACCAGTTCGTTTGACAGGACCACATTGAGCACACAATTCTAAACAATTACCCCTAGTGTAACATTGAGCACACAATTTCGAACTGTTACACCTAGTTGAATATTGCGCACGCAATCCCAAACAGTTACACCTAGTTTAACATTGAGCACACAATTCCAAACATTGAGCACGAGCTCAATGTTAAAACAGGTGTAATTGTTTTATAGAACCAACCATCGTACCTTTCAGGTACTAAGCGATTATGACGCGTATACATAAAGTCCTGAAGTTCAAAGTGCAAAGGACAGTATTCCCAGTGTCAGAAATAGACTTTTGGTATGAGCTTTTGGAGGTGCTTTGCATATAATTCTCATGACACGTTTCTGTAGGTTCGTCAGGCAGACCAAAGGGGTACGATAAGTAGATGCCATATAATATTGCAGTAAGATTTGTAGGGGTATATTAACGAGTAATAAGTGTACAAGCGTATGGCGCGGTAGGAGATGCCGGATGCAGGATATTATGCCAATGTTTTAGCCATCTTTTTTTATAAATTTCAGTTACGTGTACTTTTCAAGATATGAGTTTATCAATGTGTACCCCAGGCCCGCATTAAGCGGGTGCTAAGGGTGCTGCAGCACCTGGGCCCAGTTTTGAGGGGCCCGCGTTTTCGGAAGTACATTAACTTTTTTTACTGTATTTGTAATTGAGCCTTGCGCTGACGGCTCTATAGGTAATCACAGCACCCGGGCCCGCACTAGCTTTAATACGGCCCTGTGTAACCCCAAGTTTATAGAAGAGGCCAGCCTAGTAATATTTTGTTTATCTGTTTTAATGGCAAGTTTATAAACATGCATAGGAGCATTTGTTCTCCTTGAACAAGATGTAACGTTTTGTTAAAGTTTAGGGACAATTTGTTTGCTATTGTCTGTGGCGGCGCATCATGCCCTCATGTTTACGTTTCGGCGCTACACTTGCAGTCATTTTTATGAGTTAAAATAAGTAAACTAATTCTAGAACGATGTTTTTCTACATCTCTATGCCTCCAGGATCTCGCTACAATCAACATTTTGTTTAGTTTCTTAACTGGATAATCGTATTTTACGGTAAAAACAACGACTCTGTAAACGGCATGTATTATCGCCTAACGGCTTAAATCTTAACCATGGAAGTTCAAAAAAGCCGATCTGTCCTAAAATACTCAGCTACGGCACCAACACAAATACATGGACAGTGTACACACGCTAGATGTCATCATCACCCGTGATGACAATCTAGTAGTGAACAACTCCACGTCGCTCCACCATCCATAGGGCCTATAATCCGCCAGTCGGTTGAACGTCGCTGCTTTGCAAAATTCGACACAATAGCCTTTAAATCCGACCTCGAATCCACCGACCTCTACAAACAGGCATTATTGGTGGGAAGCACTAACTCTGACGCTGCTGTCCTCTTCGATTTCTACGACTCAACAATGGAAAACTTACTGGACAAGCATGCCCCTTGGAAAGAAATAGTCATTTGAAAGGTACACGACTGCCCATGGTTTGATGGAGTCTGTGCTACCTCGAAAAAAATAACCCGTCGCCTTGAGCGTCAATTCCGCAATTCGCCATCTGAAGGAAGAGAACACCGTTGGCGACCCCAGGTTAAAGCGCAGCGACGTTTGTTCCAATAAAAACGCTCTAACTATCTTCGAGACAGCATCGAGGACGCTCAAGCATGTGGCCGATCACTTTGGAAATCCCTTAACTCGTTACTCACCCCGCCTCAAGACATCTCCCCGCCCATCTCCCCGGACACGCTCCTTGACTACATCAAGAATAACATAGACATGATTCGCGAATCAACGAAAGATGCGCCGATGCCAGATTTCTCAGCTCTACCACCTCCTGCCCATTCATTGTGCCAGTTCGACGAAGTCACAACCGCCGAAGATCAAAAACTCATAGACGATTCCTCGACAAAGCAGTGTGAATTGGGCTGTGCACCTGTCTGGCTGCTAAAATCTCTCCCCATCGTTTCTCCGCTGCTATCCTCGCCTCCCTCATCAAAACTTCCATAACTCAGGTGTCCTTACCCGCGAAACATAAACGTGCCATCATTCGACCCCGTGTCAAGAAACCGGGACTTGACCCGACAGACCCAGCCAGCTATCGTCCCATTTCGAACCTGTCCTTCATCTCGAAACTAGTTGAACGTGTTATCCACGACCAATTATCCGAATACGTTGAATCGCGTCATCTGCTTCCGCCCACACAATCTGGATTCCGTCGCCATCACTCCACCGAAACCGCGGTCATCAAATATCTACAACGATTTTTTTCTGGCCCTTGACTCTGAATTTATAACCGCTCTACTACTACTGGATTTTTCTGCTGCCTTTGACTGTGTGAACCATACCATCCTTCTTCAAATCCTGGAAGTACAGTTTGGTGTTACTGCCATAGCTATTCAATGGATTGGCTCGTTCCTTTCCTTGAGATCTCACAGGGTCAAACTTGGTGGGTGCTCATCGAAAATCTTTTCTGTCCTCTTCGGCGTCTCGCAAGGATCCATTCTTGGTCACTTCTCTTTATTCTTTACACCTCCAATATTGTTAATATCGCATCACAGCACGATCTCATGATTCACCTATATTATGCTGACATACGGTAAGGCTCTCTGGAAGAATATTGTTAACATCGAAAGCAAAATATCGGCTTGCGTCCACGATATTCAATCCCGGTGTGCGTCTATGCGTCTGAAGCTAAATGCCACTGAAACAGAACTGATCTGGTTCGACCGTCAAAACAATTTACAAGTATGGAAAACTAATCAAGATCCTTGACCTCGACTCAAACTGTTCTATTCCATCCTCCGACGTGGCTCGCGACCTCGAAATTATAATTTTAGACTGCAATCTCAACATGACTCATCACATTTCTTCCATCGCCAGAGCATGTTACTTCCACCTTCGCCGAATTCGACTAGTGAAACGGTCTAAATGAAAGCTGCCTCCGTAATCTTGTTCAAACCCTCGTAATTTCGACTACTGAAACTCTGTCCTGTCCGGTCTTCCCTCATCGACACTACAACCTCTATCATCTGTTCTTCACACAGCCGCTCGTCTTATAAAAGGTCTGGGTCCTAGAGATCACATCACACCATCCCTGCAACAGCTTCACTGGCTTCCCATCCGTGTCCGTATCGCCTTCAAAATCTGCCTCCTCGTGTACCATATCCAGTCTGGAACCTCTCCCATGTACATGACATCCATGGTCATGCCCTGTTCTGCCTCAAAGTCCAGTGGACTCCGATCGGCTGCGCAAGGCGATTATACCATACCTCGCACCAACCGGAAGTTTGGTAGTCGTGCCTTCGCGGTATCAGGACCCACAGAATGGAACAGTTTCCCAACTACAGTCCGTCAATGCACATCTGTTGTCCAATTTAAATCAAAATTAAAGACTCGTCTATTTACATTGTTCTATGACTAGAAATGTAGCGGAACGTGCTCTCGTGCAAGACTTGTCTTGTTAAAGCGCGCTATAAATGTTTAGTTGTATTGTATCGTATTGGTTTAGACCACTTATCCACCTTCTCCTACTCAGTATTTATCTTACTGACCAAGTCAGCTGTTGAATTGCAGGACATGAACACATTTGTATCATCTGTGAACATAATAAACTGGAGTAATGAAGTAGTGTTCGAAATATCATTAGCATATGATACAAACAGGAATAGCAGTGGACCCATTATTAAGCCCTGCCACATTTCATATCTACAAGTAACATAATTGAGACTTGACCCTTGTATGAAACACTTTCAAACACATTGCTTTCTGCCCTTTAGATAGTCCCTGAGCCAATCTAAACACAAGTCTCTAATACCGTAGTGCTCCAATTTCTTGGTTAGGATTTTATGGTTCACGGTCTCGAATGCCTTTGACAAATCAAAGAAAACACCTCAGGCGACCTGGTTAATATCTATAGCTTTAGATATGCTTCCATAACCGCCATGAAAGTGGGGTGACCCTTTCGAAATCCATATTGGCCTTTGTATAAGATATTCATTGCAGTTACATATGCCGTCATTCTTCTAAACATAATTTTTTTAAATTTGAAAAATATGGTAGATATTGGCCTGTAATTACCTAGCTGTTTTTCTCCATTTTTTTAATAATTGGAATCACTCTAGTCTGCACCCACTGAAACAAAACTGACAACTAACGACGTATCGATAGAAGAAATTCAGAACACTGCCACCAAAATCATAAGAATGGAGTCTAAGTTCCATACAGTTAGTTCTTTTAATTTGCATGGACTGAACCAAAGTGGGTCAATGTTGTATGAACTGTTTCAAACTTGCTGTATATTTTTTGTGCAAGAGCATTAGTTGCTCCCCAATAATCTTGACTGCCTATCACGTGTAGATGACAAGTTCACTGCTGTTGCTAGCTCAGCAATGGATGATGTCCTTGGTCGAGGTGTTTTAAGGGGTAGACCATTTGGAGGAGTTGCTATTCTTGTGGACAACAAGCTTGTGTGCAACTTGAAGGTCCTAATGAAATTAGATAGGCTTATTGCAGTTAAAATTAAGAACTGTGTGTTTATGAATGTCTATTTCCCTGTAAATACATGCAATAGCAATGCCTATGATGACATATTGTTGGAACTAGTAGGTACTATTGAAAATGTTATAAGTGATAATCCTGAATGTAATGTTATTCTTGGAGGTGACTTTAACCTACAGTTTGTAAATGAGTTGTCATTTCGTGAAATTTTTAACGACTTTGTTAGATCCTCTAGGCTGAAGCTGTGTGATGGCAAAGTCGTTAGCCCCACGAAGTTCACCTATCTGTCTGAGGTGAACAACTCGAATTCATTTATCGATCACTTTTTCGTTAATGAAGCACTGCCTGTTAAGGTTCAGTCATCTGAGATATGACAGTGGTATGAACCTTTCTGACCATTTACCTCTGGTACTGCACCTTTCAGACAGTCTTTTGGATGATGATGACGACCTTGTTAGGCAGGTTCCTACTAGAGTCAAGTCTGGGCGTCTTCGATGGGATAAAGCAGATATTGCATCTTATTATCATTCTACTAATGTTTACCTAGGTCAGATTGATTCACCAAAAATCTTTACAAACTGTAATGTAGGATTTAGGGTGAGCACGGTTATGACATAGATGCTGTTTATAACATGATTGTCGACGGACTATGTCAAGCCGCAGATGAACACTCTCCAAAAACCGCAGCATCGCACTATAAGCACTTTTGGGATGGTGAGCTTACCAACTTGAAGAACTTGAAGAACAAGTCCATAGTTGCTCATGATCTGTGTACAGCATGTGGACGACCCAGTCAGGGACCAATACATAATGCCAAAAGGTGTGCAAAGGCAGAATATAAGCGTGCCATGAAAAACAAGAAATCTATGGAAGCTACCTCTGTCTCTAACGACTTAAATGAATATCTTCTGGCAAAGGACACAAATTCTTTCTGGAAAACTTGGCAAACTAACTTTAAATCTAAGCATAAACCTCCCTTATCTGTAGATGGTCGTAGTGAACCGAGAGACATTGCTATGGCCTTTGCTACAAATTTTAGAGCTGCATGCTCACCTAATAATGCAAAAACCAGTGAGAAACTTAGTAAGCGATTTCACAATAGGTTTAGCCAATATAATACGACATCTCAATATAAAGTGATATCAGTAGAACTAGTTGACCAATGTATTCGTAAAATGAAACGGAGGTAAAGCTCCTGGGCTGGATCGTATTGAGTCGGAACATCTAGTTTATGCTCATCCTAGACTGGTCGTTTTACTCTCACTGTTATTCAACCATATGCTTGTGCATGGCAGAGTTCCCACCAGTTTTTTCTGGGCATAATCATACCTTTGGAAAAGGGGCCTACCTTAGATAATGACGATCCTGATAACTATCATGGCATCACATTAAGCTCAAATTTATCTACACTTTTTTAAATGTGTATTCTTGAGCATTATGGCAGCTATTTTTACACGTCTGATTTACAGTTTGGATTCAAAAGGGGTTGGGATGTTCACATGCAATCCTTGCAGTCAGAGCAGTAGTGGACTACTTTGCAAGTCATGGGTCCAATGTCAACTTATGTGCATTGGACAATGTGAACATTGGACAATGTGAGCCTTTGACAATGTGAATCACTATGCTTTGTTCAATAAGCTAATGGGCAGACAGGTTCCTCGTGAAGTTCTAACCACTCTTATAACCTGGTATAGTCTGAGTGCAGACAATATATTATCAGACATGATAACTCTAACCTGTGGTGTTAGGCAGGGTGGTGTTCTATCTCCACTTATGTTTGCTGTTTATGTCAAAGAGATAATTGAAAAGCTAAGAACTAAGAAAATTGAGTTACTGCTGGTGCTGAATTATCTTTTATTGTTACGTTATTCAAACTTTTGCTGAAAAACGTTGACTTTATACTGGCAAGTTGGATTGCGTTCACTCAGCCTGGTGCACAACGTGTACGTCTATCGCTAGCGTATATGGTTTCAATCTACTCGTCTATTGACCATAATAGATATGCTGCTTCTTCTACTACGCTAAGACTATGAGATTACGGTTACGGCCACACTGGTCCTTGTTGGGCGAACACGGTACTTTCAAAACAGCTCCAGTCGCTTCTATCGGTCGAACTACATCTTCCGCTCATTGTACTAAAAACTCTCTTCAAGTATCAGATATGGTCTCCACGTCAAAGTTCCCTGTCAGAACATCTGTGACCCCGGATCGCCGCCTCCAGTCTCATCCGACTCTTCAGTCTCTTCAAGTTTGACAACGCCTTCAGAACCTGTCACGAGCTTCTCTTCAACACTACAACAACAAAGCCGACCTACTGATGAACAATCAGAAACCATCAAATGTCACCCTCCACCGCCTGGACTCAAAAGATCCTCCACAGGCCCCTCCCCAGGACTCCGGATCTCTGACTGGAATGCTCGCTCGCTTACAGACAAATATGCCTATGTCGCTCAAACCATCCTTGAAAACAATTTGGACATCTTCTCTGACACCGAATGTTGGCACCGTGCCTCGGATGATGTTCCTCTTCTTCGCACGGCACCTGCTGACTATGCCATCCTCGCAGACCTCGCGACCTTGCTCCTGATGGACGACAGATCCGCGGGAGTGGCATCGCTATCTACTACCGCTCTTTTCGTGCCTCAACGATCCGACTCGACATGGAAATTACTAACTTTGAAGCGTTGTGCCTCACTTTCCCCTCATCGTTTGGTTCTACAACACTCCTTACTGCTTACCGCTCCGGCTCAGCGCCATTTCGGCGAAATTCTTCGAAGATTTCTCCTCAGTTCTGGAAAGTCTTGTTACCCGAAACAGTCAATTGGTTTTCCTTGGCAATTTTAATATCCACTTCGAGGACTTTGACAATTCCACCGCCACCCACTTTCTGGACCTATTAAAGCAATTTGGCTCCTCCAACATGTCAATGAAAAGTCTCATCTCCGTGGAGGCATTCTCGACCTAATTCTCCCGCTGATGATACCACCATACACGATCTTCATATGCATCCTCCAACTGTTTCCAGTAGGATGGGCGCCGTTGTGGCTGCCGCTAAATGGTGTTTATGTTTATGTTTCTAACTGCGTCTAGGAAGCGTCTTTTCGTTTCTTTCTTTCTTTTCTCCGTGCGTAAGCTGTTTAGTTTAGTCTACCGTCGACCTTTATGCAGCAACTATTTTTGCCAACCCAAGCCAGGGTTTTTGGTTGAAAATGACAATGTTTTGAAATAGACTTGCGATTTTGCATGTGCCCTATTGGACTACAATAATGACGTCGGTTCCCACTTGAGACGATGCCGTGCACGCCAAGATTGTCGGGCCGAATGAAGTCATTTTGGAAGCCCCTTGCCACCCAGCGTGGGGTGTTATACAGTCGCAGCGCCCTGTTAGCGCTCAGGAGTCGCCAATTCGATGCTGTCAACCGTGACCGTGGCTGCAGGAGCGGCCTCTGGGGGGTTCTGACTGCTGAAGTCCTCTTCCGTTACAGGGGAATCCGAGCGGGCCAGCATCTAGCCAGGCGCCGCCTGTCCCTGGGCTTCCCGAAATGGGAGGCCTTGGGGGCGTGGCGGGGGTTGCCAGGCGATAACGTCAGCTGCTACAACATTCCGGTGATGACGGGCCGAGGCCGGTATCAGGATGGGCGTGCCCGTCGCGACTGGCCTTATCAACCTACACTGCGTGTAAACAACCTAAAACTGGATTTGTCTTCTAGCTTCAACCAGGATAGACTGTGTGCATCGATTCCTCCTGTACATCCGGCGTCAAGATCCGTTTCACATCCATCTGTCTATTCAATAAATCCTACGAGCCTGGCTGAACCCCACGCCGTCGATCATCTGGCGGCTGATATAGCATCCTTCGGCCCTGATCTTGTAATCATCGCCGAAAGCTGGTTAAAACCTCACCATAACGAAACTCTATTCATCATACCTGGATACCAACTGCATCGGCGGGACCGGCTTGTGCGACGGGGCGGAGGAGTAGCAATATACTGCCGATCTTCCCTGAAGTCGTCAATTTGCATACCCTGTGTGCCAATCTGTCCGAAACTAGAGCTTCTCTGGATCCGGGTCGAATTCAAGAATCAGCATTACCGTATTGGTGGACTATACCATCCACCGAAACCTGCTTACGCAGTATCTACACTCATCTCCAGCCTTGAAGCAATGTTGGACGAGTTCCTTCAGGAAACCTCCTTGTCATTCTTGGAGGCGACTTCAATGCGCTGCCTAATGACGTCATACAATCAATGGGTCTCCATGCAGAATTTACAGGTCCAACCCATATGGAACACTCCCTTGACAGATTGTACACGTCACAGCCTATGTTTGCGACCTGTTCTGCTCTCCAGTCTGTGATTAAAACGAAGCACTCTGCTGTCTTCGCTACGTCTGAAGCCGGGGCGCGAAGCCCGGATGCTGCTGATCGGGAGGTTCGCACTCATCGTCTGCGAACGCCACGCAATATATCCGCCCTACATGCCTACCTTTCGGAGCAAACATGGAGCTTCATTGCAGATTGTTCTTCGGCTGAGACAGCGTTTGATAACTTCTACACTTTCATCGATAGCACGTTAAACCGCTTTGTCCCTTCCCACCAAATTACGATCAAGCGCCGGGACCCGCCACACGTAACTCCGTACCTCAAATACTTGTTACGAAAAAGAAACTCATTACACAGGCGTCGTCGTGTGGAGGCCGCGGAGGCCTTAGCCATCAGGATTAACGAGTATATTACCAAGAGAAACACGTATTCCTTCGGCGGCCTCCAAAGAGGTTCTAAGAAACTCTGGGATGAAGTCAAACGTGTGAGGGGTGATGTTAATGACTGCGTAAACGTAGCTAGCAGCATATCGTGCTCCTCCCTCAGTATGCATTATCAATCAATCTCAGCGGACTTGGACTATACAGAGCCTAGGCCTAAATTAACTGTTAATACATCCTGCCCAGTAGAAATAAAGGACTATCAAGTGTGTAAGGCGCTGGACTCCGTTCGTGGCTCCTCTGATGGTCCCGATGGCATCCCAGCATGGTTGTTATCGTCGATAGCACATCTTCTCAGCTCCCCTATAGCTTTTCTGTTCCAGGTTTCGCTCCAATCCGCTTATGTTCCTCCGCAATGGCGTTCGAGCTGCATCACGCCAATCCCCAAAGTAGCGCATCCGCTCTCTGAGGCTGAATATAGGCCTATTTCTATCACCCCTGTCCTTTGCCGTTTACTGGAAAAGTATGTCGCTCGAAATTACTTTTACCCTATACTCACCAACCCTGCTGAAAACCAGGACTTTGAAGACCAGTATGCTTTTAGGCCAACCGGTTCCACTACCTCCGCCCTAATAGCCCTCACTCATAACCTCCTTGATATGCTGCAAGAAGAGCCTTACGTGCGCTTATTGTCTTTAGACTTCCCGTGCATTTGACACGGTTAGGCATTCTCATCTAGCTACTCAGCTTGCCTCTCTGCCGATCCCAGACTTCCTTTTTAACTTGATACTTGCTCTCCTTCGTGATCGCCAGCATTGCACTAAGTTTCTTGGGATAGTTTCTTCCTACTGTCAAATAAACGCTAGCATTATTCAAGGCTCTGGCTTAGGACCAATCCACTTTTTTGTAGCTATCAAAGGCCTTAAACCTGTTAACCCAGCAAACCGCCTGCCTAAATATGCTGACGACTGTTATCTTTTGATTCCAGCGTCAGCCATCCTTACCACAAAGGCTGAGCTAGACCATGTTGCTAGGTGGGCCGCCTCAAGCAACCTTAAGCTTAATTGTGCCAAATCTACGGAAATGATAATAAGGCGGTCTCATTCCAAACTGGGAAACCCTCCCCCTTGTCTCTGGGATTGCCAGGGTCACTGAGGCGGTCTTCTTAGGAGTGACCATGTCCGACTGCATCGGATTCAGTTCCCATGTGCAGCGCCTCTGTGTAAAAGCGGGCCAGTCCCTGTACGCTATCCGATGCCTCATTGCTCATGGGCTTGGGGGGGGGGGGGCAGCGCCTTCATGATGTTGTTCGGGCGACCACTCTCGCCCGTTTATTGTATACCTCGCCGGCCTGGTGGGGCTTTGTAAATGTCGAACAGCGCCCGCGTCTTTGTGCGTTTGTTAGACGGCTGGTTCGACTAGGGTATCTGCCAGTAGGCTGTGAACCTTTTGACACACTTTGTGCGAGAGCTGACAACGTCCTTTTCGCTGCCATACTGCGTAACCCCGGTCACGTCCTCCATGTTCTGCTTCCCCCTATTAAGTCTTGTAGCTATTCGCTCCGCCCCCGGCCGCATAGTCGTGAGATTCATAAAGCTAATGCGTTGTCCCGGAGAAGTTTCATCACCAGAATGCGATACCTAAAGTAAAATAAATATATGGACTTTTTCTGTCATTTTCTGTAATTTTAATAATCGCCTACTGACAATGTTCCTTTCTCTATTATCTCTTTTATTCAACTCCATATCCTATTTTACACGGTTATAAGTTTTTATATTATGTTTCGTGCACCTCTTTTTGTATTAACCTGTTTGTCAGCCACAGTGCGTTTGCAGGTGGTTTATTAAAGAACATACTTACTTACTTCATTCAGTCGTTGACTACATTCTCCCGTCGCCTCACTCACTACCTCTACACACCATCCGTATGGTACGTTGATGGTAGTCTCTCCACTACGAAGATTTTAAGAACGACATTCACGACTCAAGGCTCTCATCGGAACCTTCTCTCCTTGATGCGCTCTCCTTTGAAGACCTTTGTGACCTCTACTCCTCTACAATGACCCAGCCTCTGAACAAGATGCTATCGCTACGGAAAATCCGCTCCCGTCACAGACCAATTGCTGTATGGTTTGATTCATTCATTCATTCATATGGAGAATTGATATAGCGCCTCTTCAAGGTTGTCTACTCAGAAGCACTCCCGACCCAACCCCGGCTGAAGAGTACAGTCTTGAGATTTGAATAAAATGTGGCGGAATGGGTGCTTGGGACCAAGCGAAGCGCTACAGGGAGTCCATTCCAGATTGCAGGGCCAGCGATGGAAAAATCACGGCGCTGCCTAAGGGCGGTCCGTGAGCGGGGAACTAGAAGCTCAGCCTACTTAGAAGAGCGCAGGGAATGATGCTGAGTGTCGACAAACTCGCCGTCGTGCTCGCTGTGCAGAAAGACGCTAACGCCGCTCTCGTGACCCTGCAGATCATCGTGAGTGGATAAACCAACTACGGTCTCTACACCGCCTCCACAATAAGAAGGAATCGGACTACTAGGAGAGCCTGGTCTCCAAGCACAAAGACAACCCTAAAAGACTCTGGTCAACGATTTCCAGTTTGTTGGGGTCGCTCCTCGCTCGCCAAGCGCTCCAGCTTTTTCTGCAGACGAAATTCTTCAAATGCTGATGCAAAAGATTGACAAGTTACGTACATCAACTGCTGATGCCCCTCCTCGTCAATATTCTCGAACGGAATCCAATTTTGATGGATTCCGCCCGATCTCTGTGTCTGAACTCTACCGTGTAATTAAATCATTTAATCATAAGTCATGCGAACTCAACCTACTTCCCCTTTTATCATAGATAACGTTTCAAATGTTTTAGCTCCGTTTCTTGTCTACTTATTCAACAGATCGTTTAGTGAGGGCCACCTTCCGGTTTCGCAAAGCAATCCATTGTGTTTCCCTCCCTAAAGAAATCTAACCTCGATCCAGCTGCTTGTCAATATAACCGGCCTATCTCTCATCTTTCTTTCCTCTCTAAGACCCTTGAGAGACTTGTCTCCCTTCAGTTCCTTCCTTATCTTGAGCAAGCTGCCCTTCTTCCTCCAGTCCAGTCGGGTTTCAGGGTTGTCATTTCACTGAAAGTGCCCTCCTGTCTCTTTTGTCTGACATCTTTATGGCTATTGATCAATCCCACCTCTCGCTACTAGCTGTTTTTGACGTCTCTTCGGAATTTGATATGGTCGATCATGAGATCCTTCTACGTCGTTTGCAGCTATCCTGTGGCATCTCTAACACTCCTCTACTCTGGTTTCAATCCTATCTTTCTGATCGCGCCCAGATGGTTGTCTTTGGTGACTCTAGATCTCAATGGGCCAGGGTTAGATTTGGCGTACCTCAGGACTCAGTACTTGAACCTATCCTTTATATTCTCAATACACTATACAGCTGACATTTCCATGATTCTTTACCAATCATGCTGCGACGGGCCACCTCTTTGCTGATGGCGACCTAGCTTTTGTCCATTGGAGTTTCTTTCAGATTTAAACTGTTAAAGTTCACCAAGAATAATTAGAGATTACGCTGAACGAGACTGAAAGCAGTTGCCGAGTGGCACAAGAGAGATAAATCCACATTTGCTAACGATTAGTATGCCAACGATTAATACTACCAATCACGACTAATTTTAGTTACATAGGTAAAAGCATCTAGACCGGCAGCCATTCGGCGCTCCTCCTGTATCTTGAATATCTAGGTGGACGACATTAGTGTCCGCTCGATACTAGCCATAGTCGAAAGTTTATGGTGAATTACTCGAAGCTTGAGACTGCCTTAAACATTTAAAAAAGACTCAATAAAGCGAATCTGTTCATATTACAAGGAAATGGATATGTTTCCTCGTAGCCCCTCTGTTTAAGAATTTTAGATTTAAAATTCAAGGTTGAGATTGGCCTGTAATTTGACAGATCATCAGGGTCAAGAGAACGTTTCCTAAGCAACGGATGAACTATGGCATGAGTACATGCTGACGGAAAATGCTGAGAGGTGGGATAGACAGGCGAAAGAGTGGATGAGTGAACTGTCGGATATCTTTTATGAGTGTGTTCCAAAGAGCAGGCGTAGATTAAAAGAGCGGTTGTGAGAATTTCTGAGACTAGGACACTCGAGGCCGAGCCAGAGAAAGGCGCGATAAGGAACGAGTAGATCTGAGTGTTTGAACAGTGCATAGCAGGCAAATAATAGAGAGCAGAAGTTTGAAGGGCGTTCTAGAGATATCATTTTATAATGGATGCGTTAAGGGACTTTTAGTGAATAATGTGAGTTGAGAACTGGGTTTATGTAGCGGTGTTTGAGAGTTTAGTGACTGAACGGACAAGAGCGTTCTGGATTGCTTGTGTTTTATTTTACATGAGACGACGTTCTAGTAGTCGATTTTGGAGTGACCAGCTGAGGTGGATATTGTGCATGCTGTTTTTTTTATTAAGTACGGGATGCAGTAGAGGAAAATCAGGAATATCCATGGAGGCGGTGACAGATAACTGGGTGGGAAAAGGACATGATTCGGTAGAAGATAATTCCAAGAGAGCGAATTGGAGAAGAGCGTAGCGCGCTAGGAGAGAGATCTGCTCAAGTGATTGTATATGCGCGAGGTGCTTTCTTAGTAGCACTGTACTGTTTTGCCAATAGGTGTTGAAAGGTGGACATTGCCAACATGCAACAAGACAGCTTTAAAGCTTGCAACCCACATATACTCTATGTGTGATCTCACACCATGTTACTTGGCATTCATTCATGTCCCTCTATTAGTTCAATGTGGACAAAGTTCAAGACCAAGACCAATAATTTGAACCTCAAGACCAGGACCAATAATTTGAACCTCAAGACCAAGAGCAAGACTTCGAACTTCAAGACCAAGACCAAGACTTTGAGCCTCAAGACTACGACCGAGACCAAGGCCCAAAAAATTACAATCAGGTCAAGACTATTCTTTACTAAAAAATTGTCAGGTCGGACTACTCGCTATTTTAATAAAAACGTGAGTCTTTAATTCAAGCAAAACAACTGCATATGCAACAGCAGAGAATTTCAAATTCGTCTTTACAAAGGTACTTCATGCGAAATGTTATTCCATGTGCCTTTTGTATTTTATTAAAGAAAACAATTCGTTCAGAATATTCTGAGTGCCTTGTGGAGCCTCATAAAAATTGCGCCATGTGAAAAAATACGTTTTACAGGTACTGAAGCGCTGGCGCACACAGTAGTCTTTAAGCAGTGGATGTAAATGTACAAATTATGAGTGTTTTTTTAAATCCTCACATGGTTTATCATGTGAGGATTTGGATTCCGAAACAAGTCTCGACAAGGCTTCCAGATACAACATAGCTGTTGCTGCTGCCGATGGTTTTCCAGACCAACAACGCAACAAGACATATTCGTCCATAGATGTCGTATGACGCAAACAGGCTTGATAAATTTTTAAATTGTGAGTATGCTAAATGACTGTTCATATTGACAGCTGAGTCTTGATTTTGATCTTGCGAGACCAAGACTAAGACTTTGAACCTCAAGACCCAGACCAAGACTTTTGACCTCTACACCAAGACCGACTTTTGGTCTCAAGACCAAGATCAAGACTTTTGAAAAGGAACTCGAGTGCAAACGAGACCAAGACCTTGGTCTCAAGGACAACAAGACTGAGCACTGTTCTTATGCCTGAAAGCAGATAGGAATATATATTATATATATTAATTTCCTATTTTCAGGAGAGAAGTGAGAGGCATTGGTTAGACGAACTAATTCCTTCACCTGTTATCGCCATGTGACTGGCGGAAGGGAGATTGTGAGATTGGAGGGGATCAGGTACAGCGGGGTAGCTGGATTGTGAAAAGTTCTCAAAGGTACTGTGGATGGGAGATTTGCAGGAGTTGTAGTTTAGCCGTAGGACTTTTAAGTGGATGCACTCAGCGATTTTCAGCTAGTGAAGTGACTTAAGGACGGGAATAATGATCCTTGGGTGTCAGAATCACATTGATCAAGCTTGGATCAAGCTTGATCAAGCTTTCTTTTCAATTTCTTTTCAATTTCTAACTGTGTTATTCTTTAATACACAAAGACTTTGCAAAGAGAAAGACAGGTGCCGTGTTTCTTTTTTGTAGTTTATTGTTCGATCATGTCGGTTGGTTATTTTGATGCTAAATGGTAAGCGATGGTAAGTTTCTTGAAACTGCGTATTTGACAAGCATAGGTGTGATGTTAAATTCCTTCTTTCACATTAACTGTCACTATATTATTGTCTCGCCTTCCATTGCATATTCTATAACTTACAATAACTGTATAGTATACTCTCAAGTCACCTATTAGTAACTTTACTTTCTTGACTACGGTAGAACGTGGCTATCGATTTACATTGATACAGTTGAACAACGCTTTTCCATTATGTCTTCTCTTCAGTTCAACACAAATGTATACTCAACCTTTCACCATGAACTTAGGTTTTGAACTAGTTCAACACAAAATCTACTCTGTCTCTGGCCAATTTCTAATCGCTCACATGAGCGAATCTTTTCACGCGCCATGTGCGAGCATATACATATGCTCGGGCAAATCAGCAACTTATAGATGCTCAAGAATCAACACTCTGTTCAACCAAGCGTATCAACTAGCCCAGTATACACTCTCCCGAAACTTTGTATTACTGTGATCCTTATTTTCGAAATTTTTAACTGTCATCCTCTCAAACTGGATCGTTTTAGTAAAATAAACAATTTGTGTAAACTTTAAAACAGATTAGTCGGCACTAAGAGGTGGCTCACGGGGGCCAAAGTTTACTATGTACTAATGCAGCACTTTTTTACCGGAACGCTCCAGAACGGCGTTCCCGCACCTTTTTCAGCTCTGTAATTTATCATTTTGAAACAGAAGTTTTTTTAATTTCAATTAAAGTTTTAACATAACGTAAAAAAGTAGAAAACGTAACCATTTATTTAATTTAACTCTAGCAGCTATCTAAGTTGTAATTTAGGAAATGACATAGTTCAAAATGTACCATTTCATAATGCAAATGTGACGTAAAAATTTCTTGGAGAGGGTCTCACCGAGACCCTTCCCAAACCTCACCTCCAGATTATTCTCGTGCTTTGTCCTCGATTTAACCCTTCCATGATTGTTCAGTTCCGGAACTTTTTTCAGAAAAAAACACTCTACTAATGTAAGAGACAGCATCCGCATGGTATGAACCAGCAGTGCTACCTCGCCACAAAAACGAGGACACAAAGCATTATATCTGCCTATCGAAATGAATTCAGTAACATGGCGGCCATGATGATTATCTCTGAAGCGTCTAGAGCTCTCGGACAAGACCCAGAAACGCTTAAACTTACCCACCCAGAAGAAATGGTTGGCTATTCAGGTCGCAGTTCAAACTGCCGGCAAGAGAATCGCGGGACTGCTAAATATGAACATATTTCTCGCAAACGTTTGCATCAAAAAATGGTTCCTTGTACATTTGGCTTCCAACGCAGTTAGGAATTACCTGCTCTTCCTGCAACGTGAGGGCATCCTGCCTGTCTGCCATAAAAGATCCATCCTCATCCCGGTGCCTAAACGCGAGGGACCTAGATCTGGCTGACCCTAATAACTTTATCCCTATAGCTAATGTGTCTTTTACCTCTAAAATTATTGAAAAGGTTGTAGCCACTCAGGTTACTATCCATCTTGATAGGAATGACCTTTTACCAACTTACCAGTCGGGCTTTCGGAAAGGTCACTCTACTGAGATCTTGTTGGTACGCCTCCTCTCGGACAATTATGGGGCCACTGATAAGTCACAGGTTACTCTGTTGGCACTGTTCGATGTAAGCGCTGCATTCGATACAATTGATCACACTATTCTTTTGACACGCCACTCTACCTCCTATGGTCTCTCTGGAAATTTTCTTGACTGGCTTACCTCATACCTCCAGGACCGCTCTTGCATTGTGGCCTGTGGGTCTGCTAGGTCACCCTGGGTTCCTGCTCCATTTGGCCTGCCCCAGGGCTCTGTTTTGGGTTCCCTATTGTAGATACTCTGTACTGCTGACCTTGATTCCCTCTTGGCGGCCAGTGCAGTCTTAAGCTAGTCCTAACGGATGACCTCCAAGCGGTACTAGGACTAAATGTCCCCGGACAAAATGTCCCGGACATAATGTCCCGGACAAAATGTCCCTGGACAAAATGTCCACAGACAAAATGTCCCCAGACAAAATGTCCCCGGACAAAATGTCCTCGGACAAAATGTCCCCGGACAAAATGTCTCTGGACAAAATGTCTCCGAAAAAAATGTCCCCGGGACAAAATGTCCCCGGGACAAAATGTCCCCGGACAAAATGTCCCCAGACAAAAGTATCAGATACAGCAGCATTTCATGTTAATCTTTCGACGGCAAATGGTTTGGGTCAGCCGGTGTCACAAAATAGAGCATCAGATACAGTTATATCCCCTTAGCAGAATGCAGTATCCGGCCGGATGAATGTGAACGGGAGGGACTACCCACCCTCGTGCAAAAGTATCCCCATGAGTCGTATGAAATTATCGTTCGTCAAAAAAGTTTCCCCTGCAACATAATTACAAACTGTGCGATTTAATTCAATTTAGAACTATGTGAGTCGTGGTCATGGGCAAAGCCATAACGCTACTTAGTGTTGGCATACGTGGACAAATAATATTAATAGGCCTAATAATGGAAACATGGACAATTTCTAAAGCGCCGAAACGCGACAATGTAGCTACAAGGGCGCTCTACAGACGCCATGCACCTATAGCCTAACATAACAACCGGTCCTAGAAGGATTCATTTTGATTATTTATATAGCCCCTCTTCAAGAAACCTACTCAGAGGTGCTCCTAGACCAGCCACGGTTAAAAATAGAGGACTTAAGGAGACGGTAGAAAACAGGTGAATTTCCTCGTGGAAATAGGCGCAAAGAATGTGGGAGCCAATTCCACGTAGAGGGGCCAGCCACTGAGAAGGCACGACGCTGTTAAACTGAGGAGCGGGACCTAGGGACCAACAGCTCACCTCCAGCTGCAGAACGCAGAACTCGACGGGACATTAGGCCAGAGAGCGGACAGCAGAGATCAGATAGGTAAGACGGAGCTTCACCAGAGAGAGACCGCCAAACAAGAGAAGCTATCCTATAGGAGATGCGCTGCGAGGCAGGAAACCAATACAGGACATCGTGCATATAAGCTGAAACTGGTGCACATTTTGGGATATGGGCAATGAGCTGAGCGGCAGAGCGAAGGACCCGGTCAATTCGCCCAATTAGAGCCAATGGATATCCAGTGAGAACAGAGCATCAATAGTCAACTCTACTGGAGATAAAAGCGTGAACAAGGATTACCGCCGCGTCATAAGAAAGGGACCGTATTACAACACGCAACTTCCGGAGCTGATAGTAGCAACTCCGGGTGACCAAGTAAACATGCTGAGAAAAAGTAAGCTCTTGGTCAATTGTCACCCCAGATCCCGGATAGTGAGCGAAAAGGAGACATGGGGAAGGCCTCTGCTAACAAGTGCAGGTCAACCTTTGCCAGCTGTCTGCGACCACCAAGCCAAATAAACTGAGTTTTAGATGGGTTCAGCAGTAACCGATTAGAAGCCATCCATCCAGAAAGGGTGTCAATGGCATGGAACATCAGGCCAACAGAAGCAGCTGCCTCTGTAGGACGGCAATGGATGTATGCTTGTATGTCATCAGCATAGAGGTGATGCAGTAGTCCACAAGACCACAACAAATAACTGATATCAGAAGTGAACAGAATGTAGAGCAATGGGCCCAGCACAGACCCCTGGGAAACACCAAGCAGAGCAGGAACCCATGAGGACCTAGAACAGCAAGTCAAGACACAGTTAGAGCGACCGGTGAGAAAAGAGCAGAGCCAGTCTAATGGTTTGCCAAGACTCCAAATGAGACCGAAAGACGCTGGAGAAGGATGGTGTAGTCAACTGTGTCAAATACAGAGCTAACCTCAAAAAGGGCCAAAAGAGTAACCTGATCACTAGCTATGGCACCATATAATCAGACAGGAGGCGAACCATTAGGGTCTCGGTTGAATGGTTTTTTCGAACACCTGACTGGAGGGGAGGGAGTAAACCATTTGTATTAAGATAAACAGTTAACTGATTTGCAACTATTTGCCACCTTCAGAAATATCTTCAAAACCACAAGAAATAACGCTGAAAAAAAGCTACTATTTGGTCGAATTTACTAAGCATAGTAGCAACTTAAAAAACTTGGAGCCTTATTCGTACTATAATAAAATTAGGCGATCGGCATCCACCAATTGACAAGCCAGGCGGTTGGAGAGGATCTATAGGCGAACGCGCTCTCCACAAGATCAGACTGCTTGGATTCACTTCGTCCGGAGCATGCACTCTACCTACCGGGACAGGGAGCGTGAGTACTGGGAAGCTATCATCAGTGATGGGCAATAGTTAACTAAAAAGTTGCTAACTTTTAGTTTAACTAAAAAATTTTAGTTAAGGTGAAAGTTTAACTAAAAAAAATTAGTTTAGTTAAAACTATAGTTTAACTAAATTTTTTTAGTTGCTAACTAAAAAGTTTAACTAAAAAAATCAGCAATATGCAACTATTTTTCCACAATGAACATTGAACACTGTCAACAAAAAACCATTTTAACACTGCATGATTTATGTCAGAACAGTGCACATTGCATAGTTTGAAGGTGAAATTGTCATTGACGCTCTGCATTATTACAGTTCACTTACCTCTGTTATTGTGAAAATGCTTGTCGTAAATAGTTGGAAAAAGTTGGAAAAAGTTTAACTACTTTTGTTTAGTTTAGTTAACTAATTTCCAAAATCAGTTGCCAATTTTAGTTAAACTACTTTATTTTAGTTGGAAAATAGTTTTAGTTTAACTAAAAAAAATAGTTTAGTGCCCATCACTGGCTATCATTACTCGCCAGTAGACGGAATCTAAGAAACTATGGTCTACTTTCAACAGCCTCCTCCAGCCGGCAGTCCCAATCTCCGCCGCCGTTTACTGCAGACGCATTCCCGGAGCGGCATACAGCCAAGGTTTCAACCATACGCGACGCTACTTCAGCTTCTTCTCCACCAGAATACTCTGTCACCGATCACCGTCTTACCGTCTTAAATGAGGTTACTGGATTAGAGTTACGTCGGCTCATCCTAAGCTCTGCGCCAAAAACGTGTGAGCTGGACCCTGTTCCTACATTTCTCGTACAAGAACTCATTGATGACTCCTGCCGTTCTTCACTACACTATGCAACCGGTCGATCCAGGAAACTCATCTTCCGTCCTCTCAAAAGCGGTCAATTCTGCTTCCAGCGTTGAAGCGAGAAGGTCTGGATCCAGATGATCCAGCCAGCTACCGACCAATTGCCAATGTTACATTTTTATCTAAAATATTAGAGCGCATAGTCGCTAACCAATTAATTGCATATTTACACATGCATGAGCTGCTTCCCTCCCAGCACTCCTGGTCCGTCTACTATCTGATCTCTATGGTGCCTTTGACCGTGGTCAGGTCACTCTCTTGGCTCTTTTCGACGTTAGTGCTGCTTTCGACTCTGTAGATCATCCTATCTTGCTCCAACGCCTCTCTACTTCTTTTGGGTTGGCCGGTGCTCCTTTAGAATGGCTTCGCTCCTTTCTGTCTGAGCGCACAAACAGTGTGGTTGTTGGCGCCTCTAGGTCCCGTTGGGTCCCTGCCCCTTTTGGTGTGCCACAGGGCTCAGTGTTGGGCCCTTTACTGTACATTATTTACACAGCTGGTATTAGTTCCTTGCTGTCCGCAAATAGCCTCCTGCACCAGCTCTAGGCTGATGACGTGCAGGCCTATGTTAACTGCCTCGCCACCGACGCAGTGTCTTCTGCATCGCTGATGTCCCATGCGATTGACTCTGTCTCATCATGGATGGCTTCAAATCGCTTGCTTTTGAATCAATCTAAGGCCCAGTTTATAGCCTCTCCTTTAGCAGAGATCATTAACTGCTCCCTAAACGCGGGTGTGGTGCCTCAGGTAATTAAAACAGCTTAAGTTGTTCCGATCTATAAAAAAGGCAATAGGATTGAAGTCGCTAACTATAGGCCCGTTTCGATTCTTCCCTACTTCGCTAAATTCTTTAAAAAATAATGACAAATAGGCTTACTAATTATATACAAAAATCTCATATTATCTTTCCTTCTCAGCATGGCTTCCAGGGGGGACAGCTGTTATAAATATGTTCGACAATATATCTGATTCTTTTGAAAATTATGCGTATTCTTTAGGAATCTTCTTGGACCTCGCAAAAGCCCTGGATACGGTAAATCATGACATCCTTCTCCACAAATTTATCTAACTATGGAATAAGAGGAACTCAGTTAGCATGGTTTGCAAGCTATCCAGAAAACCGACTTCAATAAGTAATTTTATAATGGCGCAAAAGCAGTTACATTTGGAGTTCCCCAGGGTTCTAACTTAGGCCCTCTATACTCTTCCTACTTTATATCAACGACTTACCTAATGCCTCATCAGTCTTATCTTTCATCTTATTTGCTGACGACACAATCGTTTTTCACTCTGATAAATCTTACACAAATCTTGTACTAACTATAAACAATGAACTTAAACGAGTAGCTGCATGGTTCCTATCGAATAAATTATCCTTAAATATAGATAAGACCGCCCTCGTCCTTTTTAAGTCACACAGAAAGGTGGGGCCACCCGATAACTCCCTAAGGCTATCAGTAAATAATATTCCTATAACTCAGGTTAACTGTACTAAGTTCTTAGGGGCCGTAGTCGATCAACTCCTAACCTGGGACCAGCACATCAAATGTATCTCTACAAAAGTTGCGAAAAATATAGGTGTAATTAATCGTGCATCTAATAAACTCCCACCCCCTGTACGTATTCAACTCTATTACTCCCTAATCTACCCCTACTTGTCTTATTGCAGCATCGTATGGACATCTACTTACAACTCTAGACTCCAAAATTGGTCATCTTACAGAAAAGACCAGTACGATTCATTGGCAGCTATCCCTGGGGCTCTCACACAGGACCCATCATTTCCAGCTATAGGCTTTTAAAAATTAAACAAATAACAAAACTACCAGATTGGTGTCTTCATGTACAAATTTTCTCGGAACCTCCTACCCATTTAAGACCCTTCTTCGTATTGGCTCTGACATCCATTCCCACAACACTAGGAACTCAAGCAAGTATGGTACTTCTTATGCTCACACCAATTCACGAAGATTCTCTGTTAATGTCTCTGGGCCACAGGTATGGAATGCTCTCCCTCCCTCACTACAACAGACTGGGTCCCTCTCCGAGTTCAAAAGCTTGCTGCGCCAGTACCTTATAGACCATGACTTCACTACATGACTGTTAGCCACGCACCGGTTAACTACTAGTTAAGTGCCACTTAATGTTCTTTATCTTATCACCCAGTATCATCTCAGTGAGCTGGGACTTTCTGTTCTTTTTTCCTTCTTTACCGCCTCTGGTTGTGGCGGTCCTTAGTTCAGTTATCAAAGTTACACGCTCAATATTATCAAACTTTATGTTACTTAGCCTTGCAAGTTATTTTCGCCGTTTTAATTATAGACGTAAGTAGGTGTCCCTACTCGCGGGATTTTTTCCCGTCTGGGCCTACCTTTGTAGCCAACTTGTATTTCTTATTGGTTATTGTCGCATTGTTCATATTCTTGGTTCCAATAAAGGATTATGTTATATTATGTGTTATGTAGAACACGTAGGAGTCACTTGCTTCACGTATTTCTGGTTTCGGATTTTGATTACAACATAGATTTATCAGTTATACGCAATTTCAATGATATCTTATACCTGTGAATTGTTATACCCCGGGGATGATTTTACACGATGGGGAATAGAAATGGTTTATCCCCCGGATACTCTATACCGGTATATTCCATCCAGGGGATAAATTTATTCATCAGCCGGATAGTTTTAGGACGGATAGTCTGTCACGCGACACCGGCACAACGTAAGAAGAAATACCAACACATCCACACAGCACTCTTCACCAAGGTCAGTGACCATGGGAATCTGGATCCCATGCAATACCTCAACAACATAGCATGTGTGCAAAATATAAACGTTGTGCGAATTGCACTCTAGTCTATATTAATTAAATATATAAATTAAATTTTACTGCTTGGTCGCTTTGGTGAAGTTTTGTTTTTACAGTTCCAATTTTTTAGAACATTTCTGACTAATTAATTAGATAACTTATTTGACAATGACAATGACAATGACAACAGCTTTATTGCATCAGCTGACAAGTAATCATATCACATAAATTTGTGTAGATCCTTATACATGTACAATGACCGTTTAATCTTAACAGACAGGTAATGGCTATAATTTAATATCCTGTAACATAAAAAGAGAGAAAGAGAAGAGAAAAAAAAATTATTGCCTATACCTTAGTACGTTGTCAGGAGAGGCAAAGGGTGCCCCCAAAGGGACCAGAGTCCCGCTAAGCGGGGATACCCAGCTGGTTCAGGCGATAGGTTACTATTGGTTCATCTAAGTTACAGCCCACTCACCATCCTAAGCGATTTTTACTATGCAATATTTGATTTGAGAGGGGCTTGTAAGGTTTTGCTCCTTAATTAACCTTAACTAAACTTAATTACTAAAAGTAAGGTAAACTTCACAGGCGCTGGGCTCCGGCTCCATCCTCCAAGTAAATCTCGGGCGGGGGGGTCAGGTCAAGCAGATACCATCATTACTTGTAGTCAGGATGAAATCCTTCATTAGCCTTTTAAACCGATGTCTGGTCTGTGCGGATCGAATATGGGGCGGTATAGTGTTCCATATCTGCGGTCCCATAGATTTAACGCTGAAGGTTCTAAGATTAGTGCGGGCTTTAATTGGCCTATATAATGGTGCTCCTCTAGTGTTGTGGCTGTGCCAGACTGATGCCTTCGAGAAATAGTTTAAGTAGGAGTCAGGTAAAAGGTTGTGTTCAAAACAGTAGAATAAATCTGCTATTTGGTAATTTCTAATTTGAGTAATATTTAACAGTTTCAGGCTAGTAAATATAGGTCGTGTACTGGTACTGTTTGCTACTCCCTCAATCAATCTAATGGCTTTTTTTTGTAAGGTTACCAATTTTTGTAGACGAGACGGATAGTTTGAGGCCCATATGAAGTTACAGTAAGTCAGGTATGGGTATATTAAGGTATGATAGAGACTTTTCTTTATATCTCTAGGAAGTAGGTACGCAATTCTAGATAGTATGCCAATATTTTTCGCTATTTTTGATGTTATGTAATTGATATGCGTTTTCCAGGTAAGGTGTTGATCTATTAATACTCCGAGGAACTTTGTGGATTCCACTTGTACAATTGGAAGATCGTTAAGAGTCAATGACCAATTTACAGGTTTGATTTTTCTGTGCGATTTAAAGATAATAAAATTAGATTTATCTGTGTTTACGGTAAGTTTATTAGCTGTGAACCAGTTGTCAACTTTCGTTAGTTCTTGGTTGACAGTTTCCATAAGTGCTTCAGGGGAGGAGTTAGAGTAAACAAGGTTAGTGTCATCCGCGAACAGAATAAAATATAGGGTCAATGACACTGAAGCCAAGTCGTTTATGTATATTAAGAAGAGGAGCGGCCCTAAATTTGAGCCTTGCGGCACTCCAAAGGTAACAGTTCCCATTTCAGAAATGGCTCCATTGCATACAACGCATTGTGTACGAGATTCTAGGTAACTTTTAAACCAGTTTAGTTGAGTGCCCCTGACCCCATAATGGTTCAGTTTATTTAATAAGACATCATGATTTACAGTATCAAATGCCTTTGCGAGGTCTAAGAACACCCCGACGGAGTATTCGTTGTTATCAATGGCTTTTGAGACTAGTTCTTCCATATCAAGGAGGGCCATAAAGGTCGAGTGTCCCGCCTGAAACCCGTGTTGGGATGCATGTATAATTTTAGATTTGAGGATGAAGGAACTTAATCTGTCGTGCATAATTGTTTCCATAAATTTTGCAAAAAAGGGCAGGATCGATATGGGCCTATAATTTGCTATGTTCTCTTTATTCCCCTTTTTAAAGATAGGCACGACTTTAGCGGTCTTAAGTGCCTCCGGGACAATCCCATTGGCCAGTGAGCTATTTATAAGTTCAGTAAGTGGGTGGATAATTAAATGCAAGTATCGTCGGCCTACATACGGGTCTATGTCATCCATTCCTCTTGCATGCGTCTGTTTTAAATTAAGACCTATTCTTAGTAGCTCATCTGGCGATGTTGCGATGATTCCCATGGACTTTAAATTGGGGGGCGGTAAATATTCACGGTAAGAGGTGGGGGCGGGAGGTACGGTTTTGGCCAAGTCCTTGGGTAGGTTTATAAAGTAGTCGTTGAATTTATTGGCTAATGTACTAGGGTCTTCTATCCTTATTCCATCAATCATTATTGCATTTATCTTCTCTTTAGTAGGTTCGAGTTGCAAGGCGCTTCGAATTAGTTTCCAAGTAGATCTAAGATCATTGTGACAATTAAGAAATTCGGTTGCATAATAACTCTTTTCTGCATGGATCCTGATTGCTTTAAACTTGTTTCTATACATCGTAAATTTCTTTTTATTATCAGTATTTGGATTCTTCAGGTATTTGGCATAGAGGAGATTTTTTTTGGTACATGATTTCAGTAACCCAGGGGTCATCCACGCCTTTGTATATTTGTGCTTTTTTGGACTTGCCGAACATTTTAGGGGGAAGGCATTAGTGTATGCTTCTTTGTATGCAGAAATAAAAGATTCATAGGCCTCGTTAACCATCCCTAGCCGTGAATATTTGTTAACTTGGTCCCAACTAGTTCCTTCAAGGGTATTTGAGAATTTTTCTAGTCCTTTAGATGTAATGGATCTTCGATCTTCATAGCCTAGCTCTTTTATGTAATATTTTTCGAGAGAAAATTGTGCTACAACAGGAAGATGGTCAGATAAGTCCGAAATGATAATGGAAGCAGATTTTAATTTTGACCAGTTCGTGCAAAAAATGTTATCTATTAAGGTTTTCGTTGTTTGCGTTATCCTAGTAGGTTTGGTGATAGCAGGAAGGTAATGGTTAGCGATAAGGCCATTGTAAAAGGAGTTGGTGTCTGTATGGTCATTGACCTTCAATAGGTCTATATTAAAATCTCCAAGGAGAATAATTTCTTTCGTTTTCTTTTCAATTTTTGAAATCAGCTGATCAAAGTCACGCTGGAATACTGCCATACTCTGCGCGGGCGGTCTGTAAATAACACCAATTAAAGGGGAGCAGGTTTTTAGGTTAATTTTAACAAACAAGCTTTCAAATGATTCCCAGTCCACTACCGCATCATCTACGTTAATGATTGAGTAGTTGAGGTTACTCTCTGTTAAGAATGCAACTCCTCCACCTCTTCCTCCCCTTCTCGCCTTGCCAATGAATTTATACCCCGTGAATTGGATACAATCCGATAAAATATCGTCTAACCAAGTTTCAGTTAGTGCCACAATTGCTGGGCGGGTTTTATCTATTATATCTTGTATCTCTGCTATTTTGCACATTATGCTTCTGCAGTTTATATGGAGTACTGTTAATGTCTTTTCTTTATTTAGTCCAATCTGCAAGGTTCTTTGAAAACTTTCTAAGGAAATATAGCTACTAGACCATGGTTTACTTCTGTAAAAATTTTGATCAGGATCGATGTTATCGTTATTAATTACTTTTATATTTTCAGGAGGTGGGGAGAAGACTTCTAACTCTGGTCCATATGGAGAGTTCAACTCAAGTTCCATGCTCACCAGTTCATTTGTTTTAGACATATCATCTGAGGAGTTGGAGAAACCGGACCCTAATTCTATCTCTAACATTTCTCTTGCATATGTTCTATTAATATTAATACCTGTTGAACCCGATCCCAGACCTTGGGATAAGTTACTGGTGGGTCCCGTTAGTTGGATGGAGCCGTCGCCCCCAGCGCCCAGAAGGGGTGGCACACCAGACAAGATAGTTGCATATGCCGCGGCTGCACCTGCTTAACTTGCTAAAGTAATATTTATACAACGTAGGCCTAATGACTTTTATGTTTTGTTTAACGAGCAAGTGTGCGAAATATAAACGTTGTGTGGATAGCACTCTAGTCTGAAGACATGCTATCATTTCACTGTTTTGTTACCAAAGATTTTGGCTAAGCAGGTTAAACAATATGACAAAAGAACTCCTGCTAAATATTGATCTGTCAAAGAATGACGTATTAAAGATATGTATTCATCGATATTCATCTTCGAAAAATGACCCGCTCCCATATATTTGGAGCAGTCGGTCCTGCGCATCTAGGGAAGAATCATTCTCTGCAGGTACAAATCATCTGGGGACTTTACGAATTGGGACATCTTGTCTAGGGACATTTTGTCCGGGGGACATTTTTTTCGGAGACATTTTGTCCAGAGACATTTTGTCCGGGGACATTTTGTCCGAGGACATTTTGTCCGGGGACATTTTGTCTGGGGACATTTTGTCTGTGGACATTTTGTCTGTGGACATTTTGTCCGGGACATTTTGTCCGGGACATTTTATCCGGGGACATTTGTCCGGCCACGCCTCCAAGCGTATGTCCACTGCTCGCTATCGGCGGCTGCTGCGGTTCGAGAGATCACCCGGGTCGAGGGGAGTTTGGAGGCCTGGATGTCGTCAAACCGTCTACGGTTAAACCCGGCAAAAACCCAATATATCTGGTTTGGTACGCGCCAACAGCTTGCAAAATTAACCTTGAGGCTCTGGCACTTGAATTCCCCTTGGTTGCCTTTGCCTCCTCAGTACGAGATCTTGGTGTAATTCTGGATCAAGAGCTCACATTCATTCGACATATTAATTTACTTTGTCGGGACTGTTCTAATCAACTTCGTCAGTTAAGGTTAGTCTCCCACACTCTGATGCAGGCGGCTGCCTCCACTCTTGTCCATGCGTTTGTGGTTTCCCGTCTGGACCATTGTAACGCCCTTTACGCTGGCCTCCCAGCTGCCCGCCTTGCGTGATTGGACCGGGTTTTGCGTGCAGCCGCACGTCTTATTGGTCGCATCTTCAGATTTGGCCAGGTTTCTCTTTATATGCGGGATGTTCTGCACTGGCTCCCTTTCCCGCTGTTCTAATCAACTTCGTCAGTTAAGGGTAGTCTACAGGGTCTCTGCACTGGTTAGGCGTTGTCTGCAGGGACTTGCTCCCCAATACCTGCGGGAGTTGTGTCGCCCTATCGCGGGGGTCTTGCGGCGATTTACTCTTCGCTCGGCTGACCAGGCCGAGCTCTTGGTCCCCGCCACGCGGACAGCCATTATGCAGCGCCGTTCTCTTTCGGTCCCTGGCCCCGCAACCTAGAATGGGCTTCTTGTTCAACTCCGCCTGGTCCCTATGACTCAATGTACTTTGTTTCTTACAAACTTGAAAACTACTCTCTTTAGCCGTGGTTGGACTAGGAGCGTTCCTGAGTAGACCACTTTGAAGGGGCGCTATACAAATGCTCCTTAATAATAATGATAATGACTTGATGCTTGTCTTGATCGAGATTTCAGTGCACTTCACGCAAGCCAGCCGGTACCTTTCCGAGGAATTCAACGATTAATATACACAAGTGGTGTAAACCAGTTTCATGAACCACTTAAAACCCTTGTTATGTTATGTTAATTAATCAGTCTAGGCATCTTTGTTCCGTAGGCGGACGTGACCACAAGACGAGCCATGATGAAAGCATCACCAAAGAAAGACGGAGCAAACGACCCATTGAAACGCACAGAGATCGACTTGGCACCGGTACAACAGAAGACTCTGTTGTTGATTTTGTGACAAAGCGGAAGAGAAATGTATTCGTAACGCTGGCCATGCCGATTGGAGTCCCAAGCCAAGACCCTAATACATGGAACCGTATGGTTGACTGCAGAGGCTATCATTCGCACACAAGCAGTCACCAACGATCATGCAGAACGAGGTGTCACAGTGATCCAAGACACGGCACAGACAGGGCGCTTTAAGAGTGAAGAACAGTTTCAACCTGCGCTAAAAGTTATCGAACAGAGTTGGGAAAACTTTTCCTTTGCGAGAAAATTACTGCTACTTCGTAGAAGAAGGTGTACTGTAAACAATATAGTTTGAATTTTAAAAATGTTCTGTAGGCCTATTGGTTCAACACTGTTTAATAAATAGTTTTCATTGCAGCAAGGTAATATGCATGACAGAGGAACATAATTTATTTGTCTTCTACCATATTATGCTATATGGCTAAACTGGTGACCCGTCAAAAGCGCCCCGGACAAAAGCGCCCCGACAAATGCGCCCCGACAAATGCGCCCCGCAAAAAGCGCCACAAAATTACCGACAAAAGCGCCCCGACAAATGCGCCCCCGCGATTGTCATTTTAGCTTCATTCGCATTGCTAATCCAGCTTCTAGAATAAGCTCGAGTTTCATCGCTTATCCAGCTTCTAGTTTGAACTATATTTTCATCGCTTATCCAGCTTCTATTTTGAACAATATTTGAAATCTAATCCAGCTTTCAGTTTAAGCTCGATTTTCATCTCTTATCCAGCTTCTAGTTTGAACTATATTTTCATCGCTAATCCAATTTCTAGTTTTAGCTTCTAGTTTAATAAAACTCACACTAGAAGCTGGATTACCGTTGAAAACAGCTAAAACAAGATGCTATATGGCCAATCATAGCTCACAGAAATTGTAAGAAAAATGTAAGTTATGTAGGCTAACACGAGATTGTAAAACACAATGAAAACCTTAACAAGAGAATTGTTAAATCAGACAGCATCTTCCACGTATTTTAGAACTCTTACACAACTACGGATAAGCTGGGTAAGCGATGAAAATCGAGCTTAAACTGAAAGCTGGATTAGCGATGCGAATGAAGCGAATATGACAATCACGGGGCTCTTTTGTCGGTAATTTTGTGGCGCCTTTGTCGGGACGTAATTGTCGGGGTGCATTTGTCGGGGCGCATTTGTCGGGGCGCTTTGTCCGGGGCGCTTTTGACGGGGCGCCGGCTAAACTTTAGGTTCGCTAAGCCACCTGTAAATATTAAAATGTGTTGTTCACAATTTGCACGTATATTTTTTCATAAAAAGCAACATCTTGAAAAGCTGAACTCAACATTTCTTTTGCATTATATTCGAGCCATATAAATAAGCACCACCCTAATATATTCATACAATACTACTCTGAAGTAAACTTATATAATTGCGTATGCTAAAAAACCTTCTCGTTATAGAAGCCCATTTAAGCGAAATGTCACTGTAGGGCCTACTCCAAAATACGTTCATACTTGGGAACTTACCGATCGGTACAGATAGATTGATGATCTATGTTATGGTAGGAACAAGAAGGTCGAGCAGTCTTTGAGTGTTAATAGGATAGGATTGGGTAAAGTTTGCAATATTTGTTTTGATGGACTGAATGAGATTATGAGAGCAATGAATTCTGCTTCATTAGCGGGTTCGAAAAATTTAAAGTTGCAGGAGGCGGAGAAGTTATGTCAGTGTGATCGTCTGAGAGGAAAGAGTCAGTTTGCGTAGAGATTGAGTTTGATAAGAGAGTGTGTAATGAGACATAGAGGAAGGAGACTCGCCATAAATGTAACGTAATGCATCGCGGCTGCTACGATATTGATGACACATTTCTTTGGTCAAGACTTTAGTCCGCCTTCAATGGCCTCCTTGGTCGCCAGACGGGCGGTTGGCATACACAAACACCGTCACCCTTCACAGCCGATGTGTTCCTTGAGAGGGGGACCGCAAAGATCCCAACAATACGAAGTGCAACCTCCACTGCTCCACCGCCTGATTATCCGCCTATCATCTTCCGTCTTTCTACCCTCCGTGAGATTACAAGCGCTGAATTGCGTTCACTCATCCTAACCTCTGCACCGAAAACGTGTGAGCTCGATCCTATGCCTACGTCTTTGGTGCAGGAACACATCGACATAATCCTCCCATTCCTCACTATGTTGTGTAACTGCTCGATTCGTGAGGCGCAACTACCGATATCGCAGAAACGCTCGATTCTACACCCGACTCTAAAGCGCGAGGGCGTGGATCCAAGTCCCCCAGCAAATTATCGCCCAATTGCCAATGTTACCTTCATTTCTAAGATTCTTGAACGTATTATTGCTAATCAGCTGATTTTTATTTGGATTTGAACGGTTTGCTCCCTTCTCATCGTAATAACCATTCCACTGAGACCCTCCTAATCCGTCTTCTGTCTGATTTCTACGGTGCTATGGATGTTGGGCATATCTCTCTTTTGGCTCTGTTTGATGTTAGCTCTGCCTTTGATTCTGTCGACCATCATATACTCCTCCAGCGTCTTTCTATTTCTTTTGGAATGACTGATGAACCTTTAGAGTGGCTTTGCTCCTTCCTTTCAGAGTGCACAACCTGTGTTGCCTTTGTTTCCTCGAGGCCTGCCTGGGTGCCTGCCTTCTTTGGTATCCCTCAGGGCTCTCTCTGTTCCTGGCCCACTGCTATACATTATTTACACGGCACGTATTGGGGCCTTGTTGACTTCCTGTTGGGTCTTTTTCCAGCTATATGCTGATGACTTACATGCCTAAGTTCTCCCTGACCGTGCAGTGGTGGCTGTCCGACAGATGCCTTTGGATGCCTTTTCGAACTGGTTAGCCTCTAATGGTCTTGTTCTCAATTCGTCTAAGACCCAGTTTATCTGGCTTGGAGGTCGTAGGCGTCTGGCTGGCGTTGATCTGCCCGTGGTGGATGATACATTTCCACATGTTACCTTCTTAGAATCGGTCCGAGACTTCGGAATTATTCTTGATAGTGAACTCTGTTTCTCCCCTCATATAAATCAGCTTACTCGTGGCTGATACTATCAGCTGCGCCAGCTGCGAGTTATCTCTCGCTCCCTAACTCATGACGCTGCAGCTATCCTTAACCATGCCTTTGTTACCAGTCGACCATTGCTGCTTGATCCTGCCACTTTCTCTGACTGCTCGTCTTGATCGGGTTCTTCGATCTGCCAATGCGCGTCTCATTGGTCCACCTTCCTAAACGTGCCTCTGTGGTCGGCCCTCCATCTGGAATCAACTCCAATTGCAGCTACGCCTGTTGCCTAAGAATGTTCTCTTGTGTTTTATAAGTTACTTAAGTCCAGTTTATATTGATGTGGTTGGGCTGGGAACGCTTCTGAGTAGGTAACTTGAGGGGGCGCTATATTAAATTTTTTTAATGAATGAATGAATTTCCACTGTAACGAGTCGTCCCCCAGGCAATAAATGCTGCTGTTAAGTACACATGTTGCTATCTATGGCTTTAGAACACGAGCATCAACATACGTACATATTGATATTAACATAATGCATAGCATCTACAGAATATAATTATGCGAATTGCTTTAATACTTGACCTGCCAGCATAAACCTCACTAATTATTCCAATGTATGCCTAAGCCTTAAGATTTTCATTGCACACTGTGCAAATTTCCAGACTGCCTGGATTATACAAACAGCCTATTTTGTGGGCAACATATTAATAGACTGAACAAAGTGAACATGGGGACCATTGCGGAGGAATCACAAAAATAGGCAATTACAAAAAGGTACCTGATAGAAAATTTTAAATGTGATTTTCGTGATCAGCACCTGATAACAAATTTTAAATGTGATTTTCGTGATCAGCAAGACAAAATGTTTAAGATACATTTAAAAGTGTTCAGGAAGCAAAATCTTCGTTGTGCAGTGTTTGTATAATTTTGATAAGTTTCTCTAGAATATCTACGTTTTGCACCTATCTTCATATTTGATTATGCCATATGCAGTCGGATGGTTGTAAGAAGTCTAGGAAGTTGGTGAACATTTCCTAGTTGTGTTTAATGCTTAACCAGTATAGTCGCATTAATATTATATTGTGAATAGTTGGTCAATTGCGCGACGTTCTGGCTTCAAACGCTAATGACTTTCTAATTTCTGCAGCCTTGCGGATCTCCTTTTCTTTTGAATGCAGAGACGACTGTCAATTTTGCCCAATCTTCTGGCATTTCTTCCCCTTGTTGAGTCTTTGTAACAAGGGTATGCATATCTTTAGCAACTGTCTCTCCTCCTCCGTGACGCAGTCCCATAAATGATTCCGTCCAATGCCTGTTGCTTTATCATTTCTTACTTTGCTCATGTCGTTTCTTACTCTTCCTGTCGAGATTTTGGCATCTGTTCCTCTGTGTTGTTTACAGACAAATTTGTTGGAACTGCTGGGTCGTTATGTGTTTTCAGGTTTAGTAATTGCTCAGGTGTTCCTTCCATCGTGTGTCTTTGCTTGCATCGTCTTCCAATATTTTACCATTTGCGTCTTTTTACACCAAACTGACTGACTAATTGGCAGTTTTAAGGTGAGGATATGACGTTATGCTAAAACGTCCGCCATGGGGCATAAACCATGAAAGAAAAATTGGCAACAGCATTTTTCTGCTTCTGAACTATCACATCATTAATTTAAACATCATTGCGAAGATTCTACCCAAAACTTTTCTTCCCTTTCTTTTTGTGACATAAGCCAACGGACTACAATGGCCGATGACGACAATTCAAAGCATATACAGTGCGGTAAACAAATTTAAAACGTTCGAAGGACACCATTTAAAGCTGTCAAAACAGAACTTTACTGTGTCATTAGCATTCATTGTCTGCTCTAAAGACATAAAATAGTACAATACACTTAGTAATGTCTATGGCGTAACTACTGTGATAAGACGGTATTTGGTACAAAAAACAATATTTTGCAGCAATTGTCGTACACAAGTAATTTTAAATGTAAAAACGATTCCTGATGCACGTGAGATTCTTAATTTATTTATGAATTTTCAAGAAGTTATCAACCAATACAATCAAACAATATTCAAAAAGTTAAAAAGATATTTCTCCATCATGTGATACAGTCTTGATAATAAATGAGAAACCCAATTTCACCCGACATTCTCAATCTATTTCTTTGAATTTTGATTGCAGTTTGATATTTGTTTTTCTTGTAATTGTGACATGAGGTTCTTATTATTGGTAATTTTTACATAAGCGAATACTCAATACAATCAAGCACCGCTTGATTACTGCTGCTCGCTTTATATTGGTTACCCGGCTAGGCGTCCGGGGTGCCTGGATCGGGTAAAGCAATTCGCTGCTCGCCTCATTGGGCGCACCCCTAAATTCGGTCACGTCTCCGGCACTATGCGAGAAGGTCCCATTTGGCTTCCTCTTCAGCAGCGGATTCTATATAGCATAGCTGTCCTGGTGTGTCGCTGTCTGCTGGGCGTTGGCCTTGCTTACCTGCCCTACTTTGGGTGCTCGGATCCGCCGCTCCCTCAGCTCAGCTGACCCGGGTGTAGTCCTACTTCTGTTTCCTTTTACCCGTACTTCCACTAGATAGAACCGTGTCTTCTCTGTTGCTAGCTCCTGGGTCTGGATTTGCCTTCCTCTGGCGTTCCGCCTGCTCCTAAGGGTCTAATCTGACGCGTTCTCTTCTCACCTTAAGACTGCTCGCTTCAGCCGCGCTGAGGTCGGGAACACTTGTAAGTAGTTGCCTTGAAGGAATGCTATATAGATCTCCGTAATGAATGAATAGATGAATCATCATCAGTGGCGCGTATAGTATACTATAGGTTGTTCCTGGTACACGTCTTGTCTTTGGCCGGCGTTATTTCACAGTTGCCGGTCCCTCCATCTGGAATTCTCTTCCTCCTCATGTTCGCAACTCTTTTAGCAAGATTGTCTTTCGCTACAGACTTAAACTTACCTATTCCAGTCTACTTGTGGCTCTTAATGGCTGCCCGGATTCAATGTGCACTTCTGAACTTTGTAAGGTGGGAATTATCAAACTACAGTTGTATTGTATTGTGTCGCTCTCTATATCGTTGCCATTTTCACGAATCGTTAGCAATAATCCTGATCTTGGGCTCGTCTCCAAGCTTTGTGCAGTCCAAGTTCAGTGAGTGAACATCAGCGTCCACCATTCGAGTCCATGTGAGCCTTGGTAGTCATACTGGTCTATTCCAGCTCCAGTAAATTAAGATTCGAAGAGCTCTGGCGTGGTCCTGCCTGTCATCGCACCGTGCGCAGTTCCCAAATAGGTGAATACTTCTTGTTTAGATCATCGTCATGACCGATGTAGACAGACTAATTTTTGTCCAGTCCAATATGTATACCCCAAATGTCCCGACTAAGGCTGTTCATACAGACACAAGCAATTGATATTCCAAATTCTGAAGAGACGCCACCGTTTTCTGGATCTTGGTATTAACCAAGTGTATCTCCACGCCGAACTATGGTGTACTTATTGTGCCAGTATCTCCAACGAGTTTTTCGAGAATTTCAGTAAGAAAGGCCACATCACTAGCAAAGTCCCGGTCCTAGAACATCTCCAATTCAATGCCCGACTCCGCGTGTCTTTTGGTAACAGTCCGCTCCATGATCTATCCCAATCACGGCAAGAACAGGTTTGGGGGTAAAATGGCTGCAGTATTCTCTTTCTTGAATCAGGATATTCAGAGTCAAAATAAGCTTCGTTGTCGATCTATTAGTAGAGAAGGCGTTCATTTGCTATACGTTTGAACCGTAAAAGGCGATGCCTGCATAATTCTTGCTACTTTATAAATTTCAGAAATAGAAGTGATGATACGGTAACTGTATTGGCCTTACGTTGGATAGATAGCTTGTATTTACCTTGTTGCGGCGTCTCAACTTGTGAAATAATAAACGTATATATATATATATTAGGGTGGTCCAGAAAAATAAAGTTCAAGCTAGAAACCAGGACACCTCTCAGTTTGTTAGACCTGTCAATAGTATTATTGAGATAAAATTTCAGCTTCCTCTTCCAACTGGAAGATGGTGCTCAATGACATAAAAAATATTACCATATAGTAGTATTTGCTGTAAATCCTGATGCCGTATAACTTGGTCAACATTTGTCATGGATATGAGCTTGAAATAGTTTCTGTTGTGTTATCATACTTACTTACTTACTGGTACTTGGAACAAAAAGTGTACAGTTCGTGTTGAAGGCCATGGTGCCCACGTCCTGTGTTTTTGTCTGACATGTTTTCAGAAGTGAATTTTTACATTACAATTGCTGCAGCGCTTGGCTGTGATCCTTCTGACCTGCCACTTTGAACCATCCACAGAGTGCGTAAGAAAGCCAGGATCGAGCATGCTGAAGCTGTCAGATCTGAATTTGTACCGGATTAGCCACTGGGTTGGGAAACCCTGCCTAAGATCTTTGGAGCAGGAAATGTCGACCGCCTGCCAGTGCTGATTTCAGGTGGTGGTGTGGATAAGCTGCTCTTTGTGCCCAAATTAGCCTTTGGGACAGGATACAACGAATTCATGGTCGTTCACATTCTTCTGAAGTTGTGAAAACTCACAGTTGACAAGGTTCAAGCCTTGAACTTTCATACAATCTCTGTCAACACTGGGGATTTCAACAGTGTGTGTTCTGCGGGAAGACAAATAGGCTGAGAGCTCCTGTGGTTGGCCTGCCGTCATCATGTAATGGAACTGATTTTAGCCAAAGTATTCACCTTGTGCTGCAGTCCATCTGTTCACCATAAATCTCAATCTTCAAGAGATTTAAAGCTGCTGGGAAGATGTGACACGTGTCAACTTCCGAGGACTGGAAATCAAATCCGGCACTGAAGACCCCCATTAAACCGTGTCAGTTTTCTCAAGGAGTTTGCTGAAAGAAAGTCAGATTCAGAGATCAGAGACAACTACCAAGAGCTCATTGAGCTGACAGTGGTTGTCCTTGGAAATCAGCCTTCAATAATTCACCGGAGAGCTCCTGGGTCAATTCACCATGCACACTGGATGGCCAAGTTACTGTATCCAATCAAAATCTACCTTTTTCGCGATCAACCTGATGTATTCAAGAAGAAACTCAGATTAATTGATTTTTGAAGTTTGGTGCCCTATTTTACGCAAAGCCATGGACAAACGCCCCACTTGCTGCTGAAGCTCCAGAACAAGATCTGTCACTTTGGATTGGTCTAGGACAATATGAGTCTATTGACTGTGAGATCAGCATTGCTGCCAGGAAGGTCTTAGAATACCACTTGTGGTACCTTTCAGATGAGACTGTAGGTCTGGCACTGTTCTCAGACCAACTTCCTATAACAGATAAAGTGAAGACTATCGACAGAATGACTGCAAGACCAACCTCCTGTAACATATAAAATGAAGATTGTCGACAGAATGACTGCAAAGCCCGGTGAAAGGAGGTGAGAGCTGATGCTACGTAGGGTACTGGAGGAGGGGTTTTGGGTGATTTTACAACCCAGTGAGCATTGACACTACTGTCATACCTGAAGATGAATGATTCCTTTGTTACACTTCCACCAGAAAAATGGACCCAGATTGAGGATTACAAGCAAGGTAGAAAGATAATTCAGCAGTTGAGAGTGGTAAATGACGCAGCTGAGAGGGTGTGAAGTTGTTCGCGGGCATTCTACTGACTCATCACCAATGATGAAGAAGAAAAGCAGTTTCTTCTCCAAGTGGTCGAGGCATATAGGAAAGCCGTTCTCACTCACACAACAAAGAAGTTTGCTGTTGACGCAGTGCTTGCAAAGCCTTGCAGTTTCTAGAGTCAAAGACGGTAACGGGTGTTGAAGTTATAAAACAAGAACAATCGACATTCGATATTCATGGATTGGACGATGTTTTTTGACATTTCCAATTCAATAAACTTACTGAAATTTTACAGTTCCGTCTGGCTAACTGTTCTAGTATCACATATGTTGTCAAATTACAGTAATATTTGATCTATCTTGAAATAAAATGCATTTGTATGCTCGACACATTCATTTCTGCAATAAATGTCTATTTATCGGTATATGACAAAGTAACATAGTCCGTGAGCATCGTCTTCCAGTTGGAATAAGAGGCTGAAATTTTGTCTCAATAATACTATTGATAGGTCTAAAAAACTGAGAGGGTGTCCTGGTTTCTAGCTTGAACTTTATTTTTTACCATGTATCTGTGAACCACCCTAATATATATATATATATATATATATATATATATATATATATATATTCGTACAATTCATCTGGGCAACTAGGTTAATCTAGAGAGGACTTGGCTTTTGAAGCATTAAAATTTCCTGCAGTGAACTGCTTGCACATTTTAATGACAGGTACAAAATTAAATGAAAAATCTGCGGTGATTTTAACTGTGGGCCTATAGGCCTTACGCGGTGCAGTTATTTTAAAAGTGAGCTCCAAGGCGTAGACTCTCGGGGACAGCCGGGGCACGTGGCCTTCCCCCAATAATTGAAATGGACTGTACATTCAATGCAAGAAGTGTAGAATAAATTACCACATGCCCCCAATATTTTGGACAAGTTTACGCCCGTGGCTCCAAGTTACCTTTTAAATGGCGTTAATTCAGTTTGAATTGCACATTTTAACAGCAAAGCCAATACTACTATCATAAAAATGGTAGGCCTACATGAGAAAAGAGGAGTCATATTATTATTTTATAAAGTGTCTGTACGCATGTTGTAGCGTATGCATGTACAGAGTGTCGATATTGAAGACTTACGCATGCAGATGTCGCAGTAATCCCAAGTTATGTCTGTTGCCGAATCATAGACATGGCACCATGGAGCTTCGAACTTTGACGGATCTGGGTTGCTGAAAACATTGTGTCAGATTCTGCATTCTCGTTTTACTGATTCACCATTAGTAGTCATCTTGCTACTTAGTTATTATTATTATTTCGGTATTTATTAAGCGCCACTATTATAACGATTAAGTATCAATCGATGGCGCTGAGCAATTGTGAGTGAAGGAACTGCTCAAGGCCCCGGCATAGTGACTGTTTCAGGTAACATTCGAACCCGTACTCTCTACATCAATCTGTAACAAATCTCTTATTCCTTAAAAGCGCGGTTCCAAAGTTGGAAATTATTTCCACTAATGCAAAAGTTTAGGCACCTATGCAGCGACTGAATTGAGTTATGGACTTATCCTACATGATGTAGCGAGTAACTGTCAATTCAACATGACGAAAGGGCTCGAGATTCAGAAGCAAAGATGAAAGAAAAAGAATAAGCGTTCTAATACTGTGTTTGTTATGCGGAGTGTAATAAACGAACAGTTTGACGATGAAACATTTAATGTTGTATAGTCGAAAGGATATCTGACGAATTTCTTAAGAAGAGGTCCCATATACATTTGTGATTACAATTAAAAATTACAAGCTTATAAAAATAAGAGTAAGTCACCAAAAAATAAAGCAAATAAAAGCAAAAGCAAAACTCAAACAGTGTAAATAGAGTATATGGAGAGAATAGTACTCTCAAATAAGTACTCTCGAATATGATCTAAATTAGGATCTACGCCTATAGCCTGTTTATTGCGACCAAATCAACTAATTTTCCAATGTACGAATAATTATTTAGAATTTAGTCAATTTGTATATAATGTTTAGATGACAAAATGGCTCTGGTCACTGGTCAACATGAAATTTGCCTGCACAATGAAATACGAGGATTCTTTTCTCTTCGATGAGCACAGAAATGATAAGAAAATATTTCTATCGCGTAAGATTTCCGAGAAATTATCTACTGCTGCTTGTATATTTTTTTAACATATTGCTTGTATTCCAATTTCGCTATTTATATACTGACTAATTTGATTTTGATTTGTTATTTCAGTGTTTATTTCTTTGCTACTGCTGTACGTTTGAAGGAAATTATTGTTTCCTGAGTTTTAGCTTACCAATGCCAGAAATGTAACGTAAAAGTGAATTAGAAGTTCTGGACGGTGTTTGCCGCTCGATATACCAATAGCATGGCGGAAATACTTATCTATGTTTCGTGGTCTTAAATGTAAGACTTTGATGCTAGTTAAGATAAAACATCAAAAGGCAGAATGCGTATATTACGTTAAGCTACGGGGAAGACACAGACTCAGCTGAAGAAGTTTGAATTAACGGCTAGTTTCGGTCGTTTGGTTGTGAGCAGACGAATTTGCACAAGAGCGCGATTGTTGATCGGAAATAACTGAATTTACGAAATGAGTCGAATAGGGTTAACTCTCTGCTTGAAGGACGACAGATTGAACCCAACGAATTGATAATATTCCTCTCGAGTAATTTAGGTCTGCCTCGTGCTTTGTCACTATCTCGAGAAGTGCAATTGTGAGGCGAAAGTTGGTAAATCGAGGCTTTCTATTGGTAAATCTACGAGGAAATGAACGGCAGTACGGCTGTGCAACGTCGAGTCATACGTACACAACTTCGCCAAAACCCAACCAAGAAGCCATCCAAGGAGAGGTATTTTAATACTTGGTAATAATGTTATTGTAACTTGATGCAGATATAAGAAAATGAGGAATTATTGAATAGTGACATTGGTGCTCTGTCTGATAACTGTTTCGATTACCCGGGTTGTGCAATTTGGTTGAATTAGTTCTTGGACATTAAATATCAATTGTGTAGGTCCTCACTATCAGAACTGTCTAAAATCAACGTTTCCTTCACTATAGTCTGCATTTTTGATTGGAGCTGATGTGATGCAGAAGTGTACCGACTGAATATTTACTGTCGGTCGTCACAAAATAATATCTGGATTTCTTCCAAAGATTGGAGATCACTTTGTTATCCAAATCTGCCATTAGCGATTAGATGAGAGCCACCAAAAACATGGACATTCAACAATGATGTGTTGAGGTAACAGCAGACAAATCGACTTGGAAATTATGCCAAACCAGAATTTCAACCATTGGAATCTTCTGAGCCACACTTGATCGCAAAACCTAAATTATGTGACCTAGTTAATTTCTGAAGGCTATCTTGACACATCCTCACAAACATTGAATTTTTATTTTATTTTTTATTTATTCCGGATATTTCAATAGCGCCTCTCGAAGTCAACTACTACTCAGAGGCGCTACCGACTACGGCATTTCATACTGTGCCGGAAGTTTCACGCCGAAGCGCCACGAGCAATTGCGAGTGAAAGACTTGCCCAAGGTCCTTAGGCAGCTGCTAGAGTGGGATTCGAACCTGCAACCCTCAGGTCACAAGGCGCCGAACTTACCACTGAGCCACCACGCCCCACATTTGAATATCAAATCCTTTGAGAAAATGCACTAAATAAAAAAATCAAATACTTAAGCAAGAAGTTCCGTAAAAAGTGACGCCAAGATAAAACAAGGCTTACTTGTTGGGCCACAGATTTTTTACTATTAATAATAATTAATTAATTATTTAAATTTCTAACGCGCGGATGGTCATACTGAAATGTGAATAAAAGGTGCAGAGTCAGTCGTCAGGAGAAGATGCAGTTAGATATCCAATTGCTTAAAAGCCAAAGGGAATTACTGAGTTTTGATCCGCTTGTTGAATTAAGAAAGTGAATTTGAACCGCGAAGAGAGAGAGTGGCAGTCGATTCCATTCCTTGTGGGCAGAGGCATGGAATGCACGCGAGCCCACAACTGTTCTGCATTGTGCCTCAGCTAAAAAAAAACACGTGCTTGATGATCGCGGGCAACGAGTGGGGCTATAAAGAGTTATGTTATGATGCTTTGATTTAGTGTTATTAGTAATTTTCTACTTTTAAAAATTTAAATGTATACTCATTTTTTTTTTTTCAAATATTATTATCTTCTTATTACTTCTATGTTTTATATTTTTCCATACTTGTTCACCAATGTGCGGTTCGCTTTTGGTTTATCAATAAAGAATATTAATAAGTAGTGATTGAAGGCAGGGAGTTGTGCAGGTGCTGAGGGCTTTGTAGTTCAAACAGGCCAATTTAAATTTTATTTTGAACTAAACAGGAAGCCAATGCAGCTGATGGAGTAGGACTGAGAAACTTGTTCGCAATGGGACACGCAGCACTACACGATCATAGGAGTTTTTAATGCGTTGATCTGAGAGACCCACCACACAAACCGAATCAGCGTAATCAAGGCGAGAGGAAACAAGGGAACAGGCTATGATTTGCGACATATTCTTCGTCAGAGCCGATCTGAGGTGTCGTATTGCCCTGATGTAATAGAAAAAGATTTATAAAGGTTTGTTGTGTTCGGTCGCAATGTGAGCTTGCTCTCTAGATTTACACCAGGTGTTTTTGCAGTATCTGATAGTGGCATAGCAGTGCCTGCGAGGTCGATACTAGAAAGTGAAGAGAACCAAAGAAATTTGTCTCTGAGTTGTCTGGGTTTACGGCCAAACTACTGAAACAGAACCATGAATGCAAAGATTAGAGACACTCTTCAAGTTTTACTTTACCAGACTGATCAGTGTGTGATAGAGCAATATGGAGCTCAGTATCATCCGCGTACTTTGTAACTGGACTCCGAAGTTATTAGCTATACGATTGATTGGTGAAGTAAAGATTGTAAATAAAAATGTCGCGTTTGCCCCGTCTCGACCGAGGTCACCGGCTCGGTGTCAACGACTACAGGAGTCACACGTGATTGCAGATCAGTTAAAGGAAAAGAGGCCAGACCGGATGCAGTGAAATTTAGGTTTGGTTCCCTAATAGGGGAATTACATCTGTACGGTAGTGAACTTAACTCACGATAATCTACTCTAGCTTTGGCGCCTAATCGCTCGCTTCTTCTTATAAGGGTACCAGGATGAGCAATGCCGAGTGAATCAGACGCGGTCGCTGAGCAAGAGACGGCCCTCAACATCTGAGAACCAGGGTTCAAATCCGATACTGCAATCATATTTAGTGTTGGTGACAGTTCAATACGGTCCAATCTTGACCTTACCTCATCTAGACTTTGTCTAGCCTCCTGGGCTTCTATTTGCAATGAGCTCATTTGAGCATGAGTAGCCAAGAGCTGCTCTTGTGTGACTTGGTTCTGTTCCTGCACAGAGTTCAGCTGCTCTTGGGTGCTTTGGTTCTGTTTTTGCACTATATCAAGTTTTGACAATATCAGATCCACTGCGGATCCAGGCCTAGACACTCTAGAAAATGGAGTACTTCTATGGGAAGACATGTTGTGCAGGAGCTATATGAATTCTATGCAATGGGAAACAGACCATTCCTTACCAATTGCAAGATTAACGAAGTCTCAGTCAACAGTTAATGTTTCTATTAAGTGACAAACTTCAACAGTATCAATACTCAGAGTATTACAATTTCCAAGATATAATATCTTCCCAGTAATTCTTCACCAATTCTGAAATATCTTTTTAGTTTACTTTTGCTATCCAGCAACAGTTGGAGAAAGTATAATCAATTTCCTCTTAAACTGGATATATATTTCTACACGTTAGGAAATCACGTCTATTTTAAATCGGGTTCCCTCCCTTAATTTGGACTTGTATCTATTCTCTTAAAATGAGAAAGGGAAATAGATAACCCTCTTGAAGACCGTATTCGCAGCTGAACTCGAAGTATAGGGTCTTCGAAGCGTATTCGACCGACACCGTCAGAGAACAGTTGTCTCTCCTTCACCAAAGAAACCGGAAACCAGACGACCGGAAGTTCTGTCTTCCGTCGTGCAGAAACACAGTGCAGAACAATCTGCAGCTTCAGTGTCACACACTTTAGTTTCAAAACACCACCATTAGGAAGTTTTCTATCCCAATTTCACAATCTCACAATGGCGTCTTCCTACACCGGAAACGACCTTGCAAACTCTCAACTTCTATAGCGCCCTTGCCCTATCTTCAATACAATTATATGGGCAATTGATTTCAACGATAATTATTATCAGCCTACACCTATATAAACCTTTACGATTGGTTTAAAAAAAATTGTAACAATAAAAGGCCAAGGACAGATCCTGTGGCACTTCAGCAGTACAAACAGTGGTCTCAGACCGAGCGGTACCGATACCAACCTGCTGACTCCGATCATCCATGTAAGAAACTGACCAGTTTAAGGCAGTCCCAGAGACAACGAAGCTTTTTTGAGTATCGAAAAGGGTAGATGGTGGTTTTGCGGTATCGAATGCTGTACAGAGATTAAAGCTTAGTGAGAGGACGGCATTTCCATTGTCAATAGACGAGAATATGTTATCCAGCGTAGACAAGAGCAGTTTCAGTGGAATAACCTTCGCGGTAAGCTGACTGATAAGGACTGAAGTTGCGAGATGAAGTGATGTGGCTTAATAATGAATGCCTGAATGAATCATAACCAAAGACTGCAATGAGAAGTAGATTAGAGAGACAAGGAATTATCGTCGAGGCACTTGCATTGCGTTAAGGAAATCCCAATAATAAACCAATCGCAAAATATAAAACTGGATGAGATACAGAAGGCCAACCTCAATGCTCGGCATGGATGAAAGGACATTTAGTTCCTTAAGACTTATTTATTGAGTGTAAGAATGAGTCAATTGAAGAATAATAAGACAGGCAAGTAGAACACCTTACTCCAGAATCAATAGTATCTTTGAAACACAAGAAGTAGGAGGATTCAATCAGGTAATGGTGCGAAATGATATATGAAAAAGTTTTCAATTTTCTGTTCTTGTTGGTTTACCTCAGCTAAATAGAAGACTGTGATTAGGTAATTTTCACCTGAAGTTACCTAAAGAAAGACATGTTAAAATGACGAAGTTGTGCGCGATTCCGTTTTCTCTTGCTGCTGAAGACAAAACGCGGTAATGGATCATCGAATGCGTACTTTCATTAAGTGGCTGCTCAATGCGCGAAGTTTAGCTATAGATCGAGTACCGATTGTGCAGATTTTACGAAAATCAAATTCACTTTTCACTAAGTATTGCAAAACAAATGCAGTCTAAGAATATTAGCCCTCGAGCATGTGTTGTTATTCCAGAGGAAAGGTTAACACAGAGATTACAAGTAGTAGGCTATATATTCCGAAACAGCAAGATGCCAGTTAGCGAAAAAGAATCGAAGGAGAAAATGAAATTGGGATTGGATTCGTAATGGCAGTCATAAATTGGAGATTTCTACAGCGCCTAAAAAGACAAGTCGCGGGAACCAGCTTACTCACAGGCGCTCAGTCATAACAAAATCGACAGTCAGAGGGATCAAAATTGATTCCGGGTCAAGATCTAAATGCTCAGGCAGGCAAAACAGTCAGACGGCTACAGTGTATGTTGTTCGGAATTGAAGCGGCGAGGAAAATAAGAGGAAGAGGATTGCTCAGGATATGATTTGTGAATACAATACAGTACGATACAACTGTATTTTAATATTGTCCTCCCTCCAAAGAACAGAAGTGCGGCAGAACAGCGATGGCTCTGAGCAATAATATTATGAATGAGGTCTGTATACACAGTTATTAAACGCCCGAGTACTGTACGCCTGACAGGTCATGCACTCTAACCAATCGGCCACCGTGCCCCACTCAATGCCATCGTCTTCGACTTGTGACCGACTTGCCGGTCGGTCACTTGGGGTCACATGTTCGGCGGAGCCACCACGGTCGCGGATCTCGCGTCGTGTAAACAAGCAGTGTTTTCAGTTTTGAGTGAAATACACGTTGAGAGATAGCAAGAGGTGAGGTTATGACGAGTTCCTTCGATGGATCAGATATCTGGCGTAATTCTGGCGTGAGTTTGTTCCAGAGAGGCGGAACTGCTATAAAGCGATTTGTGAATTTTAGTATAGAGGCAACAGAAGAGCGGAGTAGTGTTATGGCTAAAGAGGAGCGGGTTGAGCGAAGTGGTTGGATTGTGAGTATAGCAGGCGAAGACAGAGGAGAATTGAAGTGTATTGTAGGCGAGTGATCGGACTTGGTATTCTATTCTTTCAGATATTTTAAGCCAGTGGAGTGATTGACGCACAGCGGTCATGTGATGGTGTTTGGGGTTTAGTGACGGCAAGCGGAGAGCTTTCTGAAGGCGGTTTATTTAAGTGGCGTCTAGGCTATATGCAGGAAAATAAATTTGCAAAAGTCAAGTTTAGCATGAATGTAGCGACAATAGATGCAGTTTTGAATTTGAGCATAGGACGCATTCTCGAAGATCGCCGTTATGCAGGAAACAAACGCGGGAAAGATGAGCGATATGTTCGGAAATGTTAAGGGTTTGGTCAAAAATCACACCTAAGTTGTAAACAGGAGAATTGTCAGCGAATGTGTGAGTGGACGCAGAGTCTAAGTTGAGGAAATAGAAGTATCTGGAATTATCTTGAGCTTTTCACGAAGACCTATAAGTTTGAATTCAGTTTTAAATGGATCAGGCAAAGGAGATTTGATGCCATCCAGGAGGGGATGACTATTTGAGTATCCACAGCATATAGGTGATGTTCAACTGAGATTGCTTGAGTGGAGTAGTATAAAGGATGAACGAAAGAGTCCCAAGAAAAGAGCCTTGAGGAACACCACAAGTAAGAGGCAAATATTTGGATGAATCTTGCGGTGTTTTTACGGAGAAAGAGCGCGTATAGAGATAGAATTGAATCCAGAGAAGAGCAGTGTCAGTAAATCAGGTGTGCAGTCTTTGTAGTAGCATGTTGTGATCGAATACTTCTGACATATTTGGAGGCAGAGAGACAAGACAGCTGCTGCTGCTGAGAGACGGCAGAAAGAAGATTATTGTAGAGAGCAGTGAGTATGGTTTCAGCTGAGTGACGCTTGGTAAAAGCCAAACTGGTGTGGATAAAGGAGTGAGTTCGAAGTCAGGCAGTCATAACCAATATACCAATATCTTCTTCTTCCGATTCTCTGCCTCTGACAGGTTCGAACGTCCGACGTCGACACTCTTAAGTTCACCATTTGTATCCTCGGGATGTATAGACAGGTGGTCTCTCGTTGCCTTTCTCTCGGCGTTTTTCTCAAGACACCACCTTGTAGCGTTGACGAGTTCCTAACTTCCTACCTCCAAGGTTTTCTCTTCAGGGTATTCGAATATACCGGCATTTTGACAATAGAACTGTACGTTCAGTTAATTTAGAGATAAATGTTAGATTAGAAACGGGTTGGTAGTTTGTAAGGATTGCCTTATCAAGTGATGATTTCTTAAGGAGTGCTTAAAACGAAGAAAAACTTACAAGTAAATAAGAAGGGGTGATTATTTTGGTATGATGGAACAAGGATATATGCGCAGACTTTCAATGTTGAAGTAGGTAAACTTATAGGATCAATCTCTCCCACTGCTTGTTTAGGAGAGATCGGAATTAGGGACCTGGGAAGTTTCGATATTCGATTCGAAAACGAATCGGACGGCGGTATTCGATTCGATTCGAAAATGGTGTCATAATTCGAAAAAATTTCGAATTATTTTTCGAAAAAATGATTAGCCCTTGACGCACTTTATTTGTTTACTGCGCGTGGATTGATTGTTGAATTTCTGCGCGCAACACGGCACGCGACGACAGCAAACCCTCTGGCAAGAAAAGGGTTTATAATTAGGCCTAGAATGTTCTACATAGAGCTTTCCATTTGAAAATAGTAGGCGGTTTGAAGATCGATCGCGCTGGATTGAGTAAGCAAGCGATGCGTGGTCGACCTCTAGAGCTTTTGTGTATAGCGTATTTTGTGTATCGTATTCGTACAGCTGCATATAATTAATGACTTTACGAATGATGTCACGCGGCGTGAGGTTTCGACCGTGTTGTTTTGGCTAATCATATTGCACGAATTAGAGTGATCACTCAGCAGTCATTAGGTCACGGCACGAATTCACCGCTGCCACAAGTAAGCCTAAGTAAGTAAATTAATGTAACTTAGGTAAATAAAATAATGGTTTGGCTCCAATTCCTTATATCGTCTTGGAGTCTAACTTAAACTCATTGAGAGATGACTGCCGGTGCGACGCCTTCTGGTAGGCGAGCGATTAACCGCTCGCCCGTACCTTTGCTAGGCGAGCGACCAAGGGAGCGATCGATCGCTCGCCTGAAATGAGAAGCTCTGTTTAAACTCCGCTTAGATGTATGTAAACCAAAGTGCGGTTATGCAATTGGTTCAATAAAGAATAAACTTACTTACTTACTTAACTCATAAATGATTTGTGTTATTTTTAATTATGCTAATTAGCTGAATGTTTAGTTTGAAGGCCAAGCTCGGTCCGTCAAATTCTCCGGAGAAACTGTTGGAAGCCCGACCTTTGTAGGAGTGACTTATAAAGCTCTGCATGCCAATGAGTATTTCCTTGAAGTTTGCTTGACAGGTGTAGCCGTTGATAGCTATAGGACCTAGCGCCCATCTGCTACCGGGACCCAGGAACTGTGAGACAGACTAAGGCAGAGACTTGTATAAACAGATATATCGTTTCCTACGTGCATTGATTCACGCAGCGTATACGGTCAGCCGACTGTTGACACTTTGGTGTCTCAGCTGGTCAGCCTAAGCTGTGCTTCATATAGGAAGACCTAGGCCGGCCTTTCAGGAGTTGGTTTATTAAAAGTCGCAAAAGACAGACAATGCTGGGCAGCGATAGTCCATTCATGCAGCCAACCGTCGCGAAGCGACGACGGCGGATTGACGTGACATGACAGGCCGTGTTCGCGTGGTGCCAGGTGAAACACCTGCTCTCAATGTCTGAGGTAAATTGCCTCCCTCCATACCATGTAGAAGTTCAAAATAATTATACCATACTATACTGCTGAAGCACATACACTACGCACGCGTGAAAAAGAAATAATACACTGCGCGAATAAGAACTATTTCTGCGAAATAACACAATTATGAATTTGAACGCTCTTGCAATAAACAGCTTCTCACACAAAAGAATGAATGCTGGAATAAACTGCAAAAGGGCATTTTGAAAGTATATTATCATCTGGCACGACAGGCCTAGGTCTTCCTACATGAAGCACAGCTTAGGCTGACTTGCTAAGAGACCCAAGAGTCAACAGCCGGCTGGCCATACACTGTGTGAATCAATGAAAAGGGACGATATATCTGTTTATACAAGTCCCTGCGCTAGGGCGCCCCACAGTTCCTCGGCCCAGGTAAGCAGGTGAGCACTAGGTCCCATAGCTATCAGCGGCTACAACTGTCAAGCAGACTTCAAGGAGATGCTCATTGGCATGCAGAGCTTTATTAGTCACGCCTGCCAGGTTCGGGCTTCATACAGTTTCTCCGGAGAATTTGACGGACCGAGATTGGCCTTTAATTGATTTTAAACTGCAGAGAAGTTATTGATATATTGATACTGAGGTACGCCTGTGCATTCAGTTTCATGAATATCACACCTCTACCCGCTGATACGATTCGAGATTCGATTCGAATTCGAACTTTTACCCTTGATTCGATTCAAGATTCGATTCGACTGAAAATTTGTGATTCGCAGGTCCCTAATCGTAATATAGAGAGGATGTTGGAAGACTGATAATGAGGATCGAGGTGAGTCGGATGTGCAGTCATGAGTGGTGATGCAGGACGAAAGAAGGCCGTCAAGAGAGGATGGATGATCTAAAACCCTCCGTCTCACCCTACGTCATAGCTTCGATGTTTATATATGGAGGAAGGAGAGCGGAAGACACTGAAGATGGTTAGGTTTGTGTTATGACGTTTCAGATTGATTGAGGCGCATTCGCATTCCTCCTTCTCATACTCATGTCCAGGTGAGTCAAGGACGGTTGCAGGTCAGACTATTGTTACAGCCTCCAACAGTAATATACGTAACGGTTGGTGATTTAGGAGACGATATGTACTGTACCGAGGGTAACCAGATGGAACACAATCTTGGCATTGAGCTAAAGTTGAATTTGAGTTCATCCAGATTTCCGTTAAAGCAATAAGTCTGGAGGTGAGAGGAGAGGGTCAGATGTTTATTTTCTTCGGAGTGTGCAAGATGCAGAAGTGAACTTATGTTCAGCGTGCACAGTTAAAATCTGTTATTGTGTGCGTTCTGAGAAGCGGCTGCAGAAGCAGGAAGAGGCGCGTGAGGACGAGAACGAGGAACGGAATGCAGATTAACAGACAAGGATTTAAACGGATGACTTAATATTGAGAAAAAACTGTAAAGGATGGGATCCTGAAGTGGTCTTTTAAGATCAACGAACAGAAAGAAAAACGATGGAGATGTAGAAAATTTTGTATTGTATTGTATTGTATATGGGCATTTATAAAGCGCCTCTCGCGGTATAGACCATTCAGAGGCGCTCCCAATGCGCGAGACCCCGAGAGAAAAACCAGGATTTAAGATGAGAAAAGGAAGAAGCAACGCTACCAGAGAGAATGGTGGTGCGGACAGAAGGAGGAAGTCGGTTCCAAAGTGAGGGACCTATGCAGGCAAAGGAACTGGACTGACCCATAGTAGTCCTGACACGAGGAACTAAAAGGTCAAGACGATCAGAAGATCGGAGAGGACGCAGCGAAGCTGTAGACACGTTGCGAGGTTGCACCGACCAAAGACGTGGGTTTATGATGTCAGGCTGTGGACGGTATGTAGTTCATGGAGAGGTTGGAGGGTTTAAATTTGAAATGGCAGGCGGTCACGCCCCGATGGATGAGGAGAAGGATGATTGTCAGATACATGTTAGGTGGTCTAAATGGAGTAAATGCTGAATGGGTCTAATATTGCAGCAGGTTGAGACGAAAATCGAACAACGGTTGCATGATACCGGGCGAATATTGTGCAACAAATGAGTTAAAATGTACCGGAAAATATTGTAACCGACTCAATTGAAGCAGAAGAGTTATCCACATATAAAATGACTTAGCAATGTCAAAGGAAACTCCGAAGGTTATGAATATGAAGAGAAGAGCGTAGGATGTACTTTAGCTCCCGCTGACTCTAAAGACACCGATTTGATTAAGTCAATTAGGCCTAAGTGAAAACCTGAAGTCATGTTAAAATAATAATATTTTGATTACTTGGTTTTTTAAATTTGTGATGTAACAAAATAAAAAAATTAGAAAATGGATGCAAATTAGCACACGAATCTGTTTGGCGATAATTTTTCTGAAGACAAAACGCGGGATAGGAATAAAAGGTCTGTCGCATGGCGAGGAATGAGGAAGGGTTGAGAGAGAGTGGTGTCAGATATGTGTTCAAAGATCGAAAATTTCTAATGAATCAAGGACCGATCAAACCAATCCCACGATACGATATACCTTTTCACATTCAAATATTATGGTTTGCGTTGAACTAACTGAGTCATCAGCAGGTTTTAGATATTGTCTTTATGTCGTGGAATTTTAGAACATGATCATTGATCAACAGTGTTTGTAGGCCTACTTAAGAAATTAACTGCAAAAATCCGAGACGTTGGCATAGGTAGATTCACTACACCGGTCACCGTGAAGCGTCTGGGTTAGAAAAGATGTGGAATCAATCTATAAAACGAGGTTTCACTAGAGTAGTGTTGAAAATCCCAGATGGTGGCATACGTAGATGCATTTTACGGTACTGGCGTTGACAGAGTAGTCAAATGAGCCATATGGGTTTCTGTTTTTGACTGATGGGAAGAGACTTCGGGAACCATTTAAATTTCTAAAAGAAAAATTGGTTCAACGAATTTTACTATCATCTAAATTGGGACGGAAACTAATAAAATATTTTGAGAGAATCTTTGTCGGATGTCATGAAAGTTACAGGAACCCATGATGAAATAAAGCATGTAAGTAAAATAAATCGCAAAATAAATTCTTTTCAACCACGAAATATTGTGACTGTGTTGTAAACGACTGTCAGAAATAAAGTGATGTCTCTTTGGTATGGACCGTCTACAATCTTACAGGAACCACTGGAACCTACACCTGATTGACATGGGTAATGATAAAAAGAAGCTGTTCACGCCACCAAGACTCGAATATATTTACGCGATCCTCTGCATGCGATGCAAAGGCGGAGAATGATAGCAATTTTGACCGAGTGTAAAGTACCAATTAAGTCTGAAATAGAGTATGAATTTAGAGAGCTACAGTTGAACTATGAACAGTTAAAACTTTGGACAATTAATCCAAATAAGTATAGTAGTTTTTTAATGTTCGTGTATTACCGAAAGATCGTCTATGATTTCACGAAGTTTACTACACCACTGTCATATTTATTTTATGATAAAGTGCCAGAACATTCTTGTTGGACGGAGGGTCATTAAAACGCTTTTCAGATGCTTACACGTTGTCAGTGTTCGACTCCCAAGTATAAAGCTGAAAAATCTTGATAACCGTAACGTGGTTTTTGGCGTTACACTTCGTTAATGAGAAAGTGAGATATCGTCAAGGTAGACTAACTGTAACGTGGTGAACACTGTTTACAGATTGCATCTCAGCTTGTATTTGGATGCATTGTAGTTAAGGTTGTGTTGTTTGCAGAAGGTTCTCCGCGAGCATAGGCGTAGACTCCGGGGCAGCCGGGGCACGTGCGTCCAATAATTGAGGAGGGGCAAAGTCCCCCAAATCGAGAGAAGAATTTCTTGTCGCTGTATCGCACGAAAATAGGTTGGGCTTAAATTTTGATGGGTCTCAGGAATACCTTCTAATTCTAGCTTACGCTTTTATTCTACATGAATAGGTACAGATGACGTGGACAAGGCTGGTATTGTTGGATACTGGTTGATTGACTTACAAATATCGTTGATTATTTTTGAAAATAGCAAATGCTAGAGTTTCGGGCTTAACTACTGTTTGCGATTTAACTACTATTTCGATGCTCTATAAGTAGCAGTCACTGGCGTTACATGAAAAGTTTAGTATCTATTTAACGAGGGTGGGTTTCCCTTAGTACTTTGTTTGAGGGGCTGTTTGATCCCCGATAGAGCTGTTTGATCCCCGATAGAGTTGGAGAGTTATCACATAAATACGTACATGTACGTGCACATATACAGCTATCTTGCATGTTGGGCTGACGCAATTGAGTCGTACTTCTCACTACACTAATACTGTGTCTAGATAACGTTTCGTGAAAATATTAAGAACAAAATATTTCTCTGCATACCGGCAGTAATTGTTTGCCCTGTCTGCCTTTCCTTCTGGGAACCAATAGTTTTCTTCTGGATAACTTGTCCAAGGTTGACATGGAAAGTGGGCTTCAGAATGAGCGAGTTTCCCTCTGTAGCCTGCTCCTTTATCCTCTAGCGCACAGCCTGCATTTGAAGATAAATTTAACGCGAAGTAAGATTACACGGTGTAATGCAATAGGCGGAAAATAAACAACCAAGTAGCGATAAACATTTGTCATCATCCAAGATAGTTGCTAAGCGAAACTTACTCATGTAAAACAGTATAAATTAAGTGCCAATGTTTCAATCTCGCGTGGCGTTTTGTTTCTTCCACACACTTATAATAATTTTCTGTAGATACTACTTCTTCGACTGTAAAGCTTGTACATATTCACAGGCTACCATGATAGTGCACGATGGCGTTGACGCAAACAGTCAACTTAGTTACTTTAGTCACTTTATTTCCTATATTTTTCTTCATTTGCTTGCTGTAACATGTTGCGGTGTGTCAACGTGCGATGTGAATACTTATATGGTGCATTTTAAAAACCTCCCAAAGGCGCTGCGACTCGGCTATCTTGCAGATAAAAAAGGTTATTAAATCTAAAAAGCTACGTAACACTATTAATGTGTGTAAGTAGTTATAGGCGCAACTGAGCAGAGTAGTGCGTAGCATGGTACACTATGCAGCTTTGGAGATACGGGAGGTTAGACATAATGGGATAGGGTTTGGCACTCACATCCGCTGTCCACCCACAAAGGTTAGAGATAATGGGATAGGGTTTGGCACTCACATCCGCTGTCCACCCACAAAGGTTAGACATAATGGGATAGGGTTTGGCACTCACATCCGCTGTCCACCCACAAAGGTTAGACATAATGGGATAGGGTTTGGCACTCACATGCGCTGTCCACCCACAAAGGCTAGACATAATGGGATAGGGTTTGGCACTCACATCTGCTGTCCACCCACAAAGCCTACTTTGAAGGAGACCGACTCAGTCGACATAATACAGAATTGTGTGAATCGGGAGTTCTTCCACTCGGCGACCGACAGATGGCAATAGGCAGAGAACCAAACGCCCAGAAAAAAGTAATATCCCGCCCTTTCCGGGGTGAAGTATTTGATTCCATGGAGTCAACGTACATAGCTGATTAAGAGAATTACTGGGCAATCCCCTTCCCTGAGAAAGATGGACAGGTTTGTATTTATTTAATCAAATCTCACGCCACCTACCAGAACAGAGAGCGGGAATACTGGGAGGCCATCATCACTCGCCAGTCGAAGGACCCGAAGAAGCTCTGGACCACTTTCAACGGCCTCCTTGGTCGCCAGAGGGGTGATCTACAGTCGCATTCTCTTCCGCCCTTCTCTGGTGAAGCGTTCCTAGAGCGATTCTCGGCCAAAATATCATCTATCCGCGACGCAACCGCTGGTTCCTCTCCTCCCGTCTACTCTACTACGGAATGTCGTCTTCCTTCTCTTAACGAGATCACGAGCATGGAGTTACGCGAACTCATTCTCGCCTCCGCGCCGAAGACGTGCGAATTGGACCCTGCGCCAATGTTTCTGGTTCAGACCTTTATCGACGACCTTCTTTCGTTCCTCAAGGCGCCTCTCAGAAATAGTCCGTTCTCCTACCTGCGATCCAACCAATAACCGGCCTCTCGCCAAGTTACTTTTCTTTCTAAACTTCTAGAACGCATTGTAGCCAACCAGTTAATCGCATATTTAGATTTGAATGAATTGATTCCTGCTCAGCAGTCGGGCTTCCGTAGAAATCACTCTACGGAGACCCTTCTGCTTCGCCTTCTATCCGACTTCTATGGCGCCATGGATCGTGGTCAGATAACTCTCTTAGCCCTATTTGATGTGAGTTCTGCCTTTGACTCTGTGGACCATCCCATTCTTCTACAGCGCCTCTCCACCTCCTTTGGGTTGGTCGGTCAGCCTTTAGAATGGCTGCGTTCCTTTTAATCTGAACGCACAAATTGACTAATTGTGTTGTCATCGGCTCCTCTATGTCCCTTTCGGTACCTGCCCCATTTGGCGTGCCACAAGGTTCTGTCCTTGGCCCCTGGTATATCTTCTTTACACGGCTGATATCAGTTCTCTTTTGTCTTCTCAGGGGCTCCTCTATGCGGATGATGTGCAGGCCTACATCCATTCTCGTGCCTCTGACGCGAAGGCCTCTGTTCGGCTGATGTGCCATGCCACTGATGCCCTCCTTGTGAATAGCTTCTAATCGGCTTCTCTTAAATCCTACTAAGACCCAATTTATATGACTGGGTAGCCGTAGGCAGCTGGCGTGCGTTGATTTGTACCTGCTAGCCCAGGTCTTCCCTAATATAACCTTTTCACTTACAGTCCGTGACCTCGGCGTCACCCTGACCAGGAACTCACTCTTTTACACCCCACGTTAACCTGCTTACCCGAAGCTGTTACTATCAGCTTCGTCAGCTTCGAGTAGTTTCTCGCTCTCTTTCACACGATGCTGCTGTGGCCCTCGTCCACGCTTTTGTTACTAGCCGAATTGACCATTGTTGCTCGATTCTTGCCGGTCTCCCACTCGAAGTCATGGAGCGTCTGGATCGGATTCTACGCCCAGCTGCTCGACTCGTCGGGCGCATCCTCATGTACGCCTATATGCGTGGTGTGTTGCACTGGCTCCCTATTGCCCAGCGTATTTCCTATAGCAGAGGTTCCCAAACTTTTTTGACCACGGACCCCAATTTCTTTCTAGGTATAGTTCGCGGACCCAAGTATTTAACAAGTAAAATTTAACTTAAAATTTAATCAAAATAACGGGCAGACTATTTCTATATTACAAACATGCTTACGACGCTTGGGACTATAAATAATATAAAAAGTTATACTGAATAAATTGTTATTAACTTCCTGCAATAGTATTTACGGAACTCAGTAATTTTTAAAGAAATCAACAACATCGGTTTCGCTAAAACTCAGTAATGGGAGGGATGTGCTTGCTTTGCACTAACTGTCAATTCTTAGTGCTATTTTGGATGAGCACTGTTTTTTACTTTTCAAAAAGTTATCCACACCCTGTTACAAACAACAAAATTTATATAGTTAGGATATTGCAGCGAACGTTAAGGAAATAGGGATATATGCTTTGTAAAAGCTCTGTATTAGGCCTATCGTTCATTTTTAAAAAAGCTTAACCCGGCTAAGGCGCAGTTTACCTGGGTCGGCAGCTCTCTAAAGGACACATGTCTTCTCTTGTATTGCAATTCCCACACCTTTCTTCCTCGACCTGGGACCGGGACTGGGAGCAATCCACGCTGCAATACATCTTCTCTCCCGCAGCTGCTATTACCAGCTCCGGCACCTCAGGGTGATTTCCCGTTCTTTATCCTCCGGTGCAGCTACCACGCTTGTCCGTGCATTTGTTGTTTCTCGGTTGGACTACTGCACCGCCATAAACGCCTGCCGGATTGAGCCCCTGAATAGAATCCTGCGTTCTGCTGCTCGCCTTGTAGGCCGCATCCCAAGTTTGGCGGAGTGTCTGCATATGAGGGATGTTCTCCACTGGCTCCCATACCCACAGCGAATCACTTTCTGTGCCTTGGTCCAGCGGTGCTTCGAGGACTTAGCCCCTCCATACCTGCGGGAGCTTTGCTATCCCACATCATGTTCGCAGCGTCGTTGCTCTCCGCTCAGCTGCGCAAGGTAAACTTATTGTTCCCCGCGCATGGACAGCCATACGGCAGTACCGTGCCTTCCCTGTGGCTGCCTCCATGACCTGGAATGGGCTCCCTACCACGCTCCGCCAAATACCGACTGGTCAATTAACTTTGTTCCTGCTGTCCTGAAAACTGTGTAGTTTGACTGTGGTGCGTTGGGATTGCTCCTGAGTAGACAGTCGTGAAGGGGCGCTATACGAAACTGCTTGAATGATAATAATACTAATAATAATAATAATAATAATAATAATAATAATAATAATAATAATAATAATAATAATAATAATAATAATAATAATAATAATAATAATAATAATAATAATAACAATAATAATAATAATAATAATTAGCCTTGTCTCCAGCGATACTCGTCACCACTTACAATCCATATTAGCTCCTCATTTCAGCCCATTTTACTAAAACGCTAATATCTCCAAATATACGCATTATATTATTTTGAAATTTTGCGCCATTCCTTGTGTGAAACTAATCTACTATTATCCAGGATTTCTCAGAAAAATATCCGTTAACAGCAAATATAACTTTTTTATGTGAGGAGATTAGAAAATTAGGTCCTCACGAGTAGCGCGATTAATAACGACTTTTACTTTTATAGCCATTAACTCCTCTTCCTATACTTCAGAACACACTAGGGCGACACGTTCGCCACTTACGCTAACGTAACGCTTAGGGCCTCACTACTGTCGACCTACTGGCGATTGTAATGCAACTATTATATTGTATGTCCGTCCATGTGTTTGTCTGTATGTGTGTTCGCCTGTTTATGCGCATGGCTGCCGTCTGTCGGCCTGTATGTCAGTATGGCTGTACGTCTGCATGTCTGTCAAACTGTATGTCTGTCCGCCGGTATATCTGTCCGTCTGGCCGTCTGCATGTGTGTCCGCCTGTCCGCCTGCGTGTCGATCCCACTGTATGTCTGTCCGGCTGTATGTCTTACCGTCTGTTCTGCTGAACGTCTATTCGTCTATTTGTTTGTACGTCTGTATCTCTGTTCGCTTGTATATCTGTGTGTCTGCATATCTGTTTGACTGCTCGTCTGTCCGTCTGTATGTCTGTCCGCCTGTATGTCCGTGCGTCTATATGTCTGTCCGCCTGTTCGTCTATATGTCTGTTTGTATATCTGTTTGCACGCCTTAATGTACGCATGTCTGTAGGTCTCTCGGTATCTTTGTCTGTCTCTCTGTCTTTATATATCCCCTCCGCATGCATGTCTATCCTGCTGTATGCCTGCTGTCCGTCTGTGCGTCTGAATGTCTGTCCTGCTGACCGTCTGCATATCTGTCCGTCTGCAATCTGTCTATATGTCTGTCTGCCCATGCGTGCGGCTGTACGTCTGTCCGTCTGCAAGTATTTCCTTCTGTAGGTCTGTCCGTCCATTGTTCACTATGTTTGTATGTCTGTCTGTATGTATGTCTATCCGATTGTACATCTGTTGGTCTGTCCTTCTATTCGTCTATATGTCTGTCTTTCTGTCTGCCTGCATGTATGTCCGTCTGTAATTCTGTTGGTCAGACCGTCTATACGTCTGTAGGCCTATGTCTGTCCTTTTCTCTGTCTGTATGTCTGCCCATGTGTCCGCCTATGCGTCTCTATTTGCCCGTCTGTATGTCTAGCCGTATGCATGTCTTTTTGCCTGTATGTTTGTCCGTTAGTCTGACCGTTTGTATGTCTGTCCCTCTCTTCCTCTGCATATCTGTCAGTCTGTTTGTCTGGCCGTCTATATGTCTGTGCGTCTGTATGTCTATTCGTCTGTTTGACCGCGGGTCTGTTTTTCTGTATATCTGTCCGTCTGTTTGTCTCTCCATCTGTGTGTCTGTTCGTCCTTCCGCCTATTACATTCTTCCGCAACGGAAGTCCCTCTGATCACATGGGTGTTAAACACTCCAGGAATTAGGGTTGTTTGTTCATCGCGGACTTCATGCTATAGGAACAGTAAGAAATGACGTTTAAGTACCCACTGAAGTGTCGTCTCTAACGTGACTTGAAGACGATTATTATTCCAAAGCTGAGTTAATAATTTTAAAATCACGAAATCACGATTAGGGTTACACTGCGTGTAGTCTTTCTAGTGGTTTCAAACACGGATGACTTGAGCGAAGTTGTCATTAACTTGTAAATGGCAAGAAATAAAGAATAAGACTGTGTGTCTGACTGTATATTTGTCCTTATTTGCGTCTGTAAGTCGGCGTGTGTTTGTCCGTCCGTATGTCTGAACGTCTGCATGTCTGTCTGTCGTCTGTCCGTTTGTCTGTTCGTCTGTATTGCAGGCGCTTATTATTCTGTCGTCTGTCCGCATGTCTGTTCGTCTGTAGGTCTTTATGTCTGTTCGTCTGTAGGTCTTAATGCCTGTTTGTCTGTAGGCCTATATCAGACTGGCCGTGTGCCCGTCCGTCCGTAGGCTATGTCTGTCTGTCTTCTTGTCCTTGAGAGTGATCATCCGTATGTCTGTCCATCTGCTTGTCCTTCAGACTGGTCATCCGTATGTCTGCCCGTCTGTATGTCTGTACTTTTTGTCCGCCTATTACATTCCGCCGCAACAGAAGTCCCTCAATCACATGGGGGGTTAAAACTCCCGGAATTATAGCGATGCTTGTTCATCGCGGACTTTACTGCATAGGAGTGCCAAGAATAACGATTAAGACCACATTGAAGTGTCGTCTCTAACGTGATTTGAAGGCGCTTATTATTACAAAGCTGCGTTAATAATTTTAAAATCACGAGTTCACGATTAGAGTTACACAGCGTGTAGACCTAGTCGTGTATTCAAATACGGATGCTTTGATCGGAGTTGTTGATTGTACATGGCGGACTTCATTATTATTAGAATTGCAAAAAATAAAGATTAGGACTGTATCTTTGTCTGTATGTATGGCAAGAAATGTCTTTCTGTCTGTTTGTCCTTATCTCTGTCTGTAAATCTGTCCGTCTGTTTATCTATTTGTCTGTTTGTCCGTCTTTGTCCGTCTTTCTCGCTCATACCGCCATCGCTAAGAAGTCCTGAGTGTCGACCCATCGTCGGCGTTATGATTACGAAACCTCACAGCGGTCGACGATTAATGTTAGATAATTATGTAACTTAGCTTTTGCTAATAAAATATATTCTCAAACTGACACTTGCCTATTTCTGTTAGTTTTGATGAAATGAAATGCTACTAATATTCCAGGTCAGAATCCGGAAAAGGGGTCCAGGCTGGAACCACTTTATCATGTCATCTGACATGTAGTGAATTTGGTAAAACCACAATAAACCTGCTATCCTCTTTATTTAAACTTAACATTTTCTGCTTTAACTGTTTAGGTTTTTGCATTACCTTACTAACACATGAAGAAAATTGCTTAGTTTTCTGCAGTATTAAAAGATAAGTGGCAGTCTAGGTGACAAACATTTGCAAAGAATAATGATATATTATCTTCTGTAGATACTGATTTATATACTTGTTTTTACATCACACCTTGAAAGGTATAAAACAGCAAGCATAAAAACCAAAAGTTACAAAGAATTTTTTTTTAATATTGAATAGTTGCACATATGAAAAGATGAGCCTGTGCGTTAAGTTCCACTACAAGATTTGAGAAGAAAATCCAGTGTTAGCAGCCGGTTGGTTCATTCAACAACTTCCTTCATTCTTTTATCAGCACGTCGCATTTCATTGGCCTTATCATTGATAATTTTTGTTCGGATTGCCTGCCATGTGTATGTGAATTGTTGGTGAGTTTCTTTGAATTTCTCAATGTCCACTTTTCCTAAAACAGTAATCATAATAAAACAAATCAGTTGCTAAAATAAAAAAATTGTTTTCTTAAAACTACGGGATAACTAGGCATGATAGTGACATAACACATCAAATTTAAATAATGGTCATCATATCACCGCCAGGGTAGAAATTTGATTGTTTCTGCCCCACCTGGGCCCCTTAGCCAACTCAGCCATAATGAGTAAACTGTCGGTGGGAAGATGAGGCGGCGAGGAAGATAACTGGCCACCCGCCCTCATATGACGAGGCTCAGAAAATGAAGTCGCTAACACTTCATACCCATGACTGCCTCACAGCTAGCTTAAGGGACTGGTCGTCTTGTTCTCATTACAAATACGGTTTATTCCCAACTGGCAAATATTCAGTAGAACATTTACGTATTGCCAGGAACCTTTGGATTCAGTGAGGATTCAGTGAGGAAGCACGGAGCCTATAAAAGTGAAATCAGAAATCCACAATAGAGGTCTATGTGTACGCTTTTCATGCAAAGAAAGAAGATATATTTGAACGTAAATAATGTACGCTAGCTTTAACACTGGCAGCCCTGGTGGTGTGTGTATTTGTTTGCCGATAACGACTGATATTGCCTTTGTCATAGTGAGTTTTTAACTGCTTTTTGAAGGAAATGATTATAAGCTGCGATGAGAGTGATACCATTGCTTGGAGACAGAAAAATGGAATGCATACAAGTTATATTGAAATTACTTATACCCCAGTCATTAGACAGTTTGGCACATACTACAGCATAGTATAAAACTTAAGCTTTCCAGGCCAACGGCATCGAAGTGTGTTATTGCACTGGTGCACACATTTTTTGACTTATGCATGAGTCAATTTTTCCTGATCTGTTCTCGTGCACAATGCAATTCACTACTATACTATTAGAACTACCAGTGCTTTTTTTCTAGAAAAAAAGGTTCCGGAACGGAACAATAGGTTTCGGAACGGAACAATAGGTTCCGGAACGCAACAATTATGGGCTGGCTAAAATCACGAGAAAAACGGGATCTGGGGTTGGGAGGGGTCTCAATAAACACTGAAAACAGTTGAAACACACTGAAATTAAATTAAAATAACTAAATAATTGTTTTAATTATTAAAATAAATAAATTATTTTTTAGTAGCTGAAAAAAGGTGCCGGAACGCCGTTCCGGCTCGTTCCGGCTGAAAAAAAGCCCTGAGAACTACAATGTTGTTCAGTTGTTGTCATGGGCGTTCGCAGGATTTTTTCCAGGGGGCAAAATGTTCTAGGAGGGAAACATTTTTCCGGGGGAGAATGACGTTTTTGCATTCCGAAACACAGAAAACGTGACAACTTTCAATATCCATGGGGGAAATGCCCCCTCGGTTCCCCTCCGGACGCCCATGGTCGTAGTAATATCTTAAAGACGCAAATAGCCAAGGTAGAGAAACCCGAACACATACCAGGATTTTTTTCCACACTGAACCAAGATTTGAAATAATCATGGATAGTGTCAGTTTCTGCTTTCGACCATCGCAAATATGTCTTTCTTGTCCGTTTTCCCTGTTTTCGTGTAGTAGGCCTATCTGGCTCCTCTGAAGTGGGGTCAAAGTCTACATCACTTTCAAACTCCACATCTGAAACGGCAGTTGAAAACATCCTCTGTGCGTTACGTAATATACATTAGGTCTATAAAGCTTGCAATAACTATTATATTTAACCAGAATTTGCACTGCAGTAAGCAGTCGGCCATCGGGTACAATAAAAAAAGCAAAGGGTTTCAAGTTTATAATCACAATTACAAGTTTATTAAAAACATTTTTTCTGGCAATAAACGTGATCGTAATCTTTTTGTGCTGCACATACCCAAGTACATATATAGTACCTTTAAGGCTTTTCAGTGAGATCTGAAAGGATCTGATTTACAAGTAGATATTACTTCTATAAAAGTCAAGCAAATTAAATTGTTGCCATAAAAGAAATTATTCCTTTCCAGGCATATTAACATTCTTCAAGATTTTGGCTAAACTCAAGTACCTACGTGAAAAGACTTCCTACATCAAATTTTAAGATAATGTAGAAAATAATACCATCAGCTGGCGAGGAAACTTCAGCACCATCTCCTTCGTGTGCAGGGCTGATGGACTCCAACAATGGGGCTAGAAAAAACAGTAAAGTTATTTTACTCTGAAATTATTAAATCTGTAACTCCTTTTATATTGTTAACTACAACGGCAAGATCAGAGGTAAAACATTATCAAAGATTAAAGTGGATAAGCGTAATTAAGAACCAACAGATAAACATGTCTATGAAACTTAATCATTTCAGTTTCAAACTTACGGGAGACAATAACTAGTACTTATCTAATCTAGTCTAATGACTACTATAGCGTCATTATAATAATGCCCAATAAATGGTTACTTAGATGCTAATGCTGCAAAGTTTGTCAGATTTCATTTAAGGAACATTTATATAGCGCCCCTTCAAGGCTGTCTACTCAGGAGCGCTCCCAATTCAGCCACGGCTAAAGAGAGCAGTCTTCAAATTAGTATAAAAAGTAGTAAAGTGATCTATAGGGACCAGACGGAGCGCTATTGGGAGCCCGTTCCAGGTCATAGGGCCAGCAACAGAGAAGGAGCGGCGCTGCATGATTGCGGTACGCGAGCGAGGGACCATGAGTACAGCTTGATCAGCTGATCGAAGGTTATATATCCGAGGCAGATGATTTATGTCTCCTGATGTTATTACTTCTGCCTACGACAATACTTTCTTTGGTTAACACAATTATGGAACTGATTGAAATGCCCAGAATGTTAAAACTGTTTTCACTTAGCAGTGTTCTACAGAAGTCCATTATAAGTTATAAAGTTACGAAACAGCAATATAACTAAAACATGCTTTTCAGTTAGTAATCTTAATAATTAAAACAATCAATTCTTACCGATAGCTGTAGTAGATTTAGTGCCACCGTCTCCTTTTCTTGAAACACTGCTTCCTTTCATGTTCAAGAGAAGTGGGGTTATTCGATTTAATGTCATGATCCCCAGTGGAGCCTGGTAACTATTCAAGTTTGTTCTCATAGAATGGCCCATGTGTGTAAAAAATAGCTGTTTGACACTTTCGGGCACTTCTTTCTGGGCAAATAGCGTGCTAACGAAATGTCGCATTTTTGTAGCTGTGAAGAGTTTCGCACGCTCAGTTGGAAGACCTACTTTACACACGGTATCGTGGACAGCGTGCCATCCATCGGCACAATTCAGGGAATTTCCTGTAGCTGCAAAAACGTACCGGTTCTCTGAATTAACTCCGGCATTACGACGAACATCGTCGCTGCAAAATTTCTCCATAGCCTTCACTATATGATCTAAAAAAATTACTGGGACAGAATGGCCACCTTTGCCTCTTTGATATGCAATTTTCATGCCTCGGATATGCTGCCTTTCTTGTTCTTCAACTTCATCAGCTGGTTCACGCATTAGCCATTCATCATTGTACGCCTCTGCCCACTGATGCATTAGCAGTCGAGCAGGCTCTCCCCCTCTGCGTCCATTGAATATCGTCAACTGCGTAACCAACAAGTCCCTCAATAAGAGGTAATCCGACGAGGACCAAAACGTGTAATTGTCGGTTAGTCTGGCAATTTCGTGATCGATGTAAGCGTGTACTCTGCTTACTTCTTCTTGATTTGGCATATTTTGCGGTTTCCTCAAAGATTTCTCCCTACGCTCCTTTATCACTGTCCTTGCTTGTCCAAATAAAGACCTTTCTTCATGTTTGAAGCAGATAATGAAGTCATCCACTCTCTGTACCTCCTCCCTTTGACCCTTGCGCAGAAACCTATTAAAAACAAAGATGCTGTATGTTTAATCTGTTTTACAAGTTTTCTTGTAAATGTAATTGAATTGTATTACACAAGAAAGTGAAAAAATAATGCTAACTTTAATGATGAACCTTTGCAACGGCTGCCTAGCCAATGACAGCTTTTGATGGAAAACCGCTATCTGCATCTTCTTCTCGCTCATTGCGCTCTGTAAATCGGCTTGATCTTTTTGATCCCAGGGCTAAAACTGCCTTGGACCAGAACCGGGCGTCCGCTGCAGTTGGTCCAAAAATCTGGAATGACCTTTCCCATCTGCTCAGGGCCAAACTAATGATTGGGTTTTCCTCATCGGTCTCGCATTCCCTAGAGGCATTTCTGTTTCCCCAAGGCTTCTGTGCTGAGAGCGCCTCTGAATAGTTACTCTGCGAAAGGCGCTTTATAAATTTATAGATACAATACAATACAATATGTACATTTTTTATTTGAAATGACTTTAGTAACTTTTCTCACTGCATTAATCAGTTGGAGATCTTATCAGGTACCTAGATTTAGCTTTTGTCAATTTCCATAGATTTAGCATTTTTTCTTACAATTTCTTCTTGTACATGAATGCGGTTTGCCATTCTTCTATAATTAACGATATACTACTACTACAAAAACCGTGGCTCGCTGAATTCCCCACTAACAGATCAATGACTGATCAGAAGATGCAGCTTCTACCCGAAAACCCAATATTTAAGAAGTTGTTTAAAGCAGAAATAAATATAAATTGCAGAAAATAAGTTGACTGTAGAGAACAACACTCAAATGAAACACATTGTTTTTTACTTTTTTCGTAGTTACTTTCAAAGCTTGTGTAAAATATAAAGCCAAAAAGTACACTCACGTGGCTTTTACTGCATCAGCAGTCTTGAGTAAAAGCCAGAAAAGACTTTCTTTAAGACCAGCCTTTATAGCTTCAGTATTGTCACCTTCTGTTGTGTATGCAATTAATGCTTGTTCCAGAATGTCCATATTCAGAACGCTTAACATGTCTGACACCTCTGTTATAGTCTGCTGCATATCTGCACAAAACAATGAATAAACAAAATTAACATCAATACTAGACTACTCCATCAATACTAGACTACTCCATCATCGTTATGCAGACGACGCTCAAGCGCTCGTTCATGGCATTCCCTCTGCACAGCTTGCATTAACTGGACGCATTGATGCTGTCTCGCGTGAGTTACACATTTGGCTGTCTTCTAATCGTCTCTCTTTGAACCCAGCTAAGACGCAGCTTATATGGTTTGGTACTAGTCGACAGCTCCTGAAGCTAGACTTCCCACTTCCTGCTCAGAAATTCCCGTCATTCACTTTTCTCTCTAGTGTCCGTGACCTTGGTGTTGTCCTTGACAGTACGCTCACCTTTTCTGAACACATTGCTAATCTTACCCGTTCTTCCTACTTTCACCTGAGACGGCTTAGAGCAATCCGACGCTCTGTCTTCACCTCCGTTTTTACCACTATCATCCACGCCTTCATCTGTTCCAGAATTGACTACTGTAATTCTCTTTTGATTGGGCTGCCAAAAGTCCGTCTTTCTCCCCTCCAGACTGTTTTAAATGCTGCGGCCAGATTAATAGCCTGACTCCCTCGCTGGTCTCATATTTCCTCTTTCATGTTCGATCATCTTCATTGGCTTCCCCTTACTGCTCTGATTCAGCTTAAAGTTCTCACTTTAGTCCTTCGGTCCTATACAGGGTTAGCACCTAAGTACCTCTGTGACCTTGTTCGTCTGCCAATTTCAGCCACTTCCCTCCGTCCATTGCGATCGCTTAATCGCCATGATCTTCTTGTACCACGAGCCAGGACCACTATGGCCAAAACTCGAGCCTTTTCTTGCACTGGTCCTGCTCTATGGAATCAACTCTCTCCATTGACACGTGCTTCTTTACTAGCTGGTGGCCCAAGTGCCTCGTTCCGCTGTCTTAAAACTACTTTCTATTCACTAGGTCTTTCGCACTGTGAGCGCCTCTGATTAGCGAATACTGTGAGAGGCGCTTTATAAATGTTTAGATACAATACAATACAATACAATACTCCAGATTTCAGTTTAAATTACTCAAATTAGTGAATACTATTGCACCAAATAACAACTGCAAAACTGTTGTGTTATTATATATATAATTAGCAATTCATAATTGAATATTATCTTTCAGTTTATTGTTAGAGTACAATTACATTTTATGTATTCTTGTCTTCTTAATTCGATCACGTATTCTGAGATAAGGCAAAGTAAAGCACAAAAGGTTCATGCTTCTGTCACCAGCAGTACTCTCTGGACGTTCAGCCAAAATGCAAAAATAAGCAGCAGTTCAGTAATGCACAGCTTTTTGTTCTAGGTTTTGCATGATATTACACTCGGATCAGAACAACCAAATGCATAGAGTCAAAGCCACTGTGTCTGCTAATATACTATTTAAGAAATATATGTAATTAAATAAACAAAATTTAAAGTATACTTAAAATACAGCAGTATGGCCTTGCAAGAGTTCGAACTCTTTCTCTTCTGTTAAGAAACTTCTTGAAACTCATTATTTCTTGTTGGCTTTAAAACATTTGGATTCAAATAGCTCTTCGCCAGACGACTGACTAACCACACCTCAGATTCGCATTCTGTGTGACCTTGCATGTGTTAAAAATGTTTGTAATAATAATAAATAATAATATTCATTAAAGTTGCATTCATAGGTATTTCCAGTTAGTCATGCTTTAAACCGATTACAACAGTCTTTGTCAAATTCACAAATACTGCTTAAGTTGTACTTTGAGCTACTAACACAACTATAGATTGCAATATCAGAGCAAAGTTGTACAACCTGAACTGGACAATGAAGCTTCGTGTCTGAAGTAAAGGAACAAAGATGACAGACGTCGCATATGCGTTTTTGCGGCTTTTATGGCCTGCATTTTCTTATCTCTGCAGGAACCATCTTTGTCAAACATTCGCTTTCCGACCAAAAGCACTGTTGCATCCGTTTTGCAGATGTGACCAATTTCATCATCTCTAATTGTGGACAAAACATCCTCTTCAAATGCCGTACCTTATGATAAAAAAAAATAACACAAACATTAAGAAAACACAGTGCTTCATACTTCATAATTAACTATCCACAGCAAAATTTTTTACTTATATCTTCTAAAAAATTACCTGATAACGGTTTGCATTTGGTACGTCATCGATTGATACTTTGTGCATTAGACACCAGTGTGATAAAAATTATATATTACAATTAATTTTAAATAGACAGACAAACTAAGGTACTTGCAGTTTCTTACAACTACAAATTGCTCAAATTATCTTTGTAAAATGAACATCACTAAATTAAACTACAGACTCATTGACCTTAGTACAAATGGTACATAATCTATTTAAGAAAATGCAATCCTTATGCATTAGCAAAGAACTTACTCGTTTTATCACATTCCATTATTAAACAAAGCTATCATCCTGTTGCAGACTTGTAGCAATAATACTGAAATAACTAACAGCACTATCAGTACCACAATAAAATCATTAATAATAACTGATTACTGGTACTTGGAAGATGTTCATTAGTAATGGTCTTTGGCATTCAATAAATTTTGAAGTTTAAATATAAATAAGTCCCGAGGGCCTCAAGAACTGTATCCTGTAAATAACTGTATCAATGATTTATAGGCCTATTTCATTTCAATAATGCTTACCTTTGTAAGCATCTGGCAGACTGAAAAGAGGAAAGCTGATAGGCTTTGGTTTCGGACGATTCGACCCTTCATTGCACCGTGCTTTGTGTGCGTAGAAAGTTTTCTTGCTAAAGCACCCAGAACAGTGTTCGCACACTGTAAACCCACTTTCTGCTGTTTTCAACATTCTTTCACGCTGGTATTTTGGAACCACCAGTTTAATCTGTTTTTTGTTAAATTCCAAAATACCCTGTCGTTTGAATTTTTGCAAGGCCCTACATTTTTCAGACTTTGACATTGTCTTCAGCTGCTTAACTTCTTCTTTGTCATTATGTACAAGTACAATGTGACGAGAAAGGTTTGTTTGCGATTGTCCACAAAAAACACATGGCCGCGAAATCTTCTTCTTGCTGGCTTTTTCGAAAGCTACTTGCTTCATGGGCGATGTGGCAGCCGTCGATATAACTGCACTTACTGCTGTACATTTAGACTTTTCGGCCGAAGATTCAGATTCATTGGCAACATCTACATTCTAAATGTAATCATTTGCATAAAACATTACCTTAAGAGTTTCTTTTGGTGCTATGTATTTATGTTCTATTGGATCCTTTTCTTTACTTGCATTTTTAATGTAAATACTTCAAAAGACGCCACCAGTTAACAATGGTACTAAGCATTTGCATTATAATGATTTGCTCAGTTATAAAGAGGCTTGCACAACAAATAATTCACCACTCAAAGAGTCATTCAAAATAAGCATTAAATCTACTAATTCAGTAGATAAGATTCTTTATTCACCCATATAAAGTGTTAAGAATAATCATTTAATCAGAACAGCCAGTTTAACTGAATTTATTCTGGTCATTTATACTGTAAAATTGACTACCTTGCATAAAACTAAACTACACAAAAAAGCAGTTGTGTGCATATTCTTGATTCTAATGATCAGAAACAACTTGTAACTATCAACAATGAACATTCCACTGGATATCAAGAACAAATGCTTAAGACTAAGGGATATGCCTACGGTCAACGGTTTAAGACCCAGACCAGTCTCAAGACCAAGACCAATCTTAAGACCGAGAACAAAACCAAGACCGTATTATTAAGAACAAGACCAAAACCCCAGGTTTCAAGACTATTATGAAGACCGCATTTTCTGGTCTTGACAGAGTCTCGAAACAAAGACCGCGGTCTGGAGACCTCATCACTGACTATAAGCAATCAAAAGAATATTTCTACAACATAAAAAATCCGCTTACCTTCTCTGGATTGGGGTTAAGATGCCTCTGTCTGTGGTCTTGTCTGTCAGGATGGCTGTGCCACAGGGTATAGCACTGTTGACAGAAGCTCGTCATTGTACACAAATCACAAGACTGCGTAGCAGTTTTTTTCCCACAAACCATGCAGTTTAGGTTTTCACATCTCATGGAAATCTCCGAGCGACTCTTATAATAGAGTGGGCTTTCTTTTCCACCATATACACTTGTAGATACGTTTGAATGATTTAGACGGGCTTTCGAAGCTGCCAACATCAGATGTCCACGTGACAAATAAACAGGTTTTGAAACCGGTTGCATAGTGACTTCTGATCTGAAATATATATTTACAGTTGCTTTAATAGGCATATATATGCTAGGGAGGTCAGCAACCATCCAAACTTGACCAGAGGCGCGTTGACAGATTATGGGGCCCTAGGCGCAAACAGTTTTGGGGCCCTTCTGAACCTGCAGACTGAGAATCTGAGACTATGGTGATGTTTAGCCTATCATGTGCTGCTGTGCAAAATTCCACGAAGTTGAACTTGAAGGCACTTTTGTGAGTGTTATTGACACTGTCACTGTAATTATGATTAGTTATAGAAACTAGTTTCAAGGAATTTGAAGTTATTTGATTTAATGATTTTAGTATAAAAAAAACACTGATAGCGGGTGTTGAATCAACAATCAACGCAAAATACGTGGCCGTTTTTATTTCTTTACTAAATTGAGCTGTTAAATGTCTCCATTATTCTGATAAAATCGTCACACATTGTAGTGGATAAAACTGGATAATTCTATTGGAAAAAAATATTTTCCATCGTTTGGGGGTCTCCGAGATTTGGCCTACTAAAGCAGGCTTCAGGGCGTCCTAGCTGGGACTCCAATCAATCGCTTGATAATAGCATAGAAATAAATTAAAGCAAGAAGTATAAGAAAAGCAATCCAAGACTCCTAAATCCGACCCCACTGCGATCTCATACCTTGACCAAGTGCAATCATGTAAAATGAGATCAACTCAGAGAGTACATGCCGCAGGATAGTTACTCATTGATTAAATATGTTTTATGCTCTTTTAAAAGATAAACTTATTTTTTGCATTTCTGACTTCCAATGGCAATGAGTTCCAAATCAGTGGACCAGTTGACTTAAATGCTGAATTTTCTCAAGTTTGTTCACGTTTTAATGGGTCGGTAGAGAGCAGCAGCTCTAGTGTAGTGTTTGTGCACTGCTGAGTTTAAAGCAGTCTTGTTGTCAAAACCTTAAACCACAAGACCAAGACCAAGACTTTGAACCTCGAGACCAAGACCAAGACTTTGAACCTCGAGACCAAGACCAAGACTTTGAAATTCAAGACCAAGACCAAGCCTTTGAACCTCAAGACCAAGACCGAGACCAAGACCCACAAAATCACATTCAGCCCAAGACTTCTTATTTTCCTTACAAAAAAATTGTCAAGTCGGACTAATCGTTATTTTAATGAAAACGTGAGTCTTTATTTTATTCAAGCAAATTAACTTTAAAAGTCCTTCGATCAAAATGTTATTTCAAATGCCTTTTGTTTTCTATATAGATCATTTCACTCTGAATTTTCTGACCAAGATGGGACTTGTGGCCTTCATAAAAAATTCTGCCATGTGAAAAAAATACGTTCTACAGGTGGTAAAGTCGCTGGCACACACAGTAGCTTTTCAGGCACTGGATGAAAATGTACAAATCGTGAGCCTTTTTGAAATCCTCCCATGGTTTATCGTCTGGCTTCAGATAAAGTCTCTGCAGGGCTTCCAGACTCAGCATAACTTAGTTGCTGCTGCCGATGGGTTTTCCTGACCAACAAAACCTGCATCCGTCAGTAGGTATTTGTCATAGGCTATGATGCAAACGGGCTTGATAAATTTTTAAATTCTTGAGTTTTGTTAAATGACTTTTCATATTGATAACCGGTCTTGGTCTTGGTCTTGCGAGACCAAGACCAAGACTTTGAACCTCAAGACCAAGACTAAGACCAAGACTTTGAACCTCAAGACCAAGACTAAGACCAAGACTTTGAACCTCAAGACCAAGACCAAGACCAAGACTTTCGGTCTCAAGACCAAGACCAAGAATTTTGAAATCGAGCTCGAGTGCACTCGAGACCAAGACCTTGGTCCCGAGGACAACAAGTCTGGTGTAAAGTGAAATATCCTTCAAAAGATTCTGGTAGGAGATTATGACTATAAGAATAAATCATTTCAGCAATTTGGAAGGTCTTGATCTGTTTAAGATGCAGAAGCTTAAGAGTTTTAAATAGAGGTTTTGAATGATCATATCGACCTGCTCCCTCAACGAATTGCTCTTTTTTGCAGTAAGGATAACTTGTGAAGATCAGATTCATAAGTTGACGCCCATACCAAGTTGCAATAGCCAAGATAGGGAAGGATTAAGGTGTTATGAAGACTCAGTCTGATGTTTTTAGGAAGCATTTTTGCAACTCTCGAAATTATTCCAATGTTTTTCGCAATTTTTAGGGAAATGTAGTAAATATGGGTTTTCCAAGTTATGTGTTGGTCAATGAAGACACCTAGAAACTTAATCGAGTCTACTTCAGCGATTGGAAGACTATTAATGGATAAATTCCCAGTTATTGGTCTAATTTTCCTATGAGATTTGAAGATTACGTTATTAGTTTTCCCTAATTTGAGTGTCAATTTATTTGCAACAAGCCAGTCGTTCACTTTAATAAGCTCCATGTTAGCAGATTCCAAAATGGCTGCCCAAGAAGTACCAGACTGGATAATGTTAGTATCATCAGCAAAGAGTATGAACTAAGCAGACGTAGAGATCTTTGCAAGGTCATTTACATACAATAGGAAAAGAAGAGGCCCCAGGTTAGAACCTTTGGGAACCCCGAGGTAATAATTTCCGGCAATGACAAAATCCCATTACAGCTTACTATTTGAGTACGTGATTCTAAGTAGCTCATAAACCAAGTAAGCAAGACCCCCTAATTGCAAAGTTGGCAAGCTTATTTATTAGTATGGTATGATCGACAGAATCGAAAGCCTTGTCTACGTCAATTAACACCCCCACTGCATATTCATTGTTATCAAGTGCCCTTGAAATGTTGTCCTCCATGTGGAGGAGTGCTATAAAAGTAGAATGCTCCTTCTGGAATCCATGTTGGGAGGAGTGTAGAGTTTTGGTCTTATTGATAAGACCTTTGATGCATAATTTTTTCGAAAATTTTTGCAAAGAATGGTAAGATAATTTTCGGGATTGGGGGTGGGGAGGGGTCTCAATAAACACTTAAAACAGTTCAAAACACTGAAATTCAATTAAAATAAATAAATTATTGTTTTTATTATTAAAATAAATAAATTAGTTTTTAGTACCTGAAAAAAGGTGCCGGAACGCCGTTCCGGCGCGTTCCGGCTGAAAAAAAGCACTGCTCCTACCCTGACTCATCTTATATTCCGCCTTCCAATTCTTCTCGCCGTAAACGACACCCGCCTTGACAGCTACTCTGCCTCTCCTGATCCGGTACCCTGGAATTCGGACTTGGACCTCTTTTGGACTTTTATCTTTTTGGACTACTCTCTGGAAACCCCCTTTTGATTTGGTTTGGCCTCCTGGAATTTGGACTTGGACCTCTTTTCGACCACTCTCTGGAAACACTCTGATCTGGTACCCTGGAAATCGGACTTGGATCTCTTTTGGACTACTCTCTGGAAACCCCCTTTTGATTTGGTTTGGCCTCCTGGAATTTGGACTTGGACCTCTTTTGGACCACTCTCTGGAAACCCCCTGATCTGGTACTCTTGAAATCGGACTTGGACCTCTTTTGGATTACTCCCTGGAACCCCCTCTGATCTGACGTAGCGCTCGTGAATAGGTTGGTGCCCTGCGCTTGGCCTTCGAGTGGCGCTTTAGAAGTTTGGAAATTACGAATTACGAGGCAGCTTCATTGCCAGGTCTTTCTGAATGTTAATAAAATATTCATTAAATTTGTCTGACATTACTTTGGGATCTTACAGATATACATACATACATAAATACAGACATACATGTATGCATATATATACATACATGCATATATACATACATACATATACATATACTTATATACATATATACAGACTGGGCCGTAAAAAGGTAACCCCTACAGGTTTCTGGACCATCAAAAACAGTGGGTAGACTCAGTAAAAGTTATATAAAATTGGTTCTATTTGAAATATTTTTTTGAAATTTGGCTTTTATTCACACATGTGAATTACTTTTAAGCCAGTAAAACTTGATTTAAGAATCCTTACTTATAGCCGAAATATTAGCAAAACCTATAGGGGGTTACTATTTTTGGCCTACCCTGAACATATACAGTGATGGGCAATAGTTAACTAAAAAGTTGCTAACTTAGTTTAACTAAAAAATTTTAGTTAAGGAAGAAGTTTAACTAAAAAAATAGTTTAGTTAAAACCATAGTTTAACTAAAAGAATTTTAGTTGCTAACTAAAAAGTTTAACTAAAAAATTGCCAACAATAATTGCCAACTATTTTCCGCAATCAACATTGAACACTGTCAACAACTCAACGCGAAACTTATTGATTAACACTGCATGATTTTAGCTCTAACAGCCTGTGTTTTCAAATTCATACACTATTTACAGTGTGCTTGTAACTAGAACAGCACACATTGCATAGTTGGAAAGTGAAATTGTCATTGACGCTCTGTATTATTACAGTTCACTTAACCTCTGTTATTGTGAAAATGTTTGTCACAAAAAGTTGAAAAAAGTTGGAAGAAGTTTAACTACTTTTTCCTAGTTTAGTTAACAAATTGCCAAAATTAGTTGTCCATTATTTACTTAAACTATATTTTTTTGAGTTGGAAAATAGTTTTAGTTTAACTTAAAAAAATAGTTTAGTGCCCATCACTGAACATACATACACATACATACATACATACATACATACATACATACATACATACACAAAAACATACATACATACATACATACATACATACATACATACATACATACATGCATGCATACATGCATATATATACATGCATACATACATATATATATACATACATACATACAAACTCACAATACATACATACATACATACATCCATACATACATCCATACATCCATACATGCATACATACATACATACACACATACATACATACATACATGCATACATGCCGAACACGGGATTAAATGCAATCTACAGTCTCTGTTTTTTAAAAGGGCTAAAACTAAGGCCAGTGTAATTGACCTGGGTGCCATGCAAGGTTATGGAACCATAATTGAGTTATGAAATGTTGAGATACAAAATGTTGAAGCATCTAGATACAAATGATGTTTTATCGGTAAACTGACATGGCTTCTCTAGAAACAGATGATGTCTGACTAACCTGCTACAAGCACTAGAAGAGTGGACACAAGCAATGGATGACGAGTTTGGGGTTGGTGCAATTTTCTTGGATTATCAACAGGAATTTGATGCAGTGCCTCACCAAAGATTGATAAGCAAACATAAAGGATATGGAATTTGTTTGAAATTGCTGAAATGACCTTAGGTCTTCTTTACAAATCGTAAAATGCGAGTGGTCTTCAAATGGACATAAGACAGATTGGACAACAGTTCTCAGTTGAGTTCCAACAGGATCAGTTTTATAACCGTTGCTGTTTTTAATTTATGTGATCTTATTGCGACCTACAAAATTCTACATGAACTCAAGAACCTAAAGAAAAGATGAAAAACTTCTGCCAGAGGGCAGCAAATGGAAATAATTATGTGAGAACACAATTTGAGTCTGTGCCATAAGCGGGTGCTATGCTATTGGACATCAGAAAATTCTTTTTTAGCCAAAGAATTGTGCATCACTGTAGGCCTACCTGGTTACTTCCATAACATAGTAGGCCTATCTGCACCAGCGTGAGCACTTTCAAACAGAAACTGGACAGTTGGATGAAACTATATAGGCACTAAAAGCTCATATAGCTTACCTAACCTGTTAACTGTAACTGATTACAGTAACAGAATATACGAGCACCCATGAACAAACTTTTTTTACTCAATGTTAGATATAAAAATCTTAATTCTACAACATGTTGGCAACACAAACTGCTTAGTACGGATATCTTTATGCTACATTGCACAAATATTTGGTAAGGGAAAAAAACAGACACAAACTAACCTATACTTGATGAGAAGGTAACTTGACGCAGTGAGAACCCTGAAATGATCCTACTGTGCTGGCAACCTGTAAGGAAACATACAAAGCAGGAATAGCATCACAAGGTAGCTAAAACAAGTAGACCTGACACCATGTAGACCAAAAAGCTAGCAAATAAAACACTAAACAGCTGCTTGAGGATGAGAAAGCAGTATATAACTTTCGATTACCGTGTTGACTTAACATCCCGAAACTTCATCATCGTCAAAATTATTCAATTTTGTTTGAGAACCTTTGCACCATTGGGTGAACGATAATAATTTATTCTTTTGACTTGTTTCATGAATACAAAATATTTGAATACAAAATTGCCAAAATATATGGGATGTGACTATTTAAAATGCAGTATGACTGCACTGTTTACATAAACATCAGACAAAATTGTCTTTCTAACTTACCAAAGCGTTACGAAAGACTCATGTAAGGAAGTTTTTTGATTTTACTATGTTCTCTCTATGTAACAGATATAAGCAGAAATGTAAATATAGCTAATTAGGCCTATTATAAACGCTATACGGAAATGGAAACAACAGGAATTAAAGAAAATTCAAGTTTTTTCAATACATAGTCTTGCTCGAGGCTAGGCCTACCTGTAACCATATTTACTTGTGAATTTAAAAAAGTAGAAAATTGTAATATTTAAAAATAATTGTCACTCACCAAGAACTGTCCTCTTTTCCGGTAGTCGAAATAAAACAACGCACCTTATAGCACCACCGAGACTATTGTAGATATTGCGAACATCACGTACACAAGATTTAACAGTTCTGCCTCTTTGCCTCTTCGAAAGCGCCTTTTATACCGTATGTGCTCTCTACAGGGGTATGCTTGGCCCAAAGCCTAATGCCAACAGCTGCTATTACCTTCCTTAGTAGAACACAGGGGCCTGTTAAAAGGTCGCCATCATCACTAGACGTAACCTGAACTAAGAAAACAGACCTGGTCAGCCTTTGGTTCACTAAACGTTCTTACATCGGAGCGAACATCAGACGCATCCGATAATTAGCCCATCAGTGCTTCTGCTAGAGGAGCCGCCACCCTTGATGCTACAGATGTAGTCAGACGGACACACACACATACAGATGGACAGGTATACAAACAGACATACAGGTGAACAGACATAAAGGCAGACAGATAAGCACATCAACAGACGGACAGACATGCAGACAGACAGACAACCATACGAACGGACAGACACACAGACGGAAGACTTACAGCCAACAGACATGAAGGCAGACAGATAAACACATCAACATACGGACGGACATGCAGACAGACAGACAACCATACGAACGGACAGACACATAGACGGAAGACTTACAGCCAACAGACATAAAGGCAGACAGATAAACACACCAACAGACGGACAGACTCCAGGTGGCCAGACACTCCAGGTGGACAGACTCCAGGCGGCCAGACAGACAGACAACCAACCATACGAACCGTCAGACAGACATACTGAAAGACGGACAAACGTACTTACGTACAGACATAAATACAGAAAGACGGACAGACAAATAGACGCACAACATACATACATACACCAAGTGATATACCTGGACTAGTACTGTTACAGGGTTGAGGGATTCGTCATTGTTTGTCGTTTTCATCACTACGTCTGGTCCCCGTCATTAGTCGTAACCTGAAGTGCCAAGAGAAGACTGGATTTGAACCCATAGTGCGTGTGTTCGATAGAAGTCGGAGCGAGATATAATTGCTTAGCAGCGACGGTTTCGGGGAAGGGTTAGTGGCTTGTTAGAGCCAAGAATTTCACTCCTCGCAGGCAAGCATAACGGTTGTTATCACCCCCCTGGAGCTTCCGCCAAGCGGCTTCCACCAATCAGCTGGGACACAGTATCACAGTACAAACATCATTACCTTCAACTGTGATACAATAGATCGACCATTGTGCAGCCAAGTAGCCAGATGGCTGATCAACCTACATGTAATCCTACTATCTACCCTCCCAATCCGGCCAGTTTGGCTGAACCCAACAATCTTGAGAGCAGAAATTGCCTTAATAACAGAAACACGGTTCTGTAAGAAGGGTCTTGACAAAGAAATTTCCCTGAAGAATGTTCATTTATTAGTGATGACCGGTTAAAGAGGAAAGAATGTGTAATTTATGCAGTATTCCAACTGTGGCCTAACCAGTGATTTGTACAACCTCTTGAAAGCTGTGATAGTATCCACTGAGATAGTACTATCATCCAAACTATTCCACAAGTCTGCAAATCTTGCACTTAGGAATTTCTTCACTATTGTTCCTTTCAGTTTCTTATACCTATGTCCTCGAGTCGCCTTGTTTGGTGCTAATTCAAAGAACCTCTCCCACTGCACTGCCTCCTTTCCAGTGATAATCTTTTAGGCATCACTGTGGTCTCCTCCGCTCCTCCTTCTCCCTAATGCTGTTAGTCTACATATTTTGAACCTATCTTCATAGCTCAAATCCTTGTACTTTCTATATTTGTTGAATGTCGTGTTTCAGGTAAGGATTCCACACGTTGATGCAGTATGCTAAATATGGCTTAGCCAGTGCTTTTTAGTAATTTTTATTTATTCCAATTACATGCATTACATACATTACATACATACATTCATACATACATGCATACATACATGCATACATACATTCGTGTATATACATACACAAATAACACAGAATAGCATAACGTAACGGTTTTAAGTGGTTAAGAGGACATAAAGTCTGTACTAGAACTACTACAGGTTAACCTGTAATTCTTAATAGCCTATCTCACCTCTGCTTCCTCTTGAAAGTTGTGATAGTGTCCACTGAGACAGTCCTGTCATCCAGAACATTCCACAAGTCTACAACCCTTGCACTAAGAATTTCTGTCCTAATGTTCATTCAGCTTCTTAAAAATTTATACCTTCGTGTTTGGTGCTAATTTAAAGAACATCTCCTACTGCACTTCCTCCTTTCCAGTGATAATCTTGTAGGCGTCAATTAGGTATCCTCTGCTCCTCCTTCTCTCCAGTGCTGTTAGTTCACACATTTTGAACCTTTCTTTATAGCTTAACGGGGTTTGGCTTGTTATAATCCAAATTCAATTTCCAATCGACTGATATATGGTATTTCACAACAGCCCCACCTGGTGAAACTTTATTTGAACTTTAATACTCGTTTGTAGTGTTTTGCAATTTCGGGATTTTTCGCAGGTATTCCATTGTACGCATGTAGTTGTTGCCTTGTTGTGGGGTACAGTATTGGAATATTTTAACGGGATTTGGCTTGTTATAATCCAAGTTCAATTTGCATTCGACTGATATATGGCATTTCACAATAACTTGCGCTAAAAATTAATTTATGGGCTGGTAAACCATATGCCAGTATGACCATCAGCCGCATATCTTGGGGAGTCCTTGGTATATGCTATGGTTGTGAGGTACAGGAATGGAATATTTTAACGGAATTTGGCTTGTTATAATCCAAATTCAATTTACAATCGACTAATATATGGTATTTCACAATAGGGCCTAACGTGCGTTAAAAAATTTATTTCTAGCCTGGTAAACCATGTGCCAGTATGACCATCAGCCGCATATCTTGGGGTGTCCTTGGTATATGCTATGGTTGTGGGGTACAGGGTGGTAGAATAATCACGCAAAATATATCATACGAAGCCCAATTGAAGGCTTTAGGATGTCCTAAAACCATTTTTACAATTTCGCTACCGTTCTAAAGTTATCCGTGGAAAAGCGGGTCTGGGGTCCGGTCGGACCCCCCTTGGGCATTCGAGGGTTAATGTCTGCCTGTATGCCCATTGGTATGGCAATAAGTGAAGAATAAGACTATGACATCGTATGTCTTTATGTTTGTCCTTATTTCAGTCTGTATGTCTGTCTGTTTTTATTTCTGTCCGGCTGAGTCTGTTGGTGTGTCAGTCTGTTTGGCATCCGCTGCATCTGCATGTCTCTATGCCTGAACGTCTGTATGTCTGTCTCTGTGCCTGGTGGTATGTCAAGAAATGAATTTAAGACTGTATGTCTGTCTGTGTGTGTCCTTATCTCCGTCTGTATGTCTCTATGTATGTCCGTCGGGCTGTGTCTGTTCGTCTGTCTGTTTGTAAGTCTGTCGTCTCTGTCTGTCCGCCTTTCTCGCTCATACCGCCACCGCAAAGAAATCCTAAGTGTCGACCCATGGTAAGTTGTTTGGCGTAATGATTACGAAACCTCTCAGCGGGATTTAAATGCTAGGAAATAGGCCTAGGGCTGGTGCTAATTTATAGCGAGGAGTATTAGTCAACAAACACCTAGTAGCAAGTTGTTACATGATTTGCTTCTAACCGTCATTCCTAGAGCCTTTTTTAAATTCCAGGCCTAGACTATAAGCCTATTTTTCAAATGCAGTCAACCAACAAGGTCGGTTATGACCGGCCGCAAGATAGCGATGAAATGGAATTATTTCGAGTAGGCCTACAATGCGGCTTTGAAGAAAAGTCGTTGCGTTTGCAGGAACAATGTATGCGAGTATTGTACCAAGAATGAAGCCGTACGAAAAGATTAGCAGGCTTACTCTTGAGTTAGTTTCTGCGCCAACTTCGCAGGCATAATGTGGGAAACAATTTTCAGTATTCGGGGATTTAAATGCTTGGAAAGGAAATAGGGCTGGTGCTAATTTATAGCGACGAGTATTTTTGAAACTAAACAGTCGAGTGCTTCAAACTGCAGCTCAGTAGCTTATCAGTAAAGTTAATTTAAACTGCTGACTGTTTTTTTTATAAACCGTGTAATCCTACCGCATTTATGACAATATGAACTTTTGCAATAAACTTCGATTTGATTTGACCATGAAAGCTAATCAAAATGAATGAATGTCATTAATAAAAAAAATGAAATTCAGTTGCTTCTGTGGAATGTGCACAAAACTAAATAAAAACTCGAAAGTTTTGAAAACTGAAACTAAAACTAAAACTAAAAAGATCTGAAAACTATTACTAAAACTAAATTGGAAAGTTTTAATAAAACGAAAACTATAACTGAAACTGAAAAGTTAACTGAAATTTAAATAACACTGCCACAAATGTCTGAATAACCGCGCACCACGCTACTTCGCAGACAAAATCAGGCCGCTATCGGACGACCCTAACAGGTCGCGATTGCGATCAGCAAAGTCCGCTGATGTCACCGTGCCAGCAACAAAAACTAAAATGGGCGATAGGGCCTTTCGGGTCGCTGGCCCTCCTGCTTGGAACAGTCTTTCTGCTCGTGTTCAGGAAGCTAAAAGCATTTTTGTTTAAAAAAACAGTTAAAACTTTACTTCCTAGGTAACAACTCAGACCCTTTGCCCCGAGAGTTGAAATTGTGTTGTAATTGTGTGCGTGTGTTTGTGTGAAGCATCCTAGAAGTAGCCTATTTTTCAAATGCAGTCAACCAACAAGGTCGGTTATGACCGGCCGCAAGATAGCGATGTAATGGAATTATTTCGAGTAGGCCTACAATGCGCCTGTGAATAACCTGGTTCTAGCGACGTGGCTTGTTGGGGCGCTGTAGAAGTCTCGAGATTACGATTAGCTTGCTGCCAACGATGCTATATAAATTGTCGTAAATACAATTACAATTACAAGTTGTATAGTTTTACATATGCTCTCAGGCATTAGAAAGTTTGGCACATACTACAGTGTAATATGAAAGTAAAGACCGTCCCTAGTGTTATTCGTGAATTCATGCCAATCCTATGTAATGAAGTCCGCCCTGAACAAACAGTCGGCCTGCAGACATACACGCAGGCCAAGAGACTTGCGCACAAAAAGACATACACATACAGACAGACAACAGAGAGACATACAGAGGAACTTCCATTGCGGCGAAATGTAATAGGCGCAGACGGACTGACCGACAGACATACAGAGACGTAAATGTAAATATAATGTAAATCTCCGAAATTTCTCAGCCCCACACCAAAGCTACGTCAGGGAGACCAGCTTATACACCGGCGCTATATCAAACCAAGTACTCAATAGCCAGGCTGCCTTGATCGTTCCGGTGCCAGGTTACAGTTCTGGGAGGTCAAACCGAGGAGACAGTAGGGTTGTAATGATGGTGGTTGTGTGGTGGCACAGGAATAGAATCAGGATAGGATAGCTTGAAGAGTTCGGTTTCCAATCGTGAGTGGAAAGCAGCGGAGGAGAGTGCAAGCGGAAAAGTGGTGCAGGCAGACAGAGGAACAGACATACAGCCGAAAAGACGCACAGACGTAGAGACGAACACGTCGGACAGACCAGCAGACATCACTTGTCGCCTTCATAACCTGACGCGACCTTAGTCATTAGGCGTAACCTGAAGTGATAAGGGCAGACTGGATTTCAACCGCATTGTGTGTGTTCCATAGACGTCGGAGTGAGATCAAAGTACTTTGGCTGCAGAGACGGTTTAGAAGCAGACGATGTGGTGGCTTGTTATAGCCTAGGCTAGACCTTTGCTACCTCTCAGGTGCCCCAAACAGTTCTCTTCTCCTCCGAGTGCCTCCCGTCAGTCGGGCAAGTCTGGCCAAGCAGCTGGGAGTCAAACATCAGCGTCCTAACCTCATTACAATCAACTATAACCTTATATGTGTTATTGTAATATTATATGGGCCTTCACATACCGCTCCCGTCTAACAATTCTGACAACCTTGCAGAAGCGAGTTGTGAGAAACCATTTGAAATGCGCCCTACAGAAACCTTAGGCAGCTTCTGACTAACAGGAATATGCCGTTCGCCCTTTTGGCTCAAGGTAATTTGATATTAAGACAGCTAACAGAACAGAGTCTTCTGTCGTTATCTCATCCTTGCGTTGGCCGTCAATAGGACCAGCCTAGTCAAGCAGTTGGGGGTCAAGCAACGCCGTCCAAACCTCATTACGATGCAATGCACCGAACCACTGTGTAGCGAAGAAGCCGACGGGACGGGACGGCCCATCAACTTAACATAACATTGCGAGAGTTTCAGAAGGCGTGCAGTCTGTGTTAGCATAGGCGCCGACTTTTACTTTTGTCTCTGGGTCCTAGTGGGTGCTTGGGTCCTCCCTTGCTTCTCGTACCACCTCCCCTTAGGAAGGTGAGTTTTAGCGGATTTTCGGAGAAAGAAAATTGTTTTCTTGTCAAGGGTTCCAGCGTTATTATTTATTTATTTATTTAAATAATAAATTATATTTTTATGTACGGCTTGTGACTGTGAAATCATACAATGTTGGGTATTTGTGTTGTAGTTGTACTTCTCATGTTGTGAGTTACTGCTTAGGTGCAAACATTTGAATTTGTGGTCCGAATTCTTCTGGGTGCCAGGCACCCGCTGAACTTTCTCTCTGGGTGCATTAGCACCCAAGGCTCCCAAGAAGTCGGCGCCTATGTGTGTTAGAACGCTGAATGGTTCGCATTGTGAGAAGCGCTTTTAAATTCCATGATACCATATGATGACATACAAATGCTGTTTATATAGCCAGTGAGAGACATGGTAGAATTGACCGAGTTCACTGTGGGGAGGAACAACCTGAAGTGGGAGCCACTGGTAAATCCCAAAAGGTGCTGATGCCATCACTGCACACACTGGCGTAAACTTGTCCAAAATATTCATTCCACGCGTTGCATTGGGTGTACAGTCTATCTCAAATAATGGGGAGGCACGTGCCCCGGCTGCCCCCTCAGAGTCTACGCCTATGACTTCACATTACCATGTTCTTTCCCTCAACCTTATCCTCACTAATTCATTCAACGCAGTAATATAGGCCTAACCGAATCTGTTGCTGCTGGTCCGTGGCAAATATAGGTCTAACCGAATCTGTTACTGCTGGTTAACTCTTCACTATCCAGCCACCCCTGGTTAACTCTTCACTATCCAGCCACCTCGGTCTACCCGTTCATCCTCACATCTCACTCTCTCCCGTCCCTCTGTCACTACTCGCCTCAAGTTCTCCAACCGATCTATATCCCACACTGCACCTCAACTCTGGAACGAACTGCCTCCCGAATTTCGCATTTTCTCAGTTCCTCCACCAATACCGCCACTCACTCATCGTCATCTATCTCAGGCTCCTCTACTCATCACCCCACAGGCTTTCCACTCCAAATTGAAAACTCATCTCTTTAAGATTTCCTTTCCTAATCCATCTGATCCTCTGCCTTCCAAGCTATCTCGTCCTCAACGAAACCCTCCGTAACAGCTGCTCTGCCTCTCTCTCTGGTCTTTCAGGCAGCCGGACTCGGACCACCAACGGATATCGATTTCTGGACAACCCCTCGGATACGTCGCAGCGCTCGTGAATAAGCTGGTACTTTGCGCTCAGCTTTACAGTGGCGCTTTAGAAAATTGGAGATTACGATTACGGTCCGTGGCAAATATATATAACCGAATCTGTTACTGCTGGTCCGTAGCTAATATAGGCCTAACCGAATCTGTTGCTGCTGGTCCGTGGCTAATATAGGTCTAACCGAATCTGTTGCTGCTGGTCCGTGGCTAACATAGGCCTAACCGAATCTGTTGCTGCTGGTCCGTGGCAAATATAGGTCTAACCGAATCTGTTGCTGCTGGTCCGTGGCTAATATAGACCTAACCGAATCTGTTGCTGGTGGTCCGTGACAAATATAGGCCTAACCGAATCTGTTGCTGCTGGTCAGTGGCAAATATAGGCTTAACCGATTCTGTTGCTGTTGGTCCGTGGCTATTATAGGCCTAACCGAATCTGTTGCTGCTTGTCCGTGGCTAATATAGGCTTAACCGAATCTGTTGCTGCTGGTCCGTGGCAAATATAGGCCTAAAGGAATCTGTTGCTGCTGGTCCGTGGCTAATATAGGCCTAACCGAATCTGTTGCTGGTGGTCCGTGGCAAATATAGGCCTAACCGAATCTGTTGCTGCTGGTCAGTGGCTAGTATAGGCCTAACCGAATCAGTTGCTGTTGGTCCGTGGCTAATATAGGCCTAACCGAATCTGTTGCTGGTGGTCCGTTGCAAATATAGGCCTAACCGAATCTGTTGCTGCTGGTCCGTGGCAAATATAGGCCTAACCGAATCTGTTGCTGTTGGTCCGTGGCTATTATAGGCCAAAGCCGAGTCTGATGCTGCTGGTCCGTGGCTAGTATAGGCCTTACCGAATCTGTTGCAGCTGGTCCGTGGCTAGTATAGGCCTAACCGAATCTGTTGCTGCTGGTCCGGGGCTAATATAGGCCTAACCGAATCAGTTGCTGTTGGTCCGAAGCAAATATAGGCCTAACCGAATCTGTTGCTGTTGGTCCGTGGCTATTATAGGCCAAAACCGAATCTGTTGCTGCTGGTCCGTGGCTAGTATAGGCCTAACCGAATCTGTTGCTGTTGGTCCGAGGCAAATATAGGCCTAACCGAATCTGTTGCTGTTGGTCCGTGGCATATATAGGCCTACCTGAATTTCTGGCTGTCGGTCCGGTGAATATATAGGCCTACCGAATCTCTGGCGTATATCAAGTCTAGTTAAGTAGGCCTATGTGTCTGTCATTGCGTGGTATACATAAGCTGATATTCGAGGTACATTTAGGCGTCCTTAGGCCCATTTGCACTAGTAGATTGGCATATTCCTGTACGTTTAGTTGCTATTATTGCTTGAACATTTTAATTACTAATATAGAAGATACGTAAATATGCGGCTTAATAACATAGTCAACCGCGAGATGGCAGATCTGTTCACGGACGAAACGAATCTGCCGCGGAACATACCGATCCTGATGCTCGAATATAACGCAGGGTTTCTGCGCGTGATATTCATGATCTGCTTTAAAGAAGTTGGATCTTTGCACATTAGCTTTGACTTCCTAGGTCTCCTCATGACTAATTCCCATCTGATAACCTGATGATCACTAGTACTAAAATGCTCCCTCACACGCACATTCTCTACCATATTTTTATCAGCAGTTATCACTAAGTCTCAATGGTGTTTCCACTGGTTGACTCCATAACATGCTGTTGCATGAAGCTAGAATCAATAAAGTCCAAGAAAATCCTATCTTTTTTTCCTCTCGCCTTCCAATATTTCCAAATCAATATTGGGGTTGTCCATTAATTATGTCAACAAATTTTAGGCAGTTTTTGACCTCTTCCCCTTGTCAACAACTGCCAGACATTCAAGGACCCCGTAATAAAATGTGGATAAAGTATATTAACCAGCAAAAGAATTTTTGGTCACGATTGTTTTTTCCATGGTAGTTAAAAAATCTTTCAACTAAGTCGACACCGAGAGGCGAACCGCGGTCGTCGCACAATCATGCGCTCATGAGACATCCTCTCTAACCAGTGTTCCAAACTGGTCTTACAGTAAATCGTCTACTAAATTGGTTCAAGACATTAAATACTGGGTTAATCTTTACCTATTGTAAAAATTAGAAGTTCAAAATAGACACCTCTGCTGCAATGTTGCAATTAAGTGTTTTATGCTACTACTGCCTAAAGTTAACACAAAACCGTTAGACGTGTTTCTGTTAACTTTAATAGAGATCACACGATAGCTGCGTGTCCACCTAGCGACTTGCCCGTAGACCAAGAGCGTTGAAGGCTTATTAAACTAGAATCTGCGCGTGCGTGCGTGAAGATCGCTGGGTCAGAGGAAGCGAATAATAACAATCCAAGCACTAGTTTAAATTTCCTTCTCTTATTCCAGAAATCTGTGAAGCACACCGGAACATCTAGATAGGCAATGAACCAATAAATCACGAGCGGGGTTTCCCGTACATATGATAATTCTTAGTTTTCCAGATATTTGGCATTTAAGGCGTGAGGATTTACTGGTGGAAAAGCAAAGGACACGTAATAACAGGTCTTTTTTCTAACATAAATATCTTATAGATGGAACGCTCAAATAAGAAACTCTTTTACAAACAAAGTTATTTTGGTGTGCTTTACCAAAACCAAAAATTACTTTTTCTTGAAATGTTTGGAGGAAAGAGAAATTTAACCTAAAATATAATCTCTTCACCGATGTGATTAGATAAAATAAATGAGTTTTTAAGCATGATAGTTTGCCACTAAATGAGCATTATAAAATAGAATTCTAATAATAATAATAATAATAATAATAATAATAATAATAATAATAATAATAATAATAATAATAATAATAATAATAATAATAATAATAATAATAATAATAATAATAATAATAATAATAATAATAATAATAATCTTCATTTAATATCTTCAAACTGACAATAACGCAGTACGATTACAAATCAGTATGAACGGATGATCACAAGTTATTACAGGAGTCGAATTTAACTGTACACGGCAGCCAAGCAAGGCGCCCTTCACGTCCTACATCTCATTTTAACAACGCGCCATCTCGCGAATGAAAGGCTGAGTGGACCAAAATTTGGGGAGGTTGCGGGAAGCGATCCCGCTACCTCTTGCTCTTCACGCCAGTGATGTTACCTCTACTCTATGGAACCCCAAATGTTAGCTATATATCTGTGCACATGTACATGCATAGCCAACCAAATTTATTGGCTCAGGCCATATACGCAGAAACTTTCGGCAGAGATACGAAGCATAAATGCGTAACCTAATCACCTAAGATAATTATATCCGCTCCTGTCCTCCTTCTTCTCCAGCCTAACTTTTCTGGAGTAGGAGATTGTATTGTATTGTATCGAGAAATTTAGAAAGTGCCTCTCGCAGAATAATTGTTCAGCACAGAAGCGGGGGTAAACACAAATACTTTTAGGAAACGCGATACCGATGAGGAAAAGTCAGTCACTAGATTGGCCGTGAACGGGGGAGGGGAAGGTCGTTCCAGATCGTGGGACCCGATACAGCAAACGACCGGTTCTGGGCTAAGGCAGTTTTAGCCCTAGGAACAAAAATATCAAGCAGTAGGTGCTAATTGGGGCTTACAACGCAGGCGCTATGGAAGTCCTTCAATACAAAAGACCCTCTCTACGGAAGCCTTTAACGCAGGCTCAATAGAAGCCTGGTGATATAAAAGACTGGGTCTGAAGAAGCCTGACGCTATGGAAGTCCAGGGCTTTTAGCACAATTAGCTATCAAAAAGAAGTGGCAGACTTTCAACGCAGGCTCAACAGAAGTCCTTCAATACAAAAGACCGTCTCTACGGAAGCCTTTTACGCAGGCTGTATAGAATCCCATTGATATAAAGGAAGCCTGGATAGACACCTGTTTTCTCGCGAACAATCAAAAAACCCAATCATTTAATCAACCAGTCAATCGAAATTTATATAAATACAAATAAAGTATTTTTCAATTTAAATAAATGAATAGGTTGTGGTATACATAAAACAATGTTGGGGCAAAACTTTTGCAAATGGCTTATGATAGGCAAAAAAATCTCTGCTCTCGCAGATGCAGTGGGGAATACTGTTTCAAACATTTAGCACAGCTGCGAAATGGCTTTGAGACGAGACCTTGCGCTAAATGTGGTAGGGGTATTAAAAACCATTTGGGTGAGTATATGAAGTGTGGCTATTATGCAATACAATCAAGAAAACGACGTGGTGGGTTAGTCCGTGAATTTAATAAAGAATGGAAGCGACTATCAAATATATCAGTAGAATAAAAAATTATCATTTGAACAAACGACATAGTTATTGTATTGAGATAATACAGATGAGAAAGCGGCAATCGAATATCAGTAAACAAAATTTCAATTTGAACAAACAACATAATTATTGTATTAGAGAAAAGTTTGCCACAGTAGTATAAATTAATTTATAACTATGGCATTGTCCACGAATGAAAAAATTGAAAAATTGTTGGGTGAGTGTACTGGTTCCCCAGCTCTTCGGGCTGTTCTAAAGAACATTTTGGATGAACCTATCCCAGATGCAGTCAAAAGGCGCTTACTACAGCCACTGCTTCCAAGGCCAATTCCTCCAGTGCGCAAGCGCAGAGGGGCAAAACGTAAGGCCCTTCTAGCAGAATTTGACCCACTCCTAATTAAGAAGGATAGAGGTGGACCACCACCCTTTCTAGTACACAGAGAGCTCGCCAATCAGCTTCTGAGAGACTTCCGTGCAGAAGTACCTCTTAACCACAGGCTGAAAGGAGATGCGTTGGCTTTCTTGAGTGCAATGGAGCAGAACATTGAGGCGCAAGTCAACGAAGATCTGTTGAAACAGGACGGTCTCAAATACTCGCAAGTGTTGACAGTTGAGTTGGAAAAGCTGGCTCCGACTGTTGATAATGTGTATGATGGTAATGCGACCCCCGGCATCATTACCAATACGGTCTACTTTCGAAGCAAAGCAGTGCCAGTTACCAATGCGGGTAAAATCCAAGGGGCTATACGAAAGGCCAAGGCCGAAATACTACAACTCCTCGAGGATTACACAAATGAGGGGTCGGGGTGGAGGGTGAGGCGGGTCGTGGCGCTAGACCTCAGTTTTGCAAGATATAAACCTATCCGAGGTAAAAGCTACTTTCCAACACCGAAGTACATACCCCCTCGCACAGTTATTAATGTAAAGAATGACGATAACCGATGCTTTGAGTGGGCCATTTTAAGTGCCATGCATCCAGTAGAAAAGGACCCTCAACGCCCAACTAAATATCGTACCCACCTTCAGGAGCTAAACTTCGACGGTATCACGACCTGTATCTCCGTACGGATGTACTCCTACTGGCGGATGTCTTCGAGACCTTCAGAGACACATCGATGAAGCACTACAGTCTGGACCCGGCTAACTACTTCTTCTTACCAGGAATGGCTTGGGACGCTTTGTTGAAAAAGACGAAGATTGAACTTGAACTTTTAACCGATATAGACATCCATTTGTTTGTAGAGAAAGGCCTCAGAGGTGGAAACTCGATGGTATCTAAGCGCTTCGCAAAAGCCAACAACCCGCAATGCCCAGATCACGATACCACGAAGAAAGACAACTGGATCATGTATCTCGACGCGAATAATCTTTACGACTGGGCGATGCAACAGCCACTGCCAGTTGGAGCAGTCAGCTGGGAAAGTCCAACTCTCGACGAAGTGTTGGAAACTCCAGACGACGCGCCTGAAGGCTTCCTGCTCGAAGTCGATCTTGAGTATCCAGAGCACCTTCACGATGCTCACAACGACTATCCCTTAGCACCGGAGACCGTGACAGTCCAGGAGGAGAGGTTGAGTGACTATCAGAATGTGCTTATGAACGAGTTGGGAAGCAAGTTCACAAAGCATGTGAAGTTAGTACCAAGCCTACGACCTAAGGAGCGGTATGTGGTCCATTATAGAAATCTTAAACTATACCACTCGTTGGGCCTACGAGTTGCTAAAATCCATCGTGCCATTAAGTTTAGACAGGAGGCGTGGATGGCTCCATACATCGAGATGAATACAAAATGGAGGGCGAAGGCAACGTCGGAATTTGAAAAAGATTTCTTCAAGCTGGCTAATAATGCAGTTTTCGGAAAAACCATGGAAACTATTAGAAAAAGAATCAGAGTTGACCTGGTACCGACCTCTAAAGTTGATAAACTTAGAAAACTAATTGCCGACCCTGCTTACATATCACACAAAATCTTCAACGACCAACTCGCCGCGATTTAAATTTGAAGAGCAAGCTCAAGTTAAACAGACCTGTATATGTCGGCCAGGCGGTCCTAGACCTGTCCAAACTTCTGATGTATGACTTCTGGTACAACGATGTGAAAAACGATTAAGGAGAAAAAGCCCAACTCTTATACACAGACACTGACAGCCTGTTATTTCAGGTGGAAACTCCGAACGCCTATGCCGATATGTGGAACAAAAAACACCTATACGACTTTAGTGAGTTTCCTAGAGACAGCCAGTACTACGACGTCGAGTACAAGAAAGTCGTGGGCAAGTTCAAGGACGAATGCAATGGAGTTGCCATCGCGGAATTCGTACGATTACGGCCGAAGATGTACTCAGTCTTAAATTCGGGTGGTTCAGAGATGAGAAAAGCAAAGGGCGTTCAGAGAGTGGTTGTGAAAAAGGACCTGCACCACGAGTCGTACAAGGAGTGCCTTTTTCAACGAGAAGACATGCGGCACACACAAGGCGTGATTCGAAGCCACGACCACCATATAGGTGTATACGAGCAGAATAAGATCAGCCTCTCTCCATTAGACACAAAAAAGTGGATATCTCCGGACGGGATAACAACGCTGGCATATGAGCACTACAAAATCAACGATGGTTGATTATTCTGTCGGGGAGTAGCTCAGTGTGCATAGGAACCAGAAGCAGCTCCTCACGCACAAAACCGCGGTCAGGTCCATCAACTAGATGGTATAAAGCAGGTTGGCCAGCCTGCCGAACAACATCCAAAATAGCGTGGTTGGTGAGCGACCAGTTAGGGTCGGTGGCTCGTTTGCTACCACCCTCAAGCTCGCCGGGAGCGTACAAATATCGGACGAGAACGTCGTGTCCGAGAACAGGCTTATCCAGGCCCCACAAACGAGTTTTCGTTTGTGAATGAGAGGGCTTCTGTGTCAATTTAGCAGCTTTCATTGCTTCAACCGGCTTTTTGTTAAGCAAACGCGTCGGCTCATCGTTTACCGCAGCTACATCTTCAGGCAATTGTCGAACCCATTCCACTGCCCGTTCGGATGACCCCCTTGCAGCCAGGAGCAATTCCTGAGCGTACTGGGCACCGAAAAGTCGCTCGGCCGGTGTTCGGTTGAAACGTTCAACGATGCCCTGTTGGCGATGATTTCCTGCCTGTCCGTGTCTTACAAGAACGTCGTGCCTCGCCAGCAACGGTGTAAAAGCACCCATAAATTCGCGTCCAGGATCGACCTGAAGGAGTCGAGGCCAAGTCAAACCCCTCTTATAGATCCGGCTTAAAGCGGCAGCGACTTCAGCCGCACTTTTGTCGATCAACGGTTCAGCTTCTTTGTATCGTGAAGCAACATCGACAGCAGTGAGAGCGTATTTATAAGTCTTGCGAACTACTTTATCATGAGGTAAAAACAGGAGATCGGCTTGGTGTACGGCGTTTGGGCGATTTTCCTCAAACTTTGGACGCGGTATGCGGGGTGGAACGGGTAGATAAATCTCCACACAGCTTGTTTCTTCAGCCAATCACGAGCCTCGGCCCCGGAAACTTTGGCGGCTGAGGCTAGTTTTTTCACCGCTGCCTTACCTCGCCAGTAACCCCTAGGGCTGTAATAGACGGCTGAAAAGTGCTTAGACATTTCAGTTAAACTATATATAACAAACAGGTAAACACATACACAAATGATTTTCATTTGCGTTTTCGCTGGCCCTTCGTTCTGACACCCATCCCCATCCTCGACTTCGCTGACATAATAGCCGATACCAGCCGCGCATCTTTCTTTTCATAATTTGGAGTTTCATCGGTGAGTGCGATCTTAGACGCGGCTGTAGCGAGGATGTCATCTGCGTGGTTACGCCCCGGAGTATCTTTATTCACTGCGTAAGCCACATCGTGGTGGAGGCATGCACGGTCGAGCTGATTAACACCGTGATAGCGCTGTGACAGCCGTTTATCGAGTTTAGTGAATGGTCCACAATAAGAGTATTTTCCTGTATTCTGAAAAGAACCTCCCGGATTATCTTCCGAAGACATGCCGGATGGAAGGCTCATATGCATTTCTGGTAGAGGTAGAGCGTTGAGGGCCCTATTCAGTAGAGAACCTCCAGTCTTTCGCACTTCAGAAGGCAAAATTTGGCTCTTCTTTGCACCGCAGACGGCACAGGTTCCCTTCTTGGCTGGCCGACCGTTTCGTAACTCGACGATTGTTTCATTTGAAGTCTCAGTATGTTTCTTACATCGTAGACAATACATTGTTTTCGTTGAATACAATCATAACTCGTTGTCTCTATATGAAAATAAAAAATTTTGACCTCGAAGCCGACGATGGAAAAAAAACACCACCATTGGTTGTTGCCATCCAGCATACGGTTGATCAGCTGTGGGCCTAGCGGATGTGGAAAACAAACTTACTGCTTAACCTTCTGTTGAAGAAGGGGTACTTGCATTTTGATCCGCTATACCTCTACTCAAAGTCTCTGGGACAGGAAAATATCAGTTTCTTCGGGACTGGATAACAGAACTCGAAAAAGTTGCCGGGAAGGAAGTGGCTTCCTTTCACTCTTGCTCAGATGAAATAGTTCCAGTTGAATCATTAAATAAGAATGCCAGAAGCCTTCTAGTTTTCGATGACGTCATGCTTGAAAAACAGTCGCCCATCGAAAGGTATTTCACTATGGGTCGACACGGTGGAGCGGACTGCTTCTACTTAACTCAAAATTACTTCCCCATTCCCAAGCAAGCCATCCGCGACAATGCCAATCTTATTGTCATCTTCAACCAAGACAGTAAAAATTTGCGAGCCATTCACGATACGTTCGTGGGGGGTGACATGTCTTTCGATGAGTTCCGTACGTTTTTCAGCGAGTGTGCTGCCCAGCCATATGGATTCGCAGTCACAGATTTGACGTCTAAAGTGTACGATGGAAAATATCGTTGCGGGTTCGATCGCTTTTATAAGCCCAAGGCAAATATTTAAAGACATAATATAGGCAACATATAGTCGACATACAACCACGATGTGGACAAAAGTTTCGTCTAAACAGGAGCGAGATGCGTTGACTCAGGATTATTTAGCTCGCAGAAATCGATTGAGACAGCGTTTCGTGGATGAGAAGCTCGGTGAAGCCAACCTTCAGCACGATGCGGCAAAGCTTTTCAAACAAATCGCCACAGCCACGGCTGAATCCCAGGCGGCTACGTCTAAGGAGCTACAGAAAGTTACCAGCGCTTTACAGGATTTGCCGGCGCAGATTTCAGAGTCTGCTAATTATGACCCGATAGCAGCTTTGTTCGGTGATTCCTCAGGAGCAGCAGCTGCTCCAGCCCTTCCAGCGCTTCCAGGATCCCGAATCCCCCGCATTGTTAGTCGATCCAAACAAATATCTCAACGTCGAGGCAATCATAAGGCACGGTTTCAGACCTCCGAGCGAGCTCGATCTAGCCAACAAGGCAGGTGCTGAGAAGATAATCGGTGAGGTAAATCACTATAATCGCCACATCTTGGGCAAAGAGAAAAGGAAAGCCAATAAGCAAGGAGACGAAGAAAAGGTAGATGCGGTGACTGCAGATATCGAAGCCCTAAGGGAATATAAAAAGCGAATCCATACACTGCTAGCGGGTCACAGCTTCATCAATATTCTTGTTGCTTTTCAGACTGGAAGGAATGCACATCAAGGCCAGAATCCGGCACTGTTTGACCATGCACAGGTTCGCAACATTTTCGCTATGCTCAATGGAATTTGGCTCCTTTCGCATTAAATTTCTCCGAAAATAAATAATTTCATCCGACGGAAAGGTGACATAAAAATCCCGGTTGTTTTTGTCTATTGATATCACTAGCGATTTTTTAAGTGGGTTACGGATATTTGATGCATTTCGTCCTTTTCTATACATTTTTGAACCGTTTATAAAATTCCGATGGCGTTTACGTTGTCCTGAAACTAGGGCTGAAAGTCCGAAAATATTTCTGAAACGCATTCCAAACAGTCTATTTTCGGCATTGAAATGGGTCAACTGAGTTATTTTTGTCGTAGCGTGGAGAGTTGGTTGTGTGTTACTACAAAGTCTGTGCTGCACACAGAAATACTGACTTTGAGAGAAACATTTTACATGTCGCAGATTTGTGTTTTCTGCACGATTTGGACTGAAATAATCATTTTGGCCTGATGAAGTCTTAACAAAAGTTTTTTGGAAGATTGACTGGTGGTTGGGTTTTTGATTGTTCGCGAGAAAACAGGTGCCTGCCCAGACTTCCTTTATATCAATGGGATTCTATACAGCCTGCGTAAAAGGCTTCCGTAGAGATGGTCTTTTCTATTGAAGGACTTCTATTGAGCCTGCGTTGAAAGTCTGCCACTCCTTTTTGATAGCTAATTGTGCTAAAAGCCCTGGACTTCCATAGCGTCAGGCTTCTACAGACCCAGTCTTTTATATCACCAGGCTTCTATTGAGCCTGCGTTAAAGGCTTCCGTAGGGAGGGTCTTTTGTATGAAGGACTTCTATAGCGCCTGCGTGTAAGCCCCAATTAACACCTACTCAAGCCGATTGTAACGTAACTAAAAAATACTAACTATAACTGTAACTAAAATGAAAAATCATTAACTACAACTGTAACTAAAATAAAATCTGTAAGGAGAATCACACTGATCAAAGCTGCACAGTCGGACTCGAAGTACATTCGCAAGGGAGACAGACTGCAGCTTCCGTGACTTACTGACGATTCGAACAATTCCGAACTTGCGAGATGCCAGACATTATGCATTCACAATGAATCAATCATTCATTGTCAGTGATTGATATGACAGCTGTTTAAACCTTTTTAAAGTAAATTTTCAATTTTTACTGCGGTTTCGTTATCTGTTGTCGGAGGATGGAGGATTTAAAATGAAGTCGCCCCTCTGACTTCCTGAAGGCCCTGACCAATGCCCCTGGACCGGTCTGGGGCACCGCCCATAGAAACCCGTAACGAGCTCGTCATAGTCCGGTTATTTCCTAAATACTGCCTGGCAACCTCCCATTACTACTACTGCTACTACTACTATTACTACTAATAATAATGGAATGTAAGGAATGTCCACGTGACAGTGTTTACCGTTCTGTAAGATGTAACTTACTTTATTTTAAACATTTTCTCATGTGAGTTTGCACTTTCTGACGTTGTGGCCGCGATTAGCTCTGTCGTTAGCAGTCAGCTATATTTTGGTCGCTTGTGGCTGGGTTTTTGTAATTCGCTCGTTTCAGTTTTTCATAGTTTTATACACGGCCTGCACGGCTATTTCTGGAGCTATAGTCACGTTCCTCGTTACCTATGCATTTTGATGCCTGTCTCATCGGATGCGCCGTGGGGATATTCAATCAATCAATCAATTTCGTTTATTCTCAACAGCAAGCTGAAAAAATCGCAACTTGTAACATAGGATAATCATAAATAATAGTTAATAAGTAGTTCGGAAGTTATGACTGTAGGTATCATAATATAATTTAAGGTAAACCTAGAAGCAGGTCATACGAGGCAAGGGGAAATTAAATACTGAACATCGAATATCCCTACAGCGTACGACAGCAACATCCATCTGTCCTGTATGACGCAGTGTTAGTAGGTGCTAGTAGTTAGACATCTCTTTTTTTTATTGTGACTCGCCTTGGTAGGTTGGATTGTCATTTATTTTCAGCACATTTAAGTTCTCTCATAAACGTCCTGCACGATATTTTTATAATCATCACCGCACCTGTCTGACCCTCGCTAATTATGCAACCCGGCAGGCTTAGCTTGTAACGCTCCGTGCGCTGTAGATATATTTTATGTTCAGTATTTAATTTCCGCTTGCCCCGTATGACCTGCTTCATAGTATGCTATCGGAGCGTGCTGGCAAAGGCAATGGCTCTGCGGCCATTGTTTAGCCACGAGGCAGCTGCATGTGGGTGATGGAACCATTCATCTCCACTGACCTCGCAACAATCCGTGTCTTAGATCGCGCCTTCCACCCTTGTCCGTGGCGAACAGTGTCGGCGATTGCAACTCGAGGTCTTGTGAGCCCCGGGTTCTTCCTGCATCGACTGTAGATCCGCAAACTTCGTGCTCTACCGATGACGCTTGTGCCCCTCCGCCGCGGCCGATGGATCGGGGTTTCGGTCCCGTCAAATTCGCGCATGCGGAGCTCAAGGGCTCGCTTCTTAAACATATCGCCAGAAGAGCACGCCTATTATGTTCTCAGGCTCTTTCGGAATTTTGGCTGGAGAGCTCTCATGCAGATTGCATCCTGGCCCAACCAACTCGAGAGGGTCGAAGAGGAAACAAACTTGGCTAATGTCATCAAGAGCCGAGTCCAGACGTGATCACAGGACCAGGGACAGCATCATAGCATCAGGCCCTTAGGTAGCCAGCCGTCGCTTCTCTCCACACAGCTCAGATGCCCTTATCGCAGCTATTAACTCTAAGCTTGAAGACGGTAACATCCCCGCAACCGTGCGCATATGTGCGACCAAAGCCGTCCTGAGCCTCCCACTGAGGAGAGCTTACAGATTCTCTGCGAGAAACACCCAGCCGACCCCCATTCAGACGGTCTGCTCAAACTTCCTAATCCAGCAGCCACCGCCCCGTTTCAAGCCATGGAGGCTAATGCGATGGATGCTATTCAGTCGTACCCACGGGTTATGCTCGGGGGCCGGATGGGTTTCGACCTGGCCATCTTTTGGACCTGGAGGGCCACAGTGAGTCGTCCGGTGCATTGTTGGGGCGTTGATTGATTTTGTCAAAGTATAACTGCGCGACGGATGCCTTTCGGAGGTTAGACCCGTTCTCTTTGGTGGTAACCTCATTGCTCTGTCAAAAACAGGGGGCATTACACCTATACTATCTATAGCCATCTGTTATGTCTGGAGACGCATTGCAGCCAAGTGTGCGAATAGGTTCGTGGTCAGTAAGCTTAGGCCTACTGCTTTTTCGCCCCACTCCACGTTGGCATTGCCGCCCTCACGGGCTGCGAGGCTGCGGTTCATGCCGCGCGTAGGCTTGTTCACACATATGCCTGACGACAACGTTTTTGTAAAACCTGATTTCGCGATTGCATTCAGCAGCCTGCGCGCGATGGCATGCTGCGTTCGAGTCCATGCCTGAGCTTTACCGCTTTGTCCATCTACTCTTAGGTTTGGCCAGTTCTGTATTTCATCTTAAATGGTCCCCAACAAGAAAACTCTCTTGGTCCGCTACTGTTCTACATGTACCTGCCCTTGCATCCCATTCTCCCGTCCTTGCAGTCGACACTCCGTGTGGGTAATCTGGACGACCTTTCGTTGGGAGATCACCACGCAACTCTAGCTCGCGCCTTGAGCTGGGCCCTGCTATGGGTCTCCATCTGAACCGTGGCAAAAGTGAGCTGTTTCCCACTGGCGGCGACCTCGAGATCCTTTCCATCTGGTAAGATTTCTAACCTCTCGACCGCGATTCAATCACTTTGCTCGGGGGTCCGCTATTCAGAGCGCAGGCGCTGGATGCCGCTCTCGGGCTTCATTGCGTGTTGCTGAGCGAAGCCATCAAGAATCTCCACCGTCTGTCTCCGAAAGCGCCCTCATATTATTTAGGTGCTCAGCCACCTGCTGCGTTGCTCTCCGTGTTATGGACATCCAACCATGGAGCGGCTCGATAGCATCATGCACTGAGGCCTAGAATCTATTGTTAACATCAAACTCGATTATATTCAGTGGCTACAGGCAACATTTCCCATCAAATCTGGCAGTCTTGGTATGAGAAAAGTTGGGTCGTGACTTCTCCGCCTATATGGTCTCAGTTGCGTCAACCCTCGCACTCCAGTCCGCCATTCTAGTCTGATGCCTGGTAGTGGCTGATCCCCTTCTGGGGGAGCTATTGACAGGACGTAAACAGACACTCCCACCATGCGTCGACCCACTGCAAATCAAACAGGCGATCTGGGATGGACCTGTGGTTGAGACTGACAGATCGGCGGTTTGGGCGGGAGCCGACAAACCGTCGAACCGACCACGTTTGCTCGCAATCGGCTTTCCTCATTCCGGTGACTGGCTGTCTGTTTTGCCAATTCCTTCTTGCGGCATGTGCGTGAGTAACGAGACGGTGCGGGTTGCGGTCGGCCTTCGATTGAGCCTCGACCTCTGTGGCCATCATCGGCGTGGCTGCGGTGATTTGGTTGGTCATGGCGGCCAACATGGCCTCGTTTGTCGATTGGCATTCGGGCGTTCTCTTTGCCATCACGACATAAGCGACATAGTCTGGCGAGCCATTCGATAGGCTGATGTCTCGAGTACGAAGGAGCCGTCACGCTTGTTCCGCACGGATGGCATAGGATCGGACGGGGCCACACTGATTCCGTGGGTGATGGGCAAATACTTGGCCTGGGATGCCACGGTGATACATATCTGTGCGGCATCATACATTGCTCACACAGCAAACACAGTTGGGGCCGCGGCGGAACAGGCTACCATTCGTAAATCTGAGAAATACTCAGTACTACCCCCGTCCCACCTATTCATACCAATTGCCTTTGAGACACCGGGCCAATCAATGAAGCCGGGGTCAACTTCAGTCGATAGGTCGGTCGGCGCCTTTCGACCACTTCTGGAGAGCCGCTATAGGTCACCTTTCTCTTCCAACGCCTCTCTATCGCTTTCCGTGGTTCGTTCAATGCCCGGGCGGAGGACGAGGCCTGAATTCCTGGAAACAACGTTTTAACAGATTAATATCCGAGGGATCATGTGTACCTTGGGGCAAAAATAATAATAATATATTCGTATTTATTTATGAGCTCACTGTCAAACCGCAGTAAGTAACATTGAAACATATGCAGTACAATTATCAAGATCTTATAGAGCACACGCCTTTGCAGCCTGTTAGGAGCTGGTTCATTTTGGAGGTTTCCCTAGGGAGTGGAATGCTGAACCGAATTACAAGAGCTATGAGTTTTAAACTTATAGGGAGCTTACGGGTATCGAACCGCGTATTTCAAGATCTTATGCTCTTCGAGCAAGAGTGTTACCATTCATCTATCCCCCTCCCATACACATGTCGTAGTTCTCGCAATCGTTGTAGCTATCGTAATAGCTATAATGGGACGTAAAATTTGCATGCATTCTTGTATGGATTCTGGAAGTAAATGTACGCTTAAAAAGGCATTCATAAAGAGAATGATAATAAAATTTCACAGAAACACAAGGGCCATATTGGTGGGTGGATAGCTGCTTTTACATCGAGCAGGATAACTTTCCAACAGTAATACAAAAAGAACGTGTGCTCGTGTATCAGGAAGAATATAATAAGTTTATTTTAAAATCTATAACATCATGTTGTGTAAAATGGAGAAGATTAAGGACAAAGTAAAAGTAGATTTGTTAGATTGTCTCCCATCTCTTTCTGCTATCACGAACGACTGTAAGAATGTTCCAGCCTCGATTTTTGAACAAACTTTTAAAAGCCTTTGCCGACAACACCTTACAAAGTTTCCAAACGATCGGGATTCGAACTGACGACTCATCCAAATTTTAATGCAGCGTTTAACTGATAAACGACAATCATTATTTTTCTTATTTGATTTAATGAAGCAAACAGCTCAATCGCAACGATACTTATGTCGGAAACATACAACGAATGAACGCATGAAAGGTGTCATTATATGTTTTAACTCAAGCTATCAACTCTGCACATGACACACTGTAATTTTTATCTCCCTTATTTGATTAAATTTATGACCTAGAGAACAGACATCGATCATATGTCCCGTTACTTGTTATCAATCCACGGCCCAATAATTATTCATAAAGGTCAAGTTATTTATATAGTCAAATCAGTAGAACTTCCCCCAGGGGCGCCCGCAGGCTTTAAAAAATTGGACGCACACCCCAAAAAATTGGACGCACACTCCTCCCGTCCCCTCCCATCCTACCCGTCCTCTGTCCGCCGCTGGTAGTCATACACTGAAAATGACTCAGAGTGACTCATTAGACACAATTCAATTTAGATAACATCGAAATCTTTAACATGCCGTATTGTCGTTCATAAAAAATATCCATGCTCTGCCTTATACTTGGGTGGATTTGATCTGGTGGGTGGACGCACGTGCGTCCAGTGCGTCCGCCTGCGGGCGCCCCTGAGTAGAAGACAGTTCTGAAATATTTTTAACACGTAATCAATTCAATGCGTATATATATAATAAATATATATATATACATATATATATTTATATCAGTTAAGACAAGCCACAATGTCAATAATAGATATCGATCTAGGGCCCTATCCTACATAGATCAGCAGTTAGTAACTGAATACTGCATCTTGTAGAAGAAGGTTTGTTACTTTCTGTAGATTGTTCCCCGTGTTCTTCGTAGCCAAGTTACTGCAGAGCTTCTACGACGTCCATCGAGCTCTCAAAGTGGATTAGTGTATGTGTAGTCGTTGAAGATCTGATTCATCTCGTTGGATCTCGCCGCACAATTCACCAAACAAGTATCGTTCGAACAAAGACTGTTTCCGTAACGACTTGGAATGAGATTCCAAAGTTTAGTTCGTGTTCTCCTAACGACTAACGGTCTCTGACTTCTAGCGAAAGTACAAGTTCTACGCTGTCTTTAAGGACAAGATCAGCACACCGATATACGACGTTTTGATGTCTAACTTCACATTCTCGCTACTGGAGCTACTCAAAATCCGACCGAATAGTTCGCTCCTATTCTGGCCTAACAACTGAACTGATCTTCTCACCACACACGTTTTCTCTCTAAGTACCGTCCGATCAGGAGTTAACAGTACACGACGTTCGACAGCCAACCGTGCATGTCGAGGTTCGGCATTACAACTGAATCTTGCTCACTTCAAAAGTCGGCATTACAACTTAATCTTGCTCACTTCAAAAGTCGCCAGTACGCATGCGTAGCACATGATTCTGCTCATTCAACTCGCCCAATCAGCATCCGGCACCGTGTAGCTAATATTCTCGAACCGCGGTAAATATCCCGAACTTAAGCTAAATTTTATGTCCTTAAGGATGGTCTTAAGTGCAGCTCAATTACATAATCAAATATTATTATCTTCTTATTACTTCTATGTTTTATATATTTCTATAGGGCCTACTTGTTCACCAATGTTCGGTTGGCTTTTGGTTTATCAATAAAGAATATTAATAATTAATAAAAAAAATTAACACGAAATAACCTCGTCTAGGCCTAATTGGCTCGTAATTACACCATCCTAGATCATAAATATCTGCTAGAGAAGTGTATCGTGTTTGGGAAAAGGAGCGTCGGTACATACACTAGTCTCAGAAAAATCTGTTTCGCACTACCCTTATCAACGCCGATTAGAATGTTTATATAGATCTTTTTCCATCACAGCAGAAGATCCGTTTGAACTGGTCATTGGCTCATCGCAAGCAAGCGTGTTCTTTCCTGCGAGACCTTCCACATGTTGCATTGTGTGACAGCTAACGTCACACTATATCCAGCGCGCGCTCAATGCGTTGCGGCTTGACGCATCCAGCAACAACAGAGTCGCGATCAACACGTGTTCAAACAAATCAACACACCAATGACATCCAGTGCGTCTGATTTGAAAATAGTAGGCGGGTTGAAAATCGATCGCGCTGGATCGAGTAGGCGAGCGATATGCGGTCGTTCTCGGAAGCTCTTGTGTGCAGCATATTTTGTGTATCGTATTCGTAATTTTTCGTCTCGCTGCATATATACTGCTCATCTAGTAGGCCTATTTCACTTCAGTTCCGTTATCTGAGTAGGTCTCTCGAAGAGGCGCTATATAAATTCTCAGAATGAATAAAACAGTCTGCCCATCCATCAGGTTTGCGAGTGGCTTTGTCGATTGCCCGCTCACTCACCGATAAAATTGCCTACATTCACCAAAAACTACTTCAGGTAAAACTTGATATTCTTGCCGTCACGCAGAGTTGGCACTAATCCTCAGGGGATATCTCTATTCCACGTGCAACGCCGTCTGGCAATTCCGCGCGACGCTGCCCTGGACGACCTTGATGGTCAACCAGCCAAGGCAGGTGGTCCCACCTACTCTCTCAGATCACTCTCTCATTCAGTTCATCCTTCTCTCATTACACCTCCAACCAGTTCATACCATACGAATGCTGTGTGGCTGGAAGTCTTTTGACTCCCAGGCCTTTTGCGCGGCTCTCTCTCTCTCTGACACTAACCTCTTCCCTTCCCGTGAGATTCTGGACTCGTTCACGGTCTCTCAGCTCTTCAATCTTTTCTCCTCGACTACAACGGATCTTCTCGACAAGATGCCTCCGGCTCGCAAGGTCAGGACCCGATAACGACCGCTAGCCGTGTAGTTCGACAAAGAGTGTCACCAGTCTCGCCGTCGAGCACGCTGTGCTGAAAGACGTTTTCGCAGATCCAAAGATCCCAGTGATCGGTTGACATGGATCCGTCTTCTGCATTCCCTCCATCGGCTTTATCATCACAAAGAGGCTGCGCATTGGGATCAACTCGTTCAGCGAAATGAAAAGAACCCGCGGCGTCTTTGGTCTACCAACTTTGGTTTTGTTGGTCGGTCGTCTCATCCACTGGAGACCCTTGCCTTCACCCCCGACGACTTCCTTCCTCAATATGCTTAACACGAAGTCTGCCTTTATTAGAGCCTCTACAGCTGAAGTTCCGCCGCCTGAGTTCTCCTCTACACGGTTGATATTTGATGGCTTCAGGCCCACTACTGACGCTGAACTACGAACAGTCTTCACATCTGTTAATCTCAGGTCAAGCGAACTTGACCCTTTGCCCCCTTTCATTATTGTTGAGATAATTGATGATCTTCTCCTGTCTCTATTTCTTTATTCAATCCTTAGCCGAGGGCTGAATTCCTACTTCACAAAAATAATAATAATAATAATAATAATTATTCTTTAATTAAGCGCCTGCAAACGCACTGCGCTGTACATGTACATGTTATGCGATAAACCTTAACTACTACCAGAACAGACATCCTGCAATACACGGCGCAAACTGCAGCTTACAAAGCATGTCCGCCTATGGGACTCGATCTCTGTACCTCTCGCACTCTACGCCAGATGTTATCCAATGCACCTTGGTTCTCCCGGCACTTACGAAGCCTACTTTGGACCCTAGTCTTTGCAAGATTTTCAGTCCTGTTTCTAATCTATCATTCCTCTCCAAAACCCTTGAGCGCCTGATTACATCAGATTCTTTCTTATCTTGAATAATCAGGTTTTCTCCCCTCATATCAATCTGGCTTTCGGAATAAACCTTTCAACTTAAACACTTCTTTTTATGTTACCTGACATTTTCTCAGTGATTGACATGTCCTAAGTTTCCTTGCTCGCTCTTTTTGATGTCTCATTGATATTGTTGTTCACAAAATCTTGCTTCACTCCTACGGCCTCAAGAGTACTTTCCTCCATTGGCTTAGATCTTGCTTAACTGTGCGTACTCAGGTGATAATTTCAGGAAACTCCAGATCAAAATGGGATCCAATATTTCTAGATGTTCCCCAGGGCTCGCTTCTTGGACCCCTCCTCTTTAGTAAACGGCTGACATAACCTCACCAATTTCTAATCACTCCGCTAAGGGTCACCTCTTTGGTGACGATGTACAAGCATACGTCCCGGATGCACGCGCATCCAAGATCAACAGCGTACGCGAAGCCATAGAAGGTGCACAACTTCCGCAGTTTCCACCTACGGACTCTCGGCTTCCTGTCCTGAAAGTTTTCGCTCCCGCGGACTTGCGTCGAATCATTCTTTCCTTACGATCTCGATCCTCTGCAAACATTCCTGCTCCAGGAGTGCGTCAATACCTTGCTCCCTATCCTCACCGAATTGTGTAACAGATCGATTCGGGGTGTCCTGCCTTCGCAGCAAAAGAGGTCCATCCTAACACCCAGCCTTAAGAGTGGCGACATCGACCGCTCGGAAGCGGCCATCCATTGACCTATAGCCAACGTATCATTCCTCTCAAAAATCATTGAAGAGACCGTTGCCAGCCAACTCGTAGCAACCTTCTACCATCCTGCCAGTTTGGATTTCGGAAGCACCATTCCACGGAGACTCTCTTGCTTCGGTTATTGTCTGATATCTACAGGGCTGTCGACAACTCATAACTCACTCTCCTGGCCCAATTTGACATCAGCGCCGCTTTTGATACTGTGGAAAATGACATCTTGATTAAGCGCCTGCATGTCTCTTTCAGGCTTTCAGGTAACTTCTTAGAATGGCTGAGATCCTTCCTCTGGAGGCGAATCATCACAGTGGCTCATGGTGATACAAGGTCCAGGTGGGTTCCTGCCCCGTTTGGTCTCCCTCAGGCTCTGTACTTGGACCCATCCTTTATATTATTTACACTTCTGGTCTCGCTCCATTTCTGGCTGAGCATGGGGTCCAGGGTCAACTTTATGCTGATGACATCCAGGCATAACTCCACTGTAAACCATCCGATGCCCCTCTGGCGATGCAGTCTATGGGTGAGCTTTTGCGGGCCCTTGAGGTGTGGATGGCTTCCAACCGTCTTAAACAGAATTCCACTTGGACTAAATTTATCTGGTTGGGTGCTAGGCAGCGACTGGCTGGGCTTGACCAGGCCTTGCTCGCTGCCGAAATCCCCTTATCCTCCTTCTCCCCTACTGTGCGAGACCCACGTCTTGCTTGTCCAGGAGGTCACTTTCCTGCCGCATATTCGCCGCTTAACCCGCAACTTCTTCTACCAACTGCGCCAGCTCCGTACTATTGCTCGCGCCCTCTCTCCATCTGCTACGTCCACTGTGGTCCATGCTTTCATCACGACCCGAGTAGACTACTGCTCCGCTATCTATATCGGCCTGCCTGCGGTGCGCTTGGCCTGTCTTGAACGCGTCATGCATGCTGCTGCCCGACTTATTGGTCGGATGTCCAAGTTTGACCATGTGTCTAACTTCATGCCTCGGGACTTACATTGGATATCGGTTCCCCTGCTCATCCAGTATCGAATTGCTTCCTCGGTCTGGCGCTGCCAGCTAGGCCTCGCCCCGGCCTACCTGAGGTCCGTCAGGGCCTCTGCCAGCCCGTCAGGGCGACCCGTGATCGTTTACTCCGCTCTACGGAGAGGGAGTGTTTGTGATGCCATTTGCCCATACAGAGACTATGCAAAATCAGGCCTTTCTGGTGGTTGGTCCTGTGGTATGAAACGGGCTACCTCTGGAGCTGCGTCGCCTCCCTGAAACCTAACCTGAGTCTGTCTACACTGCGCTAAAACTGTTCTTTATGTTCTTGCTGGAGTCGGGAGCGCCAGTGAGTAGTCCCCTTGAATGGGCTCTATATAAATGTTCAAATGAATGAATGAATGAATCAGGACAATTCGCAATTCTGTTTATCTATCCACCTTGACGCTCATAGTACACGCATTATTTTGTCTGTTCTAGAATCGACTTACTGGTCTTCCAAGGGTGCGCCTGTCTCGTCTCCAGTCAGTTCTCAATGCGGCCGCCAGACTGATTGCTCGTTTCCTTCATTTTTTCTTCGTTTCTGTTCAATCAACTTCACTGGCTCCTCTCCTAGCCCGCATTCAATTTAAAGTTCTTGTTCTCGTCCGTAAGTCCTAACTGGATACTACTCCCAAATATCTCAGGGACATCATCCGCCGCCCGCTTCCTTCTGCAGCTTATTAACGACCTCTCCTCATTCTCTCTCTCTCTCTTACTTTGTGGATCTCTTCCTGCATCCCTTTCCGTGCTTAAAACCTTTTTCTTTTCTCGAGGCATACGCACTGGGAGCGATGCTGAATCGCCTCAGCGGTGAGCGGCGCTATACAAATCTCCATATATACGATACGATCTTGGTCAACAGCTTAATAGTCTCCAGAGATTACTACTGCAACAGTCTACTGGCGGGTCTGCCGACTTGTCAGCTAGATCGAACACAGTCGGAGCTTAACTCTGCTGCACATCTAGGATATGGCCGGACACTATATGATGGTGTCACTGACTGTGATCACTATATCCGTAAAATCGCGATACTATCTTCATTCGACAGGATGTCTTTTGTATTCTTCGTCAGTTGTATCAATTAACTTAGAATAGTTCTGTAGCGCTCAGGTTTGGATCGCTGTTTTGCTCTGTCCTGACTTGGTGAATAGATGTTATTGTCTGACAGGATAATGCGTTAGAATTCAAAGTGTTCTCGAATAACAATAAAACACACGTAGATTTTAACAAATTATTAAAGCATCTATAAAGAGTTACGAACAATGACGTTATCTATCCGTTACATATCTACTTAGAGCGACACTGCTTAAATTATTATATATTTATTATTATTCTGTTATTCTTATCTGTCTTCGATGTGATGTTGATCGTCCCGGGACCTTTGTTGTGAACCTTCCGCTCCGAAGCACAAAATGTCTCATACAAGTATCGTCTTGACAGAGTTCGTAGTATCGTTACGTTCTTTTGAATCTACCACGATTAGATTCTACGCCCTTTCCGATCCACGCCGTGTCGTTTGGATCTTCGTGTCAACCGCGGCTGACTCCCGACGTCCTTCGATCCGCTTCTCCGATGTCGGATCCTCGCGATCTCTTCGTTCCACCCAAGCGTTGGACTTCCTCAGATCCGCCTGCAATCGACCTTGCGTCGATTCGTACGATTCGCAGTCTGATGCTGAATCTCTTCAAGTTAACCGCAGCTAACTTCCTGTCGACCGTTCCCATTCAAAGCCTGACGCCGAATGCCGAATTAGTATCTCCAATGTTCTCAGTTCTCGTCTCTTTTGCGCGTTATTTTCAATTTTTGAACGAAGCGCTTCTGTGATTGGATGCCACCGTAGCGCACCACATCACGCCAGCTCACGCGATGCGTTGCACTCCACAACAGTACATAGTCTGTCTCACTGCCTCGCATCGTACTATAGCTTTATTATGCTCTATATGTCGCTCGCAGTGTCACATCATTATTAAACACTATACATTTGATGATAAAAGCTGTTGCTACAGTTCACTCGGTTTATGCATCATCATAGCCATTAATAATTTTGTCTGCCAATTCAAACAACTTTCTTTCCAGCAAGTCATATTCTTGAAATCTGCAGTCCTTTTAGTTGTAGACACAATGAACTGGACTACAGCGGCTGTCAACATCTTTTTAATTGCTTGACAGCTTTATTACACAAACACTAGGTGTGGGCACTCTCCGAGGCAAAGGCAGCCAGACAGCCATACGATTTTGTGACACGGGGAAGCGTTTGCAAAGGCTAATGGAACGAAACTGGCACGATGGCTTTAAGATTAGTCACCTGCAATCTAAAAGAATTCCAGCAAACCAATCTGTTCACAGGTACTTATGATTGTTAAGACTTCCTAGTCTTCTCTATCATTTCTATGATTACTATCGAAACCTTCTTTGTCTTTTTTTCTTTTTCACTGCCACCATGGATATAGATATTCCTCTTACTACGGGTAAGTGTTAGTGTAATGATAATCTAACAGAAGAGAAACAAAATCAAGGCATCCCAAATGGCTATGTCTAATAAGTTTATTTGACCCATCAGTATTTCAAAAATAATAATCCAGAAAATTACAGCGTCTGGATTGGCTAAACCACGTCACTTTCTGGTTGAAATAAAATGCTGGTAGGGTTGGATTACAATTGATACTCGTTGGGTTATTTTTATGAATCACGTACGTTATATTCCTCGGAAACTGAAAAATGTCTGGAGATCAGCAATACATCTGAAAAGTCAGCTTTTTATCGATCTCTGATGTAGGCTATAATTATATCAGAGATCATATATATATATATATATATATATATATATATCTTATATATATATATATATATATTATATATATATATATATATATATATATATATATATATATATATATATATATATATATATATATATAAAGAAGGCACTGCAGAAGGCAGCTGCCTTTCAGTGCTAACTCTCAACGATTAGCGCTGATAACAGAAATCTCCGCAGAAATTATTAGTGAGGCTTTTTTCAAACCCGAGCAGATCTATTGAGGGGCCAACTGTTTCTAAAGCTAGAAAAAGGAAATTATATGCAGGAAGAACTTGGCTCTGTTTAATGCTTTCAAGCTGCTGCCTGTTCACTTGTTTAGCTGGACCCATCTGAAAGACAAACGGATAAGGTGTGTATCACAGTAGCGTCATAAACGAGACTTGCCACGCACACCATCGGTTCTAGAGAGACCACTCAGTTATTTGGTGGAAGGGAAGGCCGGAAGGGCTGAAACTTCGACAAATAGAGTCATTTGAGGTAGCACTATTGAGTCTTGACGACACAGCTTAGGTTACAAGATAGCTCGTCAGACCAATATTCCTTAACCAAAGACTCACAGAAGCAAATGTTCGCTAACGGTGAGTTGTACTGAGACAAAGACCAACTTCAATTCTTACAGTCTAGTAATTCAGTTTTAAACCGCAATCTGTCACTGGAAATAGAGACATGGTAGCCGCTGAGGGTACGGGTTCAAGTCCCTTCAGACGGTAGCTGTGTAGGGACCTTAACCAAGACTTTAACTCACGATTGCCTAGCGCTATCGATTAATACTTGGCCATTAGATAGCGGAGTTTAATAAGCGTAAAATAGATTTTTTTAAATAAATTAAATAAAATAATACATCATAGTCATTATCGACAGCATGCAGTAAGTGTGTACGCATCTGCACCAGATACTTTGAAAGTAGTTAACCCTTCGTCGGGCGTGGGATCAAAAATGACCCCAGAGTGCATTTTCAAACCGTGGATCGATATTAAAAACTGAAATGGCTGCTGTAATTTTTCACAAGAATTATTGTACAGGTTGTTTCTACGTATTCCAGTTGAGTATGCATGCGAATTTTAGATGGACAAAAAATTACAAGACATTTATGCAGATAGGGGCATGGGGTCATTTTTGACCCCATTATTGATTATTTGATGTTTCTTTCTCATTAGACAGTCTAAAGTTGCACAAAACCCACAAATTTACTTCCTTATTTATTGTTCCTTTTTACAGAACGCTCAAGGTGCAATGATTCCAGGGCAGAGGCGTAGGTTTCGTCTAAAAAGTGGGGGTACCAGTTTCTTGCATACACGAAGCAAGGCCGAGACTGCGATCTCTGGGAAGGTATAATAATAAAATATTGATTGGCATTGTTCAAAAAGTGTATGGTACGGTACCCCCAGTCCAAAAAGCGTGAGTTTCGGGTACCCCTGGTGCCCCCCCCAATTACGCCTATGTTCCAGGGCCATTCCTCACAATTGACGAAAGGCTCGTTCCATATCGAGTTCGATGCAAATTCGTACAATATATGCCGTCAAAGCCGGCAAAATAGGGCATGAAGTTATGAATGTGCTGCGATGCTGAAACGAAGTACGTGTACAATGCCAGCATATATTGCAGTAGAGAGAGCACTGATGCAGCTTCAACCAAAGATCTGGGACAAAACGTTGTCCGTCAGCTCCTACAACCTCTTGAACGTGGAGGTCGCAACATTACCACTGATAACTTTTGCACCTCGCTGTCCCTAACTAGAGATGTTCTGAAGACAAAGAAATCTACTTTGGTTGGTACTATTCGTACTAATCGAGTAGAGTTGGCCCAAAAAATTTGTTTCTCCCAGAGGACGCGACATTGTAGGCCTAATCATCCCTTGTCGGGTTCAATGAGACCAGCGGTTCGTCATTGCTTTCTTTCAAATGTAGGAAAGACAAAGTGGTCATCGTCTTGTTGACTATGCACGTCTCCAGTGGAACTTTGGCAAAACACCAAGGAAACTTCCAGAGGTTATCAACTTCGACAACTAGACCAAAGTAGTTGATTATGCTGACCAGATGATAGAAACCTTCAGCACGAAGTTCTCAACCAGCCTTTGGCCGGTAGTGCTGTTCTGCAACCTGCTCGATATTGCGGAACTTCAGGCTTACGTCCTTCATGAGAAATTGAAGGTGGACAAAGCCCGAATGAGCAAGCATAAAAAACTGGAAAAAAGACCTTTGCCAAGTGCTAAGGAACAGCGATGCAACTCATCGTGGACTGGTTAGAGCACGACTTTTAGACGACACTATGGATCCTCCAAAGAAACGAGGTCGCTGCCAAGTTTGACCCAGACAGACTGACAAAAAAGCCACGGCTCTGTGCAAGGCATGTCATAAGAATGTGTGCCCTGTACACTGTCGAATCTCCTGTTAGACATACATGTTTGTCTCTCCGCTGACTGATGAGATACTTTCCTAGGCTCCTAGCAGGCTCCTAAGTTTGTGGCGGACAGGCCACAAGGCTGGAATGTAGGTTTTATCAATAATAGCTGTGTTGTTGACGCGGTATCCGACGACATAATGCATCAGCGGCCGATGCGTAAATGGTAGCGCTAGGGCGATTTAATAATAGCCAATATTTAAGTTTTAGCTTATTTTTGCCATTTAAGCGATTCAAATGATTAATTAGAATAATATTATACGCTTTCAGGTCCAATAAATAAGGCCTAAAGCTAGGGCGACGCTTATTATTATAGGTTGATTTCGATACCTTAGACACCTGTATTTCAGAAGGTGTGCGTAGGCAAGTATATAAGGAACAAGCCACGGAATAGTGTGGCGAGGGATAAGTAAAGGCTGCCTCACGGGGCACCCCGTCTTTAGCGCGCACGACAAATGCGCGCCGTCAATTGCGCGCCGTCAATTGCGCGCAACGTCAATTGCGCGCAAGACAAATGCGCGCCGTCAATTGCGCGCATACATCGAGCCGTTGAATTATTGTGTGATATGTAGAGACATAAAGAACGAGAGAACTCTATGTGTAGTTAATAGCTGATCCCGCTTCTAGTTTTATTTCTATTTTAATCGGTGATCCCGCTTCTAGTTTGAGTTATATTTTAATCGTTGGTCCCGCTTCTAGTGTTAGTTATATTTTAGTCGTCGATCCTGCTTCCAATTCTAGTTATATTTCAATCGTTGATCCCGCTTCTAGTTTTATTTCTATTTTAATCTGTGGCAAAGTTTTAGTTATATTTTAATCGTTGATACAGCTTCCGGCTTTAGTTATATATTATCATCGTTGATCCAGCTTCCAGTTTTAGTTATATTATCATCGCTGATCCCGCTTCTAGTTTTAGTTATTTTTAATCGTTGATCCCGCGTAGATAGGCCTACTCGAGCAATGGTACATTGTCGTATGTTGGAACGTACTTCGATTTCGAAGCCTCTGGATGTCGAAATCCTGCTCGAAAACGTTCGATCAGAATCTCGACGTGATCTCGGATTGCCTCTACGATTTCTTCTTTGCCTTCCAACGTAGTTGTCTTCCCAGTAATCATTTTTTTAGTATAAGTTGTGGAGGGCTGCTTTCTACTAAATCGTCAAAAGCGTGAGGAACGTCTCCAACGGGAAGAAAGCTGAGAGCTAACAGCATTGAAGTTTCTCATTAAAAGGGACAATAATTTTAGCCTGTTCTGCGCGCAATTGACGGCGCGCAATTGACGGCGCGCAATTGTCGTGCGCGCTAATGACGGGACACCGCCTCACGGTGTTTTGCCTTTAACGTAGAGTGGCGATGTGTGCACTCTGCATATAAGTGATACGATGTATCACAGGTCCGGGTTAGGTTACCAATATTTATTTACAAGGCTAATCAGTGCGCTCCCGAGTGACAGCCGCTCCAAACGCGGTCTGACCAGTGCTGGCAAAACGCCGATCCAACGGAGTAAGGGCCCGCTCTGTTGTAGATCGCGAGCAGTACCGAGTCTGATCGTGGAAGGCTGAATCGGGGAAAAGACCGATTGTGAGAGATAAAGGCTCACAGGTCTGTGTCGGTAAAGTCCGGGGAAGGCGAGCCCGGCGGTTCCGTTCGATAGATAGACGGGAAAGGTCCCGTCGGTGTCTGGTTCGCTGGTAACCGTTCGATAGTCCGTGGAAAGACCGATCGTGAGAAATAAAGGCTCACAGGTCTGTATCAGTAAATACGGGGCAGGCGACCCCGGTGGTTACCGTTGATAGTCCGGGGAAAGACCCCGGCAGTTCCGATCAGTGAATACGGGAAAGACCCGGTTGATGTCTGGTGCGATACATACGGGGAAAAGACCGATCGTGAGGAATAAAGGCTCACAGGTCTTTATCGGTAAAGACGGGGAAAAGTCCCCGCTGGTGTCTGAGGTACACGGGTAAAGTCCCCGCTGGTGTCAGAGATACACGGGCAAAGTTCCCGCTGGTGTCGGAGATACACGGGTAAAGTTCCCGCTGGTGTCTGTCTGAGGATACACGGGCAAAGACCCCGTCGTGACCGTCTGAGATACATGGGCAAAGAGTTCGCTGGTGACCATCTGATAAACCTCGGGGAAAGACCGCGCTGTTGACCGTTTGAGATTCACGGGCAAAGTCCCGCTGTTGACCGTCAGAGATACACGGGCAAAGTCCCGCTGTTGACCGTCAGAGATACACGGGCAAAGACCCGGTGGTAGCCGTCAGAGATACACGGGCAAAGTCCCGGTGTTGACCGTCAGAGATACGCGCGGAAAGACCGCGCTGGTGACCGTCTGAGATACACGGGCAAAGACCCGGTGTCGGCCGTTAGAGATACACGGGCAAAGACCCGGTGGAGATAACTCAGTTTAAGTATCGTCGATAAAAAGTTAACCAGTGCGATCCCGAGTTACAGCAAAACTAATCACTCTTGGGTGTTGGATTGACCGCCGATCCTGCTGTTAGATCGCGAGCCGGTCTGAATCCTGATTGTGGAAGTTTAACGGGCTGTGTAAACCTCGGGGAGAGACCGATCTTGAGTAATAAAGAAAACACAGGTCTTTATCGGTAAAGACGGGGAAGCAGACCCGTTGGTGACCGCTCGACGTGTACGGGGAGAGTTACCAGGTTGATTCCGTTTGAAAGTACGGGGAAGCAGACCCCGTTGGTGACGTTCGATAAGGACGGGGCAAGACCTCGCCGGTGACCGTTCGCTAGATCGGGGAAGAGCCCAGTGTTTCCGTTCGATACACAGGTCTGTATAAATACGGGGAAGGAAAGACCGTAGTGGTGACAGTTCGATATGTTCGGGGAGGGTGGCCCCGCTGGTTCCGTTCGAATAACATCGGGTAACTTACCCGCCTTTCTTTTAACTCACGGGACTAACCGCAATCTCTCAACTCGCGGTCAAACCGAAATATCTCAACTACACATAAAAGCCTATGCATATTAGAGTATACAATTCACAATAAACAATAATACATTTATACGCAGAATCTTAACTCGCGGTCTACCGACGTTTCTTTCCTTGATTACTTTGCTCCCTCATAGTTACTCCCGCGGTTTTCCCGCATATCTTTCTTTGGCCTATCTAAATCCGGTTGTCGTTACTCCCGCGGTCTACCCGCAAAATCTTGGCTCGCGGAACTAACTGCAAACTTCTGAGGTCGGGGAACTGCCCGAACAATCTGACTGTGGTTCGTTCAGGTGCGTGGAAGACAGGAAACTTCCCGCAGTAGGAAGTGATAACACAGGTCTGTGTGAAATGATGGGGTAACAGTACTGATAGTTACTCCACTGGTACCGTTAGTAGAATCGAGTCTGTGTACTCGGAATTGGAGCCTTCGAGTCTGTGAGCTCCCGGTAAAACACAACCGTAGAAAAGGTTATGTAAGCCGGGTAGGGATACACCGCAACGAGAAGATACAGCGAGCCAGATCCCTAGGTGAAGAGTTCGCGAGTTCCGGGTAAACGGTAGATTAAACCAGAGGAAGAGATTAACCTCAAAGTTCGGGTCGGGTAGTCGGGTACCCAGGTCCGAAAGAGACATGTCCGCGTGTTGCTAGCCGAAGTTCAGCTAGTCAGAGTCCCTAGGTGAGGAGTACGATAATCCCATGTATGAAGGGAAATAATAAAGCAGACCAAGAGAGTGATACGTGAAGTCCGGATAGTCGGGTATCCGGGTAGAACTATATTTGCTTGTCGTAACACACAGCTCTGAGAACTGACTGAAGTGCGAGGATGGGCCCCCTCGTGCGTAGGTCGGAACGAAGTTCTGTGTGTAGATAGCGAAGGTTAGAGAGAGGACCTTCACTATCAGAGTGCCATAGATGCCCTTACCGTTATCTGTCGAAGCAGAATTTATCACCGTGTTGGTCGATAATTGCCAACACAGAAGACGGGTAAGGAAACTTACTCCGTGAATGTGGTGCATGACAATATACGTGTGAGGCCGGTATGCCCTGCACGGAAATGGAATGAGAGGCACGTGACGGTGGGAAGACGAGTTACGAGTAATCCAGTTATCTAGACGAGTTATCTAGACGACATGACACAGAGAGTTACCGTTGACAGTTGCCCAATAGACCGGTGTCTAGGACGATATGACGTAAAGACTTGTCGCATGTATTCCTTGTTCCCGATATTTAGAAAACGTTTGGTGTCCCTTATAAATGGCGATAGTTCAAGAGTCACGAGATGTAGAATGGTACGTCAAAGTTAAGATCAGGTGGAGAGTTGGAGGAAGCCCGTAGCTAAGAAGGCACATAAAAGAGGAAGACTCCTGCTGGTAAGAGAACGAACCCTGTTCTGAAGGACGGCCATCCTGCAGGACGTTGCCCATCCGGCGACCGCGGAAGAAGCAGAGTCAGAACTAGAGACAGAACTGTATAGTGTTGCCTTTCTTAAGCGGCCAATCCTGAATCTCCTCTGATAGGAACGTTCACTATGGGAATAGATAGAGAACAGCCATTTTACGTTGAAAGTAGACAAGGCAGTGACTCTGGTGGCTCCAGACGGGCAGTGGGCTGGAACCACCACCACGGAAACCCGCCCGGCGCAACGAGAGTGCAGGCGTCCGGGCGGGCGCAGAACGCCACAAGTTCATTCTAGCGTTATTTCACTATACATTAAGAACAGTATTATAAGCCTATGTCTGTATGTGGGGTCATGACATCATGACGTGACGTCATGACGTCGTGTCATGAGGAAGCGCCATTATATTGTATTGAGGGCGCTAAACATTAGGGTAAGAACAATGTTACAAGCCTATGTTTGTATGTGGCGTCATGACATCATGACGTGACGTCATGATATGGCGTCATTTTATGACGTCACGTCATGAGTAAGTACAACAAATAATGACATTTCAGTGAATAATAATAATAATAATAATAATAATAATAATAATAATAATAATAATAATAATAATAATAATAATAATGACCTTCTCGTGCAATCTATGTGCTTATTTTATTCGAATTACATGATAACTACTAAGGGGTCAAAATTGACCCCACGCCCTTCGTTGTATAGTTTTTTCCCGCCCGACGGAGGGTTGAATACGGCACTTTTAATAAGCGTGTGAAATATTTTTGGTATAATACTTCTGTCATAAATTAGATGGAACGCAAGAGCCGATGTGAGACACTTCCTAGAGGCGTTATGTCAGGAACTCTAGTATAGTCATAGTATAAACATTTATGCTACTGTTCATAGTTTAAAAAAATTCAGGTAGAAGATGAGAATTTCAGTCATGCTAAACCCGAATACTATGCGTATGAAAGATAATTTGAATATTGAGTCGATAAAAATAGAAAACACCATACCATTGTAGCCTTCGAAATTGCCAGGACAAACATCACAGTAATCCCATTCCAAACCAGGTTGCATTGTGTAGCACCACGGCGAATCTCTAGATGATGCATACGGATTTCGACAGAAATTTTTTGCATTTGATTTGCTCCCTTCAGGAAATCCTATGTCCTTTATCACCGCTTCAACCGCATTGGGCCTATTACTAGCCCAATACTGGCACGCTATACCACCGCGTGTTATATTCCGCGTTCCCATGTACAGTGCTCCATGTACTGGCAAGTTACATACTACAAAACAGTTACAACTAATCGACTTCAAAATATGCCAAAATCAGCAAGCTTTTAAAGAATTCATTCAGGTTTTTATTAATCACACAAGGATGCCAAAGAACGGTGATTTTAATTAAAGGAGGATGTTTTCGATTCCTCAAATTCTACGGTGAAACTCTGTAGGCGTGACTAATAAAGATCTGCCTGTCAATTAGCATCTGCTTGATCTGCCTGATAGGTATGAAATGAATAGCTAGTGCCGATCTGCTAAAATATTCCGAGGAGCTGTGAAGTGGACGAATCAAAAATTACGTAATACATTGTACAGCGACCTACATGAAGTCCCTGCATGGTCCGTCTGTGCGTCTGTGTGAGGTCATCTACCCAAAAAGCGGCTCAGACTGTTAATGTCAAGCACCTGCAGGCGCACTTGCTGGAGCTGTGCCAAGATCAGCGACATGAAAGGAAATCCATCGAAGATATGCTGCACGGACTTGGACACAACATTCACTTTTAGATATCGGGGAACGGACATTATCCCCCGAGACATTATCCCCACCGAACATTATACCCCCTGGACATTATCCCCCCGGACAGAATTCCCCTCCCCCATTTTAGCTAGGACATAATCTCCTCGGACAAAATCCCCTCTCTGTGTAATAAGCCTAGTTCTCAGAACATAAAGCCATTAACTCTAGTGTCATCCAGGGATCTGCTATCGGCCCAGTACTCTTTGCAACAAATTCCTCAGACCTCCACCCAAGACATCCATTTAATTTCATCACTAAATTCGCTGATGATACCTACCTTCTTATTGGCTCCTCTCACATAGATACCGCTCAGCAAGAATTCGCCCATAGATCTCCCACGGGGCTAATATTGTATTGTATTGTATATGGGCATTTAAAAATGTAATAACCTTCGCCTAAACCCCCATAAAACTAATGAACTAATAATTTTTGCTAGAGGAAAAGGACACCCTTATATTCCCCTTATCATACCTGGAGCAACCCGGGTTACTTCACTGCGAGTCCTCGGAATAATAATCAGTTCTGACCTTGAAATGAATGTTCACCTTGATGAAGTTGTCTACCCTTTCATCATCACTCCATGCACTCAGAGTCCTCCGATCCCATGGCTTTCCGCTTTATGTCTTACAGGAAATAGCAAGGGCCACCAGCAAGGGCCACCACCACAGGGCCACCACCACTATGCTCGAATCACAGAACAGTGGCTCTGGTGGCACACGCCAGTAAAATTATACTAAGGATCATTTTGGAAAGAATAAGAAACCAGACAGAATCAGAGGTGGCAGAGGAACAGGCTGGTTTCAGGAGAGCCAGAGGAACTAGAGACCAGATAACAAATCTGCGAATTATTATGCAAAAAGCAAATGAACACCAACAACCCCTTTTTATGTGTTTCGTTGATTTCAAAAAAGCTTTTGACTCAATAGCTCATGAAACACTTTGGACAACAATGATCGAAATGGGGTTCCCAGGGCTTATCATAAATTTGCTTACACAACTGTATAGGAAACAAAAAGCAAGAGTCAAAGTGGCAGAAATGTTATCGAAAGAATTCAGAGTCAGACGGGGAGTGAGACAGGGTTGCGTCTTGTCCCCAAGTTTGTTCAACATCTTGGCGGAGAGAGTGATGAGGGAAACTTTGGAGGGATTTGAAGGAGGAATACAGATAGGGGGGAGGCGGTTGACAAACTTACAGTACGCCGATGACATTGTATTACTGACAAACTCGGAGAGTAAATTACAGTTGCTGATAGAGAAACTAGACAGGACAGGAAAGAAATATGGTATGCAGATTAATATAGGAAAGACGAAAGTTATGACAACAACAGAAACCAAATGTACAATCAGGATTAATCAGGAGGAACTAGAACAGGTGGACAGATTTACGTACCTGGTTCAACGATTGATGAAAACAGCGGTTGCGGTACAGAGATCAGAACACGTTTAGCAAAGAGTTATGCAGTAGCTACGGACCTCAAAAGGATATGGAGGAGTCATGATCTAACAAATAAAACGAAGCTAAAGTTGTGGAAGACACTGGTTTGGCCTGTGGCCATATGTGGATGCGAGAGCTGGACATTGAGGAAGGAGGAGGCAAGAAGAATAGAGGCATTCGAGATGAAGTGTCTGAGATTGATTATGAATATATCTTGGACGGAAATGCGGTCAAATGAATGGGTATTGGAAGCAGCAGGAGTAGAGAGGAATTTACTGAGGACGGTGAAGGAAAGAAAAATGATATATTTTGGACACGTCATGAGAAGAGAAGGAGCATGCATGGAGAAAGACATCATACAGGGCACACTGCCGGGAGCCCGGAAAAGAGGAAGACCGAGAACAAACTGGCAGGGCAACATAAAAGAATGGACGGGATTGGCAATGGGAGAATTGTTAAGACTGACGGAGGACAGGAGGCGTTGGAGGAACATTGTGCATGATGCGGCCGAACCACCGAGGATGGCTGAGAGCAGAGTAGAGAACCACCATAGCTTCTCTGATGTATGCTTCCCCAGCCTGGTGGGGTTACACCCAAGTAGGAGACAGAGAGAGGGTTGAAAAACTGCTGAGGAAAATGCGACGTTCTGGTCTACTCTCCCCATCCATTCAAAGCGCCTCTGAATTGGCAAAACAGGCAGATGAATGCCTTTTTAAGGCAGCTATTACAAACCTAGACCATGTTCTGCGCCCCTATTTCCACCTGATCGTAATATCCCTCATAATCTCCGGCAACGGGCTCATAATTTCACATTAACTGATATAAATGACAAAAACTTTATATCCCGTATGCTGTATTAAAACACTTATTAACAATTAACTATTTTAGCAATATGCTGTTTATCTTTTATATGTAGGCCCCATACCTTATTTAAAACCCCATATGTTTAAACTCTGTAATTGACTGTTATCTGGTTTACTTTCATTTGCAATTAATGTATCTCTTTTTTAAAGTCTGTGTAATCCTGTCGCGTTTGTGTCGACCGGATTTTTGCAGTAAACGAATAATGATTGATTGATTCTACATTTAATTGATAAACCTTAATAGCCCTGTTTCCCTAGTGTCGGCTTGTTAATGTTGTAAAGGTATAGACTAAAGACTTGTTAGTGTCATTCAGGTGTAAAAATAAGACTTTTGTTAGTCGCCTAGTTCTTAACTTAAGGCCTGTTAATGTCAGGATTCGCGAGGTCAGTTGCCCAAAAAGCGGATCAGGCACAGCGCCAAGTAGCTAGTAGTCTCGTGCACCCTTGTTAACGTCACTTAGGTATAAAGTATAGACTTCTGAACAAATGAATGGAACTTAACTGAACGATTGGAATTTGTAATGTGTAATTGATAAAACCACTATAGTCTCATAAACTTTGCCGTTTGTCTGTAATCATTCTTAGAATTAAACAAACTGTAAATATATTCTTCCTATTAAACAAATTGAAATATATTCCGACTGAGGATGAGGTGATGGCTTAGTCCTTTTTGCCGTCATCACGCGTCATGATTTATAATTATGTGTGAAATATAGGTTTTTAGTTCCTAGCCGGGGATTATGTCCTACTCCGGGGGATTCTGTCGGGGAAATTCTGTCCGGGGATAATCTACGGGGGATATTGTCCGGGGGGGTAATGTCCTACATTCTTAGATATCTTTTACAGCTTTGATACAATCTTGAGACGACTATAGTATAATACACTTTTCCATTGGTAAGTTCTATTAGGTAAACGGACACTTACCCCCTGGACATATTCCCCCCAGACATATTCCCCCTGACAGTTACCCCCGGACAATTTCCCCCCATACTACGACATTTCCCCCCTCAGTGCAACATACACAAAATTTTCTGTTTTAATGACATACATACGTACATACATAAATATATACATGTATACATACATACATG